>CM060941.1:935141223-936391223 GCA_030765085.1 Allium cepa
ATTTTCCATAGTCTTCCCGATCTGATGTTTAAACATGGAGTTCACTAGTCGTTGGTAGGTTGTCCCAACATTCTTTATGCCAAATGGCATCACTTTGTAGCAGTATAGTCCCAGATCAGTAATGAAACTGGTATTTTCCTAGTTAGGTTCATGCATCATGATTTATTGTACCTCGAATAAGAATCCATAAATGATAGCAGTACATCTCTAGCTGTCCCGTCCATAAGTTAATTAATTCTAGGAAGAGGAAAGCTGTCTTTTGGGCAAGCTTTGTTTAGGTCCAAGTAGCCGATACAAGTCCACTTCTTCTCTCAGCACTTTGGACCATTCGAGTCCTAGGCTAGATCTCTTCTATTTCGACGGTGTATACATGGGATCAATTTTAAGTGCGTGGGATGCAATTTCTGGCGAAATTCCGCACATATCAAAATGTGTCCAAGCGAATATGTCCAGGTTGGCGCAAAGTAATTTGATGAGTTTCAGTCGCGTCTTTTTTTCAAGATGTGATCCAATTTTCAGGACCCATGTTGGGTCATCCATATCGACTATGGCTGACACCATCAGTTCGTGTAACAACCCAAAATTTGAGCTATAATAACTAATTAACGAATTAATTAAACAATAAAATATGTTTGTGAAATTGTCAGAATTGAGCTACGGGAGTTGCATCATTGGGTCTGTGGTGTTTTTTTGATCAATGTCCATATATAACTTGTCAAAATCCAAACTAGTATGGAGAAGTTACGATATAGAAACAAGAAATCACAATTTAATAAACTACAAACCGAATAAAATATACGTATCCATAGGTCGATCCTCATTTGGGTCAGGTCGACCTATGGGTTGACTCGCAAAACTTCTTGGATGTAAAAACATCCAGGTACGATCAGAACACCTTAAAAATTGATTTTTGGTTAATCTTGTGCGTTGGTAGCTGCACCCAACAGTTCCTAGTAAGGCTATGACGTGATTGCACCAGATTTAATCTTAAAATCCGACAGCATGAGATCCCTAAGCTACACTACTAATAGAACCCTAGGCCTAGCTATTTTTCTCATTCAGATTTTCTTCCATTTGTGTTCATTTCCTGAGGCTGAACTCTAAATAGTAAAATTTTCTAGGGAGGAAATCTTTTTGATAAAAATATTCTATGTCCTAGAAGTGGATCCAGGAAGGCCCAAGACTAGAACTAAGGACCACATGTGGGTATCTTGTAATTATTTTAGATTTGTATGCAATTTAAAATAAAAAGGTTCTCAATAATTGAAGTTTTTCTCCAATTTTGAGACTGTTTATGCAAGTTTATTTATAGTCAGTTTTCAAGTAAATTTCAGAAGTTCTTTTCAGTTTCTTTTTGTTTAGCTATTTCATTCAGTTATTTACAGTTATTTACATCTGTTTTAAGTTGGGACTTAGCTTGTAAATGTTAGTTTCTTTTTATAGAGATTTAATCCTTTTTGACGTGAATAAAATATTAAAAATAGAAGAATTCACAAACATGGATTAAAATAGGATAACACTAAATTTACAGAAATCAGATGTAAAATGAGAAAAAATGAAATAAAAATAGAGACAGAATGAAATAGGCAAATTTAAGATATTTGCAAGCATAATTATACCAAGTGGTTATAACTAAAAAGAGAAAATAGAAGAGTTACAGTTGCAAGAACAATTATAACACGTAGGTTATACTTAGAAGAAGAGATAACAGAAGAGGCTTATTTTAAAATTTAGATCTTGGATTAAATTAATAAGCAAATATAGAAGTATGGCTTGTATCGGCAGCAATCCCTTTCTGGTCTAGGACTGATGGTTTCACACATAGGTGAGGCTAGGACACGCTTATGCTGATTAGGGTAAATTAGTGGCTAATCGACAGAGGCTCAAATCTGGGGATTTAGGCAAGGGGCGCAAAGCTAGAATATTTGTTTGTTTGGACCAGTAGCAGCAGCATTCCCTTTAGGGTCGAGGACTGATGGTCTCACACGTAGGTGAGGCTGGGCACGCTTATGTTAATTAGGGTAAACAAAGAATCAAATAGGGCCGACAGTTAGTGTGTACAGACAATGACCGAGCGTGCGTCATCGATTAGGGTAAATAATTTGCTACTACGTCCAAAGTGCTAAAGAAGTGCCTTTTTCTATGACCAACACGATTGGTTCGCTGTGGCACAACAGGGATAGGAAATGCCCATCAATGGGTAGGATTAGGATTTCAGCTTAAAGCTAGCAGTTGAGATAGGATTAGGATTTCAGCCTAATCATAGTGGTTTAAGACAAGTGCAAACAATCAAAGCAAAAAAGTCAAACAGAATCAAGAAAATATTTTATCCAAGTTTTATCTTTTCTTTATTTTCCTCTCAAGCTAGAACTATTTCTTAGTCTATTATCTTTATCTTGCTTAGAAATGCTAGTAATTAATTCCACTCACCAGACTTATTGTCTGACCCACTCCTGTATCTTTCCTTTTTCCCCTAATAGGCCAGTAGGGTTGAGGATAGTTGATTCAGGTTGCTTGGAGATTCATTTTCGAAGTTTTCTCATTTCAGATGTATTTTTTCTGCTTTTCATCTTTTTCATTTGTCTTGTGATGGATTGGCACTTGTGAGTGGGCTTATGATTACTATTATTACTTTGTACTTTGATTACATGAGACTGAGATGCATTTTCATGAGACATGAGAGATTTTGAGTTTTTCAGACATGTTATGTTTTTTTGACTTATTTTGAGATGAAGTTTAATTTTGAATGATAAGTTATTATTTAAATATTTCGACTATTTTTACTTACTTGTCTTGTGAATCTTAGTCTTTGTGATGATCTAGCTATACCTATAACGCATAACATCCTTTGGTGTGCCCTTTTTGGGAATACTAAGGAGTGTGGGTTTTTCAATTCTGTCGGTGATGCCCGTTCCTCCTCTGAACTCTTCTTTCTAAGGACCAAAGCATTGTGGAATTAGCTATGGTCCCAAAGCTAGGGGAAGGTCTGTAGTTCCTAATCGGTAGGTTCACGAATATGTAGAGTTCTCCCCACTTTCTTCCCCTTTTCTTTTCTTCTAGACTCGCATAGTTCTACGATGTAGCATTCTCTAGCGGCACCTTGGTCTCCTTTGATCATCCCAACTCCATTTTCAATCAAGAATTTCATGGTTAGACACCATTGAGCTAAAGCAATCCTAAAATCTGCTAAAGCGGGCCGACCTAAGAAAGCATTGTAGGCAGCTATTTTATGTACACAAAGGTTTGGATGAGGATGACTCTTCGGTATATTCTCCCAATTCTGAGGGTAAATCGATTGTTCCGACTAGTTTCTTAGGTTCACCGATGAATCCCTAGATCTTCGTTCGGTAAGCAAATACGTCCTTTATACTGATCTTCATTTGGTCAAATGTGTGTTTTAGCAGGATATTCATAAAGCTTCCATTATCCACCAATACACGCCGGACCATGACTGGTCTGATCCCTATCATCACGACCATGGGGTTGAGGGTCGGAGCTACTATTTCTTCAGTATCTCAATTTCAAAACACTATGTCATCGTTCAAGGTTCTCTTTACTTGTTAAGAATTCCAACTTAGATCGTGAAACACGAATCTTTCGAAGCATGTCTTAGTGAGCTTGCATATCGCTCCATTTCTCCCAAACTCCTTTGTTTGGGATGAGGACCTCCAGATATTGTTCCATAACAAGTCTCTAGTCGGCCTGTCTAGATCCTACTTAGCTGGTTGCAGCTTGGTTTCCCCGGTCTCTAGGAGCTTGGCCTACTACAAGCTAGTTAGGATTTTGTGGTTTCCTCACATACTATTGAATCTTATTTTGCCAATTCGGCTCTACTATCAGGTATTTTAAGTGACAGCACTCATTCTTGTTGTGACCATGTGTTTCAAGGAAGCGATAGTACTTTTTGGAGCGCTTTTGCTATTCAGTTTCTCCCTTTTTATGTGGCTTCTTATATTCCCTTATCCCTTGTGTCGCGAGGAAGACATTCTCTGGAGTATCATTGAGTGGAGTGTAGTCTTCGGGCCTCATGCCTTTACGTCAATCGCTACTTCCATTTAGCTTGTTGGAATTCGGATTCTTCTTTTTCTGATTCTCATTCTTTCTATTGGCTCTCCTTCCAATTAAACTCCTTCTTGGTGGTAGATTGTTTCATTTTGATCCATTTTCCGAATTCAGTGTCTGGATGGATGGCGCGGATAGGGCCACGAAGACCATATCTTCGCTTGGGTTACTCAGTTCAGTGACTATGGTGTTAAACTGACTCATGGATAAAGATTCATTTTGTCTTCGGAATAGACCCGATAAGGACATCACATATTTCAGTTGTGTCGTGTGAAGCCTAAACTAATCAAGGAACTTTGTTGCTAATTCATCGAAAGTGGAGATGGATTTAGGTGGGATCTTGGTGAACTACATGGAAAAAATTCCCACTAGAATGATTGGAAAAAATTTACACCGAACAGCATTTGAAGCATTCCCTCCATCTATGTACCAACTGTACTTGTACAAGTGAGGTTTCGAGTCTCTAGTTTCACCGTTGGATGGAATAGTCGGCAAAGTGAATTTTTTAGGATAACGTTCATTCAGAATGTCATCAGTGAAGGGAGTTTGGCTTGAAGTAGATTCCCGTTCATCATCCCTTCTATTCTTACTTTCGTCCATTAGGTGCTTGATCATGTCCACGATATATGCCTCGGATGTCTGGTAATCCGTGGGTTAGTTGTTAGTGACGATACCAAGTGTATAATTTTGCAAACAGTCTTGGTAAGTAGGCTAAAGCCTAGGCTCTCCTATCTTTAGGAAAGCGACTCCCTTAGAGTTCTATTGGCTTGTGATTGGTAGTGTAGGGGCATTTTGGACCTCTCTATCGATATTGAGTGCATTAGTGTTTTCTTTCAAGTCGTCATCAAGTTATTCATATCATCAGAGTCGGAGAGATCTACTGCTTTATCTTTCTATGGGTTTTTATCCCCAGATTGAAGTTCATGGAGGACTGCTTTGCAGTTGGTGGTGTGCTTGTGTTTCCCTCTATAGTGACTCCTGCAGCTCTACCTACTGCTCCTTTTCGTTTCTTAAGTCAGAAACGGAAGTGTTTTCCTACTCTGTGGCAGCCGTAGGCTCTGGCATGGTTCTCAAAGCAGCCATTAATTGCATGGTAAGGAGGGCATTTAGTTTTTCCATAAGAGCTTTTTGGCTATTCTCCATCTTTTGATTGATTTCGTCAACTATTTCGTTTAACTCGCGTCTAGTGACAACTTCATGCTGGATAGAAGATCCTGGCATCTGATCTCCTATGTTGGCTCCATTGACTTCAACTTGTTGAGAATTGGTTACTTTCCTGTTATTAAAGCTTTTATGGATCTTCCAAAAGCAATTCTCTTTCTTATTTGTGCCATTGACTCTCAACAGCAACTCTTTGAAGAAAACATTGAGAATCTAACTTCAAAACCTGTTTGATCCAAAGAAGATAGCTAGATCTAAGCCTGAGTTAGGTTCTCAATGACAGCACTAAAATGTTTACCTAAAAAATGAATCAACACCCTGGATTAAGTGTGTAAGCACTGGCCCTGTTTATCAAGACAAATAAAATAGAAAAAGCAATAGTAAATGGACGAAAAGGTAAAGTAACATGAAGATTTTTATAGTGGTTTGGTTGCTAATCAAGCCTGCATCCATTTTATAACTTTCTATTAACTTACTACTATTACAAGTTGAAACGGATTACGATATGATTGGATCTTCTAAGTTCGATAAGTCATATGTATAAGAGTTCACTGGAGAATCACAGTGAACCCACAAATGACTATTGTGTGGGAGGAGAAGAATGAAGAATAATTTATGCAGAGTTTCAGCAGCCAGTCTAGAAGATCCTCTTCATATTGCAAGTATGACTATATCCATAGGGGTTGGAGAGCTATTGGACTAGGCCACTTTGCCAGAAGCCTACAATTGACGATACGAAGACGCTCCAAGAATTACATTGCGATCCAACACAATGTGATGGATCGCTAGCGATCCATGTACTTTGGGGATTTTTGGATCATTCCCTTTGGGTTTCATTCCTTGCCTCATGTATATGCTCTCCATGTAATTTGGTAACTAATTGTCTTGTTTTGATGGTGATTCATGCACAGGTTGCATTGAACTATGACTGGAATCAGATGCTTACTTATTGAACTAATTTGCTTAGAATACCATGAAACTTGGCTGACATCCTTAGAAAAGATACTGAATAATGATGCAAGAAGTTTGGAGAGTCCATGAGCCAGCCTTATAGATTGCTAGCGATCCATAGGTGATGGATTGCTAGCGATCCATCACCTTAGCTTATTTTTTTCTCCTTTCCTTTTGGGTCATTCCTAGTCCCTTTTTTGGGTCCCTTTGGTTGATTCTTGAGATGTTTTGACTAGTCATAGATGTTCTAACTTCCTTTTAATTCTATTGGATTAAAAACACGGTTAACAAGTTAAGTCAGTGTAAGAAGAGAATTTTGGTTCTCTCCTCTACCGCTTTGGTCCCTCGAAGCTATCTTCAGCTTTCCATTTTCCTTTTTCTTTATTGTGCCCTTCTCCGGACGGTCCTCCATCATCCACATCATTAACTTTAGTGTTCTCAGCTTCAGCATCCTCTTGACGCAAGTGCATCTTAGCTTCATGATTGAACTCCATAAGATCCATCGGTAGATCCCTTTCTAAAGTAATTTTAAAGTTAGTTTTACCTACAACTCCAAATATTGCAGCCATTATAACGATTGATGGATCCCGATTATGAACCACACCGACAGCTGCATTAAACCTAGTCAAGTAACTCCTAAGGGTCTCTCCAGCCCTCTGCATTACGCTTAAAAGCATCACCGCATTCTTTGGTTGAGAAATATGCACTCTAAACTGTTTTAAGAATCTTTCTACCAACCCAAGCCACATACTAATGGACCTATTCTCTAACTGCCTAAAGCACATAAAAGCCAACTCTGCTAAGCATAATGCGAAGCATTCCCCCATTACATATACAGATGCACCCAACACCGCAATAAGTCGAATGTATCTCATTAGATGAATGGTCGGATTTGTCTTTCCATTGTATAGTACCAACGTCGATACCTTAAAATCAGATGGATTCCATGCATACTGGATGTTAGGGGTAAATGGATTCATGTTTATGTCTTCCAACTTCTAGTTTGGAGGTCCACATCTCACTATCCTTCTATCATCTTAGTGATTCAATCATTGTTGGCTAATGGAAGTCTTCGATCCATAGCTATATTTTTCCCATCATTCCTATGTGAAACTCTGACACATACTCCTATGATTGCACGTTTGCACGTTTGCATTCTTATCCATACCTCTAGCTTCATTGTGCCCCTCCTACCTATAGGGAAACTCTAGCACATACTCCTCTCGTTGTTGTTCATTCACATTTTGATTTGAGTTATTGGCACCAGTGTCATCGACTCTCGGCATTCAATCTCGCCCTATGGCCAAACCAACATTGCCCTCGAGTAAATTCATCCCTATACCGACCTAATTCAGGTCAGTACCGAGCTGTTCCGGTTGTGGGGGCATTATTCCAGTTTTCTTTGCTCCAACTCTAGGTGCTTCTGCATTGGTTTCTGGTCTTTGGTTCTAAATTCCAACTTCTCCAGTTGTTCTTTGTTGATCCATCCTTCTAAAAAATCCATCTAGCATCTCCTATTATTAAGCCATTATTCCATCTTGCAAGTCTTTTATCATCCTCTCCATCTCTACTTTGGTCTGATAGATGGGTGAATTTGAGCTTAAGGCCACCTCCTAGCTGCCCCCATACATTGGTTAACTTCTTCCGGTAATCGCCCGGTAGTAGGCCTACATTAGATCTAATTTTTAAGTCTTCAAACCTAGCTCGATCTAAGTGAAAGCACAAAAATGTTGCACCCAAAAAATGGCACAACACCCTTCTAGCCCATAGATCTAGATATAACAAGTAATATATGAAGGAAATAAAGAACAAGCAACACTTTTTATAGTGGTTCAAAGAATACTCTGGCCTATATCCACCTTAATCCTTGTTGATTGTTATCTCTTTGGATTACAATGAATTCTATTAGATCCGACTACAATCTAGTAGATCTCGGATTTAGAATAAAATTTCTAGAGTTAAAGAAGAAGGAGATAGCACTTAGATTTGAAAATGCCCTTCCTAAAGTCCAAAAAAGAAAACTCCCCCTCTAGTTGAAGTTAGGTCGCTATTTATAAGCGATTCCCTACTTAAGTCTGGCAATTAGGCCAGAATTCATCCAAATCTTCAAGATATGCAAAACTAGGCATGAAGACCGAGTCATCCAACACGATCTCTAAGTAGAAAATCAACTAGGACCGATCACTTCTAGTTGGCACCGATATGATTTTTCCACCATTCTTCAAGTTTTTCCCATATCTTAGCTCTACTCATTGACCTCTTGCCAAATCAAGTCTTAATTTCAGGTCAGTGGTCATAAAAAATGGTCAATACTAATCCAAATTTTTACATTCAAAGTTCATTTTATCTTCATGTTTAGGCTCGTTTCATTCGTCTATTGCCATTTTAGATGGTTGTAACTATGTTGGAATGAATCATGTAGGTGAAATTTTTTTCAAAGAAAATCAAGTAAGTGGGTACCAACCTGACTTGGTGTCCAACCTAAGTATTTTGTGTTTTTGCTTCGAGTCATAACTTGAGGTTGTTGAGCTTCGAATTTTCCACTGCTGTGTGGAGTATGACCTGAGATTTCTGTGCATCTGACCCGAGTTCTATTCGATACCAACATGAGGATGCCAACCAAAAATGCAACTTTCCCAGTTTTCAACTTTTTTTGTCTATTTTTTATATTTCCCTTTTCTTGTCATTTTATGATGTTTCTAAAGTCCTTGGGTCATTTCTTAATCATTTGCTTGTTTAAGTCCATTCTAAAGACTGCATAAAATTTGGTTATAACAATAAGGATCTCCTTTGAATGGTTCGACCATTTTGAAAAGGAAAGTGAATATATAAGAGTAAATGTAACTACTTATAGTAAAAGAACCAAATAGCCTATAATAAGTGGTAGGATGGAACTTCATATTTAAGGCGTTATTATAGTAATGGCAGTGGGATCATGTCATATGACACTTGTAAAAGGATGCATCAAGGTACGAAAAATTATTTTCATACTTGTACCAAATGTTATTTACAAATTAATATAAGATTTCAGTATTGAATGAGAATATAAATAGTTTTATTTTCTATGAATATTATTAATATTAATTATTAAATAATCCTAGAATAACCTTATTTTTTGCATCAGCTCAATAATGCAAAAGTATCTAAAGTTTTAAATTACTATGGAATTATGGACCAAGCCATAATTTTTAGAAATAATTCTTTAATCATATGATTATGAATCATACGGCATTAGCAAATTGTATCTCAAATGATTAAGGGTAAAGCATCCATTTTATGGGAGCAGCACAAGAGTTAATGAGCTCTGAGTATTAATACATATAGATTTTTAAAATTATATGTATGATAATAGAAAAATGGTTTCAAATACTTCGTTAAATTCATCAATGAATTATCACAAACATAAATATGTGTAGTTGATACACATAGAGTGCATCTATAGTAAGTTCAAAAAATATAAATTGGAAGTAAATAACATGATGTGCGAAATGAAATAAAACAACATGATTTGATTGAATTGGTGAGTGTACTAGAAAGGAGTTCCAAATGTCCCTAAAAAGAATAAGATTCTATCTCAAAAGCACTCTTCCCTATGATACATAATGATTTATCAGTAAGGAGTGATTGAGCATTGTCGCACAAAGTACGATTGATGATGTGAGTTGAGGTAAAAACTTTCTGTAAGGTCACGTACTTATGAGAAAGCACATTAAGTTAAAACTGAATTCATGTAGGACAAAGTTTACGAAATTCTACATGATAAAAGTTAATAAGAAACCCCTACCTATGTTGCATCATGGAGCTAATAGGATGTGTGAGTAGAGAGACTACACGTAATATTTGTTCATGAGGGATCTTGTGTGGACCAACCCAAATGAGTTTGGGACCGATCAATATTGATTAGTCAATTTGTGTAAGTTTCATAAACTTAAAACCAAATCGGTTTTATGCATACATACACACACACACACATATATATAGAAAATTCATAAAATGTTTATGAATGCCTATTCAATTGCATTAAGAAACAATTATTGGAAATACTAACTTCATTACAAAGGAATTTCTTTTATAAATTATTGGTTATAAAATGGATTTTGATACGATCTAAAGATAAAACATATTCCAAAGGATGAAATGATATCGCCCAAAGCTAAATGGACATAACTAATTAGAATATCTAATAAGAACTCTTGCACGTTGAAGGGAAGACATGATTATCTAATCTTACCGATGTCGGGAATCCACAACTGTTAGTAAACCATTAAGAGTATTGACTCTACCATATAGCATGATATGCAAATCAAAATGGATTCAAGTATATTAGCAAAAAATTATTTTAATAGTTGTACTCAAGGGAAATGATCCAAAGGCTAAAAATGTGTGTTTGAGAAGAAGACAAAATCAATTGGAATATAAGCTATGATGGTAGAATAATATTATAAATTTCAACTGCTGGAATTAATGCAATAGATTCGTCATTCATCATACTTCAGTTAATTCAGCCTTTACTTGCAAAATTATTGCTCGATTTGATTTTGAGTTCTGGTATACGTATGTTGAAACAAAAATTCTACATAATGATTTAAATATGTTATTTGCACTTAATAAAAAAAGTATCTTGAAGCCAGTTTTAGCGATTCTGATTTTTTGGTTTATGTACACGATCCAAGAAATGATACAAAGTAATATTCGATAAGCTTCAAAGATAACCAAGTATTTTGATTGAGAAATCAAATACTTCATTCTCAATCAAATTCATAGGAAGCGTGTGTTTAAGAAAGAATATTAACAGGCGCTAAAATATTTCTAAAATTATAAGTAAAAAACAAAGTTATGATGTTAACGAGTTATGCATGTTAGAATCATTTTGGTATTACTTAGCTATAAGAATCTCGAAGTGATGCATTACATAGTTATCTCAACTTGAGAACATAGTTGAACTTCAATGTGGACACTCCACTTTAATTATAATTAATCATGGCATGACCTCCATTGAATGATTATAGCTGGGTCTAAGTTGAAGCATTGGTAGTAAAACATTATTCAATAGAGATTTTGTCTCCTTCGGTTACATGTGGTTAGTATCACGGTCAACTGTAGTCAACTCAAAGTCAAAGTGGATGGCCAGAGCAGCATGGTTAATAATAATTTTTATTATTGAACCAAGGATTTTTGTATTTGGACTAATTAAGATGATGTGGATAAATTACTCTGTATAGATAAATTTCTTTGTAATGGACTAATTAAGATGATGTGGATGGCCAGAGCAGCATGGTTAATAATAATTTTTATTGTTGAACCAAGGATTTTTGTATTTGGACTAATTAAGATGGTTAATAAAAAAATTTATTATATTTTATCCTTTCGCCGTGAGTTCTGAATGTGTAGATAAATTACTTTATATTGTTCTTTATACCAACCAATAGCCAGCTTTGGAATGGGTCTACGTTTCGATAGGCTCATTCTGGATAGGAATTCAGGCCCATTTCAGGGAAGGTTGTTACGATTAACATATACAGTTTAATTTATATTTGTGTATGCAAGTTTTATATAAAATGACTTTCTAATCAAAATTAGGTGTCTCTAAACAAAAGTTTCCAAAACAAAAGAATAGACTACATAGGTACATCTAAATACATGGTGAAAACATTCAGAACTATATTATATGGAGAACAACAACAAATAAATGAATAAGGTAAAGAATCTAAATTATATCAATGATGATGAACATACAGTAAATGGGTATGTAGAACAAAAGTGGAACTAGATCAAATTAACATAATAAACACACTATTCATTGAGATGGACAAATGGAATTAGAATCACATATTGCAAGATAAACAGTCAAGTAGATGAGATGAGTCATACACAGTCTAAAAACAAATGAACAACGGATAGATACAAATAAATAAAATTAGAGTAGTACCTTAGGACATACCCCAAATTTGCATCTTGAACGATGACTCGATGCTCCTAGATTCAATTGAATCAACCTCTGGATCATGCAAGAATCAAGAGATAAAAACCACATTTTGTTTTGATTTTGGTTTTATATTTTTTGAGCCATGGAGGCATCAATTTTCAGCCATGGTCAGATTGAGAGAGGAAAGTAGAAGAAAATGAATTTTGTCAAGAAGAATAATAATGAAACGGATAAAAGACGATTTTACTTTATGAAAATCGTTAAAACCTTTGAATTCCCTTCTTTAAACTCTTCCCATTTAATTCATTATAAATCTCATAAAATCCTCTCATTCTCTTTATATTTTCAGCATAAAAAAATAGAAAAAAAAGAGGAAAAGGTAAAAATCATTTGATAAATAAGATATAAGTGAGTCATAAAGAAGAGTAAGGTAAGAAGATTTATTTCTACCTTTAATTGCTTCATTAGATTTTCAAAATCACATTTGAAACCTCTCCCCCTTCATCATGCATGATCGACCATAAAGGGGAATATAGGACTTAAAAATTTCCCAAAAGCACTTAGCAATTAATCTACTTAAATCCAATTTAAATATCCTATCGATATCTTATATTGATACACTTTTTATAGCTTTTATATATGCATTTTATTAAATACTAATAGTTTTCAAACACTTCAAATAAAATTTAATAATATTAATTAATTTAAAACAATTATAAATTAATTATTTCTTGATGTATTCATCATTTTGGTTGTGCGACTCAAAGGTGTAAATACGGTAACGATTAATATCGAAAAATTTGAATATCAATGTTCATAGATAACCTTAGCATGTGATGTGACATTTTTTGGATAAACTTATCGCTTACATATCGTTTTGATAAAATCCAATTTTGCTTATTTTACGTGGTACCTTGTAGTAACGATTATTTGCACCAATTCTCTTCATCAACACTTCACATTAGGAATTATGGAATTTGGTTTTGGTTAAAATTCTAACATCATCCACATCATCTTAATTAGTCCAAATACAAAAATCCTTGGTTCAATAATAAAAATTATTATTAATATCCATTTCATTTAGATATCAAATGTCATAAATAACAACTGTTACATATCCGTGGTATATCATTTTTAAAATACAATAGTTTCCAATAGGTACATCTAAAAATAACATGTATAGATAAATAGATAGACTACCACAAGCTTACTTTACGCCTTTCCCTTCAACATCATCATCTTTCTAACCTATGTTATAGTGAGGAGGAGTCATAACAACATACGTTTGGTGAATAAAATCTCAAGCCTTTATATTAATACTTGAGCAATATAATTCAAAAAAGGATATGTCTTAAGATTTCTACCTACATCATTCTTCCTTTCAAATAAATCCTAAATCTATTTCTCAAACTTAAATAAAAGGCTTTCCAAATATAAGCCCATAACTAACTTGATATCATCCCAATAATATCGTCCATAATGTCCTATCAATGAAAAAGACAGCACTCAAGTCACTCAATACATTTAGTGGGAATTAGGCAGACTTCATTTAAAGCCTTATTTAAGGCAGACCCATGTCATTTACTACCTATAATCCCAAGGCGGACTCCTCACTAGTAACTATCTAACTGACATTGCATGGAATCTCTTCAGCCATTTAATACTTCCTATTGAAGACGAAGCCTTTCCTAAGATATCCTCTGTTGTGCCTAACCCATAACACCAACCATTTACTATTTCCTATATAGAGAAGAGGCAGGTCCTCACACAATCACTTAATACCATTAATCTCTAAAGTAGGTCCTTCATATTATAATTTGTACCCTACGGTGATGTCTCACATTAGTCCGACCTTTCATATATACTGGTAGCCAAATTAGCTGGACAGATTTACCCTACATAATTTGGGACTAACCTCATGTTATCTTACTTACTTATTATAGGCGATGTCTCACATCAGCCCCAAAGTCATACTGTTGGTAGCAAGATTAGTTGGGTAGACTCCCATGTGCTTTTGATTGACCTCACGTCACTATAACTTAGTCATAATATATATCACACATCTCATTGTTTCTTAATCAAGGCCTTATAAGATATCTTTCTTATTTTTCCTTTAACATTAATTATCTTTCTAAGGGGGGCTTAATAGAATTAATAACCTATTTAACAACGCAATTATACGCTTACACACACACATGCGTCTAGTAATTTCTAAATGTGCGAAACCCTAAACTAGCATTTAAATGTCAACTCTTTCAACAATTATACAAGTCTCTTCCTATATTACCAATAATACCATAATTCTGATATCCATATCAAAATTCAAATCAGAAGACTTGAACACAATCAAAATTTAAACTCAACTTATTATATCAAAATAATGGAACATATTGATATACAATTCCAATTTTACGCTCTATTCAACTCCTTTTTTATATAAAAATAAACAAAGGAATTTCTATTTAATTCAAGGGAATAAGCAGTGCAAACTACAAATAACTTTGTACCTTACACACTATTCCTTAATCCAAATTCTTTAACCAAATTCAAAGAAAGAAAATAAGGATTGGAATAGAAGATAAAATTATCAAAATTGCAAGTCTACACAATTTCCATTACTTTGTCATAAACAATTGAGATTCCAACCTAGAATTGATATTTCGCATTGAAGCTATTTTGGGAGTTTATGTATGATGTTTTCACAAACCAAAACTCCCAAAGGCATATTCAAACCCAAATTACACTAGTCAATTACTAACATAGGAAAGCTAGGATTTCCACTCATGGTATATCCTTAGCTTTTCTTTCTTTGGATTTGACACACCTTTGACAATCTCTATCAGATCTCTCCATTTTTATACATCTATACGAAAGGGGTTTGTATGTACATTAAATTCATAAAATTAAAGGTTTAGAGGAGAAGAAGTTGAGAAAATAAACAATAAGCAAACATAGATCTATAGGATTTCTTACCTAAACTACTAATGGAGTTTTCTAAATTACAAAGAGATGAACTGACAGAGCTTTGCTAATGTTCTCAAAAATTATGTGAATAAAAGTAAAGGGTCTAAGGTCTTATTTATAGTGGTGAGAAAGCATCATAATCGTCGGATTTAAATAATTAAATCTTGTACGTTTGTACAATTGAAAACCCTAGCTGCAAATGCACCTACTGGTTGACCACCCATATACTATAAGTCGATTGCTAGCGGCCGATTGGTCATAGGGAGTGGTCGACCATTGTGCTTGTTTTGGAAAGATTTTCTTCGTGTCATTATTGTATTTAATTTAATTCCTTAATTAGCTCTTAACATTAACGTTGATTTTAACGTTTACTTAACCTCTAAGTCTAATTACTGTTAATTTCAATTTTCAAATTTAATAATTACTGAATTTGAATTCTATTTAAATTTTTTTCAAACTGAAGACTTTAAAGTCCATAATGTTCCCATTTTAGCTCCATTTTCAACATATTATATATGGAACCGATCAGAATTTCACCACAAATACAACGGCATAACTTTCATGATTGTATATTGAATTTTACAAAATTTCCATTTTTACTCTTATCTTATTTAATTTAATTTATTCAACTTGTTTATTTATGGTTGATTTTACGGAGTGTTACATTCTTTCCCTTTAAAATGATTTCATCCCCAAAATCTTTTCCAAGTGGTAAACATCGTAACGTGCACTAAACATCCATGTTATACAACCAAGTTATCTACATATCCATCGACTCATCCAAAAGTGCAATGCGATTATGTATTCCAGACATCTATAAGTGAGCTCAATCCTAATGTCAGTGTATGAACGTGGAAATATGCATGTAAACACCCGAAACATGCAAAAAGTATTCTACATGAATGCAAAAGTGATAGTAAAGGTGTAGCAACCATCTCCTACCATCTAATCTAGTAATTACAATGCAACCATTACCTATTTTGGAGAGGAAGGTTTGCTTGTTAAAAGCTTAGGATGAGAAGTCTTCAAGCATTCTGCTAGAATTTCTCTCTATTATACTTGAACTAGTCTAGTTGCTTTATTGTGAAACTTCCTAATTCGTGCTCCAACCCCATTGTACTCCGCAACTAGGAAATACCAGTATTTGAGGAAGTACCTTCAAATATTAAGCGTGAAAAACGTCATGGACTCCTACCAACTTATCCAGTAGCTACGTAGGTTTTTCTATTTTTTCGAAAATTGAAAAGGCCTAGAAAATCTTGGTACCCATTTTCCCGACTTTTCTAATCTCACAACCTATGTAAGAGGGAAAATTTTGGCAAATACTATATACTCTACTTCTGATTCTATCTCTTTTCTATTTATGTCCGTACAGGATTTTTGACGATCTTGTGCAGCCTCCGATCGCTACCTAATCAATTTTATCTTTTTCGTTTTGGCACATCAAACGCCTAGTGGCAAATTCTGTCACCTTCTTCTTCATCCCTGTCGAATAGAAAATTTTCTTCATATCCATATTCATTTTATCTCCTCTGGTGAACGGTTGTCCTTAAATAGTGTCTCTCAGTAAGCTAAAATTTATTTTTCTTAAAATCCTAAATTTTTTGGGATTAAAGCATTCTTTTATTTTCAGTTACTAATCTAATTTCCTTATTAACTTATAGTCTTACCTACAGTTTATCACTAGCTAAGTGTCCATATTTACGCCGTTCCTCTATATATATGTTTATCTGACGGTCTAATCCCATCCATAAAATCAACCCAATGATAAAATAGGAACATATCTTCAACAATAGCATACTCTTTCCAATGGCTTAAGGAAAAAAACTAGAGATAACAATCAAAAGCTTCAAAAGAAATTTTGCTAGAAGTTGCCAGTTCATTAACTAGTGTTAATGATGTTAGAGTCCTACCTTACTAAATTAAAATGAACATCTTCAGAACTTTATTCCACTTAATTCTATATTTTCCTTAATTCTCCTCTTGGTTTCAAATAAATGTAGTCCATTTATTACTTCAGTTAATATATTCATAATAATTGATCATTTAATTCAATCCTCATTTAAATTCCTTTAAACTTATTACCAGTTTCAAATCCATTTATTATGCGAATCCAATTCCTCCATCATATTAAATTCCTTAATCAATCCCTATTTAATTTCTTTTAATTATCTATTAATTACAAATTTATTGTTCGTTAAATTTGTAATTAGTGTCCATAAATCCTAGTCATATAATAACTAATATTAATATCATTGTAAGTTGCGCCATTTATATATTTCTTTTTTTTATACGTTCAGCATAGTTATACACATGTCTATAAATTAATTTCCAAACTAGAACATTCCTTTCCACATTTTAATTTATTAAAGCTATCCTTTGAAAGGATTACCATTATTATTTTTCATAAACTAACCAAAGCAATATTTTTGTTTCGTTTGAAATTACAAGAAATTATTTTCTTTTATTAAATAGATAATATAAACTATGGAAAAGAATATTCGTATATTACACATCTCTTTCCCTCTTTAGTATATTCCTTATTAATTCAAACATGGAATAAAAACTTATGTAAGTTATAGGGAGACTATTCCTAATAAATCAAAACATAGAAATTTATATACGAAGTCAATTAAGGCAACCTAACTTACAACCCAATTATAAATCTGAAATATCTTCACAACTTTACAAATATTCTACAATTAAATATTTAGGACCAGTTTCAAAATACCAGACCAAGTTGCACATAATATTCCTATTTTATTCATATCTTAAAATTTTTACACTGCCTTACCTAGGTAGCAATCCCTATCTACTACATAAAACCTTTTGGTTTAGTACTCATCCTTTAAAACTAAACTTTCATAGTTATAAAGAATCATATTCGAAACCTTTATCTTTAAAAATATAAATTTGGAAAACCTTTTTGCTAATTTTCAAAAAATTACGTAGTTCCGAAAATGAGCCACGATTTTTTTCTGACTTTTCCTTTTTAAGGACTTTCTACAACAGAGATTTATTTCTTTAAAAGTTGGATTTTTAATTCAAAACACTTAAAAATCAATTATTAAACCAAACTATTATTAAATCAAAAATTCAAAAATTGCTTAATTCCTTAAAGGAGCAAAATAATCTCTCTTCTCAAAAACTTTCTACGATATACAAAACAAATTTTACAAACTTATTATATTAAATTCGAAATCAACACTTACTACTCCATGAAATTATGACCTATACTTATGAAAAGTTCATTGACCCTCTTTAAACCCATTACAAAGATAATATTCTGAAATAATAGATTTTCCTTTATTAGTCATTTATTATTTCAAATATATTTCTTCTTAATGGACATGTAGATTTCAAACCGCAATCTATTCATATGCATGCCAAATTTGTAATTTCAAGTTATTATCAACAACTATTACTTTACTACTCAAAATGTATTACCCTTTAACTAAATACTTTCGGTAATTTTGTTTATGCCTTATATAAACTCTTATAATCTTTCACAATCCTTTTCTTATCAATTTTAATTTATTTCTCTTTCGTTGCTGTTTGAAAACAAATTCTAAAACGAATATATAAAATTCTCATCCACACATAAATGCTTTTCCTTATAACATTCACAAAATTACCCCCACTCATTTATTAATTATCATCTTCTATAACTTTAAATAATGAAAAGTGGAGTAGACAAGGATAACTTTTATCCTATTAATTTCTAACTGGATTACTATACTTGTTTTATATAAACTCCTAATGCTATTTCTATCCAAATATCTCTATATTGCCTCTATTTTTATTTCTCCTAACTAATTGGCTCCTACTTAAACTGTTATTCTCTGTATTTTCCCTGTACAGAAATGTTCCTCCTATCCTAGTTATTCTTTTCATTCCATTCTCTATTCCTAAATTGAATTAAGTTCCATTTTCATATCTTTCCTTCTTTAGAAAGAAATTAAAAAATAAAGAACGTCCAAATTTACGAAATAGAAAATCCTCCAGTCCAGCATACGCTCTATTTTATATTTTTTTAAAAACAATCTCCAAAGATCAAAAACATTTTAACTCAACCAATTTTAAACTAGAATTTCAAAAATAAAACCCTTCCTACCAGAAACCTTTAAATCAGGAACCTTTGACTCAACAAAATTTTAAATTATGAGTTTCCAAATTTCCTTACGTTTTCGAAATAACTTCTCAAAAATCCTTTGAAAACTTATTCAAAACATTTCAAGGGATTTCCACAAATCTTTTATCAAATTCTTTCCCACAGGGTTGGATTTAGAAATTAACTTCAATTGTTCTTCCTATTGAACTTTCCTACTCAACTTTGAAAAATCTAATTATCCTCTTGTGGTGATTAATATATACCTTCTTATGGAAATTAGCTCCACTCCATTTTCACATCTTGCTTCATTTCTTACTTTCGGTTGTTTACAACACATAGATTCTTATCTCCCATCCATTTCAATGTATTGGGCTAGGCCCACTAACCTTTGTATGTATAACTCAGGCTACATAATTTACCAAAATGATGACTATATTGCCTTATAATATTTAATTAGTATCTAATAAGTTTATTTGTTGTTTCTATGAATGTCAGTTGTCTGTAATAAATGACTTTTATTCTAACAGATAATCTTTAAAGACGATTATTTATTCATTCATATTTTACCTATCAGGCCTTCTTTATCTTTCCATAATTACTCTGATAATCTCTTTAGTTGGTCCATTTATATCCTTATTAAATTCTTGTAACTCCCTACTTATTGCACATTAATTGTCTTATTAACCTTGGAGTTACAACCCTTTCCATCTACATTTCCTAAGATAGTACTATATGCTATGATAAATTATTGCCTAGTATTTTGGCGTTCATTTAAAATAAGTGTATAGTAGGATTATTGAAAAATACTTTCAAAAATAACAACTATGCCTCTCATGCATATATCGATCCCCGTTTGATCAGGCAACCTACGCCGTGATACCACATGTAATTACCTACCCTGAAATGACCTAAATTTCGGTTCAGAAAAAGTCCATTGAAACTTAGACACATTCCAAAGCTAGCTGTCGGTTGGTATAAAGAACAATATAGAGTTATTTGTCTACATAGTCAGAGCACATAGTGGAAGGATAAAATATAATGATAGAAAGAATACCCATTTCATTTAAAATTCAAATGTCATAAACAACAACCGTTACATATCCGTGGTGCATCATTTTTAAAATATAATAGTTTCAAATGGGTATGTCTGAAAACAAAATGAACAAATAAATTGGTAGACTGCCACAAGCTTACTCCATGCCTTTGACTTCAACATCATCATCTTTCTAACCTGTGTTATAAGGAGGGTGCCAGAACAACATATGTCACCCCAAAATGGTGGTGGCTACAAATGGTAATCCTAAGCACCCTGGTTTTATGGCCAACCTCTCAATTGTCCAGGTTATTCACCACCAACCCACATTGTCGAGACGTGTAGGGGAAAGAGACAAAGCTTCGCTATAGTTTACAGTGGGAGAACCCCCTATCACGCTGCATCAACATGCAACAAGGTCTGGTGAATAAAAATTTCAAGCCTTATTATATTAGTACTTGGGTAGTATAATTAAAATCAGGATGTTTTTTTTATTTCTACCTACATCATAATTCCTTTCAAATATAAGCCCAAAGACTTTTCTCAAACTTAATTGAAAGGCTTTCCAAATATAAGCCCACATCTAACTTGTTATCATCCCATTAACCTATATATCGTCCATAATGTCCTATCAAAGTAAGAGATAGTACTCAGGTCACTTAATACCTTTTAATGGAAATTAAGCAGACCCCAAATATTTAATTCCTTATTCAAGGAAGGTCGATGTCATGTACTACCTATAATCACAAGGCAGGCTCTCGCTAGTAACTGTCAAGCCGACGTTGCATGGAATCTCTTCAGCCACTTAATACTTCCTATTGAAGCGGCCCTTTCCTGAGATAACCTCTATCGTGCCTAACCCATAAAACCGACAATTTACTACTTCCTATGCAGAGAAGATGCAGGCCCTCATACAACCACTTAATACCATCAATCTTTGAAGTATGTGCTTCTTATTATGACCCATACCCTACGGTGATGTCTCACATTAGCCTAACTATTTGGGGATACTGGTAGCCAGATTAGCTGGTCAGATTTACCCTACAGAATTTGGGACTAATCTTGCGTCATCGTAGTTACTTATTATAGGAGATCTCCCACATCAACTTCAAAGTCACACTACTAGTAACCAGATTGGTTGGAAAATGTGCTTTTGACTGATCTCGCATCCCTATAACCTAGTCATAATTTATGTCACACCCTACATATATTATCACACATCTCACCATTTTTGTAATCAAGGCCTTATAAGGTATCTTTCTTATTTCGCCTTTAACCTTAGTTACCTTCCTAAGATGGATTTAATAGAATCAATAACCAATTTAACTATGTAATTATACGTTATAATTATGCACTAATTATGCTAATATATATACGTATACATATATATATATATATATATATATATATATATATATTTGCGCACCTAGTAATTTCTATGCATGCAGAATATATGACCTAATCTAGCATTTAAATGCAAACTCTTTCAACAATTATGCAAGTCTCTTCCCATATTATCAATAATGCCATAATTCCAATATTCATATACATTTACAAATCAATAAACTTGTATAAAATTAGAATTTAAACTCGACTTGTTACATCGAAATATTCGTATATATTGATAATCGAACTTACAATTCCAAATTTATGCTCCATTCAACTCTTTCTTCACGTAAAAGTAAACAAAGGAATTTCTGTTTAATTCATGGGAATAAGCAGTGCAAACTATGAATAAATTCATACTTTACATGCTATTCCATTTCAAAATTATTTAACCAAATTCAATGAAAAAGAATAAGAAGTGGAATAGAAGGTAAAATTATCAAAACTCTAAATCTACAGACTTTCAATTATTGTCATAAACAATTGAGATTCCAACTTAGAATTTACAATAAGCATTGAAGGAGTTTTGGGGGTTTATAATATGATGTTTTTGCAACCCAAAACTTCCCAAGGCATATTTAAACCAAAGTTACACCAATCAATTATAAAAATTGGAAAGCTAAAATTTTCACTTAGTATATCCTTAGCTTTTCCTCCTTTAGATTTGACACACCTTTGACATCTCTAGCGGATCTCTTCTTTTTGATACATATATACAATATACATAGCAAGGGATTTGTACATACGTTAGATTTAGAAAATTAAAGGTTTGGAGGAGGAGAAGTTTGGAAAATAAACAATAAACAATAAACAAAGATAGATCTTTGTGATTACTCACCCAAAACTCTAATGCAGTTTTCTGAATCTTGAAGAGATGAACTGGTAGAGCTTCGCAAATGTTTTCAAAATATTATGTGAATCAAAGTGAGGGGTCTAGGATCTTATTTATAGTGGTGAAAAAGCATCATAACCATTGAATTTAAATAATTAAATCTGGAATGTTCACACATTAAAAATCATAACTGCAAATGCACCTACCGGTCGACCTCCCCTATTATACTGGTCGATGGCTAGCGGTTGACCGATCGTATGTAGCGGTCGACCGGTTTTAGGGAGCGTTCGACCTATCCTGCTATTTTGGGAAGATTTTCTTTGTGTCATTGTTTTAGCAAATTTAGTTCATTAATTAGCTCTTAACGTTTACTTTAATTTTAATGTTAACTTAATCCCCAAGTCTAACTACCATTTAACTTTCAAATTTAAGAATTATTGAATTTGAATTCTATTTAAATTATTTTAAATTCGAAAACCTTAAACTTCCATAACTTATCCGGTTGAGCTTTTTTTTCAACTATTATATATGGAAATTGATTAGAATTTCACCATAAATACAACTACATAACTTTCATGGTCAGATTCTAACTTTTACAAAATTTCCATTTTTTTCTCTATTTTATTAGATTTAATTTATTCAACTTATTTACTTATGGTTGATTTTATGAGATGTTACATAAGTTGTTTGAACTTGCCATAAAAATTGATTTCTTATGTTATATGGTTGATGTTTTGAATATTTTATACATGTTTATTCTTTATTTAGAATTCATGAATGGACTTTTGTGTAAAATCCTATATCTGTAGTTTTCTTTCTATATTCAAAGTTTTATATAAAATCCTAAATCTTTATTTTCTTTCTAGCAAAATTTGATTCAAATTGTTAACGCTAACATATGTATAGAATAAATTACACTTTCTACATATGCTTTGTTTTTGAATTTCAAATATTACTTACAATTATTTATACATATGAAAACAAACATGTGTATGTTAATTTAACTTATATTCATAGAAAGGATTTTAATGTAAAAATATAAAATTTAATCTCTACCACCTCTTTAATTGACATTAAATTCATTGTTGTTAACTTTAGTTTTCAAAACAAGAGGGCCCAATTTAATCTCAATACATACACAAATATGTTCATATATATATATATATATATATATATATATATAAATCTCTGTGTGTCCATTATTATATATAATTTTAAGTCAAAGCCTTGGACAATAAACGCATATGTTAAGGGAAATGGGCCCATTGCGGTGTAAATCCTACAACCTACTATAATGATCCAAAATTTTAGTAACATTATTTACGATATTTATGTTAACAGAAAGGTATCTGTGCTATATAACAAATGAACTAAAGGGAAATAAAAATAATATACGTAAGACAAATAGATAAGGGGTAAAATAGGAATAAGTGCATTCTTATACCCTAACCCTAGGCCATTCATTATACAAGTTCATTTACAAAAATTAAACATAGGAGGCCGACACCATTAAGGAAGAAGAAGAAGATAAAGCAATCAAAGGAAGGAAGTTTAACTGATTCAAAACCATTCTCAAATCTCAACTCCTTAATCATAAAGCTAAGGTGAATAATGACCACATCTCATGTTTTTGATTGTTTTCGGTTTTAGATTAAATCCAAACTATTTTGCAAGGTTTTCCATGTTTTTTATTGTTAAAATGGATATATAAGCTTGTTGATGATTTATGCTAATTCATATGAATTTTATCATATATTTTAATGTAAAAACTCTATTAAATGACATCCAAATGCTTGATTTTAGAATAAGGTCAAAAATGATATTTTTGAGATGGGGTTCAATTTTCATAATTTTTTGAATTAATGTGAATTTAATATTAACTTTCTAGTGAAAAAATAGTTATTTGGATTTAAAATTAATTACAGCTAATATATGTATATTTTGAATTAGAAATTAATATATGTTAGAAAACATATTAAAAATGATTTATGGGAATTTTTATAGATTTTTATTAAGTGTTTTATTAAGTATATAAAATTATTTAAGGTATGGGACTTAAATGTTTTATATATTTATTAAGGAGAAGGGGCATTTTGTAAATAATTTAATTTGTTTATTTCAGATATTTCGGCAGGTCTTTTAGAAAAGAAATTAGCAACCAAACATATTTTGACAAACAAGGCAGGTTAGTTAAAATAAATTGCTTTAAAAGGTTAAAAATCGGTTTATATATGCTTTTTACATGTTACACCACTTTCGGCACCTAGCCTTCGACACCTTACTTCCATTTCCATCTCTATCAAAACCAATGAATAGGGTATCAAAGACTTGGTATATAGTGAGCTGGACATATTCAAAAGGTACTAGATCGAAATAAGGGGTTCCGAAGGGGTCGAAGCTTTACTTTATTTTAAAATGAAAATGCACCTATTTTTCTTTCGAAAGAAAAGCTTTCAACTTGGTCACCTTTGACTGGGTCAAATTGTTTTAAAGGAATGGTTTTAAAAGAGATTGCACCTTTTTGTTTTAAGTAAGTGCTTTCGAAGGGGTTGAAAACTCTTGCTGTAGCTTTCCACCTTTCGAAGAAAATGGTTTCGAAAGGATTGCTTTGTTTTTAAAACTTAGGCACTTCCCTGATGCTTTCGAAGGGTTGGTTTCAAAACCATCACTTCTTTACTTAGGAAATAACTTTTGGAAGAGTGCTTTCGACTTAGTTGTTTTATGACCCTTTTGTTCCATTGAAAGTTAAACCCAAAAGGTTCAGAAAGGAATTGTTTGTAATGATTTCGAAAGGTTATTCAACATGTTTTACTTGAACCCAAATGCTTTCAAAATTTTTGATTTTATGAAAACGACTTAGTGCTTTTGAAATGTTTAAGATAAAGGTTTCGAAGGGGTGGTTCCCCAATGGTTTTGAAAGGTTTAATATGGAAGGTTCCATTGGTTTCGAAAGGCAATGTTTATAGTGTTTTGATAAGGGGATGCCATAGGTTTTAAAGCTCTTTTCAATGTCTTTAAAAGGTTTATTAGGAATGGTTTCAAAAGGTATGTTTTGGCCTTTCATCCTAAGGTTATAAAGCAAAGTAGTTACTTGGTTTCGAAATGGGTACTTTCAATGGTTTAAATGTTTTCATCAACAAAATTTTGTGTAAAGTATATATAACATGGCAAAGTGTTTTGAGTAAAGCATAGAGTATATTTTTCTTGTTTAAAGTATGATTTGAAGGTTTAAATCAAATTCAGTGAAAAGGTTTTCAAGGAAAATTTTATGGGTAGATGATCCTAAGTAAAATGACGTAGATATTAGAATAACAGATGGGACTCGTATGGGGTTGCGTCCTATAATTTAGCTAGTAGCCCCTAGGCTAATATAAGTCCAAAATTCTAGTGTGTAGGGCTTTGTCACAGGTAAGATTAAATGATGTTACACATAAAAAAGAATCTATAGAGGAGATATAGGTTAATAGTGATCCCACAAAACCATTAGGATCAGTTGACCCAGGGAGAACTAAGTTAGGGATAGACCGTCTAGAAGAGGAGTATCTAACAGAAGTTAGATTATTTGTTTATTTTGTCTGGTAGGCCCGAGTCAGCCAAAGGTTAGTATAGTGTTTGGACAGACAGTCCAGTTTTTACCTGATTTTTTTGCATACATGATATTGCTTTATTGTTTTAACCAGTTTTGGTAGTAGGTTTAAGATTTGCAAAAGATAAGTTTTAAAAGGATATTGTTGAGGGAAACCCGTTCCGCTAAGCGGCTTGGTCTCAATTAATATCATATAATTTAGATGTATAGTATTATTCACGCCACGCTTTATGTCTAACTCGATGTTTATGTTTTCCCCTTAAATTATCGAATGCTCAAAAATTGATTTGAGTGGGTTGAGGGTTGAGGATTTACAAGTTTTAGTAGGTGGACGAATAAAGCTTCCAAAGACGAGCAGGAGGCTGATGCTAGCTATCTTTAGGAGTTGTCTTGTTTTACTTCCGCTGTGTTGTATTAAGTCTATTAGGAATATTTAGTACTTTTGTCATCCAAGGGGGCATCATCATATGTCGCCCTTTGCATATTTATGTAATAATTATATTTGATGTGAACCTGGGAAACGATTAAGATTATGTAACTTGGATATGGAATGTTGTTTTGAAATGTAATCAGAAAGTGTTTTAATCTATATTGATTTTATTTCATATTCAAGTGCTTTTGATATTATGGATACCATTTACACTATCGTATTTGGTCATCGAAAATTAATACTATGGATGACTACAGCATCTATAGCGCTTAACTTCGGGCCTCCAGATAGGAGATGTCACAAATTGGGATCAAAGCATAGGTTTATGAAAAACTTTAAACTAAAATGATTTTGGAAACACAATCCTAAGGAAGTAGAGATAAGATCGAGGTATGGGATAACGCTATAGCAACATACTAGTATTTTCTATATATAAGTATACCCTAACGCTATATCTCTATTTTCTTATATCTCTTAGGCTATTCTGTTGTATCTTACGAGGCTTGAATACAAATATTGATGCTAGAAGTGGAAGAGTTAACCTTGGAGGGGGAAGCACCACTACAAATGGAAATGCCAAACCAAATATGAGAAGGAAACAAGGTCGGGCATAAGCTGGAAAGGTGGGTGCGGGGTGCTGGAGTCCTGTAAGTTGACATGGGAGCAATGTATCAGTTCTTTATCAACATGATGCAGGCGGTTGTTGCCGCTAGAGTAGTTGGAGGAAATACCGAAGGAGGAAATCAGGGAGCTCCAATGGTCAACAATTATGTTGTTTTGAGTAGGGATTACGCCCGGTTGGGAGGAAAGCCATTCATCGAAACTGAAGATGCCATTGAAGTAGAGAACTGCTTACTGCACGGTAAGAAAACTTTTGCAGCTTTAGGGCTCAATGATGAGTAGAAGAGAAGGCCTACTTCTAGACATCTTCAGGAAGCAACATTGTATTGGTGGAATAGTGTTACTATTAGAGTTAATGAGGAGACGACGACATGGGCTGAGTCTAAAAAGAGATTTGAGGAGAGTTTTATGTCAGAGGTTGTGAAGTCCACTCTGCTCAGAAATTTTACTGAGTTGGAGCAGGGGAAGATGACTGTGCTGAAGTATGGTACACACTACAAGAAATCTGATCTTTACCAACCAATATTTTACCTACCCATATATATGGGTTGGTAAAGATAAACTTTATCTACAAATATTTAATGATAAGATTATTGGTAGGTAAATATTACCAATGTTATAACATTTTGGAAGGGTAATTATCGACCAATAAATACGAGTTGATAAAAAGTGTTACCTATGCATTTATTAGAGGGAAAGTATTTTGCAATTAGCGCCTATATTTTCCTCGTATCGTTTTAACTTTTCATTAAAAATAACGTTGAGTTGCGTGATGATGTGTAAAAAAAACCTATCTCAGCAATTTCGTTTTTAGAATGAAGATTTCATTTGCATATCCTATCAATGTTCCATGTAAAATCAGTTATTTATTAATTATTAATAATTATTTTGAAATATGAAATAATTAGCTATTAATAATTAATGAACAGTATTTAAATTTTAAATAATTAATATTAAATATTAAATAATCATTATTAATAACTTTTCATATATTGCCCTTTTTTAAACAATTAACTATTAAAATGTAAGTGTTGCAATTTTTATAAAAAGTTTCACAATTTTATACCAATATGTCATCATCCAAAATGGCAAAACATATTCTCCCTAGTTTATTAGAGAAACACAGTCCATACCATCCCCTCCAACTATAGATCTAACCGTTTATTTTAAACCAAATCTAACGGTACAATTCACAATCCGCGTATTTCCATTTAATTGGCTACACTAAAAACCGACAGGAACCACAATCCACCTTTGAATCCCTCACATCTCCATTCTCCAAAGTACTATTCAGATCCTCAATCATCTCATCTTCCCAAACCCTAATTCCTAAATTAATTGAACAAATCTGTTAATTTCACCATGGCAGGAAGAGACACTGCAAGAAAATTGGTATTTGTACGAGAAAAAATGTGTCATGCCAGGTAATTTAGTTTGATGCTTCTTGATTTTAATGGATTATTGATTGGATCTATTATTGCAGCCTTCCATCTCTATGTTCATAGTTTGCAAAAAATATTCTTTTAAAATTGAATTTTTTCTCAAATTTAGGCGATTTCTTTCTAGATCTCATTACTTGGTCCCTTTCTAATTCAGATCATGTTAGGTAATTTATTTTTAGTACTTATTCCAAAGACAACATCTGGATTAGGTTGTAGGGTATCTAACTATAGATAGATGCATTATAATATGTATATGCTTCTAAAGTGAAAAAGTTTTTTGCTCCTCTCGCTAATTTGTTAATTTCGTATTTCTCAGAATTGGATTGTGAATGAATAATATAGTAGAATTGGATTAATGAGTGAATGAATCACACAAGTCAATAAATGGTAAGTTCTTTATTTACGAATTTTGTTTAGTTGTATAGGCTTGAACCACGAGTCATTATCAAACTTGCATTTATTATTTCTCATAATTTTGGTCAGTAATTATAGTCATTAGTTACTAGATCCAATATTTCATACCTCTAATCTTTTGCTATAGCTTTTGTGATGACCTAGATTTTCGGACCAGTTAAAGTTGCCAAAAAATCCGTCTGTTCTATAACTACTAATGACAACTACCAATTTAATATAACATATTTGATAAATATTCAGCATTACTAGATGTATAGGATACAATTTCAATTATACAACTTATCAGAGTAATTAACTAATTTATTAATCCTAAAAAGTGTGCTTTAATACATGCTAAATACAATGACTATAAATATACCATTATACAACTCTGATGAGAGAGACAGCATTATCCTTACCTACGAACTCAATAAACAATTTAAACGTGGAATAAAATAGTAAGCATGAAAAATACAATAACACAAGATAAACAACAACATACAACAGATAACATGAAAGTGTTATATTATTTTAGGGGCTGCATCACTACCACTTGTAACTGCCTACGTACCCCTATCTAATTGGGTACCAAATTAGATACAAGATCAAGCCAACGTAGTTCACCTACCGAAAATAGGACTCATAGCGCCTATGATGCAACAAACAATATGCAATTCCCAAAACTACACACTTAAGCTTAATCTTCAATTTTAGATTTTTCAAATGTAATTACCTTTACGGAAATTATCTCTTTGGAATTTATTCTCGACTTCTTATTTCAAAACTTTTGATATATATGTATGTATGTATCTTTTATATTCAAATTATACTTTACTTCTGGATCTTAAATCAAATCACTTTTGAAAAGTTTATTTGGAAATCCCAAATACTGAAATAAAAACATATCAAACCATATGCATCAGATCGGGAGGTTTCTTCCAATAACAAGGAAACTGGGTCCCAGCCTTCATAAAATCGATAAATAAGCACATCCCTCTATTCCAAGTGCAGACTGTACCAAAAACATATGCCCACTATTTAGTTACAGGTTACCCGAATCATCGGCAACATAACAAAACATTTTATAACCCGAAGCGATAAATCATTTCACACTAATATTCACAAGTACTCTCAAATCTATAATAATTTTCATTTTCCAAATCCGTTTAAAAATCATCTTAAAACCATTGGGTTTAATCCTCGAAATTCTTTATGTTTTATAAAGCATTTTTATAAAACCATTCTTTATATAAATCACTTCAAAATATTTATTCTCAAATATCTCTTTTTCTCACTTTTAAAGGAAAACATTTCATAGCATTTTAACTTTAAAATCAAACTTCCAAACAATTCATTAAATCGAAGTGAACCAAATATTACTGCTAAAAACCTTATAGTTAAATTGTGAAATAAATCACAGGGTGTTAGCTACAATAATTTTGTACACAGCCCATGCATGTGGATAATTTATTTCTCATAAATCGGTCGAGCAAAGTCAACAATCAATAAATAATAATCAATGCGCATAAACTGGCCGAGACTAATTCAAACAATCAATCAATGAAATAAATGCAACAATAAATGATAATCAATTCTTCATTCTGTCAAATATTTATAACATTTTATTTTATCTTGGGTTAAAATGGTTTGATATTTATTTCGGAGCATTCAGGCTTTCTCTTCGACATGTCTGTCCCTCGTCCAAGTCTCCTTGGATCTCACAGACGAAACACATGTACTAGTCGTTTCCGCATACCCCATTAAGTATTTAACTTCTACATTTTAAATTACTTAATTAACCATCAAAACATAATATCGAGCAAGGAAATAAAACCATTGTTTTAGAAAACAAAGTAACAAGCATTCAACAAGGGTTTTCAAACAACACATAACACTTAAAGTTCTTTCAACTTAGCAATCATTTTAATGAACTTAAAATAAGAAATAACTTGCTTTCGATTCCACTCTGTCAAACTTTAAGGAAGGGAACTTAAGATCTAACGCATATTTTCTACCATGCTTCGAAAAAAAATGAAAATAAACCCGAATTCCTCCTTCCTAATGCTTGGCCTAGCTTGAAATGGAGGTGGGTCGAAAGCATAGAAAAGAAGTGGTAGAGCTTTGAACTTGATTTTTCAAAATTAGACCCGAAAAATAGGTCATTTCCCTCTTGTTTTTGACTCTTTTACTCTCAAAATTTGAAAAACATGTTAACTAAAAAGTTGTTGCAAATTATTTTCTTTTGAATTTTTTTTAAAAAAGAATCACTTGATTTTGATTAATTTTTAGGAAGATATGGTCAAAAGAAAAAGAGCTATTCTCGGATTCACAAAATTAAACCCAAAAATGTACCTCAAAGAATTGACTTTCGGATACAGGAAACCTCAAAACTGAAAAAAGTGATCAACACAAAAGTTGTATCCACTGGAATTTTTATGGTTTTAAATAAATAATTTATTACTTTTGGATCTTTTATGATCAAGTTATGATCAAAACAAAATGGCCTATTCTCTGGCTCAAAAACTGGGCCAGAAATGCACTAGAAAGAAGTGTATTTTGGACATAGTTAGCTTTAGACTGAGACAAAATGGTCAACAAGAAAGTTGTATCCATTGAAAAAATAAATGATTTGAAAAAAGGAATTTTGAATTTTGGTTCTGTCTAGAAGAAGTTATGGCCGAAAGAAGAAGAGGTAAAATCTGGAGAAAAAAGAAGTTTTATTTGAAGAGAATGGACATTGATTTCTTTGGAATATTTTGTAAATATTTTGACATTATTTATTTATAATTTTTTCCTATGGCTTGGAAGCCATTAAAAAGAAGAGGAAGAAGGTGAAGAAGCTTGAGAAAAGAAGAAGAAGAAACGTAAATGAAAGTGAAGAATGAGGTGGGTATTTATAGAAAAAGAAAGAAGTGGTAAATTTACCAAAATAACCTCTTACCAAATTACCAAACTAACCTTACTTCAACCTAAAGCAATCTTCACTTTTTCAATACTTAACATCATCTTTCACATACTTACTTTTTTATCTTAGTCACTTAAAGATTAAGTAAAGAATATCATAATTATGTTGGCTTTGATTTGATGTGATTTGATGTTTACTTTTTCTTACTTTTGTTTATTCTTACTTACTTTTACTAATGACTTCTAGAAGTTTTATAATCCTATTTAGTAAGGTTAATAAAATGAGTAATATATATGTTAAAACATGTTAACAAAGGTGCAATAACGTTGCGGCAACTTATTTTGAACAAAATGTTGATTTTCGATAAAACATTTTCCGATCACATTTTCACGTTTTTGTTAAACTATTTATCTATGTAAACAAACTTCAAAATTGATTTGTTATTATATTTAAATAATTAAAACAAGCATATTTAAATTATATAATAATATAAAATAATACCCAGATCTATTTATAAAATACGACATCGATTTATGCGATGAAATTGTCAATTTTATAAAACTAGTTTTATATATTTATCGAACCATTATAAATTCAATTACTTTTACAATCAAATGAGTTTGACATCGATTATATATATATATATATATATATATATATATATATATATATTCAAAAGGAATCATTTATCCTTTAAACAAATTTCTCGAATATTTATCCTACTTTATCGGAATCCGACTTTTGTCAATTTTACAATGAGAATCCAAAATGTTTATTTAATATCAAAAGTAAGTTTACCATTCTAATTTATTATATAAAACATGATTGTTTAAGTTTGAAAATTCTATATTTGGATATTTAAAATAATTAAGTATCCCATTTCAAAGCGGTAAAATTATGGGTCGTTGCATTTTCCCTACTTAAAATAATTTCATCCCTGAAATTACAATGGCGGAAAATATAGTGAAAAACAAACAATTAACGAATAGTTGAGCACATCAAAAATAGCAATATCACCCATAACCCTGGTCGGAGGTACAGTGCCTTATCCTATCCATTTTATTTATCAAATTAAGGTAGTTTCATTTTTTAAATTCCTAGTTTGCTATACTAACCCTAGATGAATTTTATTTAGGCCCCTAACCTAAGCTCTGATACCACGTGTGACGAATCGAATTTTCGGACCAGTTAAAATTGTCGAAAAATCCATCCGTTCTATAACTACTAATGAAAACTACCAACTTAATACACCATATTTGATAAATATTCAACATTACTAAATGTATAGGATACAGTTTCAATTATACAACTTATTAGAGTAATTAATTAAGTTATTAATCCTATAAGGTGTGCTTTAATACATACCAAATACAATGACTATAAATTTATCACCGCACAACTTTGAGAGACAGCATTATCCTTACCTGCGAACTCAATAAACAATGTAAACGTGGAATAAAATAAGCAGGAAAGATACAATAACACAAGATAAACAACAACCAATAACAGATAAACATGAAAGTGATATATTATTTTAGGGGCAGCATCACTACCACTTGTGACTGCTTACGTACCCCTATCTAATTGGGTACCCAATTAGATACAGGATCAAGCCAACATTGTTCTTCTACCGCAAATAGGACTCATGGAGCCTACGATGCAACAAACAATATGCAATTCCCAAAACTACCCACTTAGGCTTAATCTTCAATTTTAGATATTCAAATCTAATTACTTTTATGAAAATTATCTCTTTGGACTTTATTCTCGAATTCTTATTTCAAAACTTTTGAAATATATATCTATTATATTCAAATTATACTTTACTTAGGGATCTTAAATCAAATCACTTTTGAAAAGTTAATTTGGAAATCCCAAATACTTTAATAAAAACGTATCAAAACATATGCAACCAAATTGGGAGGTTTCTTTCAATAACAAGGCAACTGGGTCCCAGCCTTGATACAATCGATAAATAAGTACATCCCTCTATTTCAAGAGCGGACTATACCAAAAAAATAAGTCTACTATTTAGTTGTGGGTTACCCGAATCATCAGTAACATAACAAATCATTTTATATACCGAAGCGATAAATCATTTCACACTAATATTCACAAGTACTTTCAAATCTATAATAATTTTCATTTTCCAAATCTGTTCAAAAATCATCTTAAAACCATTTGTTTTGGTCCTCGAAATTCTTTCTGTTTTATAAAGCACTTTTATACTTTTATAAACCATTCTTTATATAAATCACTTCAAAATATTTATTCTCAAATATCTCTTTTTTCACTTTTAAAGGAGAACATTTCATAGCATTTGAACTTTAAAATCAATATTCCGAACAATTCATAAAATTAAAGTGAACCAAATATTACCACTAAACACCTTATAGTCAAATTGTGAAATAAATCAAAGGGTGTTAGCGTACAATTATTTTTTACCATGCCCATGCATATGAATAATTAATTTCTCATAAACTAGTCGAGCAAGTCAACAATCAATAAATAATAATAATGCTCATAAACTGGCCGGGCATAATTCAAACAATTAATCAATGAAATAAGCGCAACAATAAATGATAATCAATGCTTCATTCTGTCAAATATTTATAACATTTATTTTATCTTTGGTTAAAATGGTTTGATATTTATTTCGGAGCATCCAGACTTTCCCTTTGACATGTTTCGTCCCTCGTCCAAGTCTCCTTAGATCTCACGGACGAAACACGTGTACTTGTCATTTTCGCATACCTCATTAAGTATTTAACTTCTAAATTTTAAAATACTTAATTAACCATCCAAACATAATATTGAGCAAGTAAATAAAACCATTGTTTTAGAAAACAAAGTAAACAAGCATTCAACAAGGGTTTTCAAACAACACTTAACACTTAAAGTTCTTTCAACTTAGCAATGGTTTTAATGAACTTAAAATAAGAAATAACTTATTTTGGATTCCACTTCGTCAAACTCTAAGGCAAAGAACTTAAGATCTAACGCATACTTATTACGATGATTTGGAACAAAATGAAAATAAACCCGAATTCCTCCTTCCTAATGCTTGGCCATAGCTTGAAATGAAGGTGGACCGAAAGCATAGAGAAGAAGTGGTAGAGATTTGAACTTGAATTCTCAAAATTAGACCCGAAAAACAGATCATCTTCTCTCTTGTTTTTGACTCTTTTACACTCAAAATTTGAAAAACTTGTTAACTAAAATTTTTGTTGCAAATTATTTTCTTTTGAATTTAAAAAAATGATCACTAGATTTTGATTAATTTTGAGAAAGATATGGTCAAAAGAAAAAGAGCTATTCTCGGATTCACAAAAATAAAGCCCGAAAATGTACTTCAAAGAATTGAGTTTCAGATATAGAAAACCTCAAAACTGAAAAAATGATCAACATAAAAGTTGTAGCCAATGGAATTTTATATGGTTTACAAAAAAAAGAATTTCTTAATTTTGTTCTGTTATGATCAAGTTATGATCAAAACAAAATGACATATTCTCTGGCTTAAAAACTGGGCCAAAAAATGCACTTGAAATAAGTATATTTTTGACATAGTTAGCGTTAGATTGAGACAAAGTGGTCAACAAGAAAGTTGTAGCCACTGGAAAAATACATGATTTGAAAGCAGGAATTTTGTATTTTGGTTCTGTTTATAAGAAGTTATGGCCGAGGGAAGAAGAGGTAAAATATGGAAAGGGAATGAACATTGATTTCTTTTGAATATTTTGTAAATATTTTGACACTATTTCTTTATAATTTTTTGCTATGGCTTGGAAGCCATTAAAAAAATGAAAAAGGTGAAGAATCTTGAGAAAATAAGAAGAAGAAATCTGAATGAAAGTGAAGACTGAGCCGTGTATTTGTAGAAAAGGAAAGAAATGGTAAATTTACCAAAATAACCTCTTACCAAATTACCAAGCTAACCTTACTTCAACCTAAAGAAATCTCCACTTTTTCAATACTTAACTTCATATTTCACATCACTACTTTATGTTTTAGTCCCTTAAAGATTAAGTAAAGAATATCATAATTATGTTGGCTTTGATTTGATGTGATTTGACGTTAACTTTGTCTTACTTTTGTTAATTCTTACGTACTTTTACTAATGACATCTAAAAGTTTTCTAATCCTATTTAGTATAAGCTAACATGTTTAGTTATTAAAATGAGTAATATATATGTTAAAACATATTAACAAATGTGCGATAAAGTTGCGACAACTTATTTTGAAAAAAACATTGATTTTCGACAAAACGTTTTCCAGTCACATTTTCACGTTTTTGTTAAACTATTTATCTGTGTAAATCGAACTTAAAAATTGATTTATTCTTATATTTAAATAATTAAAAAAAGTATATTTGACTTATAAAATAATATAAAAGAATACCCAGATCTATTTATAAAAATACGACATCGATTTATCGATATGCGATGAAATTTATCAATTTTATAAAACTAAGTTTATATATTTATCGAACCATTGTAAATTAAATTACTATTATTATTGAATGAGTTTGATATCAATCATATATATATATATATATATATCTAAAAGGAATTATTTATCCTTTAAACAAATTTCTCGAATATTTATCCTACTTTATCAGAATCCAACTTTTGTCAACTTTACAATAGGAATCCAAAATCTTTATTCAATGTCAAAAGTAAGTTTACCATTCTTATTTATTATATAAAACATGATTGTTTAAGTTTGAAAATTCTACATTTGAATATTAAAAAAATTACATATTCCATTTCAAAGCGGTAAAATTACCGGTAGTAGCAGTTTTTCTTTACAAAGTCCTTTCTGATGTCACCTTTAAGTTTAATTATCAAATTTACTAGCTCCATGAAGACTTTCAGTTTACGACATAAATGATATATTGGTATTTATACAACTAATAAGTATAACTTTCATACCAATATCTTCTTTTATCCCTAACGATATGCCATTTTTGTCTTTATATTTTTCTATAGTTATCTATAGTTTCCGCAGATTCATCCCAGTGCAGTTTCATATTGTTTCCACTTTTAAAATATGAAATTTTTGAAAAAGTTACGATGTCCATATGAGATTATTTGGGATCAGCTTATGGTTTTTCTCTCATTTTATTTTGAAAATTGGTAGTAACTCATTATGACAAGACATGTAGTAGATTGGTTTTGAAATATTTTTTATTTACTTCTAAAATTAGAAAATAGAAGCAATTTGATTTTGTACATCTGTTACTTCTATAATCAAAAGTAATTGATTGTCCATTTTACTAAATTAATTATTTATAATTCAAAGGCTTTTCAACTCATCTTTAACTACAAAAAGTTAGTACACAAAATTAAAGAATTAATGTCGTAATTAAGGTAAATAAGGTAACATTAATTGCAACTTAGAATTCCTTTCTTTGTCATAGTTTATTAATTAGGTTGATCTAAAGTTGTTGTATTGATACCTACATGGACATATCTAATATACGCTTAGCTATAGCATTTTTCATATCTTTATGTCTCAGATATGTACATTACCATTTTTTAATTAAATATCTCTGAAATTAAGAATAGTGCAACATCGAGATTTATGATTTTTTGCTAAATAGACTAAGTTTTATGTTATTTACAAGTCTTTGTTATTTTCCAAATAGTTTTGTGCTTTAAATGATATCGTTTTTCCTTAAATTTCACTAATCTAATTTTATAAGTGTTATAAATACTATATATTGCTTTTTATTCCTAGGAATGTTTGGGAATATTATATGTCTTTATAAGTTCCAATATGTTATGCATTTCAGATCAATTTTTTATATCCATCCGATTTAACTTCTAAATTATTCCCTGGCGGGACCCACATCATAGTTGAGTTTCAAAATGTTTTCATTTACTGCTAAAACCCACTATTGTTGAAGTAAATTAAAATATTTTCTTCCTACTTTATGATTATATCATTTAGTTTGTCTTGCATACTAATTTTCTTATAATTATCTTATTGATTATTCATCCTACTAAATTAATTATTTCTAATTTATAGGCCGTTTAGCTCATCTTTTTCCCAAAAAGGCCCTCCCATGGAAATTAGTTTATCAAATAATAAGGCTGTAATTTGCATTAAAATGGTAAATTGAACAGCTCTTGCATTATTATTGCTACTAATATTTAGTTGTGGTAGTTTCCAATTAATTTAACAATGTTGTAATATAATGGTAGATTCAATATATGCCTAGCTATAATAGTTTCCATCAACCATAAATACCTATAGAAGCATAATTATTAATTGATTATCATAGCTATTATAAATTTATGGTCATAACTTAATCGATCAAGTTATGTAATTCATTTGGTTTTCATTTATTTCCATGTATATATATATATATATATCGGTATCCAAATAAATAAGTATTTTAAATGAGATTTTGTTACAAAAATTTCACCAAAACTATTATTATTGATTTTGTTAGGTGCTTTTTGTTTTTATTTTTTAGTCAACTACTAATTAGCGATTCAAAGCGTCAAAATGTTTTTTTTTGCTTTGGCATGCTTTTGGCTCAAATATGTGATGTTGCTTCTTAAGTCACTTTTATTTAGGTTAGTCTCTTTCTTTTCTAGTCTCAGTATAAATTTATATAAAAGTATACATATACTTATATCTACTGTTTGACAGCGTGCTTATATCATCTAATCGGGGTAAATCTTTCACATGTCTCATACTTTTGCCTAAATAAGGAAACAATATTTTTTTCGCTATTATACTACACATTGCATATTGCTTCTAATTAATTTTTTGTTGATATTACGGAAATATCCAATCGATGCATAGGATCCAAATCTTAGTCAAGACAATTAAAGATGGAAAAATGCATAAGGAACTTTTAAAGACAAGTTTTTTTGCTGTTATTTGGGAAAATAAAAAATGAATCAAGTAAAAACGAGCTATATATTCAATTTTAAGACCTAACATTCTTACAATTGTTGTACAATTGACCATCGATCGATGCCCTTACTAGTCTTTTGAGCGGAAGACGCATTAGAGAGAAGATAGGACCTATAGTACAAAGTCAGGTAACATACGGTGAAATCATTATATTATAGACTGATATTTCATAAAAATGAAATTGATATTTACATCATATATATGTTCGTTATAGACGAAGGTAGTAGACTCCCTAGTAATCAAATTCCTTGATATATTCGATGCAGAAGGCACAAAAGGCATGTCATAAGATACAACTGATAAAAATAGAACAATTAAAATATCAATGGAGAATAGTTCTTATGCATCAAAGTCAATATGTTGCTTAGTTTTCCTTCAGGTATGACCTCTATTGCAAAATATTTTTTTGATACGTTAAGCCTAATTATTAATTGACGATTAACAAAGTATTCAATTTTTTTGCATGATTTTGAAATCAAAGAAAGCACGGGGAGTCTACCAATGTGAATATGTTTTTCACATGCAGTGTATCGATAGCTGGCTCATTAGGCATGCTTCATGCCATTGTGTAGGAGATACACCTAATTTTTCAAGTTATTTTCTGTAAATTATATATACATGGGCATTAGTTGTTTGTACATATATAAGTGTGAATATTATTTAAACTACATATACATATGATTGAATATCACAATAACTACAACTGCTTTGATTTGGATATTTGGGTTGTTTAATATATTAGTTTTGTAGATAATAATAGTGTTAGAACATTAATAAATAATTGTTACTATCTTTTATCTACACATAACTATTAAATTTGGCCGAAATATGAACTGTGAAGTAAACCAATAAAATGATGCCACATGGGCTAACAAAATAACTCCACGTGGCCAATAACAACGTAGACCAGTAAAATGATGCCACGTGGAAAATCAAATAATGCCACATGGACTAATCACATAGTGCTACGTAGCTTAAGGAAAATGACGTCATATGTACTAATCAAATGATGACATGTGGATAAATTGTTGTTTGACACATGAACCAACTATAAGATGCCAAGTGGCAGTATTGATGTATGCCACGTGTATGCTGCTGTGGCAACCATGCCAGCAGCCATGTAGGATGACACATCATCAAACACATCAGCCGATGACTCATCATTTGATTCACAAATTAGTGGTCCATGGATTCTTTTACCTACCGATATTAATAAGCGTAAGTAAAAACTCTTTCCTCACTAATTTTTACCCTCCAGCGTCTACCAATTCAATATTGGTAGCTAAAACATATTACCCACCATTAGGCTAGTTTTACATACAGTTATAATTGGTAGGTAAAGACCCTATTTCCTTGTAGTGACAAGGTTTGAGGAGTTAGCGAGGTATGGATATGCTACCGTTGATACCGTGATAAAGAGAAATGAGAAGTTCATAGGGGGTTGAAACTCGAATTGGCTAGGGCTACATTACTTCATATCAGGGATCCTTGTGATGTTGTAGTAGAGATGGCTTTAAGACATGAGGAGATGCTTGCTTTTCTGGAGAGAAATAATGTAAAGGAGGTTCAAGTTCTATAGAGTCAGAAAAGGAAGATTTTCTACAAGAAGGGAGCTTGGAAGAGTGGAGCTGCCAAGAAGGGAAAAGCGGGGGTTGTTTGCTATAAATGTGACAAGAAAGGGCATTTTGCAAATGAATGTCACCCAGGAGATGGAAAGAATGTGATCGGGAAGAAAAATATCAGGTGCTTCAACTGCGATCAAATCGGACATTACAAGAACCAATGCAAGGAGCCTTCTAGGAATAGGAAGGGCAAAGTATATGCATTGGAGCCATCTACCACGAGGCTAAAAGCGGAAGAAAAGGAAAGGCTGTGTTAGGAGGTACGCTTCTGATTCATGGTATGTCAGTTAGCATTCTATTTGATACCGGTGCATCGTATTCTTTTGTATCTCATTGTTTTGTAGATATGATTAACCTAGAACCCTTAGACTTAGTTATTTCCTTAAGGGTTGCAAATCCGATAGGAGGATATGCGACACTTAGGATGAAATGTGACCACTTAGGGTTTGATTTGTTAGGTCATAACTTTGTTTGCAGTTTGCATGTGTTTGATTTCGTAGGATTCGGAATTATTTTAGGTATGGATTGGTTATGTAAGTACAATGCTAGGATATTTTGGCACAATAGGAAAATATCGCTTAGGCACCCTGACTGTAGCAGTCGGGTTATATACACCGTAGAAAACTCTAGTTTTGAGGTTAATGCTTTGTTGGGTGTTGTGGAGGTAAAAGACGAGTTGAATTGAGTTTTCATTGTTAGAGAATTCGCGAATGTTTTTGAACCCGTAGTATGGTTGCTACCGAAATGAGCCATTGAGTTTCGGATAGATTTGGTGCCGGAAGCAGAACCAATGAGTAGACCACCAAGAAGGATGACACCTACCGAGATGAGGGAGTAGAAGGTGCATTTGGTGGATTTGAAAGGCAAGAATTTTATCAGATCAAGCAATTCGCCTTGGGGAGCAGCTGTTGTGTTTGCTACGAAGTCGGACGAATGAGAAGACGATAAGGAATCAATATTCATTGCCTAGAATTGATGATTTGTCCGATCAGTTTAGTGGAGCCAAGGTATTTTCTCAGTTGGATTTAGCAACAGGTTTCCATCAGCTTAAAGTAGCAGTGGATAGCATTCCTTTGATGACATTTTGAACTAGATATGGATGGTATGAATGGTTAGTGAAGCCGTTTGGACTAACTAATGCGCCAACATTCTTTATAAATTTGATGAACCGAATTTTCCAAGAGCACTTGGATAGGTTCGTGTTGGTATTTATAGATGATATTTTGATATACTCTAAAGATGAAAGAGAGCATGAATTTCATCTTAGAGTGGGGTTGGAAACTTTGAAGCAGAATCGGCTAAACGCGAAGTTTCTAAAGTGTCATTTCTGAAAGAAGGAAGTGAAGTTTCTTGGTTATGTAGTCTCAGAGAAAGGGTTGTCTGTAGATCCGACTAAGATTGAAGCGGTGAATAATTGGAAGAGATCGGAGACAATGATTAAGCTAAAGAGTTTTCTTGGATTAGCTGGATATTATCGAAGACTCATTAAGGATTTTTGAGGATAACAGAACCGATGGCCAAGCTAACGTGAAAGGTTGTGAAGTTTGTTTGGACCGATAAGTGTGAGGAGGTATTCTAGAAGCTGAAACGCTTATTGACTTCCGAAAGGGAATCAAGACTTAGTAGTATACATAGATGCCTGTGGAACTAGGTTAGGAGCTATGTTAATGCAAAGAGATAAAGTGATTTCCTATGCTTCTCGACAGCTTAGATGGCATGAATAAGATACCCAACGCATGATTTGGAATTAGCTGGTCGCTTTTGGCGTTGAAGGTGTGGAGGCGTTACCTTTTGAGAGAAAGATTTGAGTTATATACAGTTCATAAGTCATTAAAGTGTTTATTCTCTAAGAAGGAGCTGAATATGAGACACCATAGATGGTTGGAATTTATAGCTACTCATGACTTTGAAATTGAGTACACACTAGGAAAAGGCAACAAGATGGGGGATGCACTTAGCAGAAAACATCAAAATGCAGTATTGGCAATGATAGCTGAGTGAAGAGATTTAGAAGAATTAATGACATGTAGGGTACAATGGAGAACTAAAGTAGGATCTAGCGGGAAACTTTAGTGTTATCATGTTTAGAAGTTCAATCGGCGATGATCGAAAAGATTGCTTCTAAAAAGAAGGAGGATCCATTATTAGTTGAATGGATTGAGAAGTTAACGGATGGAACCAAGAACAATGACCTGAAGGATTTTAGTCTTGACCAGAATAGGTGGTTGAGGAAGAAAGAAAGATTATGCGTTCCGAATGTAGGAGACATTAGGAAGGAAGTTTTAGAGGAATGCCATCGTTCGAAGTTCACAGTTCATCTAGGAGGAACTAAGATGTATCAGGATATGAAGAGGGGTTTCTTCTTGGAAGGAATGAAGAGGGATATAGTTTTATGGGTACAGTGTCTGAACTGCCAACAGGTAAAGGCTGAACATCAAAAGCCAAATGGTTACTTCAGCTATTAGATACTCCAATATAGAAGTAGGATTTTATTTCTATGGATTTTATAGACGGGTTGCCAAGATCTAATAGAGGAAATGAAAGTATATGGGTCGTAGTGGATAGGTTAACCAACAGTGCCCATTTCATCCTAGTTAAGTCAACTTGGTTGGCACTTGTTTCGGCTAAGTTATTTATGAAGAATATAGTTAGACTGCATGGGTTTACTAGTAGCATACTAAGTGATAGAGATTCATTATTAACTAGTGAGTTCTGGAGAAGTCTACAAGAAATTTTAGGAACCAAGCTTAAGATAAGTACCGCTTACCATCCACAAACTGATGGAAAAATGGAAAGAGTTAACAAAGTCTTGGAAGATTTGTTACGAGCTTGTGTGCTAGATTTCAGAGGATCATGGGACGACCATCTACACTTAGTCGAGTTTCGTTAACAGTAGTTATTAGGCTAGTGTAGGATGGCACTGTTTGAAACTTTGTATGGAAGTCCATGCAAATATCTCATTTGTTAGTTAAAGACCGGGAATAGGTTGGTTCTTGGTCTGGATTTAGTTAGAGAAGCTGCATAGAATATTGATTTGATTAGAGCTAGAATGAAGGAAGCTCGGCCTAAGCAGAAGAGTTATGCTGATAGAAGATGGAACGACTTAGATTTCTCAATAGGTGATCATGTTTTCGTCAAGGTATCACCGATGAAAGATGTAATTCGATTTGGGAAATCAAAGAAATTAGCACCGAGATTTATAGGACCATTTCTTATTGTATAGAGGATCGAGAAACTCGCATATAGAGTGAAGTTACCGAATAGTTTGGCAGGAGTCCATGATGTTTTTCATATTTCTCATCTAAGGAAGTGTATTCGACATCCAGAGACTACTATAGCACCGACTATGTTAAAGGACTTAATAATACAACCAAACTTGACTATAATTAGAAAGTTAGTTCGTATAGTCGTGAGAGATAAGAAGAGGCTAAGAAGCAAGACAGTCAAATTAGTTAGAGTCCAGTGAAGCGACGGCGAGAGAGACTGTACTTGGAAGACTGAGATCGAAATTAGAGATGCTTATCCTGATTTGTTTGATGGTATGTTTTACCTTTTCGATTGATTTGTTGTGTACCTTATCGTAATTTCAAGGACGAAATTCTTTAAGGAGGGGAGACTATAACGACCCTAATTTTTAGTAATATTATTTAGGATATTCAATTAATTAAATTAAATTAAATAATGTGATGATTAGGGGATTAAGATTTGTGTTAATAGAAAGTTACCCGTGCCATATAACAAATGAACTAAAGGGAAACTAAAAATAAAATTGGTAACGCAAATAGATAAGGGGTGAAACAGGAATAAGGATTTTTATACCCTATACCCTAGGCCATTCATTCTACAAGTTAATTTGCAAAAATTAAACATAGGAGGCCGATCATCGTTAAGGAAGAAGAAGAAGGTAAAGCAATTAAAGGAAGGAACCTTAACCAATTCAAAAGCGTTCTCAAATTTCAACTCCTTAATCACAAAGCTAAGGTGAATAGTGACTACATCTTATGTTTTTGATTGTTTTCGATTTTAGATTAATTCCAAACTATTTTGCAATGCTTTGCCATGTTTTTTATTGTTAAAATGGATATGTATACTTGTTGATGATTTATGCTAATTCATATGAATTTTATGATATGTTTTAATGTAAAAACCCTATTAAATGACATCCAAATGCCTTGCAATTTTAGAATAAGGTCAGAAATAATTTTTTAGAGACGAGTTTCAATTTTCATAATTTTCTAAATTAATGCGGATTAAATATAAATTTTCTAGTGAAGAAAATAGTTATTTGGGTTTAAAATTAATTACTGCTAATATATGTATGTTTTGGGTCATAAATTAAAATATTTTAGGAAACATATTAGAAATGATCTATGGGAATTTTTACAGATTTTGCTAAGTGTTTTAGTAAGTACATAAATTTATTTAAGGTATGGCATTAACTGTTTTATGTGTTTATAAAAGGAAAAGGAGCATTTTGTAAATAATTTAATTTGTTCATTTCAGAAATTTCGGCAGTACTTTTAGAAAAGAAATTACCAACCAATCATGTATTGACAAACAAAGTAGGTTAGTTGAAAATGATTTCTTTAAAAAATTAAAAATCAGTTTATACATATTTTTTACATGTTTCACCACTTTCGGCACCTAGCCTTCGATACCAAGCCTTTGACACCTTACTTCTGCCTCCATCTCTATCTAAATTAAAGTACGGGGTATAAAAGTCTTGGTATATAGTGAATTAGGCATAGGCGAAAGGTTCTAGGTCGAAACAAGGGGTTCCGAAGGGGTCGAAGCTTTACTTTGATTTAAAATTAAAATGCGCATGCTTTGCTTTCGAAAGGAATCTTTCGACTTGGTTAGCTTTCGATTGGGTCAAATTATTTTAAAGGAATGATTTTAAAACAGGTTGTGCCTTTTTGTTTTAAGTAAATGTCTTCGAATGGGTCGAAACCCCTTGCCACCGCTTTTAACCATTTGAAGCAAATGGTTTCGAAAAGGTTACTTTGTTTTTAAAACTTAGCCACTTCTCCAATGCTTTCAAAGGGTTGATTTCAACACCATCGCTTCTTTACTGAGGAAATGGCTTTCGAAATTGAAAGGATTTGTTTCTAATGGTTTCAAAAGATTGTTCCACATGTTTTACTTGAACCCAAATGCTTACGAAAGTTTGGTTTTATGAAAAGGATTTAGTGCTTTCGAAAGGTTTAAGATAAAGGTTTTGAAGAGGTGGTACCCCAATGGTTTCGAAAGGTTCTAAGTAAAATGACTCATATTATTAGAATAACACATGGGACGGATGTGGGGTCGCTCCCCATACTTTAGCTAGTAGCCCCTAGCTAATATAAGTCCAAAATTTCAGTGTGTAGGGCTTTGTCATAGGTAAGACTAAAATAAAGTTACACACAGAAAGGAATCTGTAGAGGAGAGATAGGTTATTAGTGAGCTTGCAAAACCATTTGGATCAGTTGACCCTGGGAGAACTAAATGAGGGTTAGACCGTCTAGAAGAGGAGTATCTAATAGAAGTTAGATTATTTGTTTATTTTTTCTAGTAGACTCGAGTCAGTCAATTGTTAGTAGTTAGCTAAACAAAACTATATTGTTTGGATAGGCAGTCCATTTCTTACCTGATTTGTATGCATATATGATATTGCTTTATTGTTTTGACTAGTTTTGGTTGCAAGATTAAGATTTGCAAAAGATATGTTTTTAAAGGATATTAGTGAGGGGAAACCCATTCAGCTAAGCGACGTGGTCTCACTTAATATCATATAACCGAGATGTGTAGTATTATTCACATCAGGCTTTATGTCTGACTCGAAGTTTTTGTTTTTCCCTTAAACTCTCGGGTGCTCAAAAATTGATTTTAGTAGGATGAGGATGGAGGATTTTCAGGTTGTAGTAGGTGGAAGAATAAAGCTTCTAGAGATGAGCAGGAGGCCGATGCTAGCTACCTTTAGGAGGTGTTTTTTATTTCTGCTGTGTTGTATCAAGTCTTTTATTACTGTTTAGTACTCTGGTCATCTAAGGGGCCATCTCCATATGTCACTCTCGGTGTATTATGTAATAATTATATTTATCTAAACATGGGAAACGATCGGGATTATATAACGTGGATATGAAATGTTGTTTTCGAATGTAATCAGAAAAGTGTTTTAATTTGTAATGATTTTATTTCAGATTCAAGTGCTTCTGATATTATGGATACCATTAGTACTACCGTATTTGGTTATCGAAAGTTAGTACTATGGATGACTGCAGCATTTATAGCGCTTAACTTTGGGCCTCCGGATAGGGGATGTCACACCTACATACATTTAGATTATTTAACTATGTACAATTCTTATCTATAACACATGCACTATGCACAAACAACTGTATTTGGTACACTTAAAGATTAGAACCTAATAAAACATATTTTCCAAATCAAATAAAGTAAATATTTTATTTAAAATATTTTAGATAGGATCTAAAATTCAATTAGACTTCATAAACCCAATAAAGATCTAAAATGGAATTTATTTTGAAATTAGCCCATTTAACCCATTTTTGATTGGCCCAGTTCTTTTGATGGCATCAGAGCCCAATAGTCTATGCGTTTAAAAATTAGCAATATTAGGGCTAGCTAATTAATGTCTACTTATTTCATTATGTGTCTAGAAAGGTAGTACCGAAGGCTGGTTTTGGGTAATCAAGTACTCTACCCTACATGGCTACTGGCATGGCCTAAAGGATAACGTAAGCCCAAAGGTTATCCCAAATACAAAGGCCCAAATTGATTTCAGGCCTTAGACTAATTTTCATAATCTGTTAGAAAATTACAAGATATTTTAAATTTAAATATTAAGGAAATAAAAATTTATGAAAGTTATAAAATGCATTTAAAATTATCAAATTTTATTTGAGAAATTAAATAATTAAATTTAAAATTTGGATTCAATATTTAATTTAATATGAATAATTAAATAAAAATAAAATAATCAATTAAAAGTTAATTGATTAAAACCTATATAAGATATATGTGCATGTCTATAATTTTTATTGTTATTGATTTATCTTAAAATTATTTATGATAAACCAAACGAAAATTTCAAATTAGTTAAAATAGTTAATAAAATTGTTTAATTAAGTAAAACTTACTACATAGAATTAATTAAAAATTGATTGATCAAAATTATACATATATCGATATGTACACACAAACAACTGTAAATGTTATAATTGATTAACTATTTTAAATAGTTTAAGACGGATAATTTGAAATAAAATAAAATATTTAAAACTTATTTAGTTAATAAGAATTAATATTAATTAAATAATATTTAATTAATAAGATACGTGTATGTATTATATAGACAAATTAAATTATAAAAGTTATAAATAAGTTAATAATTATGTAAATATATATGTATAAAATTAAGTGGAACTGGATAGAAACCCAAATTAAATTTAAAGAATTAGTAAATATGTATAGTACATATACTGTGATTAAAATGTGTCTGATACTTGAATCATGAGGTTATTTCGCAAGAAATATATCATTCCCTAAACCAATATCACATAATATATGTATATTGAAGACTATGAATCCTTAATATACTGGTAGCCCTCAACCGTTTATACATTAATAGATTACTTATGCTCTTTCATTGTTGATATTCTTCAACTTAGAGATGTTGTATAGGACTATCGATATATTAACAAGACTAGGTAAGATACATAAGGGTGCTCAATTTTCGGTTCGAAATGAATTAACCAACTAAACTAGTTTATTTCGGTCAGTACAGTTCGATTAAGAAATTATACCGGCTTGTAAAATAATTTTATTTTAGTTATGGGTTTAATCGAATTAATTGAACTTCCATTATATTATCCAAATGTATTGTATTATGGTACTTATAGTAAATGCTTTAGTAATAAAAAACAAAGTTTATCTGCTGGAAATAAATTGATTTTTTTATAAAATTCAAAATATACTCAAAAAAATTTCTTCAAACGTAAATTTAAGTTTTTGTAATGACATACAATTTTGGAGTCTTCGAATTTGAATATTTAATTTTATTTAAATATTCAAATTTGAATTTAAAACGTAATAAAATCTATGTTTCAAATAACTGCATGATTTTTAGTGATGTATTTTTAATTAATTACAGGATTTTTCCATAATTTTTAATTTGGAAAGTATTTAAATTATATTTTAACGTATTTTAGGGCAAGCAATGATATTTTTGAAATTCTACACATAAGTTAATCGATGTATATTATTATTGTTCTGAAATCATGCTGTATTATTTTACGCGATCGTATTTTTACTTCTGTAGCTCGCGAACGCGTTATTGTGTAACGATGTACCGCAGAACTAATTTTTACAAAAAAAATGCATAACATAATACGCATGTAACCATCTTTTCTTGTCCTTGTGTGATCACTTTGGTTTCCTTATCTTTGAAGTAAATGGATTATTTTGTTTATAAATATGTTTACGTTCACATGCAAGAAGGAGATACACGCATGAATACATTTTATTTTTTTCATCTCACATGCAAAAATAGACGTAGCAACCACCTTCTGTTTGCCATTCCATTTTCAAATAACTCCCACTGCAAAATATCCAACACGGAAGTTATGGAGGACGAAGAGAGCTACGCTTTTCATCCTTGTTGCACTAAAAAAGGGGGCGTGGAGGTCGTGGCGGCAAGGGGTTGCTATCAAGCAAGAGGAAGGTTTGGGTTACATAAAGGAGGTCGAGCTTGGGATGGTGGTGTCCATTGCGAAGTGGACGTGGGATGGAGTTCGTCGGAGCTGACGGCGTGTGTTTTTGTTGAGAGACAAAAGAGTGAATGGGGAAAGAAGTAATCGCTCTTGGTGGATGCATGCATGAACGTGTGCAGGCAATGTGAAGGCATGTTGTGCGGGTTTTGTATGAGTTGGGCCGTAGTAGGGTGATGGTATAATTTAGTGATTTATTTAGTTTATTTAATTAGTTAGTTAATTAATAATTTAGCTTTGACAATTAATATCTTAACCATACGGAATCTGATTAACCCGCAGATTTTTTAATTAGACTCGTATTGACGAGTGCAACATTAGCAAGGTGTAAAATGTTGATAAATTAATACTGGTAAAATATACATTGATTTAAATAATGTAATTAAATTGAATAAATTATTTTGGACATCAGTTTAGCAGAATAAATCTCTGTTCTGATATTATATAAATTTGGATATTTATTTATATGTTATTATTCATTTTCAAATTGCTGATTTTTAATTGTTGATGATAATGTGTTTGTTATTATTGTTTATTTGGATTGTGCTCGACCAATTTATGAGCAAGCAATTTCCATTTGCATGGGTTGGGTATGTTGAATATGCGATTATATGATTTTTTTTTGATGATAATAAGCATATATATATTCATTTAAATGTATTTTTTAATGTACTATTTTATTTTTCATAGATTAAATAAATATTTGCTGAATAAAATAAATAACACAGAATTTGAGAATTTGAATTCAAACAGAAATTTTATTTAAACAAATATTTATTATAATTTTTGAATAGTGCAAATTTCAAGCTCTCACTATTTACAATTTCAATTACATACATGTAACGACCCAGAATTTTCGAACATTTAAAAATGAAATATTTAATCGATTTTAAATATTTGGAAGTTATTTTGACTTGAATTTCAATTTTAACTATGAATTTGGTAATTAAATTATTTAATTTAATTATTAAAGCTTGGATAAAAATTTGAATCTTCAGTTTTAGGCTGATTAAAATTATTTCCAAGTCTTAGAAAATTTATATTGATAATACTGAAGATAATGGAAGCTTTAGAATTTGATTTGGAAATGTTTTGTCTAGTTTTGAATTAATATCGTTTAAATCGATATATAAAAATAGCCTTTCGAGACGCAGTCTCGGAATTTGACGAAACCAGTTCCTTTGGATCCGTAATATTGTATTATTATCGGATTTCAACTCACGTAGCTTTCGAAGCTATCGTTTGATCGTACGAAATATAAACGCCTAGACAATAATTAATCATTTTAATATAAATATAAATTTATACACTCTAATCAACAACCGTGATTCCATCCACATCAAACCCTTTTCTTTCTTTTCTATTACTGTAGCCCTACAGGATTCTCGTGCAAGGCATCTTCCTACTCAAAACTTTAGCCGAGCTCTCAATTTTTCAATCCCCTTTCCTCTTTCACTTTTCAATCGTGCTTCAGGGAAACAATGGCCGAAAGAGAAAAAAGGGATAGCCTGTTCAAAACCCCCTTATTCAAACAATCCAAACGAAATAAAAAAAATCAGGAATCAAACCCTAGTCCTCTGAAGCAAAGTTCGATGCCGCATACAAATCTCGATGGGGCTCGAGGAATCTGGAGGTTGTGATTCGCGGCAGTGAGTGGCAATTGAGTCACATGGCACGAGATGCGTCCGGGTTAGTCAGGTGACGGTGATTCGATGTTTCGTAAGCAAAGGGGAGAGGCGCGTGTATGGGGATTCGATGCTTGAGTTCGAATCGTGAAGGGCGGCGAAGACGCTCGCAAGCTTTGTCTGAAGGTGGCGAAGGTGGCGCCTATGATAGGAGATGGCGACCTCGACCATAGCAGTTTCGCGAGGTGGGGCTCTGGCGCGATAGACGATCGATGATGGCTGTAAATTTTCGCAGAGGCGTCGTGGGTGTGAGTGTCTGGCGGTGCGAATCAGAGGAAGGTATGTGCTCGGGAAAGGTTCGACTGTGCTGCGTGGATTTGGGTCACGGTGGTGTCGAGGGATGGTCGAGATCGTTTTGGACAACGATGGTGAGGTATTCGTTTTTCTTCCATTTATATTGATTCAGCAAATTATATAGGCATATAGGTTAGGAACAGTACGAAGAGGAATTTTAATTAACTATATGCTAAAGTTTTGTTTTAAAGAAAGAAATTTATAGTAAAGTAAATGTTTAAATGTAAAAATATCTAGGGAATATATTTTACATGCCTGCTTTATTCTACTGTTTATTTTGGAAATATTTAGGAGATAAATATGTTTAATTAACTTATCTAAATTTTCTTTTGGTTACTAAGAAATTATTTAAAAGGAAAATTAGTTTAAAAATTTAATCATTAGTTAAAATAAATAAATAAATAGATCGTTTGACCAATTCAAATATTAACAAACCTTATAATGATTGTTCGAGGTCTGAAATCGTGAAATCAAGTCAGAATGGAAATGGATTGCAAAATTATGGATCAAAGGTGAGATCTTCTCACTCAATCAAACATTTTTTCTGAATTAAATTTTGAATAGTTAGATTTAAAATTGATTGACTATGTGCTTGAATGATTAATTTATTATCAGTTATATTAGTTTAGACCCTATGCGCCGCATAATAGCGGATGATATTATATTAAACCCATATACCGTGATATTCCACCTCGAAGTGGAATTGGTATTATATATGTATTTGGAGTTATTGATTTCCCGTATTATATAGCGGATGAGACCCTATTGCGCCGCATAATAGCGGATGATATTTTATAAATCCCATATACCGCGATATTCCACATCGAAGTGGGATTGGTATTTAATTGTTGTGCTAACAACTGTGGATGCAGGGAAAATAGGTTGGAGGGATCCAACTGGATTACTCAAATATTTGAATTTTTTTCAATATTGTGTGTTGATTTATTTAAAATCTGTGCGTGATTATATTGTGATTGAAATCGTTGAAGGTTAAAAATTTAGTCGAATATATTTTTGGTATCGCAAAATACCAGGAATAAATAAAATTTGATTTTTGAAATTTAATAGAGAATTTATAGTAGGTTAATTTTAGAAAATTAAATAAATTCAAAAGAAGGAATTTGTTTCAAAAGATAATAAATTTAGTGTTGAAATAAATTTGAGAATCAATTTGAAATTTGATTTGGTGTTTTGAAAATAAACTGGAAAATCAATTCGATGTTGATTTGGTAAAAATAACAAATATTTGGGAATCGATTTGAAAATCGTAAATTAGTGGATATTTAAAAAAAATTAAATCCATAAATGGGAATTTTAGAAAAGAAAGGGAAATTGGTTTTAAAAATAGATATTGTTTTATTTTTAAATGTGTGGGAAGAAATTACGGATTTGGAATGTAAATTTAAAATAAATCCAGGAGTATTTATTTATTGAATAAAAATAATCCATTTTGAAAAGGAAGGTGTATTTTCCCTTAAAAGCCAAGTATTTTTGTAAAGTTGCTTTTGAAATATAAATTTAAAGTTCTAGGGTTGGTTTTAAAACAATATTTTGGAGAAGTTAGTTTCTTAAGCCATTTTGTAAGTATTTAAAATAAAGATTTATTTAATTAATTATGGAAGTAATGAGTAAAGATTTAATTGACACTGGTTTTGGAAATTGAATATTTAAATAGTTATATCCTATCTACTAATTTTATTTTAAATTAGTTTTGGATTTAATTTTTATATGAGATATTAGTATAATATTTTTCATAACTAATATTTAAGCAAGTGTTTCAAAATAGTTTTATTTGAAATATCTCTAACTATATTTTGGATAAGCATTTTAAATTATTTTAAAGTATTTGAACTCGGCAGACTTTCAGTGGAAATAAATAATATCGGGAATCGTATTCCGAGAGTGAAAAATGATTTGAAATTTGTTTTCAAATGATTGAAGTGTTAAAAATAAATATCTTGCGAAGATATTTTGAAAATAATAACTGGGAAATTATTTAGATCTAAGTGATTGTTGTGGATATTTATTAATAGTTAAATAACCGACTATCAATATTTGCCTTTAAACGACATTTGAATTTCGATGCGACCGGGGGTCGGATTCCAAACGGTTATCCGAAACCTACATCGAACCTTGGTGATTGTGATGGATCTTTTGTTTAAGAAGATTAACGTGGAAATTGTTGTGATTTGTTTGAAATTTGAATGTAACACTTATTTTTAAAAATAAGCGCTCGTTATTCGGATTAGCCGGGAGAGGACCTTGTGTCATAAAACCCATTCCGAATAACGATACGACGAAGTGGAATTGCATTTGAGGACGGTGTTGAAGACCGGGTATTTTCAGAAGCGAAAGGATTACCTGTCGAAAGTCTCTGCACCGGTTTGCTCCGGTATAGAGATTTTATCATCTTTGTGATGGGGATTACGGATGTGATTCGTGAATATCCGGATTAACAAGGGCTTCTTTGAAGTGCCTTCGGTTCCGTTCGATCCCGGAATGGACTTGTATGGATGCGTATCTAACATTACACTTTGAGGTATAAAACTGATTTCTATCAAATACATTTCTATTGGTGGCGGAGAATTTATTCTCTTAGCTTAACACCCTTCTCTGAGAAGTACGAGCTCAGAGGTTATGTAGTTGATGGTTATTAGTGATATATTCCCAATTTGGTAATGTGATATACGAAGTGCTGCTGATCATTTGTTGATCAAAGCATGATTGTAAAAAGTGTAGCTTTATGGACGAGACCTCATCGGACCACACACCTCGGAAATGGTCGAAACAGGAAAGATGTGGCAAGGTTATGAGGATCGCGCCCTTTAGGGTATGTTATTTCCTTTTGGAAAAGGGTGGTATCATGGTATGGAGCCTAGATACTTAACCTATGTTGTTGCCGCAAATTTATTATACTTTGTGGTTGTTGCTTTGTGGTTGAGGATCCTCGGATAAAGGTCCCAAAGGGTCGGGGGATGGTATACTCGAGTAGTAGTTACCTAGTTATAGAGGTAACCCGGCCTTATGTTGGCAGAGTTCCGGGTAGGTTCTCGGGACGTCCCTCCAGAGGCGTACCCATGTGGTAGTAGGAAGTTCCTTTGCCTGGCCATTTGTTGGAAATCCAAAGAAACAATACGAACCTTGTACGGTTTTAGTTTTATAACCTGCCATTTACTTATGGTGACGCCCCACTGTTTAGATGGTAGCTATAGTAGGCATACAATAATGGTTGTATGCTGGCTAAGATTAATATTATACTTTCAAAATGTTTTCTGCACTACGCACTAATGATAATATTAAAAAGATTTTGCGTAGTAAGCATGTTTGACAATCATAAGGAGAAATCTCCTCCAATTCTGCGTTTGCATTATGTGTGTGGCAGGAGGCCTTATGGTAGTTTCATTTTCCAAAAGCATAGCGGATTTCTTTTTATTTTCTTTGTGAAAATAACTGTTTTTAAGATCTCACACCAGTCCCACGACTTACCTGGAGTTTATTGTTCCCTTTCTAAACTCTGGGTGCCCACAATTTTCCACATGGGCAGCCTAGAGTCAGGTTATCATTATTCTGGAACGATGTCAGAAAAGAGATGCTGATGGGAGATCAGGAGCAAGCTGGATGGCGAAGCGTATCACTAGTATATGTTATATTCTTCTCCGCTGTTTTGTTGTTGTACACTCTGATAATGAAATGTGATGTAATGTAATAACTGATATAGTTCTTTTTTTTAAAGATATTCATTTGTCTATTATATTTGTTCCGCTACAATATGTGAGATTATGTTATTGTTTCTGCTTCTTCTTCTACCTCTTCTTCTTTAAACCCTAACGGTTTGGTTTTTCGGCATTCGACTTTGCGGCATACGATATAATGGACGTATTGATGTTGACTTTCGGGCGACGAGAAATCGAACATGTTACAAGTGGTATCAGAGCATTTGGTTAAGCGACAACCTTCGCTCTGTTGGGTATTACTCATTAGAGATAGAGTCAGCAGTACTCTAGAATGAGTGTGAGTGTAATAATAGACATGAGCGCGTATTTGTTAGTGAATAAAAAATTGTTTTATATTGTGTTGATTGGTTTGTTGAGTGGTATATGGATTCTGGTCAGTACGAGTAATTAACGTTATTGATAGGTGTTATCCCAACTTTTGGCAAAGCTGAGATACCCAAAATTGACAGAAAATTAATAATAATTAGTCATGAAAATCAACTATGCATTGCAGGATAACCATGAATATCGATGAATTTTGTCCATGTCCAGATTAAGCTGTAATTGATAGGACACGGCCAGCAAAGCCAAGAGAATCAACATTCGAAGTTTCAAGACGATCCGAGTTCGCACACTCAATTTATCATCGGTGCAAGTTGGAGGAAGTAGCCCTAAGTTCGAATCCATCACTGTAACACATGTTCGAATCCATCAAGTTTCGCCTGCTTCGAATCCATAGGCGGAGGTTCTGTTCGAATCCATCGATGCAACCTCTGTTCGAATCCATCGGTTGGACTCCATCAAGTTGCTTTGCCTCCATTTGCGTTCACATCGATCAGAAGCGAATTGGTCTCACGCTTGCCTTGTTCGAATCCATTATGATGGAGTCCTTCAAATCTGCGAATTCACTCTGCTTCGTGTCCACCCAGTGTCCTTACTACGAATCCATGAAAGAGCATGTGTTCGAATCCATCCAGCTACGACAACTTCATGTTGATCAACTAATACACATCACGATCGATACGAATATGCCTCCGTTCAAATCCATGGATGAATGAAGCCTTCGAATCCACTAGGTCAAGGCGGCTAAAACCATGGATTCGACCCAGTAAACTCGGAGCAAAAATTAGATCAACCCAGGAAACACGCAACAACACCACGCGCAAAGCCATCGATTCGACCCTATCGATTCGAAGGGGATCGATTCGAACGGAGCACATTAACCAGAAATGCAATCTTGAATCGATCATAACTCGAGATCTACAAGTCCAAATGCCATGAAATTTTTACAGGAGCTTTCATACATGTTGAAGAATGTCCACACCAAATTTCACCTCGATTGGATGATTTCTTGATCGATTCGAAGGGAGTTCAAATCGATCCCAAAGTGGGCCCAAATTTCCTGAAGTCGGGCATGTGGGCCCCCTCACATGCCAAAAGTGGTCTCCCTAAATTTAGGCGAAATATCAGCCTCCTACACCTATAAATAGAGCCCCAGGTCATTCAGAAAAGGGGATCTTGATTGGGAAGCGCCGAGACTCCACCAGACTCTACTTCGCACTTCACTACTACCGTTGTACTCGAATTTCAGAGCTATAATCCATTGTAATCCGCTGTAATCAACTGTAATCAGCGAAGAACATCAATAAAAGAAAAACCTTTGAAGTGGACGTAGGCCAGAGATAGCCGAACCATTATAAATTGTGTGTTCTTGTTCATTATTTCTGAATTACTACTTGTTGCTTGGCTAGATCTGTGATTTGTGTTTGAATATTGCTGACTTGTATTCATACACTGGTGCTTTCACGACACTTGGGGTTTGTGACCAATTTTGGCGCAAACACTTTTGTGCTTCCATTGAGAAGACCAGCACCCGCTACATCGGATTGAAGTTCGGATTTGAAAGTTTAAAAGATTCAGATTGATTCAACAATGACTCGACAGAGTAGTAGACGGCAGAGGGCTGAAAGAAGCCAACAAGGAGGAAGCCAGGAGGCATCCTCTGGAGCAGGAGAAGGACAAGCTTCCGTCTACATCACTAGAGATGAGATGGAGGCTATGGCTAATTCGATACGTGAAAGCATAATGAAGACTCAACAGGAGATGCTGCAGAATTTCCTCGAACAAATGAAGGCGGCGAATGTGCAAAACCTTGGACCAACTACAACAACTGCAGGTGCGGGACAAGGAATCAGGATTACAGAATCTAATGAAGGTCAGGTTCAAGACCAGAATGCAGGAGCCGAAGGTGATCAACAAGGACTTGGGGGCAGACCCTCAGGGTCCGATACTAGAAGACCAATAGACGGAGCTCAACAAGCTGGGACCAATGCTTATGCTAACGGCCCACCCGAAGAGTATGTACCAGAATTCCCTTCAAGGCTCGGGGGGCAGGATAGAAACTTGACAAGGGGTCGACCCCTGGACGGAGACGAAAGAATGATTGGTCTAATGCGACGAATCATGAGAGGAGGATTGTCTAGTGGAGGACTGGAAGAAGTGAGTCGGAGTCCGTTCACTCCGAACATCCGAAACGCAAGGAACCCTCCAAAATTCAAACTACTAATACTAGATCCTTATGAAGGGAGGCCAGACCCGACCATGCACATTACCAGATATATTAGGCACATGGAAGTGCTGGGGGCATCCGAGGAAGTGATGGCTCGATGCTTCCCTTTATACTTATCAGATTTAGCTGCACTTTGGTTCAGAAAGCTGGAAACTGGATCAATCAGAACATGGGGCGAGCTTGTAGATTGGTTCATGAGACAGTTTAGGGTCCATGTGACGCGACCCAAGAGTGTGATGACTTTAGCCTCGATAAAGCAAAGGACCGGAGAGTCCATAAAAGATTTTCTACTAAGATTAAATGCAACGGTAACTTCTGTAGATCGCCCGGATCAATCAATGATTTTGATGGCGGCGGTGGCAGGAGTTGGGAAAGGCACCAAATTCGAAGATTCTCTGATTAAAGATCCACCGCAAGATCTCGGAGAGTTCTTTCATAAAGTTGAAAAGTTCATCCGATTAGAAGAATCACGAGCCGAGAGGCAGGAAACAAATGCTGCGCAGGGCGAAGGAACCGCCAGGGAACAGTCTGGAGTAGACAAAGGAAAGAGGAAACAAGATGACAGATATGATGGTCCTGATAAATGGAAGAAATTCCGAGAACCAAGATTCATGCAATACACAGATCTGACTGTAGGCCTAGAACGAATTTACACTGAAACTCGGGGGCAACTTCCCTATCGAAAGCCACCAGGAGGGATCCCACTGAGCGGGAGCGTAGAACTGGAAAATACTGCCTATTCCATGAGCTGGATGGGCACACTACAGAGGAATGCCGCCACCTAAAGGATGAGGTGGAGGAACATGCCAGGAATGGTAGATTGCCACAATATGTCAGAGAACGAACAACGGCAGTAAGGCCTGAACAACTACCGGCTCCACCTAACAGGAACGATCCTGGATTGGGATCACGACTCGTCATCCACTGATTAAAGATGGCAAGGGCCTAGTCCAGGATTTGGACTTTGGTCGAATAATTTCATTTAGATTTGTTTTCATAATAAACGGCTACTCCACTTACTCATGTACGGGAACCGGAGAGATCCCTAGGCATGCTCTAAGATGGAGGTAAACCGATATGCCCAGAGAGGTAATGTTTAGCTTTTTCCTGATGTTTGAGATTGAACATCTAGGACCTGGATTTAATAAATAAGTTTGAATTTCTTGAAATAAACCTTTAACAGGAGAGTTAAAGGATGAACATTAAATACCAATATAAAAATGATCGCTTTATGACCCTTCCCGGAGAGGCAGGGTCCGGAGTGCAAGAAGCGAGTTGCTTCGCCGGAGAGCGACAGGATCGACTCACTTAAGCGTTGTTTCCCCTTCACCGGAGAGTGACAGGATGGGATCCAGCAAGAGCCCGGAGAGGCTATGATCGGCCGACGATTTAGGCCATGACATCGCTTAATGTTCAGATACACAGAACCAGAGTGCAAGAAGTGAGTCGCTTCACCAGAGAGCGACAGGAACGACTCACTTAAGCGCTGTTTCCCCTTCACCAGAGAGTGACAGGATGGGATCCAGAAAGAGCCCGGAGAGGCTATGATCGGTCCAGAATGACTAAGGCATCGCTATATGCCCTAACTGGGGCCGGAGTGCAAGGGATAGAAGGCAACGCCAGAGTGCAATAGGATCTTTCTATTCAATCGCTAAATCTGGGATGGACTTAGTAAGGGTCCAGAGTATCCATTAATAGTCCGGAGAGACTAATAAATTTCATTCTCAACTACTACGGAAAAAACGAATGCTGATTCGGCTTCGAACAGCCATAAACTTGATTCATAATACTGCAGTTATGAATAAAACATGAATTTACCACACTCGACTTAGGCTGTTCAAAACACACCTTGGGGGGGCAAAGTGTTATCCCAACTTTTGGCAAAGCTGAGATACCCAAAATTGACAGAAAATTAATAATAATTAGTCATGAAAATCAACTATGCATTGTAGGATAACCATGGATATCGATGAATTTTGTCCGTGTCCAGATTAAGCTGTAATTGATAGGACACGGCCAGCAAAGCCAAGAGAATCAACATTCCAAGTTTCAAGTCGATCCGAGTTCGCACACTCAATTTATCATCGGTGCAAGTTGGAGGAAGTAGCCCTAAGTTCAAATCCATCACTGTAACACATGTTCGAATCCATCAAGTTTCGCCTGCTTCAAATCCATAGGCGGAGGTTTTGTTCAAATCCATCGATGCAACCTCTGTTCGAATCCATCGGTTCGACTCCATCAGGTTGCTTCGCCTCCATTTGCGTTCACATCGATCAGAAGCGAATTAGTCTCGTGCCTTCCCTGTTCGAATCCAATATGATGGAGTCCTTCGAATCTGCGAATTCATTCTACTTCGTGTCCACCCAGTGTCCTTACTACGAATCCATGAAAGAGCATGTGTTCGAATGCATCCAGCTACGACAACTTCGTGTCGATCAACTAATACACATCACGATCGATACGAATATGCCTCCGTTCGAATCCATGGGTGAATGAAGCCTTCGAATCCACTAGGTCAAGGCGGCTAAAACAATGGATTCGACCCGGTAAACTCGGAGCAAAAATTGGATCAACCCAGGAAACACGCAACAACACCACGCGCAAAGCCATCGATTCGACCCTATCGATTCGAAGGGGATCGATTCGAACGGAGCACATTAACCAGAAATGCAATCTTGAATCGATCATAACTCGAGATCTACAAGTCCAAATGCCATGAAATTTCCACAGAAGCTTGCATACATGTTGAAGAATGTCCACACCAAATTTCATCTCGATTGGATGATTTCTTGATCGATTCAAAGGGAGTTCGAATCGATCCAAAGTGGGCCCATATTTCCTGAGGCCGGGCATATGGGCCCCCTCATGTGCCAGAAGTGGTCTCCCTAAATTTAGGCGAAATATCAGCCTCCTACACCTATAAATATAGCCCCAGGTCATTCAGAAAAGGGGATCTTGATTGGGAAGCGCCGAGACTCCACCAGACTCTACTTCGCACTTCACTACTACCGTTGTACTCGAATTTCAGAGCTATAATCCATTGTAATCCGCTGTAATCAACTGTAATCAACGAAGAACATTAATAAAAGAAAAACCTTTGAAGTGGACGTAGGCCGGAGATAGCCGAACCATTATAAATTGTGTGTTCTTGTTCATTATTTCTGAATTACTACTTGTTGCTTGCCTAGATCTGTGATTTGTGTTTGAATATTGCTGACTTGTATTCATACACTGGTGCTTTCACGACACTTGGGGTTTGTGACCAATTTTGGCGCAAACAATAGGGATCTCTAAACACTTGTACAGGTCAAATTCGACACGATATCGTTTTAAAATAGGGTAAATAAAATAATTTTACCCAAACTATTTTTGTATATGAAACAAATAAAGTTTCTGTGAATTATTATAATATATGGTTGCTTGGTTGCTAGGAAGCGATAATATTAAATTATTATCATCGTTGTATGAGGAATTGAAATCAAAACCAAAGGCTAAGAAAATAAAGATCCAAATGGGATTTGTAAATGTAAATTGTAAATGAGATTTATAATTAGAAATAGAATTCTAGAGAAATATTTGGAAATGTTCTTGGAAATATTTGAAATTCAGGAAATTTGGAAATTAAATTTCTTTTGGATTGGAAATAGTTTTCAAGGGTTTGAAAAAAATGTTTTGGAGGGATAAAAGCACAAAACTCTTTTCGGTCGCTGGAAAATAACTTCGGTGATGACTGCAGCATCATTGATGTTCATATTCGAGTTTCCAAAAGAGGAATTGCTACCGAATTGTTTTGAATTAAAGTTGTTTGGAAAATTTGGGTTTGGTTTTGAAATTCAAAGGATAATTTGAATTGTTTTCCATAATAATTTGAAAGGTTGAAAAGACTCTGGAATGTTATATAAAATATTTATGGAATATCATTAAGTTGATAACTGGTAAAGTTTGAAGTTGTTAAAATAAAAATATAACTTAAAGAGAAGTTATATAAAAGTAAATGTGGAAGCGAAAATAAGTTGGATAAGAAATGAGTTGGATAAAAAGTGGATTGGAATAAAATTATTAAGGTGGAAAATAAATTGTGAATAATGAATAAATTTGCAATTGCAAGTATATGAAAGTGAATTGAATGTCGAAATTCATTTCGAATTTGTAAGTAAATAGAACTGGAATTGAAACTGAATTTGGTTTGTATTAAACAAAGTGAAATATTGAAATAAAATTAGTAAATAAAACTAATTAAAGGAATGATGAAATTGAATATGATTTGAAATGAATCGAAATTCAATAATTGTAAACGAAATCAATTGGAATAATATGGGTTTGTTTAAAATTAAAAAATGAATTGAATGTAAGCAAGTGGGTTGTAAACCCTTCAAATTGAATGAAAATGGTATATGAATTAATTGAAAACAGTTGAATTAGTGTTAAAACTATGTAAATTGCTTATGGAAAGTGTTTAGTGTGCATTGCTTTTAGAATTCATGTGTTTAACTATTACAAAGAAGTGAAATATTGTTAAACTTCATATATATGACATTGACATTTTTTAGTTGAGAAAGTACAGGTTCAGGGAAGTCATTGGGATGGATTTGATTGCGCAAAATGCTAATTAAATAAGCCGCTTGCTTAAAAAGGCTAAATAAGGTACGCCTACGCAATAAAAATAGGAAATATGAACTATTTTTGTTTTTTCCGACCAGGTGGGTCGATGTATATATATTTATATCTTTTTTCAAATTGCAAAAGCTCCTCCGTACAAAGGGAACTCTGCCAAAATTTTCCAAAATTTTTGGGAGATAGAAAAACAAATTTAGGAAAAAAATTATTAGCGAAAAACGATTTCAAATTTGGAATTGAAGTAAATTAGTGAATGAAACTAATTTAAAATAATGATATGAATTAGTTATAAACGGAAGATAAAATTCAATATTCAGAGTTGAAGATAAATTGAATTCATATGGTAATGGGAAAACTAATTGAATAGAAGTAGATATGAAAACTTCTGCAAGAAAATGTATAAAATGATTTTTAAGGCTATGAATGGATATTATTGCTAAGTAGGATATGCAGGTGTATAAAAGGAAAATTGGAATTAGGTTTTTGATTCTGAAGATAATTTAAATTGCTCGACAAAAAGGTATGTATTTAAATTTCTATATGGAATTTGGTGATTTTCTTGTCCAGCCACTTGGCGTTTTGTTTTCTTTTGAAATCCGAGGGCCTGTAGTGCCATTTTGTAGTCGTACCGAGCTAGCCGCGCAAAGGAGCGCTGGCGAAATTTTTCGAAAATTTAGGGAGTTAGAAAAATTTTGAGAAATTTTGAAAGTTTGAAATTTAAATTTAAATTTGAATTATTGGGAAAACAATGTTGTCAGGAACTTATAATTGAAGTTGGAAAGTTAGTTGAATTAATGATGGGTCTTAAACAAAAAGATTTGTTTTGGAAAGTTGAAATTGTTTGGTTTTGGAAAATATTAAACGGGTTGAGGATCATTATTCTTAACTAGTAATTTCGGGACGAAATTCTTTTAAGGGGGGAAGGATGTGACGACCCAGAATTTTCGAACATTTAAAAATGAAATATTTAATCGATTTTAAATATTTGGAAGTTATTTTGACTTGAATTTCAATTTTAACTATGAATTTGGTAATTAAATTATTTAATTTAATTATTAAAGCTTGGATTAAAATTTGAATCTTTGGTTTTAAGCTGATTCAAAATATTTCCAAGGCTTAGAAAATTTATATTGATAATACTGAAGACAATGGAAGCTTCAGAATTTGATTTGAAAATGTTTTGTTTAGTTTTGAATTTATATCGTTTAAATCGATATTTAAAAATAGCCTACCGAGACGCAGTTTTGGAATTTGACGTAACCAATTCCATTGGATCCGTAATATTGTATTATTATCGGATTTCAAATCTCATAGCTTTCGGAGCTATCGTGTGATCGTACGAAATATAAATGCCTAGATAATAATTAATCGTTTTAATTTAAATATAAATTTATACACTCTAATCAACAGCCGTGATTTCATCCACATCAAACCTTTTTCTTTCTTTTCTATTACTGTAGCCCTGCAGGATTCTCGCGCAAGGCATCTTCCTACATAAAACTTTAGCCGAGCTCTCAATTTTTCAATCCCCTTTCCTCTTTCACTTTTCAATCGTGCTTCAAGTAAAAAATGGCCGAAAGAGAAAAAAAAAGGGATAGCCTGTTCAAAACCCCCTTATTCAAACAATCGAAACGAAATTAAAAAAATATATCAGAAATCGAACCCTAGTCCTCTGAAGAAAAGTTCGATGCCGCATACAAATCTCGATGGGGCTCGAGGAATCTGGAGGTCGCGATTCGCGGCAGTAAGTGACCATTGAGTCGCGTGGCACGAGATGGCATCGGGGTTAGTCAGGTGACGGTGATTCGATGTTTCGTAAGCAAAGGGGAGAGGCGTGAGTATGGGGATTTGATGCTTTAGTTCGAAACGTGGAGGGCAGCGTAGACGCTCGCAAGCTTTGTTTGAAGGTGGCGTAAGTGGCGCGTAGGATAGGAGATGGCGACCTCGAGCGTAGCAGTTTCGCGAGGTGGGGCTCTGGCGCGATAGACGATCGATGATGGCTGCAAATTTTCGCAGAGGCATCGTGGATGTAAGTGTCTGGTGGTGCGAATCATAGGAAGGTATGTGCTCGGGAAAGATTCAACTGTGCTGCATGGGTTTAGGTCACGGTAGTGTCGAGGGATGGTCGAGATCGTTCTGGGCAACGATGGTGAGGTATTCGTTTTTCTTCCATTTATATTGATTCAGCAAATTATATAGGCATATAGGTTAGGAATAGTAAGAAGAGGAATTTTAGTTTACTATATGCTAAGGTTTTGTTTTAAAGAAAGAAATTTACAGTAAAGTAAATTTTTAAATGTAAAAATATTTAGGGAATATACTTTACATGCCTGCTTTATTCTACTGTTTATTTTGGAAATATTTAGAAGATAAATATGTTTAATTAACTTATCTAAATTTTCTTTTGGTTACTAAGAAATTATTTAAAAGTAAAACTAGTTTAAAAATTTAATCATTAGTTAAAATAAATAAATAAATAGATCGTTTGACCAATTCAAATATTAACAAACCTTATAATGATTGTTCGAGGTCTGAAATCGTGAAATCAAGTCAGAATGGAAATGGATTGCAAAATTATGGATCAAAGATGAGATCTTCTCACTCAATCAAATATTTTTTCTGAACTAAATTTTGAATAGTTTGATTTAAAATTCATTGACTGTGTGCTTGGATGATTAGTTTATTATCAGTTATATTAGTTTAGACCCTAACGCCGCATAATCGCGGATGATATTATATTAAATCCATATACCACGATATTCCACCTCAAAATGGAATTGGTATTATATATGTATTTGGAGTTGTTGATTTCCCGCATTATATAGCGGATGAGACCCTATTGCGCCGCATAATAGCGGATGATATTTTATAAATCTCATATACCGCGATATTCCACCTCTAAGTGGGATTGGTATTTAATTGTTGTGCTAACGTCTGTGGATGTAGGGAAAACAGGTTGGAGAGATCCAACTGGATTCCTCAAATATTTGAATTTGTTTCAATATTGTGTGTTGATTTATTTAAAATCTGTGTGTGATTATATTGTGATTGAAATTGTTTAAGGTTAAAAATTTAGTCGAATATATTTTTGGTATCGCAAGGTACCAGGAATAAATAAAATTTGATTTTTGAAATTTAGTAGAGAATTTATAGTAAATTAATTTAAGAAAATTAAATAAATTCAAAAGAAGGAATTTGTTTCAAAAGATAATAAATTTGGTGTTGAAATAAATTTGAGAATCAATTTGAAATTTGATTTGGTGTTTTCAAAATAAATTAGAAAAACAATTCGATGTTGATTTGGTAAAAATAACAAATATTTGGGAATCGATTTGATAATCGTAAATTAGTGGATATTTAAAAAAATTAAATCCATAAATAAGAATTCTAGAAAAGAAAGGGAAATTGGTTTTAAAAATAGATATTGTTTTATTTTTAAAAGTGTGGAAAGAAATTACGGATTTGGAACATAAATTCAAAATAAATCCAGGAGTATTATTAATTGATTAAAAATAATCCATTTTGAAAAAGAGGGTGTATTTTCCCTGAAAAGCCGAGTATTTTTGTAAAATAGCTTTTGAAATATAAATTAAAAGTTCTAGGGTTGGTTTTAAAAGAATATTTTGGAGAAGTTAGTTTCTTAAGCCATTTTGTAAATATTTAAAATAAAGATTTATTTAATTAATATGGAAGTAATGAGTAAAGATTTAATTGATGTTGGTTTTATAAATTGAATATTTAAATAGTTATATCCTATCTACTAATTTTATTTTAAAATTAGTTTTGGACTTGAATTTTTATATGAGATATTAGTATAATATTTTTCATAACCAATATTTAAGCAAGTGTTTCAAAATAGTTTTATTTTAAATATCTCTAAGTATATTTTGGATAAGCATTTTAAATTATTTTAAAGTATTTGTACTCGGCAGACTTTCAGTGGAAATAAATAATATCGGAAATCGTATTCCGAGAGTGAAAAGTGATTTGAAATTTGTTTTCAAATGATTGAAGTGTTAAAAATATATATCTTGCGAAGATATTTTGAAAATAATAACTGGGAAATTATTTAGATCTTAGTGATTATTGTGGATATTTATTGATAGTTAATTAACCGACTATCAATATTTGCCTTTAAACGACATTCGAATTTCGATGCGACCGAGGGTCGGATTCCAAACGGTTATCCGAAACCCACATCGAACCTTTGTGATTGTGATGGATCTTTTGTTTGAGAAGATCAACGTGGAAATTGTTATGACTTGTTTGAAATCTGAATGTAACACTTATTTTAAAAAATAAGCGCTCGTTATTCGGATTAGCCAGGAGAGGACCTTGTGTCATAAAACCCATTTCGAATGATGATACGACGAAGTGGGTTGCATTTGAAGACGGTGTTGAAGACCGGGTATTTTCGAAAGCGAAAGGATTACCTATCGAATGTCTCTGCACCGAGTTGCTCCGGTATAGATATTTTATCATCTTTGTGATGGGGATTCTGGATGTGATTCGTGAATATCCAGATTTGCAAGGGCTTCTTTGAAGTGTCTTCGGTTCCGTTCGATCTTGGAACGGACTTGTATGGATGTGTGTCTGACATTACACTTTGAGATATAAAGCTGATTTCAATCAAATACATTTCTGTTGGTGGCGGAGAATTTATTCTCTTAGCTTAACACCCTTCTCTAAGACGTACGAGCTCAGAGGTTATGTAGTTGATGGTTATTAGTGATATATTCCCAATTTGGTAATGTGATATACAAAGTGCTGCTGATCATTTGTTGATCAAAGCATGACTGTGAAAAGTGTAGCTTTGTGGACGAGACCTCATCGGACCTCACACCCCGGAAATGGTCAAAACAGGAAAGATGCGGCAAGTTTATGAGGGTCGCGCCCTTTAGGGTATGTCATTTCCTTTTGGAAAAGGGTGGTATCATGGTATGGAGCCCAGATACATAACCTATGTTGTTTCCGCATACTTTGTGGTTGTTGCTTTGTGGTTGAGGATCCTCGGATAAAGGTCCCAAAGGACCGGGGAATGGCATACTCGAGTAGTATTTACCTAATTATAGAGGTAATCCAGCCTTGTGTTGGCAGAGATCCGGGTAGGTTCTCGGGACGTCCCTCTAGAGACGTACCCTTGTGGCAGTAGGAAGTTCCTAAGCCAGACCATTTGTTGGAAGTCCAAAGAAACGGTACGCACGTTGTACGGTTTTAGTTGTATAACCTGCCATTTACTTATGGTGGCGCCCCACTGTTTAGATGGTAGCTATGGTAGGCATACAATAATGGTTGTAAGCTGGCTAAGATTAATATTATACTTTTGAAATGTTTTCTGCACTATGCACTAATGATAATATTAAAAATATTTTGCGTAGTAAGCATGTTTGACTATCATAAGGAGAAATCTCCTCCAATTCTGCGTTTGCATTGTGTGTGTGGCTGGAGGCCTTATGGTAGTTTCATTTTCCAAAAGCACAGCGGATTTCTTTTTATTTTCTTTGTGAAAATAACCGTTTTCAAGATTTCACACCAGTCCCATGACTGACCTGGAGTTTATTGTTCCCTTTCTAAACTCTGGGTGCCCACAATTTTCCACACGGGCAGCCTAGAGTCAAGTTATCATTATCCTGGAACGAAGTCAGAAAAGAGATGATGATGGGAGATCAGGAGCAAGCTGGATGGCGAATCGTATCACTAGTATATGTTATATTCTTTTTCGCTGTTTTTTTGCTGTACACTCTGATAGTGAAATGTGATGTAATGTAATAACTGATATAGTTCTTTGTTTTAATGATATTCATTTGTCTATTATATTTGTTCCGCTACGATATGTGAGATTCTGTTATTGTTTCTGCTTCTTCTTCTACCTCTTCTTCTTTAAACCCTAACGGTTCGGTTTTCTGGTGTTCGACTGTGCGGCATACGATATAGTGGACGTATTGATGTCGACTTTCGGGCGTCGAGAAATCGGACATGTTACAATACAAATTTTATTAAATTACAATTCATATTTACTATGCACCTCACTACATATCACTCATTCACTCAACTCGTACCGATCTTCAACTTTATTCTAATGTGAATCCAGCATCTGAGTAATCTGCAGAAATATACATTGACGCGGTAAAATTGAAAATAAAATATTTTTAGAGTATAAAATAAAATATAGATTTTGAAAATAATATTTGCCTCCGTTATTTGGGTTGTTCGTCATCATTTAATTTTGAATTCATCGTACACGAACAGCTTGTGACATACACAGTGTATTACTGTATATGCCACAAGGCCGTGCACACCGATATATACACTTGATAAAATTATAGGGACAGGTAAGCACAAGTCAAACCCAAAACGTCGGGTTCAACTCAAGTGCAATAAAAATAATGTCACAATAACAGCACAAGGTCAAACCTGAGCTTTAAGCTGGATTCAACTCAGATGCGAGCACACTCGAAGCATAGTGCGCATCAACCCAATGAAAACTGAAAATGTGCTCAAAGCAAATCCAGACCACGTGAAGGAACAAAAACATGAATGTACAACTACAAGTGTGTCAACCAAACAACTCAATGTAGCAGCACACACACACATAATATACATATACATATACATATACATATACATATACATATACATATACATATACATATACATATACATATACATACATATATATATATATATAACAGGCATACTGCATAGTCAAACTACAACAGATGTGTAGTCATATGAAGACTCCAAACAGACCACTTCTAGTAAGAGTAAACAAAAAGGCAGTGCAATAGGATTCAACCTAAGTACACGTGAAAATAAATGAACAAAGAGCACATATATGCACATGACAGTAACAAAGACTACAAGTACAAAGCATGCACATCCAACTCACCAAAATGCATCACTGTAAACTCAACATCAAATCATCAAACCAAGTCACTGCTACCATGACTCGAAGCAATGCAGTGATATGCAGCAGTGTAAACATCACATTGAAGCAACTCGAGCTTAAGACAGTACAACAGAAAATCAAGCAGAGTACAGGCAAAATGAAAACAGACTCAAGTGCATATACAGGAATGCAACAGTAAATCACAAACCAAGTGCACCAAAGATACAACATGTATGCAACTGTGAAACTGGACAGCGCAAGTATCAGACTTGAGAACAAAGGCAGTAGTACAGCTCTAACACAACACAAATGTACTCAATTCAACTACAAATGCACAGCAACAACAAGTATATGTTTTCACAAAAAATGGGCAAACACCCCCAAGTCGTATGATTTAGTTGATTATATGTTGTTCTTAATGATTTGGGTGATTTATGCAAATATATAAAATGGATGGACTAAACTGTAAAGGACACACAGATTTATAGTGGTTCGGCTAGAATGTGCCTACGTCCACTTTATATGTTATTCTCCTTTTCTGTTCAGATTACAAGTACAAAGCTTTGATTACAAGTATCTGAAAGTTGTTTGAAAGTACTATCCGTGCTTGAGCTCTTAAACTTGTCTGCCATTGTTGTACCCCTGCCCCTCTATTTATAAAGTGAGGTTGGGGGCAGGGTCTTGGATGTATATAGCTGCTGGTGGGCCTGGGCTGATGCAATCTGGCCTGGAAGTGTTGGTCTGGTATGCCTTGGTCCGGTGGAACTTGGTTCGGCAATGGGTAGAGCGTGGGTTGGTTCGGTAGTAGGTGGTTCGGTAGTGAGGGGAATTGGACCGGTGGTGGCTTGGGAGTGAGTTGGTTCGGTGGGCATGGGATGGAGCCGGTCCGGTGAGATGTTGATTCGGTGGTAGGGATGAAGTTGGTCCGGTGAGATGTTGATTCGGTGGTAGGGAAGGATCCGGTCCGGTGAGATGTTGATTCGGTGGTAGGGAAGGAGCCGGTCGAAACACACCCAACATTTTCCCCCCAAAGTAGGGCATATGCCTGTATATGGTGTGCTTTGTTTTAAGTCATTCATCCTGGACGCTATCATCCGGTCTCTAATGCCGAACCAACTGGTCCGGTCATTGATATTTGCTTTTAAGTAGGGGCCTAACGCTTTCGTTTTTCCTTATCAGCCGAACCAAACCCCTGTCTTTGCCGAATCAAACTCTCATCTCTGCCGAATCAAACGTGTTAGCCGAACCAGAATCTTATTTTTGTCGAACTAGGTGAGATCCTTTTCTGCCGAATGTGTTTTTGCTCTGGACTACCGAATGGTTTCGGGGACTCGACTCACCGAATGAACTTCGTGGAGTATAAGTGCCGAATGAACTTATATACTTACCGGATGAACTCAAATCTTGAATTACCGAATGAACTCGAATCTTGGGTTACCGAATGATACTCGGGGACCTTAAGTATCGAATGAACTCAAACCTTGAATTTTTTATGTTCGAATTACGAGTGAAATTCCAGACTACATAGTTTATATGTTTTAACGATACACTTTCTTGTGTTGCAGATAAATGTCTCATAAAGTGGAAACTCGATCAGATAAGAGGAAATCTATGGACAGAAGAGAGTCCCCCGTTGTGCCCCCAGCCCAGCCAGGACCAGGACGACAGGGACCCACCTCGAGATCACTAGTGGATGGATATGGCCCTCAGGAGCTCTTGAACTCTCCTCCTGACTGCTTTCCTAGCACCCTCAAAGAGGAGCAGCTTGATGTTATCTCTCACTCCTTTGAGATTGATAGAGCGTGTATGCTGTTGCCGGGGGAAGGAGTGATGCCGTACAACCCCCCTGAAGGATATTTCGCATATAGTAGGTACCATTGCATGTGCGGGGCCATTCCCCCGATCAATGCTTGGATAGTCAGCTTTATTACCTATTTGAAGGTGGCCCCTTTCCAGCTTCAGCCCAATTCTTATGCTATCTTGGTGAGTCTATTCATCATTTTCCAGAGAAAATATGGGCGTCTCCCTTCCAACCGGGAGATCCGGTATTTGTACAACTTGAGAGGCTACAAGAAGGGGTCTCCATACATCAGCTTGGAATCGGCCGTATCCTTCAAGCCGGTCCTGGACTTATATTCGAAGTTCAGCATGTTCAAGAAAGAATGGCTTTTCCGTCAAGGATGACTCTGTTTCTATCCGTCGCTTCACCTCCGGCTGCAAGTCGAAGCTTATTTATAATTTCTGTTCTGACTGCAATGCTTCTCCTTATGTGTTTTCATTTCTCGCTAGCGACAGATGGCTTTGCGGTCGTGGAGAACGATCACCTAGTTCAGATGGCTGTAGAGATAGAAGCCATTTCGAGAAGGGAGAGGTCAGCTTCTTACCTGATAAGGAATGCTACTCTTCTGCAGCACAACTTGATTCTACCACGTCAGTATGTGGTCAAGAAGAGAGACACAGCTGAGGAGAGGGCTGCCAAAGCTAAAGGAGGAGCCACGACAAAGAGCAGCAAGAGGAAACCCTTATCGATACCTCCAGTCGCCGGGGGAAAAAAGCTCAAGAAATCCGATGGACCCTCCCCTAGTACATGTCCAGATGTTCCGAAGGAGCAAAATGTAGAGGAGGAAAGAGGCGAGGAGGAGAGCGGAGGTAATGGAGAAGGTGATGGTGGTGATGGTGGCGAAGGACAAAGAGGTGATGGCGCCGGGGCTTTGTCTTCTGGGCAAGCAGGGGAGATCCAAGAGTGGACAGATGATGCTTTCCGCCGGGCTTTTGAGGGGTTGGAGGAAGGATCGGCCTTGGCGGAGAAGCCAACGAAAACAGATAAGGCCGGGACTGGTGCCGGTCTATCTTTCGAGAGCATTTCAACTAAGGCAACTCCGGCGATTCAAGGTGAATTTTTGACTTCTCTTTGAACTTCACATGTTTCTTGGATTATAGTCTCATGCATGCTTGTAACACTTGGTTTTTATTCCAGGAACGGGTAAGGAGGCCAAGACATCAGACATTCGGCACCGCTTCGAACAATTCAAACTGCTCAAAGCTTCTGCTAAGCCAAAGCCTCCGACCAACCGTTCTGGGGACGTAGTCGGCTACCGTCCTCTTCTCGGAGTTATTGAAGAGGATATTCAAAAGAAAAGGAGGAGGCGCTCCATGTTCGAACCTTCACCTGGACCTCAGCCCCCAATCCAGCCTATTCATGATATCACGGGGGAGGATACTGAGTTCATACCCTCTCCGCATCCATTAGAGAATCCTACCGTTACTCATATTGATCGTCCCGGCTTGGCTCGTAATCCATTTACGGGTCATCCAGATCTGGATCCGGGTTCTCATGATATTTCCTTTGATGAGGTTACTGGTGAGCACCTTCTCCCTCGCAATTCTATGGTAAGGGTTCTTGATGAGGCCAAGTCCCTGATCCTTGATTTGCTTACTACTCGGATTGTAACTATGGGGGATGAAGCCAAGGCAAATATCGACCGGGTTGCTGAGGAGACTAGGAAGTTGATGGGGCATCACGCCCAACTGGTCAAGGCCGGAGAGGAAATTGGGAGTGCCAACATAAGATTATGGCTAGTGGTTGCCGACCAGGCCAAGCAACTCGCCGATCAGGCCATCCCGATCTCTCAGCACGAGGCTGCCTCCAGACGGCTAAAGAAAACTATGGAAGATGCTAGCAGAGCCGAGCTGCGGAAAATGGAGACCATCTGCAAGGAGCAGATCGATATGGCCATTGCAACGGTGGATGAGGTTCGGAAAGCGGATCTCGAGCGGGTAGAGGAGTTATCTGGGAAGCTTGAAGCCGCGGAGCTTGCTCAAGCCAAGCTAAAGGAGGAGATGGAGGCAATGAGGAAATCCCTTCAGGCTGACCGCTTGTAATACCGATCGGAGAGGGATGCTGCCGTTGCAAATCTGTCGGCTTTTGAGGTCTGAATGAGGGAGTTTGAGGAGAACGAGGGGATGATGGATGAGATGCTCCAGGATATGTATTTCCTTACTTGGAAGCAGGGATACTTATCCTGGATGGATGATTATCCCTGGATCATGGCCAGGATTTATCTCCGGGCTCTGGAGGAGGCCAAGGCTGATGCAGATAAGGAGGGTGGCATGGCCTTCAGAATGGATGTGGTTACGGCCCAATTCACTAAGGAGGAGAAAGTGGCGGTGAAGGAGGGCATGCGGCTGCTTGCTGCTGAGGAGGTAGGCGTGCAGTTGGCGGATGATGATCAAGGAACAGACGCTGGTAAGTCTTCCCGTTTAGCCTTTTCATAGCTTGGTTGCTTATTGTTCATTCAATGAATTCTTCTCCTGAATTGGACAGGCGGGACCTCTGAAGCGCCAACTACCTCTGGTCAGCATGCTGGGAGTTCTGATCCGGCGGTTTAGTAGACCTCGGAGGGCCAGCAGGATAGAGGCGAAGCCCTGATGCAGTCCGCTCCTTGGCTTGATCCGGACATCTTTCAGTTTACTTGACATCGCTGTCTATGTTAGTCTCAAAACATTAACGTAATTTTCAGGCTGTGATTATGTAACGAACAACTTGATGTTTGGCATGTAACTTTATAACATAAGCTGATTTTTTCATGTTTGAATGCTGTCGTTATTTTGATGTGTTGCATAAAATATAGCTGTACATGTGTTAGTGATTCAATTGTGTTTGACGCTAAGTTCTTTCTTAAAATATAATTTCATGTTTTGCAATGTTAGTGTGATGCGCGAATAAATTATAGTTACAAATTTATGTAGAAGAGAAGAAAGTACTGCCCTTCAAGTTTTAGTTGTAGACGGTAGCTTTGAATGCCTTATGTAATTGAATATGGAATGCAGCTGAATGACCTGCCATCCAGCTGTGAGTTCTTATTCCCATTAGCGAGTGTCTCTTATTTTGTGTCCTGCACTTTAATGATCGTTATAGAGGATAGGAGGAACGTTTTTATAAATAAAATGGAAATATAAGAAATTGTAAAACTTCCAATCACGGAAGGCCTTCGATGTGCTTAAGTTCGTGGCAAACAGGTTTTGTAGTCACTTTCCCTAGTTGTGGGTCTTGGAGACATTTGTCACCCATCTTACGCCTCTGCGGGGAGTTTTTCTTTTTTACCACAGCCTCACCTAAGACACATCCGAGCCGAGATCGCGCACGGTAACTACCCGGGCCATTATGGCCCGTAATCGTGGGTATTATTCGATTTACCGTGGCCGGCTAGCGCGGGTGCCGATCGTCAACTGTGAACTGCCCCTAGCTGGCCACACCTTATGTTGGGGCTTATAATCGGTTCACGGTTGCCGGCGAGCCGAACGCCGTAATGAGCTGCCTAGGCTATATTCGGCCTCCCCGGTGGCTTATAATCGGCTCATTATAGTTGGCTTTGAGGGCCATCGCGAGCAATGAGTTAACCCGCAACAGAGGGATGCTAGACCAAAGGTGTCTCATTGGCGAGGTATAGTACCTGTTAGGTCTTGCCCAGGTGAGGTTGTGCCGTGAAGTGTCCAGAATGGAAATGCCGTTACACAGTATTTCGTTCAACAGAAAAGGATAAAGCTTAACAAGCAGCCAAGATATAAAGGAACAAGTTAAAAAGAGACAAAATTTTTAAAGTGGTTCGACACGAAAATGCCTACGTCCACTAATTCTCTTTGTTAATTCACTTCATATGGGCAGTACAGGTTAAGAAAAGTATCGACGAAGGTGTTGGATGTTCCATGCCCTCTGGAACACCTCTCCGTCCACTGTTGACAAAATATAAGCTCCATTGTGGAGATCTTTATGAATTACATAGGGTCCGTCCCAGATTGGATCTAGCGCTCTGGGGCGTGGGAAGATCCGCTTGAGGAAAAGATCTCCTTCTTGTAAGCTGCGGTGCTTAACTTTGGAGTTGTATTGCGCTGCCACCTTTTGCTTGTGAGCTGCCGCTTTGAGTGCTGCATCGTTTCTTCTCTCTTCAATTAGATCCAAAGACATGTGGAGGAGTTCTTTGTTCTCTTCTGGGTTGTAGTGGATCCTACGGTGGGAAGGCACTACAGTTTCAACTGGGAGCATGGCCTCTGATCCGTATGCCAAAGAGAAAGGAGTATGCCATGTTGATGTTCTGTAAGATGTGCGGTAAGCCCAAAGTGTCGTAGGAAGTTCATCCACCCAAGCGCCTTTTGACTTTTCAAGTTTCTTCTTGATTAGAGTTTTGAAAATTTTGTTGACAGCTTCGACTTGTCCGTTTGCCTGGGGATAAGCTACAGATGAGAAGCTTTTGTGAATTCCGTGCTCTTGGCACCAGTCGGTGAATTCCTCGCTGTCAAATTGAAGTCCATTGTCCGATATGATTTTGAGTGGAACCCCGTACCTGCATAGAACGTTTTTGATTAAGAAATTAATAACTTTTGCCGAAGATATTTTATTCAGAGGTTCCGCTTCCACCCATTTGGTGAAATAGTCGACTGCGACTATAGCATATTTTGCTCCGCCTCGGCCCATCGGCAGTTCGCCAATCAAGTCAATTCCCCATACTGCAAAGGGCCAAGGGCTGGTTATTTGAGTAATCTCGCTTGTTGGTAGTCGAGGAATCTTAGCAAATTTCTGACATCTGTCACACCTTTTGACAAAGTCTAAGGCGTCTTTGTTTAAGGTGGGCCAGTAATATCCATATCGGAGTATCTTCTTTGCCAGAGTCTACCCACCAGTGTGATCTCCGCAGCTCTCTTGATGGATGTTGGATAAGATTTCCTTGGCTTCCCTTCCAGCGACACACCTTAATAAGGGGTTAGGGAAGCCGCGTCAATATAGGATGCCTTCTTGTATTGTGTATCGGGAAGCTTTCCTCAAGATTTTCTTAACTTCGTTACGCCCGTCGGGCAGTGTGCCATTTCGTAAGTATTTCCGGATAGGAGTCATCCAAGTTTCTTCTTCGATTGCAGCTACCAAATCCTCTTGTTTGAAACTTGGGGCTAGTTGTTTTGAGATAGCTATGGTTCCAGAAATGGTGTTGTTCTTCATGCTAGCTTGCGTTGCCAGTTTGTCAGCCTCTCGGTTCTCCTCTCGAGGAATGTGTCTGATTAAATAGTGGTCCAATTGATCGAGTAGCAGCTTGGTTTTCTTTAGATATGCTGTGAGTCGTTCTCCTCGAGTCTGGAATTCTTCCAGTATTTGATTTACAATAAGTTGAGAATCACTATGGAGACATAAGGAACCGACTCCAATCTATAGGGCAAGTTCTAATCCGGCTATCACTGCTTCGTATTCTGTATCGTTGTTGGTGGCAGTGAATTCCAACCTTAGAGCATAGTGTAGCTTCCTTCCCCTGGGAGTGATTATTACAATACCTGCCCCCAATCCTTGTTCGTTTGATGCTCCATCTACAAAGAGATTCCACTTGATGTCTTCTGCTATTTTAGATGGCTCCTTACCTTCGTTGGTAGTGAATTCGGCGATGAAGTCAGCCATGGCTTGTCCCTTGATGGCGGTGCGAGGATGGTAGGTGATATCATATTGACTTAGCTTAATGCACCATTTAAGCAGTCACCCGGAGGTGTCGGGGCGATGGAGTACCTGCCTTAGCGGTTGATCGGTTAGAACTCTGATGGAATAGGATTGGAAATAGTGTCGCAATTTCCGTGATGTGATCAGCAAACAATATGCTAACTTCTCAAGTTTAGGATATCTGGCTTCTGCCCCCGTGAACCTCTTACTTACAAAGTATACTGGCCGCTGCGCGCGGTTGTCTTCTCTTACCAAAGCGGCGCTTAGAGCATGAGATGACACAGCAAGGTATAGGTATAGCTCTTCGCCTTCATTTGGAGTGGAGAGTACTGGTGGTCTCTGGAGGTGTTCGATTAGGTGTGGAAGGCTGTTACGCATTCGTCAGCCCATTGTAACTTTCCCTTCTTTCTTTATAACTTCGAAGAAGGGGACACACTTGTCAGTTGCTTTAGAGATGAATCTGCTCAGGGCAGCCACTTTTCCATTTAGGCTTTGCATTTCTCTTCGAGTGGAAGGTATCCTGATTTCTTTCAGAGCCCAGACTTGTTCAGGGTTCGCTTCAATTCCTCTGGCATGGACGATGAACCCCAAGAACTTTCCCGATGATACTCCGAAGGAGCACTTTAGAGGATTCAGCTTCATTTCATATCGACGAAGTACTTGAAACATCTCGTCCAGGTGGTTTACGTGATTGTTGGCTTTTCTTGACTTTACTAGCATGTCATCCACATAAACTTCCATGGTTCGTCCCATTAGTTCCGCAAACATGTTGACGAGGCGTTGATAAGTAGCTCCGGCGTTTTTAAGTCCAAAAGGCATTACTCTATAGCAGTACAATCCCCGGTCAGTGATGAAACTAGTGTGGTCTTGATCGGGGGCGTGCATAGGAGTTTGGTTATATCCTGAGTATGCGTCCACAAAAGATAAGAGTTCGTGCCCGGCTGTGTTGTCTACAAGCTGATCGATTCGGGGGAGTGGGAAGCAATCCTTCGGGTAAGTGTCATTTAAGTTGGAGAAGTCAATACACGTTCGCCACTTCCCATTAGCCTTCTTTACTAGTACTGGGTTGGCGATCCACTCTGGGTAGATGGCTTCTCGGATGAAGTTGTTGGCAAGTAGGTTCTTTACTTCTTCATCGAGGGCTGCTGATCGTTCTGCCCCTATGCTTCTCTTTTTCTGTTTTACCGGCGCCTTGGTAGGATCAATGTTTAGTACGTGGCATGCTACATCTGGGGAGATTCCAGTCATGTCAGTGTGCGTCCACGCAAATACATCCAAGTTGTGGCGGAGATAATTAATGAGTTGACTCTTCAATTCTAACTTTAGCTGAGATCCGATTTTCAATGCTCTACTCGAGTCGTGTTTGTCTACAGATACAAATTCCATAGCCTTTGCAGGCTCGGCGGTAGCCTCTTCCTCCCCGTTCCTGGGGTCTAATTCGTTGAAAGGATCACTGATATACCGAAGAGGAGGGGCTTTCTTTAGTTGCTATGCTTCCAGATTTTTTATGCAGAGAGTAGTCTCTGCATTCTTCCCTTTATCCTTTCCGCGGTTACTGCGAAGTTCAGTTACATAGCAGTCTCGAGCAGCATCTTGATCTCCCTCTACCTCCTCTATTCCATTGTCTATTGAAAATTTCATCTTCAGGCACCATGGGGCCAAGACAATTTGAAAGTCAGACAAGGCTGGTCTTCCTAAAAAGGTGTTGTAGGCCGAGTGGTTTTCTATCAGCACAAATGTTTGTTTCCGCACAACGGAGCGGGGATGACATCCTATTTCGACAAAGAGGTCCAGTTGCCCAAGGGGCATCTTCGCATTCCCCGTGAAACCGTGTAGTGGTTTGTTGCAGGGATACACATCTTTCATTGACAGCTTCATTTTGTCAAAAGCATGCTTAAATAGGATATTTACTGAGCTGCCAGTGTCTACTAGAATTCGGAAAACTTTGGCTGGACCGAACCAGGCAGAGATGACCACAGGATCCATATGAGGGTGCTGCCTTCCCTCTAGATCACGCCTACTGAATGTGATGTCATCATTCTCTTTTCGTTTCGGGTGGCGTTCTTCCATAACAGAATTAACGTAGCCTTCATCGTTTCTAAGTGACTTACCATATCTTTCCATCTCTGCCTAGCTTCCGTCGGCGATGTGTGGTCCTCCTGATATGGTATGGACCACTATCTTCTCTTGACTAGAGCCGCTGGTGTTGCGATTTCCTCCGCCTACTTCTGGGAGGGGTAGCCCTGGGTTCTCATTGGCAGGAGTTGAAGTCTTGTTCTGACCTTTCACAGCGCTCCAGCCTCTTCCTTCTGATGTGTTCTTCAATTAAGTCCCGGAGGTGATGACATTCATTTGTGTCATGTCCATGAGATTCGTGGAAGCGGCAGAACTTTCCAGACTTAACTGCGTTATCTGATTCCTTCTTGTGTGTGGGGGCGCTTGTATCTAACTTCGTCTTGGGTGGCCAAGAAGATGTTTTCGATTGTTTCGTTCAAAGGAATGTAAGAGTCAAATCTCGGTCCTGGCCTATATAAACGCTTTTCCCCCTTCTTGCCCCCAGCACTATCTCTAGAGTCATTTCTTCGAACGTCCTTTGCTACTGCGGGTGCGTTGCCATGAGCTACCTTAGTTTGTGGCCTTGTCTGATTTTCAATGGCAGCGTCTTCAAGTCTCATATATTTTCCGGCTTCATGGAAGAAATCGGGTAAGGTAGCTGGCTTTTCTTTCGTTAGTCTCCTAGCAAATTTAGTATCTGGATGCACACCACTGCAGAAGGCCATTAGGATAAGTTTCTCATCGAAATCCTGGACTGCGGCCGCTGCGGCATTGAATCGGGTTAGATATTGTTGCACTATCTCTCCGGGCTTTTGTTTGATACTGGATAAGGAATAAGCGTCCTTGGGTTGTTCCACATGAATGCGGAATTGGCTGATGAACTTTTCTTTCAACATTTCCCATGAGCTGATGGACCCTTGGGGTAGATGGCAGAACCAGGAGGTAGCTAGATCGGCCAAGAAGAGTGGAAAGCATTTACACAATACTCCTTCTGTCGCTCCGCTCATGAGCATATGCTGTGTGTATCTCTGTAAGTGTACGACGGGGTCAGAGGTTCCCTTGTAAGGCTCCATTGTTGGCATTTTCCATTCTCGGGGGGTGATGGCAATCTCGATATTGCGGGTGAAGGGGCTGGTTACCCTAGCGCCTATCCCTCAATCTCTTTGATCCCGTCGAACGCACTCTCTGAACAATCGCGCCATCCTTTCATCAGAATTTGGAGCAGATAGAAATGAGTTTGCTTCTTCTCTGCGGGATTGACTCTGTCCAGTTGTCCTGTAGGGATGGTACCGTTTATTACTCCTAACATTTTCCGGTGGCTGTCTTCGGTCTTCTGGGAGCATGCTGGGGTCAGACACTGTTGGCCCTTGCCTCGATCTTCCCCTGCTGGGCTCTGTTCTAAGCACTCCCTCAGGTCCAACTTCGGGCTGGACTCCAGCTCGGCCCCCGTCCATTGGTGTTCCCATGGTTAGGTAGCATGACAGGGTCAGCCATATCGGACCCCTTCCCGGTACCTCCCCCGTGGGGTTTGGTTCCAAGTGTTTCCTCGGGTCGGAGTTCGGGCTGAGTCTGGGCTCGGCTCCTACCATTACTGTTTTTGTGGTTAACCTCTTCGAAGATCTTTGTCGCCTCCCAGATCCTCCAGACTGGGACTCACCCCATGATTCGGTGTTGCGGTTGGATTCTTCGGCATCCCTTAAGCGTGACATGAGTTGGTCCACCAAGGCTTCTTGTTGAGATGCGAAGCGGTTAGTTACTTCAGCCACAACCCTGTCCAGATCTGCCCTGGTAATTGGTTGTTCCGTAGCAGGGGCTGTCGGATTTGCCTGATTTCCATTTGCTATTGGAACATGACGATTCTCTTGATCTCTGATCACTGGATCCGGGATACTGCTAGTTGCGATGTTCTTTCCTTTGCTAGCATCTTTCCTTTGCCTGGGAGGCATGTTTTCCAAGCAATGAGCGATGCTGTTGGAAAGAAATTTGAGCGGGAGAAGCTGAAGCTTCTAGCTCGAGTTCTCAGTGAAAGCACAAAAAATGTTTGCACAAAAAATGGGCAAACACCTCCAAGTCGTATGATTTAGTGGATTATATGTTGTTCTTAATGATTTGGGTGATTTATGCAAATATATAAAATGGATGGACTAAACTGTAAAAGACACACAGATTTATAGTGGTTCGGCCAGAATATGCCTACGTCCACTTTATATGTTATTCTCCTTTTCTGTTCAGATTACAAGTACAAAGCTTTGATTACAAGTATCTGAAAGTTGTTTGAAAGTTCTATCCGTGCTTGAGCTCTCGAACTTGTCTGCCATTGTTGTACCCCTGCCCCTCTATTTATAGAGTGAGGTTAGGGGTAGGGGTCTTGGATGTATATAGCTGCTGGTGGGCCTGGGCTGATGCAATCTGGCCTGGAAGTGTTGGTTCGGTATGCCTTGGTCCGGTGGAACTTGGTTCGGCAATGGGTGGAGTGTGGGTTGGTTCGGTAGTAGGTGGTTCGGTAGTGAGGGGAATTGGATCGGTGGTGGCTTGGGAGTGAGTTGGTTCGGTGGGCATGGGATGGGGTCGGCCCCATGAGATGTTGATTCGGTGGTAGGGATGGAGCTGGTCCGGTGAGATGTTGATTCAGTGGTAGGGAAGGAGTCGGTCCGGTGAGATGTTGATTCGGTGGTAGGGAAGGAGCCGGTCGAAACACACCCAACAGTATACATGTACATGAAGATAGCAAATACAACTGAAATGCAAACTATATCAAACATGATACAGTGACAATATGGATGCAAGCAAATACATCTGATTCAAGTAAATGACAAGATTAAAGTCAAGACCGATGTCAACAGTTAATGGCCAAAGTCGAGCACATAAACGAAATCAACATCATCGTCAAAGATTTCAACATATGATCAGTGGCAAGCATGCAAATACACAATGAAAAGATGAATGCAAATATAGATGCAGACATGCCAAAAATTTTATGAAGCTGAAAATGTACAAAGTGCCAGAAACCAAAACAGTGACTAAACAATGTCATCAAGATCGGAGCAGAAAGTAAAATGGGACATGTATATACACAGTGCATTGCATCATCAATGCAAACCAGATTCAAACTCAAGCAAAATAGAGGCAATAATCAAGTGCTACCAGAATTCATCGGCTACCAAAATCATGGAACAATATGGTACAGTTCGAACAATATCACCATCGTTTTAAGAAATCAAAATGGCTGAAGTAAACACGATCAAAGTCAATGCAGAAGTCGCAGAGAAATCAATACCGTGATAGCCAAGGATATTGGACAGCTCTAAATCGAAGACGTGACAACAAAGCAAAAATATATGATTTTGAAAAGGTCAAAAATCATGACAATCATCAATACAAAATCGAATGGCCGAAGACGAATTCAAGTAAATGTATACAAACGAAAATCAAGGATCTTGAATCCTATATAAATAATAAACATCATCGGCAAATCAATCATCGAGTTCAAGTAAGCAAATCAGAAGAAGCAAAAAGGGAAATTTACATACCAAATCAAATCCGAACTCAATCAAGGAGGACGAGCCGCGAACGATTCAATCGAAGCATCAACCATCAAGCGGTGGTGTCACAAAACCCTAAATTCAGAGCTAAGAGGAACCAGAAGGAATCAGGCCGACATCTTTTTACAGAGAAAAATAGATAAAAAAATAAAGGGGCCGCGTTTTTCTTTAGAGAAAATATTTTAGGCCGGGCATTCTTTCTTTAGTATTATCTTATATTAAATAGGAATAATTAGGGTTTTTGTTTTTAATTTTTTTTTAAATTGTTATTTTTGTATTTTCTCCTTTAAACCATTGTAATTACTAGTCGTGTGACTAGGGGACAAACTACGTGGTGTAGCTTAAGAATTCGTAACTCAGTGGCTGAGTTGTGGCAGGGTTTCGAGCGTAGAGTTAGGTTAGTCAGTAGCGGGTGCCGTGAGTTTACGTGTGTAAGCGTGTGACTACTTAATTTCTAGTAGAAACCTTGGGGGCAGCACATAGGCAAGGTTTTGCCGAAGCTAGGTAAATTCCGTGTCGTTCTATTTTTGCATTTATTATTCTGCTATTATCTGTGCTGCTATAATTTTGATTTATCTATGTTGAAATAATTTTATAAGCTTCCGCAATAATTTTTATAATTAACAGTATCACCCTATTCATCCTCCCTCTAGGGTGAAATCGATTATACAAGTGGTATCCGAGCTAGGAATAGAAGTCAACTTTTGTTTTAAAAAATTTGTTTTTCAAAAACCAATTTTTGTTTTAAAAATTTGAATTTTTAAAATGGCTTCTTTTAATACTGATTTTGCTGAGGGTCAATCCATAGTTAGACCACCAATGTTCAATGGTGAATACACCTGCTGGAAAAATAGAATGAAAATTTTCTGAAAACCATTGACACTTGGAATATTGTTGAGACAGGTTATAGAGCACCAACTATAATTGTAGATAATCAGGAAATAGATAAACCAAAGGATCAATGGACAGAACTAGAAAATAAATTACAAAATGCTAATGCTAAAGCTATGAATTCTATTATCTATTCATTGGATCAATTTGAATTTAATCATGTCTCACATTGTCTAACTTCGCAGGAAATATGGCACACACCAAAAGTGACTCATGAAGGAACATCTCAAGTCAAAGAATCTCGCCTTGCCATGCTAAGCAGCGAATACGAGAACTTCACAATGGCGAAGGAAGAAAATGTCAAAGGGATGTATGGACGACTTTCCAACATTGTATACAAATCAAAAGCTCTCGGAAAATCATACACAGAGTTGGAGATGGTCCGAAAAATCCTCAGAGTCCTTCCACGAAGTTTTGAAGCCAAAGTGACTGCCATTCAAGAATCAAAAGATTTAAAACAGATGAAAGTTGAAGACCTCATCGGAAATCTCACCACTTATGAGCTAGAAATGTAATTCAAGGTAGAGCGTGAAGGAGGTGACACTCGAAAGAAATCAATAGCTCTTAAAGGAACAACAGAAAGTGATGGTGATAATGATGATGATGGAGCAGTAGAATTGGAGCGGATAATAAAGAAATTCAAAAGGTGGAATTACAAATATGGAAATCCAGCTCAAAATCAAAAATTGAAAAGTAGAATAGCCAAAGCACTAGACTACTCAGAAGAACAGAAGATCATCTGTCACAAGTGCAACCAACCCGGACATATCAAGCCCAATCGTCCTCAAAATCAACGCGACTTTGAAAAGAAATCAAAATGGAGAAGTTTTGCAGCCACGTGGAATAAAAGTGATGAAGATAATCAAAGTACTAGCAATGAGAGTGAGAAAGCAGATATGTGCCTTCAAGGAAATATAACTGATAGCGACGATGACGACCCAAGCGAGGTATCAAAACTCGCTCACTCAGAATTACTTATATATTTCCACGAAGTAGATGGCTGTTTTGGACGACTTAGGGAGAAGTATGCCAAACTTGAATCACAAAAAGATAATTTTATAGATTTAAATAAGCAACTTGACCAATTAGTTAAAACCTATCAAAGTAGGATCCCTAAGTGTGATAAGTGTCCAACATTCGAAGAAGAAATTATAAAATCAGAAATAAATATAAAATCACTTGAAAATGAAATTTTGATTTTAAAACAAAGTGAAAATACTAGGAGAGAAAATTATTTTAACAAGTGCACACAATTATTAAACAAAGATGAATCTCTCAAAACACAAGTCCAACAATTGTCAACGACTTTAGACAAATTTTCAAAAAGTGAAAAATCGTTGTATATGCTGTTAGGAAAACAAAGTGTTATTACAGTTAGACAAGGACTTAGGTATAATCAATCTAAAAATATTAGAAATGAGATTAATCAAGTAAATTAAATATGCACAATTTGTAGAAAATTTAAAAATAATTGTTATTATAGACCCAAACACGTGAAAACTATACCAATTTGGGTTCCAAAAGGCACAAATATAAAATCTCTCAAAGTTAAACAAATCTGGATGCTGAAAGGAACATATATAAATAGTTTTGGGCCACTACAAAATTATTTTTCAAAATATTCTGCCACTAACGATCATGGCCCTATAAAAAAAACAGGTCACAAAAATCTTTTATCGTGTAGGAGTGGTGGCAGGCTAAGGAACAACAACAGTATTATCAGGATTCTGGCTGTTCCAGAAACACAACGGGCGACAAGAAAAGTTCCTTGGCCTAGTATAAAGGTGACAAAGTCACAATGGACAACAATGAAAAATATCGTAAAGGTAAAACATGTAATGGTATATTTATTTGAACAATATATTAAATGTGATAATCTGCACCATAATCTGAATTAAATCAGCCAATAATGTGATGATGAAATAATGTTGATTTTGACTTATTCAAAATTGTTGGCCGATTATATTCTTATGCCAAGAACACTATAAAAATTTATAGAGTCTTTGAATTACTTCATATATATTAGTTTGGATTAATAATAGTGTTTTATTGGATGATAATACATTTAGATATTTTACGGCTAACTCTGTATTCACGGTTTTTGATTATTTACACGGCTTCAATTCAAATTCAAGAGAATGCATTTAAAAAGCTGTTAAAAATGATTTTGAGATTTTTTGTTGCGCACTTCATGGTCTAGTCTATCAAATTCAATTAATGATAATTTTGAGTGAAAGAGAAATTCAGATGCAGATTACACTGGTAATCTAGTTGATAGAAAAATTACTAGTTGAAAGTGATTTTTGTTGAGACATTTAGCAACTGCATCGTTTTTCAAAGAAAATATCTGAATATTTTTCATTTCAAATAATTTTCAAATAGCAGAAATTTTTCTCATATAACCCCTTCTAGAAAATCATTTTTGACCATGTTTTCAGATCAGTCATTTTGAGAAGTTGATTTTATAATTATTTTTGAATTAAATTTTTAAATGACTAATCTGACTCCCTACTAATTATCAAAAAGATAAATAGTGATTGAAAAAAGTGATGAGTGTTGATATTTATCATATATTATGACTCGAGACGGTATAGTTAGTAAATTTCTTTAAAAATTTAAACAAGAGTTATAAAACTTTTTGTTGGTAAAAATTCCATGATCATCTCTATTTCTATCATATTTCTAACGACCATCCCTCATCAAAATTCAATATAGTTTGTCAATATGTGGTACTTTAAACAGGAATCATTCGTTTTTCATTTTCCATTTTTAGTAAAAATGATAATAATAACAATAATAAAATAAATAAAATCCAAAGTATTCACTCTCATTTAAAAGTCCTCATGGTTATGCATGGGTGAATTACTTGGAATTTGTTATGTGCTTCCATGCTCATTTAAAAGTCCTCAGGTTATGCATGTACGGAACGCATATCAAAATTGATTTTTTTTAAATAAACAAGTTGATTCTAATCCCATTTAAAATTCCTCACGGTTATGCGTGGTTAGAAGATACTTGAATTCATTTTTTTTAAATAAAACTGGAATACTAATAATCTCATTTAAAAGTCCTAACGGTTATGCATGGTTGGTAGATATTCAAATTCCTGATATATATATATATATATATATATATATATATACACACCACAAATAGACACAACTGTATGGTTTTATATGATGACATCATTCCCATCATTCTAAAAGTGGAATATGCGCCTAACAAAGTATTTATGATTTTTGTTTGATTTTTTATTAAAATTTAATATTTATATTCAATTGAGTTTTAATGTTGGATTAATATCGATCACTTTATCTCTGTTTTTTCTAGCGCTATTACTCTTTTGTTGATAATAAAAGGGGGAGAGAAAAGTTAAGATTTTGTCAAATAAAATCAAACAAAGGTCAAATATTTTCTATTTGGATCTAGGCTCATTTGCATATTTTTAATTATATGCATATATGAAGGTGGAGCTTTCTGTAGAGAGGAAACATTCAAATAAGGGGAGCAAACTGAATGATCAAATACATTTAACATATTCAAAATCTTAAATATATGTTTGTTATCATCAAAAGGGAGAGATTGTTGAATATGCGATTATATGTTTTTTGTTTGATGATAATAAACATATATATATATATATATATATATATATATATATTCATTTAAATGTATTTGTTAATGTACTATTTTATTTTTCATAGATTAAACAAATATTTGATGAATAAAATAAATAACACAGAATTTGAGAATTTGAATTCAAACAGAAATTTTATTCAAACAAATATTTATTACAATTTTTGAATAGTACAAATTTCAAGCTCTCACTATATACAATTTCAATTACAATACAAATTTTATTAAATTACAATTCACATTTACATTGCACCTCACTACATACATTCACTCAACTCATACCGATCTTCAACTTCAAGCCAATGTGAATCGAGCATCTGAGCAATCTACAGAAATGTACATTGACGCGGTAAAATTGAAAATAAAGTATTTGTGCAGAATATAATAAAATGTGGATTTTGAAAATAATATTTGCCTCAGTTATTTGGGTTGTTCGTCATCATTTAATTTTGAATTCATCATACACGAATAGCTTGTGACATACACAGTGCATCACTGTATATGCCACAAGGCCGTGCACACCGATATATACACTTGATAAAATTACAGGGACAGGTGAGCACAGGTCAAACCCAAAACGTCAGGTTCAACTCAAGTGCAATAAAAATAATGTCATAATAACAGCCCGAGCTTTAAGCTGGATTCAACTCAGATGCAAGCACACTCGAAGCACAGTGCACATCAACCCAATGAAAGCCAGAAATGTGCTCAAAGCAAATCCAGACCACATGAAGGAACAAACACATGAATGTACAGCTACAAGTGTGTCAACCAAACAACTCAATGCTGCAGCACACACACACACACACACACACAGATATATATATATATATATATATATATATATATATATATATATATAACAAGCATACTGCACAGTCAAACTACAACAGATGTGTAGTCATATGAAGACTCCAAACAGACCACTTCTAGTAAGTGTAAACAAAAAGGCAGTGCAATAGGATTCAACATGAGTACACGTGAAAACAAATGAACAAAGAGCACATATATACACATGACAATAACAAAGACTACGAGTACAAAGCATGCACATCGAAGTCACCACAATGCATCACTGTAAACTCGACATCAAATCATCAAACCAAGTCACTGCTACCATTACTCGAAGCAATGCAGTGATATGCAGCAGTGTAGACATCACATTAAAGCAATTCGAGCTCAAGACAGTACAACAGAAAATCAAGCAGAGTACAGGCAAAATGAAAACAGACTTAAGTGCATGTACAGGAATGCAATAGTAAATCACAAACCAAGTGCACCAAAGATACAACATGTATGCAACTGTGAAATTGGACAGTGCAAGTATCAGACTCGAGAACTGAGGCCGTAGTACAACTCTAGCACAACACAAATGTACTCAATTCAACTACAAATGCACAGCAACAACAAGTATGCATGTACATGAAGATAGAAATACAGCTGAAATGCAAACTATATCAAACATGATACAGTGACAATATGGATGAAAGTAAATACATCTGATTCAAGTAAATGACAAGATTAAAGTCAAGAACGATGTCAATAATTAATGGCCAAAGTCGAGTACATAAACGAAATCAACATAATCGTCAAAGATTTCAACATATGATCAGTGGCAAGCATGCAAATACACAGTGAAAAGATGAATGCATATATGGATGCAGACATGCTAAAATTTTATGAAGCTGAAAATGAACAAAGTGTAGGAAACCAAAACAGTGAATAAACAATGTCATCAAGATCAGAGCAGAAAGTAAAATGGGACATGTATATACACAGTGCATTGCATCATCAATGCAAACCAGATTCAAACTCAAGCAAAATAGAGGCAATACTCAAGTGCTACTAGAATTCATCGGCTACCAAAATCATGGAATAGTATGGTACAGTTCGAACAATATCACCAGCATTTTAAGAAATCAAAATGGCCGAAGTAAACACGATAAAAATCAATGCCGAAGTCATAGAGAAATCAATACCGTGATAGCCAAGGATAATGAACAGCTCAAAATCGAAGCCGTGACAACAAAGAAAAAATATACGATTTTGAAAAGGTCAGAAATCATCACAATCATTAATAAAAAATCGAACGGCCGAAGACGAATTCAAGTAAATGTATATAAACGAAAATCAAGGATCTCAAATCCTATATAAATAATAAACATCATCGGCATATCATCATCGAGTTCAAGTAAGAAAATCAGAAGAAGCAAAAAGGGAAATTTACATACCAAATCAAATCCAAACTCAATCAAGGAGGAGGAGCCGCGAACGATTCAATCGAAGCATCAACCATCAAGCGGCGATCTCACTAAACCCTAAATTCAGAGCTAAGAGGAACAAGAAGGAATCTGACCGACATATTTTTACAGAGCAAAATAGATAAAAGAAGGGTCGTGTTTTTCTTTAGAGAAAATATTTTGGGTCAGGCATTCTTTCTTTAGTATTAGCTTATATCAAATAGGAATAATTAGGGTTTTTGTTTTTAATTTTTTTTTAAACTGTTACTTTTGTATTTTCTCCTTTAACCATTGTAATTATTAGTCGTGTGACTAGGGGACAAACTACGTGGTGTAGTTTGAGAATTCGCAACTCAATGGCTGAGTTGTGGCAGGGTTTTGAGCGTAGAGTTAGGTTAGTCAGTAGCAGGTGTCGCGAGTTTACGTGTGTAAGCGTGTGACTACTTAATTTCTAGTAGAAACCTTGGGGGCAGCACGTAGGCAGGGTTTTGCCGAAGCTGGGTAAATTCTGTGTTGTTCTATTTCTGCATTTATTATTCTACAATTATCTGTGCTGCTATAATTTTGATTTATCTGTGTTGAAATAATTTTATAAGCTTCCGCAATAATTTTTATAATTAATAGTATCACCCTATTCACCCCCCTCTAGGGTGAAATCGATCCTACATGGTAGAAAACCATTATGGGCTAACACCTTGTGATTTATTTCACAATTTGACTATAATGGGTTTAGTGATAATATTGGTTTATTAAACTATTATAATTAGTTATAATAAATTAATATTTAAATTTTGAACTTTGATTTAAATAAGTTGCTTTGAAAAGCGATTAGTATTTGTGAAAGTGTCTTCCTATATTAGAATATTTTTAAAAGCACATATTTTTAGGAATAAATATTGATTGAAATGTTTTGTTAAAAAGATATTTATAAAACTATATTTTATTTGAACTTAAAACCTGATGATTTTGAAATCGTTTTGAAAAGAGTTTTCAAAATGATTTTGGAAAGAAATAATAATTATATTATTTGAAGTATTTGAGAAGTATTATTATTCCGGTAAGAATTTGGAAATTTTTCTAATAAATATTTGCAAAGTGTTTTACAAATATATTTTTTATTGCGGTGAATGACTAAAAGCAAAGGCGATTAGGAGTATAACGACCCGATTTTACGACGCCCGAAAGTCGACATTTATACGTCCACTGTATCAAATGCCGCACAGCCAAATGTCGGAAAACCGAAACGTTAGGGTTTAAAGAAGAAGAAGATAGAAGAAGAACAGAAACAGTAACAGAATCTCACATTTCGCAGTGGAACAATATATAATAGATAAATGAATAATCTTTAAAACAAAGAATCATCTCAGTTAATACAATACAACATCAGAGTTTACAACGACAAACAGTGGAAAAGAAATATTACATATATATATAAGTGATACGCCTTGCCATTCAGCTCGTCTCTTAAGCTCCACGGCAACTCCTGAATTCCAGAATGACCTGATAACCTAACTCTACGCTGCCCGTGTCGAAAATTATTGGCACCCAGAGTTTAGACAGGGAACAATAAACTCCAGGTCAGTCATGGGACTGGTGTGAGATCTTAAAAACAGCTATACTATTACCAATGGAAAACAAAAGATTTTAAAAGAAATCCGCAATGCTTTTTAGAAAATGAAACTACCATAAGGCCTTCCGCCACAGACACAATGCAAACGCAGAATTGGTGGAGATTTCTCCTTATGATAGTCAAACATGCTTGATACGCAAAATCCTTTCGATATTATTACTAGTGCATAGTGCAAAAAACATTTCGAAAGTATTAATCTTAGCCAGTATAGACATTCCGGACTATGCCAACTATACCTACCATCTAAACAGTGGGGCGCCACCAAAAGTAGATGGAAGATTATACAACTAAAACCGTACAGGGTTCATATTGGGAATTGAATTTCCAACAAATGGTCAGGCCAAGGAACTTCCCATTGCCACATGGGTACGCCTCTGGATGGATGCCCTGATAACCTAACCGGATCTCTGCCAACACAAGGCCGGGTTACCTCTGCAAAAATAGGTAACTACTACATGAGTATGCCATCCCCCGGTTGTAAACAACCTTTATCCGAGGATCCTCAACAACAACAATCACAAAGTAATATATATTTGCGACATTCACATAAGTTAAGTATCTGGACTCCATACCATGATACCACTTCTATCCAGAAGGAAATGTACATAACCTAAGGGGCGCTACGCCCTATAACCTTGCCGCATCCTTCCTGTTTTGACCACTCTGGGGTGTGAGGTTCGACGAAGTCTCTTCTACAAAGCTACGCTTTTCACAAAAACCATGCTTCGATCAACAAATGATCGGCAACACTTCGTATGCCACATTACCAAATTGGGAATGTATCACTAGTAACCATCAACTACATAACCTCTGAGCTCGTACATCTCAGAGAAGGGTGTTAAGCTAAGAGAATAAATTCTCCGCCACCAACAGAAATGTATTTGATAGAAACCAGCTTTACATCTCAAAGTGTAACGTCAGACACACATCCATACAAGTCCGTTCCGGGATCGAACAGAACCGAAGGCACTTCCAAAGAAGCCCTTGCAAACCGGATATTTACTAATCACGTCCCCAGTCCCCATCACAAAGGGTGATAAAATCTCTATACCGAAGCAACCCGGTGCAGAGACATTCGACAGGTATCCTTTCGCTTTCGAAAATACCTGGTCTTCAACACCATCTTGAATTGCAATCCCATTTCGTCGTATCGTTATTCGGAATGGGTTTTATGACACAAGGTCCTCTCCCGGCTAATCCGAATAACGAGCGCTTATTTTAAAAATAAGTGTTACATTCAGATTCAAACAAATCACAACAATTTCACTTTGATCTTTTAAATAAAAGATCCATCACAATCACGAAGGTTCGATGTGGGTTTCGAATTTCCATTTGGAATTTAACTCCCGGTTGCATCGAAATTCAAATGCCGATTAAGGCCAGTGTTGATAGTCGGTTATTTAACTATCAATCATCATTCACAACAGTCATTGGATTTCAAATAATTTTCCCTTAATTATTATTATTTTCAATATATCTTCGCAAGATAAAATTTCACACTTCAATCCTTTGAATAAATTTCAAATCAATTTTTTCCTTACGCGGAAAACATTTCCAATATTTATTCATTTCCAATGAAAATCTGTCGATTTCAAATATTTTAAAATAATATAAAAATACTTACTCAAAATATACTTGGAAACATTTAAAATAAACAATCTTAGAGTATTTTCTTAAATATTAGTTATGTAAAAAATATTATACTGATATCTCATATAAAAATTCAAGTCCGAAACTAATTTTAAAATAACATTAGTAGATAGAGTATAAATATTTAAATAACTATTTTCTAAATCAAACATCAATTTAAATCTTTAAAATAATTCCTTATATAACTAATTAAATAAATTTTTTACTTTAAACAATTTCCAAATTAATTTCTCCAACCATATTATTTAAAAACCAAATCTAAAACTTTTAAATTTTATTCAAAAGCTATTTTAAAAATATACTCGGCTTTCCATGGAAGAATTTTTTCCCATTAAAAAATGGCCCATTCCAATAACTTAATAAATCTTCTTGATTTATTTTAATTTACATTCCAATTTGTAAATTTCTTTCCATGCTTTAAAAATAAACCAATATTTATTTTTAAACAATTTCCCTTTTCTTTACAAATTCCCGTTGTGAATTTACATTTCCAAATATTAACTGATATACGAATTTTAAATCTATTTCCAAATATGATCTTCAACCCAATCAAATCCCAAATTGATTCCCAGCTTATTTCAAACACAAAATCAAATCCCAGTTTGATTTGCGAAATTAATTTTCCAATATCAAATCAATTTCAAATTGATTTTCCAAGTTATTACCAAAACACCTAACCAAATTTCCAAATCGATTAACAAGATTAATTCTAACTTCAAATTAATTCCCGAATCGATTTCTAAAATAAATTTCAACTCTAAATTAAATTCCAAATTTAATTTCTAAATTTATTTCCTTTTGAAATAAATTTCTTTATCTCTTTCAATTATTTAAAATATGTATCTTGAATAATTTCTTCAACCATTAACAATATTACCTGAAATTCCTTTATTAAAATATTTTTCCATACTTTTGGAATTTATTCAATAAGTTTTCAAAGAAAAAACTTTATCTATTTAAATTTCCTTCTTTTAAAATTTACCCGATTCCCTCGAGTGAATTTATTATAAATTTTCTACCCAAATTTCAAATTCAAATTTTTTTATTTATTTCCGGTATCCTACGATACCAAAAATATATAGGGCTAAATTACAGCCTTCAACGGTTTCAGTCACAAATAATCATACACAGATTATAATTAATCATAACACAACATACGAAACAAATTAAATATTTGAGGAATCCAGTTGGATCCCTCCAACCTATTTCCCTGCATCCACAGACGTTAGCACAACAATTAAATACTCATTCCACTACAAGATGGAATATCGTGGTATATAGGATTTATTAAATATTATCCGCTATTATGCGGCACAATAGGTTCTCATCCGCTATATAATGCGGGAAATCAACAACTCCAAATACATATATAATACCAATTCCACTTCAAGGTGGAATATCATGGTATATGGTTTAATATAATAACCTCCGCTATTATGCGGCGCATAGGGTCTAAACTAATATAACTGATAATAAAATAATTATCCAAACACACAATCAATCAATTTTAAATTAACTATCACAATTCCACAACCAATCAATAACTGAAATTTTCAATTAAAATTTTGAGTGAGAAGATCTCACCTTTTATTGTGCATGCAATCCAATTTCTTTCCAGCTTGATTTCCACACAGTTTTAGACCTTGTATAAATAATTATGTAAGATTTCATTAATACTCGAGCTAATCGAATAATTTATTTCCTTTTAAATAATTTTAATAAACTAACAATTTGATTTAAACTTCCCTTTTAATTAAAATCTTTGTTTAACCAAACATTAAATTCAGAACTAAATTTCCTTTAAAAGTATTTTTAAATAAGCTTATAAAACAAATTAATTTCCATATTGATTTAAAACAAGGATATTTTTATTGTCTTTAAAATAGAACATGCATGTAGATTTTATCAAGTTAAAAACAAAATTATTTTATACCTTAATAAAACCCTTTACTGTTTACATAAGAACTATTACAGTAACTTATTTTTATATGTTAATGAGAATTTATTTAAACTAGTCATTAATTTGTAAATAAATTTTCTTTTTAATAAAAATCCAATCAACTAATAATTTAGTTTAAAACTAGTGATCAATTCTAAATTGGTAATTATATTTTAACAAATTTCTTTTAATAAATTTATTTAACAAAAAATTAAATTAAAACTAAATTTCCTTTTTGAATTAAATGCTTTAGCAATTAAAAATAATTACATAAGTTAATTAAATAAATTAATTACTAAAATAAATTAGTAAATTGTATTTTGTCTCTATTTCCCATTTTTCAAACTGCATATATAAAAATAGGCTATATGGGTTATAAAAATCTTTTCTTTATATATAAATTCTCATTATATATATTTTTCCCCAAAATCTATAATAATGACTGTTTAGACATATGTGTATATATTTAAATTTATCCTTTTATCCTTCTCTTTAATTATCAAAGTAGTAATTTCCTTTATTGTGTGTGTGTCTATATATATATATATATATATATATATATATATATATATAAATTGAAACAATCTGTATTTATCTTACTAACATATTTTTTTCTCATTTTCCCTTTTGATATATATAAAATCAAAATTAACTGCAAAAGATAAAAAAAAGAAAAAAAATTCCAATACCTCTTTGACCAGAGATCCTCAACTTCCAGGCTCCACTGCCTTTCGCCACCTTGAATACACGAACCCTCGACCCTACGTGCTCGAACAGAATCGAGCGTCGCCCAACCCTAGAATGCCTCGCATGCACGCAAAAACCCTAGCCTGCCGACTAGCTACGAACTAGGCCACCATCGCGAATACCTCACTCGTCTTCATCGATTGAATGCCGATATGTCCATTGATGCCGAGCTTCGTACATACGCGAGATAGACTGCCTCGATCGATTTTTGACCTTGCGACCACACAACCATTCAAGTATCACGACGTCGAACTCAACCTACTTGCGACACCAACTTGCTTCGATTTGGTTTTGAGAAAAAATTGAATTTGTTTTCGATTTTGTTCGTTTGAGATGCTCAGCCATGATTCCGTTATTCTGGAGCAAGATAAGGGAAGGATCGCGATTGAATTTGCTCTCCTTTTTTTTCATTTTTTTTATTAACGGATGAATTTATCGGAAGGCAAGAATGAAGAAGTGGAAAGGTGATTTCAATCGGCCATTGATTTTTGTTTTCGTTCTGTACATTTTTTATTTCGAATTCAAAAAGAAAAAGGCCCGGCTGTTTTGATTAGGTTTTATATTTTTTTATCAACGAAGATGAACGCGTGTAAAAAATTGAAGCACAAGTGTTAGAAGGGATGAAACGTGTAAAATTGCCTTGTGAAAACAATTTATTATTATATATATATATATTAAATTTAAATTTAAATTTAAATCGTTTAGAAAACGAAGCCAAAAATCTTGATCTCCTATCGAGGCATGCCGCTAGCCGTTTCTAATGTTATACCCCTATTTCGAATGCAATGGAAAAGGTTTTGGGTCCAAATTCGATCGTATGGAGAAGATAGCTTTCCGAATCAGTTAAAACATCGAATTTTCAATTTAAATTTCAGCGTGTTTGCTTATCGTATGGTCAAACGATCACTCCAAACACTACGAAAATTGAAATCCAATAATAACTAACTATTACGGATCCAATGGAGCTGGTTTCGTCAAATTCTGAGACTGTGCCTTGGAAGGCTATTTTTAAATATCGATTTAAACGATATAAATTCAAAACTGAACAAAACAGTTTCAAATCCAATTCTGAAGCTTTCATTATCTTCAGTATTATCAATATAAATTTTCTAAGCCATTAAATTATTTTTAACAGGCTCAAAATTGAACATTTACAGTTTTACCCAAATTTCTATAATTAAATTTGATAATTAAATTGCTAAATTCAGAGTTAAAATTGAAATTCAAGCTTAAATTAACGATTCTGATATTTGAAATCAATTGAATATTTCAATTTCAAACGTTGAAAATTTTGGGTCCTCACATCCTTCCCCCTTAAAAGAATTTCGTCTCGAAATTACTTGTTAAGAAGAATGGAACTTAACTCGTTTATCACTTTTCTAATTCAAATAGTTTTTTTCAACAACTTGCCAAAACAAATCTTTTTATTAGAGACCCATTATTGATTCAACTAACTATCCAACCTCAACCATAACTCCATACAATATTATTTTCTTAGCAGTTCAAATTTAAAGTCAAATTCAAATTTTTAAATTTTCTCAAAAATTTTCTAACTCCCTAAATTTTTGAAAAATTTCGCCAGCGTCTCTTTTGCGCGGCTAGCTCGGTACGACTACAAAATGGCACTATAGGCCCTCAGATTTCAAAAGAAAAGAAAAAGCCAAGCGGCTAGATAAGAAGATCATCAAATTTCATACTGAAATTCAAATACATACCTTTTTGTCGAGCAATTCAATTTTTATATTTGAAAATCGAAATTCCAATTCCATTTCCTTTAATATACCTATATATCTTGCTAACCATAATATCCAATTGCAACATTCAAATATCATTTTGCATATTCCTTTACAAAAACTTCAATATACACTTCTTATACCATTTTTACTTTACTATTAAAGTTATATATTCATTTTCATTTTATCTTGCATTTTCACTTTAATTTGAATTCAATTTACAATTTCAATTCTATTTGGATTCAGTTTAACTTCTGAATATTGAATTTTTCAATTATCTTTCATTCACAATGGATTCATCTTGCTATTTTAAATTAGTTTCATTTACTAGTTCACTACAAATTCGAATTCATTTTATCTCAAACCATTTTTATTTCACCTTTATTATCTTTAGTTCACTTCAAACTAATTTTACAACTTCATTTTATTTCACAAAATTCAAATTGGTTTTCAATATTCAGTTCCAATCCCAATTTTTATTCTTTTGTTCATTCCCAACACAATTCAATTTCAATTCACCATTCTGGTTTACAACCACTTATATTTAACTGGATTTCCAATTCTATATGAATTCAATTTACCTTTTATTTATAATTATTGAATTCAATTCATTTCAATCCATATCTACATTTATCATTCCTTCTATTAGTTTCATTTGCTAATTTTATTTCAATATTTCACTTTGTTTAGTACAAATCGAATTTAATTCCAATTCAATTCTATTTGCTTACAAATTCGAAGTGAATTTCAACATTCAATTTCACTTTCATTTAATTGTAATTGTAAATTTATTCATTCATTTACAATTTTATTTTCCATCTTAATAAATTTTATTCCAATCCTTTAGTCTATAAGATTTCTCAAATTCACATTCCACAAATTAACTCAAATCTTCAATTTCAATTTCATTTTGAATCCATATCGTCATCTTATTTGACTTAATTTTTTTTTCAATCTTAATTCTTTTATTAAATTCTCATTTTTAATTCTACTTCATCTAAATTTTTCCTTCCAACCTATTTTGTTTCTATATTTAATTTTTTCTAACTTCTCTTTAAGTTAGATTTTTATTTTAACAACTTCAAACTTTACAAGTTATCAAATTTAATGATATTCCATAAATATTTTATATAACATTCCAGAGTCTTTTCAACTTTTCAAAATTCATTTTTGAAATCAATTCAAATTATCTTTTGAATTCAAAAATCTAAACCAGTTTCGCAAACAACTCTCATTTAAAACAATTTGGCAGCAATCCCTCTTTTGGAAACCCAAAAATGAACACCAATGATGCCGCGATCATCATCGAAATTATTTTCCAGTGACCAAAAAGATTTTAGAGCTTTTTATCCCTTCAAAACCTCTTTTCAAATACTTGAAAATAATTTTCAAGCTCAATGGAATTTAATTTCCAAAATTCCAAATCCTTTCAAAAACATTTTCAAAACCTTCTTTGGAATTCTGTTTCTAATTATAATTACATTTATAATTCTCATTTGTATATAAATTTTATTTCTCAACTTTAAGTTATGATTTCAATTTCTTATTCAATAACCAATGATAAAAATTTAATATTATCACTTCCTAACGAACAAGCAGCCATATACTATAATAATTTACAAAAAATTATTCTTTTTATATACAAAATAGTTTTGGGTAAAGTTATTTCATTTACCCTATTTTAAAACAATATCGTGGCGAATTGTTCTGTACGAATGTTTAGAGATCCCTATCGATAGAGTTGTACGGACTATACTGACCAGAATCCATATACCACTCAACAAAGCAATCATCACTATAAAACAATTTTTATATCCACTAACAAATACGCGCTCATATCTATTATTACACTCAAACTCATTCTAGAGTACTACTGACTCTATCTCTAATGAGTAACACCCAACAGAGCTAAGGTTGTCGCTTAACCAAATGCTCTGATACCACATTATAACGACCCGATTTTACGACGTCCGAAAGTCGACATTTATACGTCCACTGTATCAAATGTCGCACAGTCGAATGCCGAAAAACCGAACCGTTAGGGTTTAAAGAAGAAGAAGATAGAAGAAGAACAGAAACAATAACAGAATCTCACATTTCGCAGCGGAACAACATATAAAAGATAAATGAATAATCTTTAAAACAAAGAATCATCTCAGTTAATACAATACAACGTCACAGTTTACAACGAAAAACAGCGAAAAAGAAATGTTATATATATATATATATATATATATAAGTGATACGCCTCGCCATCCAGCTCGTCTCTTGAGCTCCACGGCAACTTCTAAATTCCAGAATGACCTGATAACCTAACTCTAGGCTGCCCGTGTGGAAAATTATGGGAACCCAGAGTTTAGAAAGGGAACAATAAACTCCGGGTCAGTCATTGGACTGGTGTGAGGTCTTAAAAACAGTTATACTATTACCAAAGGAAAATAAAATATTTTAAAAGAAATCCGCAATGCTTTTTAGAAAATGAAACTACCATAAGGCCTCCCGCCACACACACAATGCAAACGCAGAATTGGAGGAGATTTCTCCTTATGATAGTCAAACATGCTTAATACGCAAAATCCTTTCGATATTATTATTAGTGCATAGTGCAGAAAACATTTTGAAAATATAATATTAATCTTAGCCAGCATAAACATTCTGAACTATGCCTACTATAGCTACCATCTAAATAGTGGGGCGCCACCATAAGTAGATGGCAGGTTATACAACTAAAACAGTACAGGGTTCGTATTGGGTATTGAATTTTCAACAAATGGTCAGTCCAAGGAACTTCCCATTGCCACATTGGTACGCCTCTGGATGGACGCCCTGAGAACCTAAACGGATCTCTACCAACACAAGGCCGGATTACCTCTGCAAAAATAGGTAACTACTACACGAGTATGCCATCCCCCGGTTGTAAACAACCTTTATCCGTGGATCCTCAACAACAACAATCACAAAGTAATATATATTTGTGACATTCACATAAGTTAAGTATCTGGGCTCCATACCATGATACCACTTCTATCCAGGAGGAAATGAACATACCCTAAGGGGCGCTACCCCCTATAACCTTGCTGCATCCTTCCTGTTTTGACCATTCCGGGGTGTGAGGTTCGACGAAGCCTTGTCCATAAAGCTACGCTTTTCACAAAGCCATGCTTCGATCAACAAATGATCAGCATCACTTCGTATGCCACATTACCAAATTAGGAATGTATCACTAGTAACCATCAACTACATAACCTCTGAGCTCGTACGTCTCAGAGAAGGGTGTTAAGCTAAGAGAATAAATTCTCCGCCACCAACAGAAATGTATTTGATAGAAACCAGCTTTACATCTCAAAGTGTAACGTCAGACACACATCCATACAAGTCTGTTCCGGGATCGAACGGAACCGAAGGCACTTCCAAAGAAGCCCTTGCAATCCGGATATTTACTAATCACGTCCGCAGTCCCCATCACAAAGGGTGATAAAATCTCTATACCGAAGCAACCCGATGCAGAGACATTCGACAGGTATCCTTTCACTTTCGAAAATACCCAGTCTTCAACACCATCTTCAATTGCAATCCCATTTCGTCGTATCGTTATTCGGAATGAGTTTTATGACACAAGGTCCTCTCCCGGCTAATCCGAATAACGAGCGCTTATTTTAAAAATAAGTGTTACATTCAGATTCAAACAAATCACAACAATTTCACTTTGATCTTTTAAATAAAAGATCCATCACAATCACGAAGGTTCGATGAGGGTTTCGAATATCCATTTGGAATTTGACTCCCGGTCGCATCGAAATTCAAATGCCGATTAAGACCAGTGTTGATAGTCGGTTATTTAACTATCAATCATCATTCACAATAGTCACTGGATTTCAAATAATTTCCCCCCAATTATTATTATTTTCAATATATCTTCGCAAGATAAAATTTCACACTTCAATCCTTTGAAAAATAAATTTCAAATCAATTTTTTCCTTACGCGGAAAACATTTCCGATATTTATTCATTTCCACTGAAGATCAGTCGATTTCAAACATTTTAAAATAATATAAAAATACTTATTCAAAATATACTTGGAAACATTTAAAATAAACTATCTTAAAATATTTGCTTAAATATTAGTTATATAAAAAATATTATACTGATATCTCATATAAAAATTCAAGTCCGAAACTAATTTTAAAATAACATTAGTAGATAGAGTATAAATATTTAAATAACTATTTTCTAAATCAAACATCAATTTAAATCTTTAAAATAATTCCTTATATAACTAATTAAATAAAAAATTTACTTTAAACAATTTCCAAATTAATTTCTCCAACCATGTTATTTTAAAACCAAATCTAAAACTTTTAAATTTTATTCAAAAGCTATTTTAAAAATATACTCGGCTTTCCAGGGAAGAATTTGTTTCCCATTAAAAAATAGTCCATTCCAATAACTTAATAAATCTTCTTGATTTATTTTAATTTACATTCCAATTTGTAAATTTCTTTCCATACTTTAAAAATAAACCAATATTTATTTTTAAACAATTTCCCTTTTCTTTACAAATTCCCGTTGTGAATTTACATTTCCAAATATTAACTGATATACGAATTTTAAATCTACTTCCAAATATCATCTTCAACCCAATCAAATCCCAAATTGATTCCCAGTTTATTTCAAATACAAAATCAAATCCCAGTTTGATTTGCCAAATTAATTTTCCAATATCAAATCGATTTCAAATCGATTTTCCAAGTTATTACCAAAACACCTAACCAAATTTCCAAATTGATTAATAAGATTAATTCTAACTTCAAATTAGTTCCCGAATCGATTTCTAAAATAAATTTCAACTCTAAATTAAATTCCAAATTTAATTTCTAAATTTATTTCCTTTTGAAATAAATTTCTTTATCTCTTTCAATTATTTAAAATATGTATCTTGAATAATTTCTTCAACCATTAACAATATTTCCTGAAATTCCTTTATTAAAATATTTTTCCATACTTTTGAAATTTATTCAATAAGTTTTCAAAGATAAAACTTTATCTATTTAAATTTCCTTCTTTTAAAATTTACCCGATTCCCTCGAGTGAATTTATTATAAATTTTCTACCCAAATTTCAAATTCAAATTTTTTTATTTATTTCCGGTATCCTACAATACCAAAAATATATAGGGCTAAATTACAGCCTTCAACGTTTTCAGTCACAAATAATCATACACAGATTATAATTAATCATAACACAACATACGAAACAAATTAAATATTTGAGGAATCCAGTTGGATCCCTCCAACCTGTTTCCCTGCATCCACAGACGTTAGCACAACAATTAAATACCCATTCCACTACAAGGTGGAATATCGTGGTATATAGGATTTATTAAATATTATCCACTATTATGCGGCATAATAGGTTCTCATCCGCTATATAATGCGGGAAATCAACAACTCCAAATACATATATAATACAAATTCCACTTCAAGGTGGAATATCATGGTATATGGTTTAATATAATAAACTTCGCTATTATGCGGCGCATAGGGTCTAAACTAATATAACTAATAATAAATTAATTATCCAAACACACAATCAATCAATTTTAAATTAACTATCACAATTTCACAACCAATCAATAACTGAAATTTTCAATTAAAATTTTGAGTGAGAAGATCTCACCTTTTATTGTGCATGCAATCCAATTTCTTTCAAGCTTGATTTCCACGCAGTTTTAGACCTTGTATAAATAATTATATAAGATTCATTAATACTCGAGCTAATCGAATAATTTATTTCCTTTTAAATAATTTTAATAAACTAACAAATTGATTTAAACTTCCCTTTTAATTAAAATCTTTGTTTAACCAAACATTAAATTCAAAACTAAATTTCGTTTAAAAGTATTTTTAAATAAGCTTATCAAACAAATTAATTTCCATATTGATTTAAAACAAGGATATTTTTATTGTCTTTAAAATAGAACATGCATGTAGATTTTATCAAGTTAAAAACAAAATTATATTATACCTTAATAAAACCCCTTTACTGTTTACATAAGAACTATTACAGTAACTTATTTTTATATGTTAATGAGAATTTATTTAAACTAATCATTAATTTGTTAATAAATTTTCTTTTTAATAAAAATCAAATCAACTAATAATTTAGTTTTAAACTAGTGACTAATTCTAAATTGGTAATTATATTTTAAAAAAATTCTTTTAATAAATTTATTTAACAAAAAATTAAACTGAAACTAAATTTCCTTTTTCAATTAAATGCTTTAGCAATTAAAAATAATTACATAAGTTAATTAAACAAATTAATCACTAAAATAAATTAGTAAATTGTATTTTGTTTCTATTTCCCATTTTTCAAACTGCATATATAAAAATAGGCTATATGGGTTATAAAAATCTTTTCTTTATATATAAATTCTTATTATATATATTTTTTTCCCAAAATCTATAATAATTACTGTTTAGACATATGTGTATATATTTATATTTATCTTTTTATCCTTCTCTATAAATATCAAAGTAGTAATTTCCTTTATTGTGTGTGTGTGTATATATATATATATATATATATATATATATATATATATATATATATATATATATAAAGTGAAACAATCTGTATTTATCTTACTAACATATTTTTTTTCTCATTTTCCCTTTTGATATATATATATATAAAATCAAAATTAACTGGAAAAGATAAACAAAGAAAAAAATTCCAATTCCTCTTTGACCAGAGATCCTCACCTTCCAGGCTCCACTGCCTTTCGCCATCGTGAAACCACGAACCCACGACCCTACGTGCTCGAACAGAATCGAGCGTCGCCCAACCCTAGAATGCCTCGCATGCACGCAAAAACCCTAGCCTGCCGACTGGCTACGAACCTAGGCCACCATCGTGAATAACTCGCACGTCTTCATCGATTGAATGTCGATATGACCATTGATGCCGAGCTTCGTACATACGCGAGATCGACTGCCTCGATCGATTTTTGACCTTGCGACCACACAACCATTCGAGTATCACAACGTCGAACTCAGCCCACTTGCGACACCAACTTGCTTCGATTTGGTTTTGAGAAAAAATTGAATTTGTTTTCGATTTTGTTCGTTTGAGATGCTCAGCCATGATTCCGTTATTCTGGAGCAAGATAAAGGAAGGATCGCGATTGAATTCGCTCTCCTTTTTTTTATTTATTAACGAACGAATTTATCAGAAGGCAAGAATAAAGAAGAGGAAAGGTGATTTCAATTGGCCATTGATTTTTGTTTTCGTTCTGTACATTTTTTTATTTCGAATTAAAAAAGAAAAAGGCCCGGCTGTTTTGATTAGGTTTTATTTTTTTTTATCAACGAAGATGAACGCATGTAAAAAATTGAAGCACAAGTGTTAGAAGGGACGAAACGTGTAAAATTGCCTTGTGAAAACAATTTATATTAAATATATATATATATATATATATTAAATTTGAATCGTTTAGAAAACGAAGCCAAAAATCTCGATCTCCTATCGAGGCATGCTACTAGGCGTTTGTAATGTTATACCCCTATTTCGAATGCAATGGAAATGGTTTTGGATCCAAATTCGATCGTATGGAGAAGATAGCTTTTCGAACCAGTTAAAACATCGAATTTTCAATTTAAATTTCAACGCGTTTGCTTATCGTATGGTTAAACGATCACTCCTAACACTACGAAAATTGAAATCCGATAATAACTAACTATTACGGATCCAATGGAGCTAGTTTCGTCAAATTTCGAGACTGTGCCTCGGAAGACTATTTTTAAATATCGATTTAAACAATATAAATTCAAAACTGAACAAAAAAGTTTCAAATCCAATTCTGAAGCTTTCATTATCTTCAGTATTATCAATATAAATTTTCTAAGCCATTAAATTATTTTTAATAGGCTCAAAATTGAAGATTTACAGTTTTACCCAAATTTCTACAATTAAATTTGATAATTAAATTGCTAAATTCAGAGTTAAAATTAAAATTCAAGCTTAAATTAACGATTCAGATATTTGAAATCAATTGAATATTTCAATTTCAAACGTTGAAAATTTTGGGTCTTCACAGGGAGTTTTCCCATTTTGGGACTCGCGGCTACATTTGTTCACTCTATTGCGTTTAGAAGGTATCGAAATACCACTAGAGGCTCCATATTTCCTTAGAGTTATACCATGCTCAGAAAGAGGGTAGCACCCTCCTAGACATTGTTGGAAATAGTTTTGATATATTCCCATTTGGAAAGAGATTTGAAATATATTTTTAATAGAGGAAAACCCAAGTATTTAGTTCTAAATTATGTTTATGTAGTTTGGGAATTGCATATTTATTTCTACATCGTACGCTCCTTGAGTCCTATTTGTTGTGGAAGAACTATGTTGGCTTGTCATATATTTAATTAGGTATCTAATTAGATATGGATACATAGGCAATCACGTGTCATAGTGATGCAGCCGTAGTAATAATATAACAGTTTCCTATTTATTATTTGCTATCAATCATGTGTTGATGTATCGATCCTGCTTATCATTTTATCCATATTGACGTGTTTATTGAATTTGGAGGAATGACTAGCGCTGTCTCTCACATCAAAGTTATGTAGTGGTAGATTTTTAGTATTTAAGTTTGGTATGTATTAAAGCACATGCTGTAGAATAATTGATTATTTTGATAAGTTGTATTATTGCAATTGTATCATATACATTTAAAGTGTTGTATATTTATCAGATTATGATATGACTTTTGGTAGTTTAGAATTTTTTTGTTTAAGAAGAAATGAGTTTTCGAAAATTTTGACTTGTCCGAAAATCTGGATCATTACAGATGATATCAGAGTTTAAGTTAGGTTCCTCGGTAACATTTCACCTAGGGCTAGTAAATCTACCTAGGAATTTTAAATGAAACTACCTTAATTTGATAAATAAATAAATAAATAAATAAATAATGGATAGGATAAGGCATTGTACCTCCAACCGGGGTTGAGGATGGTATTTTTTTTGGTGTGCTTAACTTTTGTTAATTATATGGCTTTCGTTATTTTTTTCCGTCCATGAAATGTTTAGGACGAAATTCTTTTAAGAGAGGAAGAATGTAACGACCTATATTTTTGAGTCTTCAAATTTGAATATTTAATTTATTTAAATATTCTAATTTAAATTTAAAATGCAATAAATTTTATGTTTCAAATAACTGCTTGATTTTTGGTAATGTATTTTCAATTTAATTTATATGATTTTTCCAAAAAAATTAATTTGGAAAATACTAAAATTATCATTTGACATATTTTATGGCTAAAGATGGTATTTTTGAAATTTTATAAAATAAGCAAGCTAGTGTATATTATTATTGTTTTCAGATCGTGTCATATTATTATGCGCGGTCATATTTTTATTTTTGTCGTTCGTAGCTCGTACGCAAATGCATTATTTTGTAGCAGTGTATTGCAAAACTACCTTTTTCAAAAACAAAATTTGTACATAACAAAATACACACACGCTACCATTTTTCTTGTCCTTGTCCTTGTCCTTGCATGATCACTTTGGTTTTCTTGTCTTTGAGGCAATTGGATTATTTTGCTTATAAATACATTCACATTCACACGTAAGAAGGAGATACATGCATGAAAACATTTTCTCATATTTTCTTCTCGCATGCAAAAATAGATGCCGCAGCCACCTTCTCTTTGTCAATTTATTTTTCAAATAACTCCCATTACATAAACAATTAGCCAAAACGTCCAACACATAAGTGGTAGAGGACGAAGAGAGCTACACTTTTCATTCTTATTGCACTCAAAACAGTGGCTTGTGGAGGTCGTGGCGGCCATGAGTTGATGTCAAGGAAGAGGTGGGTTTGGTTTGCATAAAGAAGGCAAATCTTGAGATGGTGGTAAGAGGACGCAGAGTAGAGTCATCGGAGCTGCTACTGTGTGTTTTCGTCAAGAGACGAGACAGTTATGGGGAAAAGAAGGAATTGTTCTTTATGGATGCTGTTGGGTATTTAAGTAAAGCTATTTTTGGAGAGTAAGAAAAGTATGGCAAAGCTACAGCTCTTGCCCTGATTTAATTGATAATGGTTGATCTTTTATCCAAATACATACATAGATATTTATAGTAAATGAATACAACTTAACACATGCATGAATATCTATGAATCCTAATAAATGAGGAACCACATTTACTAGTTGACTGTTTAGATTTCTAGGTACACATTCAATGACTTTCATGCTGGTGTGATAATCTAGATGATTGCAAATTACTCTTCAACGCCCCTTCTTAATTTTTAATCTTTAGACCTTTCACAAACTGTCGAAGTTTTTCGATGCTCACAGCCTTGGTAAGAATATCAACTGGTTGTTCAGTAGTATTGACATACTTCAAGAAAATCTTCTTCTTTTGAACAATGTCTTGAATGTAATGGTGACGTAGCTCGATATGCTTTGATCTTGCATAGAAAACTGGATTCTTAGTCATCGAGATTGCAGACTGATTGTCACAGAAAATTGGTGTTGGATCAGAAACATTTTGCTGTAGAATTTTCAAAAATCTTCTCAACCAAACTGCTTCTCGAGCTGCTTCAGTTGCAGATATGTATTCAGCTTCTGAAGAGGATAGTGCAACTGAATTCTGCTTCTTTGAACTCCACGATACTAGTTTTGAACCAATGCAAAATATGTAGGCTGAAGTACTTATTCTATCATCTTGACTTCCAGCCCAATCACTATCTGTGAAGCCAACCAACTTGTTGCTTTCCTCCCTCTCATATTTGATTCCAAAGCTTTTCGTTCCTTGGAGATAACGAAGTATTCTTTTTGCTGCACCAAAATGGATCTTGCTTGGATTACTCATGAACCTGGAAATTAGACTCACACAATATACAATGTCTGGCCTTGTGTTAGTTAAATAAATCAAGGAACCGACAAGACTCCGATAGAGATTAGGACCTGATTTTTCTACTCCATCTTCTTGCTTCAGTTTTTCATTCAGAGCCATAGGAGTTGCAATAGACTTGCAATCTTCCATCCGAAACTTTTTCAGCAAATCTGAAATATATTTTTCTTGCGAGATAAAGATCATCCCTTTACTCTGCTTCACTTGAATTCCAAGAAAATATTTCATCAATCCAAGATTAGTCATCTCATATTCTTTCATCATTGTCGCCTTGAATGATTTTACCATCGCCTCATTAGTTCCTGCATAAATCAAGTCATCAACGTAGAGACAAACCATTAAGAGATCGGTTTCAGTTTTCCTCATGTAAAGAGATGGTTCAGATGGACTTCTCACAAATCTATTCTTCGCAAAATAAGAACCAATATTGCTATTCCAAGCTCTCGGGGCTTGTCTTAAGCCGTAAAGCGCTTTTTGCAACTTGTAGACTTTCCCTTCCTTTCCTTTTATTTCATAGCCTTGAGGTTGCTTAACATAAACTCATCTTCCAATTCTCCATTCAAGAAGGCTGATTTGACATCCAGTTGGAATACTTAGAGCTTCATTTGGGCTGCAATAGCAAGAACAGTTCTGATCGTCTCCATTCTTGCAACTAGTGCAAAAGTTTCAGTAAAATCCACACCAGGCTGTTGAGAATAGCCCTTGGCGACGAATCTTGCCTTATGCTTATGAACACTTCCATTTTCATTGTACTTGGTCTTAAACACCCATTTCAAACCAATGGCCTCGTTTTCGGGTGGAAGATCCATTAACTTCCATGTGGCATTTTTTTCAATACTTGTCATCTCATCATCCATTGCTTTTCTCCATTCATCTTCTTTTGATGCTTCTTCAAAACTCATAGGTTCTCCAGCAAAAAATGCAAAATTACATAAAGCATAAATATCTTCCAAAGAGCGAAACTTATTCGGTTGATCTTCCGAGTCTGAATCAGAATCGTCTTCATTTGTATTGCCACTAGATGGATTAGTAGTTTTTTGATTCACCACAGGTGGTACAGATTCCACAGCAGCCTGTACATCATCTTCAGCTTCAAAATTCCATGCTCCACTTTCATCAAAAATCACATCTCTTGAAAGCACCAAATTGTTAGTCATTGGATTATAGAGACGATAACCTTTTGTTTCATCACTATAACCAATAGACACAAGTTTCTCTCCCTTTTCATCAAATTTTTCTCTCTTTTGAGAAGGAATAAGAGCATATGCGATGATGCAGATCAGGCCAAAGCGATGAGTCGTTCACGACTTAAGATGGTACCTATAAGTCGTTTCCGACCTAAGGAGTCACAGGGGGAAGGCATACGAGTTAGTAAAAAAGGATTGAGTCGCCTCCGAGCTAACTGGATACCAGAGGGAAAATGGTGCCGAGTTAACGACCTAAATCTAACGAGTCACTACCGAAGGCCTTAGGTCGGCAACAGCCTAATGTGTTGTACATGTGCCGGGTTAACGAGTTACGACTCATGATAAGTCGACCTAATTAAGTCGTTGAGGAGTTATGCCGCAAGAAGATTGTAATGTGTTTGTGTAGTGTGTTTTCTTTGAGTCATAGGTCGTATACGACCTAAGTGTGTTGAGTCTGTAATTTTTGTGGCAGTGTGACATAAGTCGTCTACGACTTAAGAGTTGTCTCGGTCATGTATATAGTTGAGTCATGAGTGGTGTTAGTCTTAAGTCGGCTGCGTGTTAGGTCGTACCTAGTTAGGTCGGCCGTGTATTGTGCAATTGTCATCTGTTGAGTCGGTTGCTTTGTGTTGTGTTGTAATTGAGGCATGTAGTGTCCGTTGAGTCGGCAACGACCTAGTTGAGTCGTGAGGCATGAGACGACAACGACTTAAGGGTCAGGGGTGTGAGAACACTATAAATAGGGAGTGAGTTGTAACTTTTTGGTGGTTGATTTTTGAATAAAATTTCTTGTTGATTGCTGTGTGCTTTCTTCTAAAATTGGTAGTTGAGTGTAATCTCCTATCTCCACTTTCGGTTATTCGAGTGCGCTCGAATCAACGATTGTTGAAGCCGATTCGCGGAATCAAGTGCGCTTGATCAACGCTTGAAGAATTGAAGATCTTCTTTCACGGTATCGTGCGCGATCAACGTGTTAGAGATAGCTAGAATTCGGTATCTTCGGATCAACGAATTTGGGCATTGGTATTCATCAATCCACCGATTGCTACTTTCATCGATCCGTATCGTTTTGTCAATTATCCGCTGCGTCAGTTTTGGTATCAGAGCTTGACTTAGCCAATCATAGCTAAGACGAGTCTTGGAGCCAAGGAATTTGAAGTTTGGTGTTCATCGTGTTCATCGCGAGATTGCAACAAGTTTGGAGACTTTCGATCCATTCCATTTTGGATCAAAATCCGGAAGTTGTTTGAATTTGATTTGTGTTGAAGGGTGAAGGCCGAGCATAACATCGTGTTAAGTATAGGCCGAGCATCAGTTTTTGGTATCATTGTTTGAAGTGTTAAGCCGTGCGTGCTTTGTTGAGTCGAAACCGACCTAACTTTGGGTCGTTGCAAAGTTGAGGCCGAGCTAAGTTGTGAAGTTCAAGCCGAGACAAGTTAAGCCGTGCATTATTTGATTTGAGTTGTAGTTTTGGAGTTGTTTTGTTGATGTGTTTGTGTTGATTCAATCATGCCGCCAAGAAGAGCTAATCGTCATCAAAATGTTGAAGCATTGTATAGAAGAGAAGAAGCCGAGCAAATGGAGCAATGTATTAATGAGAAATTTGATGAAGGTATTGGAAAGTTAGAGAAGTTGATGAATGATTTGAATCAAAGTCAAAGGAGGAGATCACCAATCTCGAACCATGGAGGAAACTGAGTTTCGCCATCGGTTACGGAAGCAAGAAGGGTATCACCGCAATCTTTTAGAGAAAGAAGAGAAACATCAATTTCGTCAAGAAGAGATCACCATGACTATGGACATGAAGAGAGAAGAACTCCACGTGAGTTTGAAGAAGAGCCATATAGAGATGAAGAGAGACGTAGTAGAAGAGACATGCGTGGTCAAAGGGATGATAATGGTCGAGATCGATATAGATGTACATTTGATTTTGATGAAGAGGGTGATAGAGCTAGCATTCATTATCAAGATCGAGACCGAATTCGAAATTCATATCGAGAGGTGGATGATGATCGTCGATGGGAATCGGGTATGAAGATGGAAATTCCAGAGTTTAAAGGTGGAATGGTAGCAGAAGAATTTCTTGATTGGTTGTCTAATGTTGAGGAAATATTTGATTTCAAGGAGGTTCCGGAGAATAGAAGAGTGAAGTTGGTTGCTACTAGGTTGAGGGGAAGAGATTTGGCATGGTGGCAGCAAACTAAACTTACAAGGGAGAGAATGGGAAAGTCAAAGATTGAATCATGGAAGAAGATGAAGAAGTTGATGAGAGCTACATTTTTACCTTACAACTATCAATCACTCATGTACCAGAGGTTGCAGAATCTGAGGCAAGGGACGAAGTCAGTTAATGATTATGCAGATGAATTTTACCAACTCATTGCCAGAAATGATATTGTGGAGACGGAAGAACAGCTAACTGCTAGATTTGTTGGAGGGTTGCGAATGCAGATCCAGGATATGGTTAATATGTTTGATCCAAGATCTGTTGCAGAAGCACATCAGAAAGCGTTGGCTTGGGAGAAGCAAGGAAGGCGTGGAGATGGTGTGTTTACTAATTCCAATAATCCAGTGAAGGGTGTCAGTGGAAGTTCTAATGTATCTAAACCTATCAGTAAACAAGTTGTGAAGGAGGCTGAGAAGGCGAAGGTTAACAGTGGTTTCAAATGTTACAATTGTCAGGAGTTGGGTCACAAAAGCAATGAATGTCCGAAGTCGAAGAAGAGAGCAATGGTTGCAGAAATTGAAGAAGAGGATGTGGATGCAGAATGTTCTAATTCATTACCAGTTGAGGAGGAAGACTTATTGTCCGGAGATGAGGGTTGTAACCTTATGATGAGAAGATCTTGTCTTACACCAAAGCAAGAGGAAGATTCTAGTTGGTTGAGAAGCAATATTTTCCAGTCGACATGCACTATTTTGGGAAAAGTTTGCAAGTTCGTTATTGATGCTGGGAGTTGTGACAATATTATCTCTACTGAAGCAGTAAAGAAGTTGAACTTGAAAACTGAGAAGCATCCTAAACCGTACAAGTTAGCATGGTTAAGGAAGGGTGGTGAAGTAAAGGTGTGTCGAAGAGCTTGTGTGAATTTTTCTATTGGAAAGAAGTACAAAGATGAAATTTGGTGTGACGTTGTAGACATGGATGTGTGTCATCTGTTGTTGGGCAGACCATGGCAGTTCGATAGAGCAGTGCAACATGATGGTCGTGCTAATAGTTACAGTTTTATGTTCGAAGGTACTAAGATCACTTTAGTTCCGAAGAAGCAGCAACAGAAGGAAAGCAAGTTAGAGGAGATTGAAGAGCTGAAAACTTTGCTATCTTTAAAGGAGTTTGTTAAAGAAGTTGAAGAGGGGCCTGAAGTTTATTTGTTGATTGGACGAGAGAGTCATGAAGAGGTTGAAATTCCAGAAGAAGCAAAGCCAGTTTTGAAAGAATTTGAGGATGTATTTCCAAAAGAGTTGCCTAAGGAGTTACCGCCACTGAGAGACATTCAACATCAAATCGATCTTGTTCCGGGGGCAGTATTACCGCATAGACCACATTATCGGATGAGTCCGAAGGAACATGAGGAGTTGAGGAGGCAGGTGGAAGAGTTACTTGAGCAGGGACGTGTGCAGGAAAGTTTAAGTCCATGTGCTGTGCCGGCTTTGTTGGTACCGAAGAAGGACGGGACGTGGAGGATGTGCACTGACAGTCGAGCATTGAATAAGATCACTGTGAGGTACAGATTCCCAATGCCAAGGTTGGATGACTTGCTAGATCAGTTGAGTGGGGCAACTATCTTTTCGAAGATTGATTTGAAGAGCGGATATCATCAAATTCGTATTAGACCAGGTGATGAGTGGAAGACTGCTTTCAAAACCAGGGAGGGTCTATACGAATGGTTGGTTATGCCATTTGGGTTATCAAATGCACCTAGTACGTTCATGCGGGTGATGAATCAAATTTTTAGACCATTCATTGGGAAATTCGTAGTGGTATATTTCGATGATATTCTGATATACAGCAGGAGTACGGAGGAACATGTTCAACATTTGAGAAAGGTGTTAATTATTCTTCGTGAGGAACAATTTTATGCAGCTACGAAGAAATGTGTGTTCATGACTCGAAGTGTTTTATTCTTGGGATATGTTGTATCTGAGAAGGGAATCCAAGTGGACCAGAGTAAAGTTGAAGCTATTAGAAATTGGCCACAGCCGAGAACTATCACTGAAGTTAGAAGTTTTCATGGATTGGCATCATTCTACCAAAGATTCATTCCACACTTCAGTAGCGTGATGGCACCAGTTACTGATTGTATGAAAGGGAAACAGTTTTCTTGGTCGGAGGAAGCAGGAGTTGCTTTTGAACGAATCAAAGAACTTTTGACGACAACACCAATTCTTGTATTACCAAATTTTCAGTTGTTGTTTGAGCTACACACTGATGCATCAAAGGTTGGGATTGGAGGAGTGTTGAGTCAGAGTGGGAGGCCAGTTGCTTATTTCAGTGAGAAATTATCAGGAGCAAAGATGAGATATGGTACATACGATGTTGAGTTTTATGCCATTGTTCAAGCCGTGAAACACTGGAGGCATTATCTATTCCAGAAAGAGTTTGTTCTTTACACTGATCATGAAGCTTTGAAGCATTTGCAAGGACAGGATAAGATTTCTACGAGACATGCATCATGGATTGCTTATTTACAACGGTTTACTTTTGTCATGAAACATAAATCTGGGGCAACGAATCGTGTGGCTGATGCTTTGAGTAGGAGGAGCCATTTTTGACTACAATGAAAGTTGAGGTGACAGGGTTTGAATTATTGCCAGAATTGTTTGAGGAGGATCCTTACTTTGCAAAGTTTGTTGAGAAAGTTAAGGATGGGAGTACTGATGAATTTATGTTAGTTGATGGTTTCTTATTCAAGGGGAATCGATTATGTATACCAGATAGCAGTTTGAGAATGAGGATTATCAAAGAGTTGCACGAGGAAGGACATGTGGGCCGTGATCGTACATTACATTTGATTTCTCAATCTTACTTTTGGTCGTCGATGAGGAAAGAGGTTGAAAGGTTTGTGGAGAGATGTCATATATGTCAGGTTTCGAAGGGAACTGCGACCAATGCAGGATTGTATATGCCGTTACCTGTACCGTCTAAACCATGGGTTGATATCAGCATGGATTTCGTTTTGGGTTTGCCTAGAACTCAAAGGGGGAATGATTCTATATTTGTTGTGGTGGACAGGTTTTCGAAAATGGCGCATTTTATTGCTTGTAAGAAGATGGCGGATGCTGTTCGTGTTGCTCAGTTATTTTTCAAGGAAATCTATCGTTTACATGGGTTGCCGGAGTCTATTGTTTCAGATAGGGATACCAGATTTTTGAGTCATTTTTGGCTTAGTTTGTGGAAGATGGTGGGAACAAAGTTGAACTTTAGCAGCGCTTATCATCCGCGAACAGATGGAAAGACCGAAGTTGTTAATAGATCGTTGGGAAATTTGTTGCGATGTCTTGTGAAGGACAGTCTGAAAAGTTGGGACATAAGTTATGCCAGGCAGAGTTTGCACATAATCATGCAGTGAATCGTAGCATAGGATTCAGTCCATTTCAGATTGTATATTCAAATTTACCCAGGGGACCGTTGGACTTAACGGTAGTTCCACAACCGAAGGGGACGGTTAAACGAGCTGTTGATTTTGTTGAAGGTTTGACGGAATGTCATAAAATCGTTCAGGAACGATTGGAAAAGTCGAATGAGAAATATAAGAGGTTTGCAGATTTGAAATGAAGAACTGTTGAATTTAATGAAGGAGATATGGTATATGCTGTGTTAACGAAGGACCGTTTTCCAGTAGGCGCGTATAATAAGTTAAAAGCCAGAAAAATTGGTCCTGTAGAAGTTGTGAAACGGATTAATGAAAATGCTTATAAGTTGAAGCTACCGGAGGATGTATACACTTCTGACGTATTCAATGTTAAGCATCTTGTACCATATTATGGGGGTAAACAATCCGATGTGGAAGAATTTACAAATTCGAGGACGAATTTTTCTACCAAAACTGACGCAGCGGATAATTGACAAAACGATATGGATCGATGAAAGTAGCAATCGGTGGATTGATGAATACCAAAATTCCCAAATTCGTTGATCCAAAGATACAGAATTCTAGCTATCTCTAACATGTTGATCGCGCACGATACCGTAAAAGAAGATCTTCAATTCTTCAAGCGTTGATCAAGCGCACTTGATTCCGCGAATCGGCTTCAACAATCGTTGATTCGAGCGCACTCGAATAACCGAAAGTGGAGATAGGAGATTACACTCAACTACCAAATTTAGAAGAAAGCACACAGCAATCAACAAGAAATTTTATTCAAAAATCAACCACCAAAAAGTTACAACTCACTCCCTATTTATAGTGTTCTCACACCCCTGACCCTTAAGTCGTTGCCGTCTCATGCCTCACGACTCAACTAGGTCGTTGCCGACTCAACGGACACTACATGCCTCAATTACAACACAACACAAAGCAACCGACTCAACAAATGACAATTGCACAATACACGGCCGACCTAACTAGGTACGACCTAACACGCAGCCGACTTAAGACTAACACCACTCACGACTCAACTATATACATGACCGAGACAACTCTTAAGTCGTAGACGACTTATGTCACACTGCCACAAAAATTACAGAATCAACACACTTAGGTCGTATACGACCTATGACTCAAAGAAAACACACTACACAAACACATTACAATCTTCTTGCGGCATAACTCCTCAACGACTTAATTAGGTCAACTTATCATGAGTCGTAACTTGTTAACCCGGCACATATACAACACATTAGGCCGTTGCCGACCTAAGACCTTAGGTCGTGACTCGTTAGATTTAGGTCGTTAACTCGGCACCATTTTCCCTCTGGTATCCAGTTAGCTCGGAGGCGACTCAATCCTTTTTTACTAACTCGTATGCCTTCCCCCTGTGACTCCTTAGGTCGAAAACGACTTATATGTACCATCTTAAGTCGTGAACGACTCATCGCTTTGGCCTGATCTGCATCAATATGCAATGCAGCCAAAAACTTTAAGTTGACTTACAACTGGTTTTCTTCCATGCCAAGCTTCAAAAGGTGTTTTATTCTGTACTGCCTTCATTGGAGAACAGTTTAGAATATGGACAGCAGAACTTACAGCTTCAGCCCAAAATTTATTTGAAAGTCCTTTGCGTTTCAACATGCTTCTAGCCATTTCTTCAATAGTGCCATTTTTCTCTCGGCCACTCCATTTTGTTGTGGCGTATATCGGACTATAAGTTTTCTCTTGATTTTGTGGTCTTTGCAATAGTTCATGAAAGGCTTTTAGATGAACTCTCCACCTCGATCAGTCCGAAGACATTTAAGTTCAAAGCCGCTTTGCTTTTCCATAAGAGTTTTGAAATGCATAAACTTTGCAAAAGCTTCTGATTTTTGCTCAATAATGTAGACTTAAGTCATCCTCGTAAAGTCATCAATAAAAAGTAAGAAGCACCTTTTGTTTCCCAATGAAGGTGTTCTTGTTGGACCATAGATGTCTGAATGCACTAACTCCAGAGGTGCATTGGCTCTCCAGGTTGTTTTTGGAAAGGGGAGACGATGCATCTTCCCGTAGATGCATCCTTCACACACGTGTTCATTATTTTTAATTTCTGGTAGTCCAACAACCATGCTTTTCTGCTGTAACAGCTGCAGACCTTTGAATTTCAGATGACCGAACCTTAAGTGCCAGATGTGTGTATCTTCTGGGGTCGCACTCTTCCAAGCAACATGAGTTTTCATGTCCAGAGGAAATAAAATATTGGAAGATAGCTTTGCCACAGCAACTTGTTCTCCAAGTTTCATATCAACAATCTCACATTCTCTATTGTCAAAAGTCAGCTTATAACCATTTCTCATCATTTGTCCGATACTCAAGAGATTTACATAAATATGAGGAGAGTAATGAACATCATTGATGAGTTTTTTTATCTCTGTTAGTGTGTACATCAACTGCCCCTTTGCCTTCAATTTTTACTTGCTTCCCATCACCAAGTTCAGCATAAGAGGCGTAACTTTCAAGTTTCTGAAACTCGCTTTGATTTCCAGTGAGATGATTGCTACATCCACTATCCAAATACCATGTTGGAGAAGTTTTCTCAACATCCATAACTGAGAGGAATAATTTGTTTTCTTCATCCTCTGCCATAAAATTTGCAGCTTGCTGTTTTTCACCACTTTCTTGATTCTTTTTATACTAACAATCTCGATCTGAATGATTAGGAATTTTACATCTAGTGCATTTCCACCAACAATTTTTTGATTCATGACCAGGTTTTTGACAAACAAAACAATTAGAGTCAGAGTTACCGGATTTTTGTTGTGAAGAGAAATCTTTCCTTCCTCTCCCTCTGCCTCCATTCGAGAAATTTCTTCCATGACCACTGTTGGGAGATTGGCCACGAGATGATCCCTAACGACCTTGCTGGAAGTTCTTTTTGGGAATATTTGCTTTTTCTTGAAAAACTTGCTCCAAAGGTTGAGTGTTATATTTGCTTACTCTCTGTTCGTGTGCTTCTAAAGATCCCATAAGTTCTATTGAGTGAGCTTACTGAGATCTCTAGTCTTGGTGATAACGACAACAAAATGCTCGAATTTTTGTGGGAGACTCCTTAAAATTTTCTCCACAACTTTCTTTTCTGAAACTGCATCGCCATAGCTTTTAATCTGATTGATAATCTCTACAACTCTAAAAATCCTTCACGAGCTCACCTTCTTTCATTGACAGATTTTCAAATTGACTCCATAAGGATTATAGCCTAATGGCAATCACTTTTTTAGATCCTTGGAACTCTATTTTTAGAGTTTCCCATGCTTCTTTTTACTTTTTCCAACCAAAAATTCTGGGATAAATGGTTTTACTAACACCTTGCTAATTGACCCTTAATGCTGTTGCATTCTTCTTCCCATTCTCTTTGTAGTCCTTGGAATTCGGATCTGCTGAATCCTCATAGCCTTCTTCGAATATATCCCACAGATCTTGAGATAGAAAGATGGTCTCCATTTGAGAATTCCAATAATCATAGTGTTCACCATCGAAAATTGGAGTTTGGCTTGATGTATATGAAAAAACAGAATTTGCAGACATTATGGACCTAAGCTCCGATACCAAATCTATTGGGTATTTAAGTAAAGCTAATTTTGGAGAGTAAGAAAAGTATGGCAAAGCTACAGCTCTTGCCCTGATTTAATTGATAATGGTTGATCTTTTATCCAACTACATACATAGATATTTATAGTATATGAATACAACATAACACATGCATGAGTATCTAGATACATATGAATCCTAATAAATGAGAAACCACATTTACTAGATGACTGTTCAAATTTCTAGGTACACATTCAATGACTTTCATGCTGGTGTGATAATCTAGATGATTGCAAATTACTCTTCAACAGATGCCTGCATGAAGGTGTGCAGGCAATGTGAAGGAGTGGGGGTGGGGTTTTGTATCATTTGGGTCGTGCGTGAGTGGGCCTTTGGCCGTAGTGGGGGAAAGCATAATTTAGCGATATATTTAGTTAATTTAGTCAGTTAATTAATAATTTAGTCTTGACAGTTAATATCTCACCCATACAAAATTCCACTAACCCGCGTAATTTCGCATTAGACTCATATCAACGAATATAACATTTTGGTATAACTTGTTGATAGTTTTAGCAAGGTATAAAAAATTGATAAATTAATACTGGTAAAATATAATTAAGTCGATTTAAATAAATAATGAAATTAAATTGAAGATTATTTCAGACATCTATTTAGTAGAATAAAATCTCCATTTTGCTATTATATAAATTTGGATATTTATTTATATGCTAGTAAATTTTGAGTAATGTGTCATTATTCATTTTCTATTTTTTGATTGTTAATTATTGATAATAATGTATTATTATTTGTTTGATTGTTTGGATTGCGCTTGACCGTTTATGAGCAATTAATTTCCATTTGCATGGGTTGGGTAGAAAACAATTATAGGCTAACACCTTGTAATTTATTTCGCAATTTAACTATAAGGTGTTTAGCGATAATATTAGTTTATTAAGTTATCATTGTTAGTTATAATAATTAATATTTAAATTTTAAAGTTTAGTTTAAATAAGTTGCTTTGAAAAGTGATTTATATTTGTGAAAGTGTTTTACCTGACTAGAGTATATTTTAAAAGTAAATATTTTTTGGGAATAAATATTGGTTGAAATGTTTTTTTTTTCAAAAACAACTTGTCGAAGTTTTGAAGAGAAATGGACAAGCTACTACCTCGAGTGGACTTTGACTCTTTTAAATCCTTCAAGGCCCTATGGGATTTGTGTTATGGCGACCTGATAGTGGAACTGCAGGGATTTGAACCACACACCTAGCCTATAAAACACAAGTTGTCCCCAAACAACCGAGTTATTAGGCTGGGTCTTGATTGAAATGTTTTGTTAAAAAGATATTTATAAAACTGTCTTTTTATTTGAACCTAAAACCAGTGGTTTTGAAATCGTTTCAAAAAAAATTTCAAAATGATTTTGTAAAGAAATGATAATAGCATTATTTGAAGTATTTGAGAAATATTATTATTTCGATAAGAGTTTGGAATTTGTTCTAATAGACATTTGCAAAGTGCTTTACAAATATTTTTATTTATTGCGGTGAATGATTAAAACCAAAGGCGATTGGAGATTTCCCCACTTTGGGACTCATCGGATATATTCATTTACTCTGTTGTGTTTAGGAGGTACCAAAATACCAATGATGGTTCCATCTTTTGTTTAGAGTTATACTATGCGTGGATAGAGGGGCGCACCCTCCTAATTATTGTTGGAAATATTTTTGATATATTCCCTTTTGGAAAGAGTTTCGAAATATATTTTTAATAGAGGAATAATTTGGGTATTTAGTTCTAAATTATTTTTTGAAAAGAATTAATGATCAAGCCTAAGTGGATAGCTTTGGAAGCTACATTTGCATGCTATATTCTACGTTGTTTACAAATTGCATATTAGTTTGTATACCGTAGGCTTTTAGAGCCCTATTTGTGGTAGGAGAACTAAGTTGAAGCTGTATCTGATTGGGTACATAGGCAGTCATATGTATACGTGATGCAGCACCAATAGTACTATAATATTTTATTCTGCATTGACATGTTTATTGAGATTTCGAAAATGACTAGTGTTGTCTCTCACATAAGAGTTGTGCAGTGATAGATTTATAGTATTTAAGTTTGGTATGTATTAAAGCACAACTGTAGAATAAATGATTACTCTGATATTGGTATTATTGCAATTGTATCCTACGTATCTAATAGTGTTGTATATTTATCAGATTATGATATGTATTTCGATAGTTTTCATTTGTTTTTTTAGAATGGACAGGTTTTAGGCAATTTTGACTGGTTCGAAAATCTGAGTGCATTTAAGTAAAATTTCACCTAGGATTAGTAAATCAACATAGGAATTTTAAATGAAACTACCTTAATTAATAAATAAATAGATAAATAATGGATAGGATAAGGCACCATACCTTCGACTGGGGTTATGGGTGATATTAATTTTGGTATGCTTAACTTTTGCTAATTGTTTGGCTTTCGTTATATTTTTCAGTCCATGGAATTTTAGGGATGAAAATTCTTTTAAGAGGGGAAGAATGCAACGACCCGTAATTTTTGAGTTTTCGAAATTGAATTTTTAATTTATTTAAATATTCCAATTTGAATTTAAAATATAATAAAATCTATGATTCAAATAACTGTCCGATTTTTGGTGACGTATTTTCTAATTTAATTTATAAGATTTTTCCATAATTTTTAATTTGGAAAATATTTAAATTATTGTTTGTGTAATTTGTGGCGTACGATAGTACTTTTGAAATTTTAAAGAATAAGCTAACTAGTGCATATTATTATTGTTTTGAGACCGTGTCACATTGTTGTGTGCGATAGTATTTTTATTTTTATCATTCACGGCTCGTACACAAACGAGTTATAGTGTAGCGATGTACTGCAAAACTATCTTTCTCAAAAACAAAATTTATACACAACATATTACACATACGCAACCATCTTTTATTGTCCTTGCCTTTGCATGATCATTTTTTTTCCTAGTCTATGAAGTAATTGTATTTTTCTCACGCATGAACACTTTTTTTTCATTTTTTTCTTCTCGCTTACAAAAATAAACTCAGAAACCACCTTCCGTTTGTCATTTCATTTTTCAAATAACTCCCACCACCCAAACAATTAGCCAAAACATCCAACATGGAAGTTGTGGAGAACGAAGAGAGCTATGCTTTTCATTTTTGTTGCACTCGAAATGGTGGATGTGGAGGTCTTGACGGGAAGAGGTTGCTGTCGAGAAGCAGATTAAAGGAGGCAAGCTTGGAATGGTGGTGGCCATTACAAAGAGGACGGAGAGCGGAGTTTGTTGGATCTGACGGCGTATGTTTTCATTGAGAGATGAGAGAATTAAGAGGGAAAGAAGGAAGCGGTCTTGGTGGATTCATGCATGAACATGTGTAGGCAATGTGAAAGAGAGGGGGTGCAGGTTTTTTATGAGTTAGGCAGTGTGTGAGTGGGCCTTGGGCCATAGTGCAATGAGAATATAATTTAGTGAGTCATTTAGTTAATATAATTGGTTAATTAATAATTTAGCTTCGATAAATAATATTTCATCCATACGAAATTCGATTAGCCATGAATTTTTACATTAGACTCGTATTAACGAGCACAACATTTTATTATAGCTTTTGACAGTTTTAGTGAGGTATGATATATTGATAAATTAATATTGTAAAATATATTTATGTTGAGTTAAATAAATAATGTAATTAAAATAAATAGATTATTTTGGTCATCAATTTAGCAGAATAAATCAATGTTCTGCTATTATATAAATTTGGACATTTATTTATACGCCGGTTAATTTTGAGTAATGTGTTGTTATTCATTTTCAATTTATTGATTGTTAGTTGTTGATAATACCGTGTTTGTTATTATTGTTTATTGGTTGTTTGGATTATGATCGGTCGGTTTTTGAGCAATTAATTTCCATTTGCAGAGGTTGGGTAAAAAAAATTGTAAGCTAACACCTTGTGATTTATTTCGCAATTTGACTATAATGTGTTTAGAGATAATTTTGGTTTATTAAATTATTATAATTAGGTATAATAATTTAATAAAATTTGAACTTTAATAATTGAGTTGCTTTGAAAAGTGATTTATATTTGTGAAAGCATTTTCCCTAATTAGAATATTTTTAAAAGTAAATATCTTTGAGATTAAATATTGATTGAAATATTTTGTTAAAAAGATATTTATAACACTATCTTTTATTTGAACTAAAAACCCAATAGTTTTGAAATCATTTTAAAAACAGTTTTCGAAATGATTTTGGAAAGAAATAATAGTATTATTATTTCAAGTATTTGAGAAATATTATAATTTTGATAAGAGCTTGGAATTCATCCCAATAAATATTTGCAAAGTGTTTTCCAAATATTTTTATTTATTGCGGTGAATGATTAAGACCAAATGTGATTGGGAATTTCCCCATTTGAGGACTTGGTAGGTTTATTTGTTTACTCTATTGTGTTTAGGAGGTACCGGAATACTATTATAGGCTCCATCTTTTGTTTAGAGTTATGCTATGCTCGAAAACAGGGGCACACCCTCAGAGTAATTATTGGAAATAGTTTTAACATATTCCCTTTTGGAAATAGTTTCGAAATGTATTTTTAATAGAGGAAAAACTAGGGTATTTAGTTCTAAATTGTCTTTTGAAAAGAATTAAACGATTAAGCTTAAATGGATAGATTTGGAAGCTACATTTGCAAGTTATATGCTATGTAGTTTGGGAATTGCAATTTTTTTTTACATCGTAGGCTCCTTGAGTCCTATTTGTGGTGGAAGAACTACGTTGGCTTGTTTCTATATTTAATTAGGTATCCAATTAGATAGGGATACATGGGCAGTCACATGTCGTAGCGATGCAGCCCTAATAATAATATAACAATTTCCTATTTACTGTTTGCTATCTATCATGTGTTGATGTATCTTTCCTTCTTACCATTTTATTCTGTATTGACATGTTTATTGAATTTGCAAGAATGACTAGTGTTGTCTCTCACATCAAAGTTGTGCAGCGGTACATTTATAGTATTTAGTTTGGTATGTATTAAAGCACATCCTGTAGAATAACTGATTACTCCGATAAGTTGTATTTTTGAAATTACATCCTATAAATTTAATAGTGTTGTATATTTATAAGATTATGATGTGTCTTTTGGCAGTTTTCTTTTTCTTGTTTTAGAAGAGATGAGTTTTCAAAATTTTAACTGGTCCAACAATCTAGGTCGTTACAGATAGTATCAGAGCTTAAGTTAGATGCCTCGGCAAAATTTCACTTAGGGCTAGTAAATCAATCTAGGAATTTTTAATGAAACTACCTAAATTTGATTAATAAATAATAAAAAATTGATAGGATAAGGCACCGTGCCTCCGACCAGAGTTCTGGGTGATATTATTTTTTGTGTGCTTAACTTATGTTAATTGTTTGGCTTTTGTTAAACTTTTCCCTCCATGAAATTTCGGGTATGAAATTCTTTTAAGTGGGGGTAAATACAACGATCCTTAATTTTTAGGTCTTCGAATTTGAATATTTAATTTATTTAAATATTCAAATTTGAATTTAAAACATACTAAAATCTATGTTTCAAATAACTGCCTGATTTTTGGTGAAGTATTTTTAATTTAATTTATAGGAATTTTCAATTATTTTTAATTTGATAAATATTTAAATTATCGTTTGACATAATTTACAGCAAACAATGATATCTTTGAAATTTTACAGAATAAGCTAACTAGTGTATATTATTAATCTTTTGAGATCGTTTTGCATTGTTGTGCACGATCGAATTTTTATTTCTATCATTCGCGGCTTGTGCGCAAATGCATTATTGCGTAGCCGTATACCGCAAAACTAACTTTTTCAAAATCAAAACTTATATACAACATAATGCGCACACAACCTTCTTTTCTTGCCCTTGTCCTTGCGTGATCACTTTGGTTTCCTTGTCTTTGAAGTAATTGGATTTGTTTTTATAAATATTTCACATTCACACACGCAAGAAGGAGATACATGCATAAACACATTTTTTCATTCTTTTTCTTCTCGTATGCAATAATAGACACAGTAGCCACCTTCCCTTTGACATTTCATTTTTCAAATAACTCCCACTACACAAACAATTAACCAAAACATCCAACATGGAGGTCGTGGCGTATGGAGGTCGTGTTGACCAGAAGTTCTGACGATGAAGAGGCAGGTCTGGGTTCCATAAAGGGGGCCAGGCTTGGGATGGTGGGTTCCATTATGATTAGGACGCAGGGTAGAGTTCGTCGGAGCTGACGGCGTGTTTTTGTCGAGAGATGAGAGAGTTACGAGGGAAAGAAGGAATTGTTCTAGGTTGATGCATGCATAAACGTATGCAGGTAATGTGAAGGAAAGGGATGCAAGTTTTGTATGAGTTGGGCCGTACGTGAATGTGCCTCGGGCCTTAGCTGGGCGATGGTATACAATAGTGATTTATTTAGTTAATTTAGTTAGTTAATTAATAATTTACTTTTGACAATTAATATCTCACCCATACGAAATTCGATAAACCCGTGGATTTTTATATGATACTTATATTAACGAGTACAACATTTTGGTATAACTTGTTGATAGTTTTAGTAAGGTATAAATTATTGAGAAATTAATACTGGTAAAATATAATTATGTTGATTTAAATAAATAATATACTTAAATTGAATAAATTATTTTGGACATCTATTTAGTGGAATAAACCTCCATTCTGTTATTATATAAATTTGGATATTTATTTTTATGCCAGTTAATTTTGGACTATGTGTTATTATTCATTTTCAATTTGTTGATTGTTAATTATTGATGATAATAATTTTTATTTGTTTGGTTGTTTGGATTGTGCTCGGCCAGTTTAAGAGCAATTAATTTCCATTTGCATGCATTAGGTTGAAAACAATTGTGGGCTAACACCTTGTGCTTTATTTCACAATTTGACTATAAGGTGTTTAGCAATAATATTGATTTATTAAATTATTATAATAATATATAACTATTTGTAACTATTTAATATTTAAATTTTAAGCTTCACTTTAAATAAATTGTTTTGAAAAGTGATTTATATTTGTGAAAGCGTTTTCCCTACTTAGAATATTTTTAAATGTAAATATTTTTAGGAAGTCTTCTCTAGCTTATTTGAAAATGATGAGAATTATCTTGGTGCTCCTCTGTCTACTTCTAAAATTGGAACTACTCTTGGCTCCCTTTGTTTGAGAGAATCATAGCCAAAATCTCTTCTTGGCCTATGTCTAAATTTTCTACAGTGGTGGGACTTATTATTGTCAAATATATTGTTGCTGCTATATGTCTTTAGTATGCAATAATATTCATTCTTCCTCAAAAACTTATTTCCATGATAAATTTTTCTCTTAATCATTTTCTTTTGCATGGGAACCCTATTCCTAGAAAACTCATTCCCATCTCATTTAGAAGTATTTATTGCCCTCTTACCAAAGGTGGTTTGGGGATTATGAACATTAGATAATGGAATGGTGGTGTTATCTCTTCTCACATCAACAAGCTTATGAGGTATGATGCTAGTCTTTGGGCTTCTTGGTTAAGAAACAACGTGGTGAAAAAGGTTAATTTTTGGACTATGGACATACCATCATACTCTAGCTGGGCTTGGAAGATTCTTCTTAGATCCAAGTCCATTTTTTTATCCGTTTTCAAGATACTATGTTGGATATGAACTATATTTCTTTCTAGCATGACCCTTGGTCTAATGCGGGTGCTATCCTCTCAGAGGTTATTCACTACAACCTTAGACACTTAACTTGTATCCCTGAAAATGCAAAGTTGGGAAGCTATTATCATGATGAGCATGTTTGTCTCCCCCATTCCAACTCTGTGTTGATTAGAAACTATTGGGTATCTATTGAAGGAAAATATACAAAAGAGAAATGGTTGATTCTCTATGGCTTGGTAAACACCATACTATTAATATGTTGTACAATTACATGTCTTGTTTCTCATCTATGCCTGATTTCCCTTGACACTCTCGCATTTGGTCAAATGCTTCAATACCAAAAGAAAACTTGCTTTTTGGAAAATAATTAAGAACGGTCTTCATACTCAAGATGGGCTTATGGCTAAAGGTTTGTTACAGGCCTCTAGTCGCGTGTTGTGTGATCAGGCAAATGAAAACACTAGTCGCCTTTTCTTTTCATGCTCTTACACAATTTATGTTTAGAAGAGAATTTTGAGAACTTTCAATTTGCATAACCCAACTGTTATATCCAATATGGAGTGGTTCAAAATTTTTAACGCGATGAGACGGAAAAATTGAAATGGGTTGTTGCACATCAAAGTGTTGAATTTTTTTTGCCTATTTGATTTGAATGGAAAGAAATGCTAGACTGCTTAAGGGCATTTGTGGCTCTAGACAGTCTCTATTTCTTTCGCTTGCAAGATCTCTTTAGGCTTTAGTGGTTTGTTGAATTGTAGTCATATGTGCTTATAATCTTTTTCTGTTTTTTTCCCTCTTTTTGATGGGTATGCCCATCTCTTTGTGTATGTATTTATTTTTTCAATAAATGGTAAGGGTCCATTCAACTAGGCTGGCTTTGCCAAAAAATAGGGATTGAAATGTTATGTTAAAACGATATTTATAAAATTGTAGGATCGATTTCACCCTAGAGGGAGGGTGAATAGGGTGATGGTATAAATTATAAAAATTAATCGCGGAAGCTTATTAATTAATTTCAATTCAGATCACAGAATAGCAGCACAGATATCGCAGAATATAAATAACAGAATAAAACAGAACAACACAGAATTTACCCAGCTTTGGCAAAACCCTGCCTACGTGCTGCCCCCAAGGTTTCTACTAGAAATTAGATAGTCCCTCGCTTACACACGTAAACTCGCTATACCCGCTATTGACTAATCTAACTCTACGCTCAAAACTCTGCCACAACTCAACTACCGAGTTGCGAATTCTCAAGCTACGCCACGTAGCTTGTCCCCTAGTCACACGACTAGAAAAATAAACGGTTTAAAAAAGAAAATACAAATTAAAAGCAATTTGAAATACAAAACCCTAATTAATAAAAACTAAGCCCAAATTAATAATACAAAGGCCGGCCCCTATTCACTTCATCAACCCGTTCCTTTTTCTTTGTTTTGTGAAAATATGGCCGATCCTCTTTCGTTCCTCTTTGCGAATTAGGGCTTTCGTTCGTGCGATCCAATTTAGGGTTATTGGAGAAGTCGACTGATTAGTTGGTTGATTGCAATCACTGTTCCTCTGATTTGCTTCGGCAATCGACCGTATCTTCGATTTGAACACGACTTCTTATTTGATCGAGTTCCACTGCAAATTGGTATGTGATTTTTTTATTGCTCTAAGTTAATATTCTTGAACTCGATGGAATAATTGCCGATGATGATTAGGGTTTTTATAGGATTTGATTTCCTATTTTTGCGTTCGTATATGTTGATTTGAATTTGTCAATTTCGTCATCTTGGCCACTTGATGATGCTTGAATGTTTGAGAATTATTCTGACTTGTTCAATATGAATATGCTTGATACCCACGGCATTGATTTAACATCGTGATGACCACAGCTTGATTTTTAACTTGGTCAATTACCTTTGCTACCTCGATTTTGACTGCGACTTCTGACTTTGAACTGGTCGTTGATCATCTTGACTTGGCTTGACACCTTGATTACCACTTGATGTTGAACTCGGTCTTCACTGATCATGTTTACTCCAGCCATTTGATTTGAACTTGTAAATTTTTGACTTTGTTTTTTTAAAAAAAAACTGTTACATGACTTTGCTGTGTAGTCTGCACATATTGATTCCATTCATGTTGCTGGACATTTGCCTGAGTCTTCATTGTGGTGTTGTGGTCATCTTGCTTTCATTGTTGTTGACATTTGTTCACTTTGATCCTACATAACTTGTAGCTTGCTGTACATATGAACTTGCAGTTCTCTGGTCTAGTTTGACTGTCCAGATGCTCTTCACTGAGCATACTGTAGCTGGTCGTTGCATTTTGTTATCATTGATTTGTTGTGCTTGCTGTATCTTGTAGTTGCACTTCTAGTCTGCATTTCATATGCTTGTAACCTTGCTACTGTATGTTTGATAGCAAATTTGATGTGTGGTCAGACCTTAACTTCACTTGTGCATTGTTAAGTAGTTTGTAGTTGCTGTGTTCCAAGAACATGCTTCACTGCATTATGAAAATGTTGCATTGTATTCTGACCTTGTTGCCTCTGTTCATTTGCCGGTTAGCTTGCTCGTTTGGTCTTGTCTGATCTCTGGTTTACCATCTGCATTCACTACAGTTTGTACATGCATTTGCCACTATTTGATACAGTTTTGAACTGTACAGTATGGTCCATGAATGCAAGATATTGAACTTGTATATATTTGCACATTTGTTACATTGTACTTGTTGTATGTGTTGCTTCATGTTTTTGTTCATGTTGGCACTATCATATTTTGGTCATGTTGCCTTCAGTAGCTTCTGGTTGGTCACTTGATTCACATGTGCACTGCCTTTGTGGTCTTCACTGTGTTCATGATGGTTGCTGTGCACTTTTGTGCTTTGAGTCAGTTTCGTTGTTTTAGTTTCATTGTTGCTGTGTTATCATCATGTTGGTTTGACTTGAACTCGATTCACTTGAACTGTCACTGCTTGGTCTTTGTTGCATTCATGTCATGTCGCCTTGTGTTGAATCCAGTTTCAAAACTCGGGTTTGACCTTGTGCTCGTGTCGTGATATATTGCATGTGAGTTGAACCCGACTTTTTATTTGGGTTTGACCTGTGCTCACCTGTCCCTGTAAATCAATCAAATGTATATATCGGCGTGCACGGCCTTGTGCCATATACAGTAATACATTGTGTATGTCACAAGTTGTTCGTGTATGATGAATTCAAATATAAATGATGACGAAGAACCCGAATAACCGAGGCAAATAATATTTCCAAAATCCATCTTTTATTTTATATTGCAAAAATATTTTATTTTCAATTTTACTGCGTTAGTGAATATTTTTGCAGATTGCTCAGATGCTGGATTCAAACTGGAATGAAGTTGAAGATAAAATATGAGTGAATGAGCGATATGTAGTGAGGACATTTGTAAATATGAAATTGTGATGTAATTGAAATCAAAGTTGTATATGTGAATAGTGAGAGCTTGAATTTGTATACTATTCAAAATTGTAATAAATATTTGTTTGAATAAAATATTCTGTTTGAATTCAAATTCCATGTTATTTATTTTATTCAGCAAATATTTATTTAATCTGTGAAAAATAAAATAGTATATTAACAAATACATTTAAGTGAATGTATATATGTTTTTTATCATCAAACAAAAATCATATAAGCGCATATTCAACAATCTCCCCCTTTTGATGATAACAAACATATATTAAAGATTTTGAATATGTTAAATGTATTTGATCATTCATATGCTCTAATTGCTCCCCCTATTTAAATGCTCCCTCTCTACACAATACTCCCCCTACATATATGCATACAAATAAAAATATGCAAATGAGCCTAGATGCAAATAGAAAATTATTTGACCTTTGCCGGATTTTATTTGACAAAATCTTAACTTTTCTCTCCCCCTTTTGTTATCAGCAAAAGAATAATAGTGTTAGAGAAAATAGAGATAAAGTTATCGATATTAATTCAACATTAAAACTCAATTGAATATAAATATTAAATTTCAATAAAAAATCAAACAAAAATCATAAATATTTTGTTAGGCGCATATTCCACTTTCAGAATGATGGAAATGATGTCATCATATAAAACCATACAGTTGTGTCTATTTGTGGCATATTTATATCAGGAATTTGAATATCTACTAACCATGCATGTAACAACCCGCATATTTATCGAGTTTGTATTTAAATATTTTATTTAAATATTAACTCGTTAATCGGATTTTGGTCCGAAAAGCTACTTTTTGCAAACGGTCAAATTAGGACTCGAGACCACTTCCATTGAGTTCGAAATGTCGTTTACAACTTTTTAAGTATAAACATCGATAGGTTTGGAGTTAGTGAAATTTCACTAACTTTTCCCGCTTTGGACTTTGGGTTAGTTTAGCCTATTAAGCCCAAGTTCCAACCCTCTTCTCCTCACTCTTCATAAATTTCCTAACTAATCAAGCTTTGGCATTAATGGTGGAGGGAATGGGAAATTAAAACTCCAAGCACAAATTCAATTGCAAATCCAACATTCAACTCCAAATTCAAGTAGAAGATATTGGATTCAAGCTTTGGATTGCTTCTCCTTGCTTTCAAGCTTCATCTTCATAAACTTTAGTGCAAAGGTGAGATTTTTATCTCACAATTCTAGTCTATAACTATCTTGGGTTGTTAGGAATGATTCCCTATCACTTTAGCATGCATATTTGCTTTTGGTTTGGATTGGATTGGCGAAAAAACTCCGATTTTTGGCGTTTTGGCGAAATTTCTGCATTTAGGTCGTTCTGGCCATTTTAGGTCGTTCGGAGTTAGGTCGTGTGGATCTTAGGTCGTAGGTCGCGTACGAGATAGCTCCTAGATCGTTCTTGCCACTTTTCGTGTGTTCGGAGTTAGGTCGTTCACGACCTAGTACTTAGGTCGCTCGTGAGTTGGTGGCGTAGGTCGTAGGTCGTTTAACTCTTAGGTCGTTAGGCCTTGTGTGTGGAGTTAGATCGCCTGCTTTCCTTAGGTCGTAAGTCGCGTGTGCTTTAGGTCGCGCACTTTCTTAGGTCGCGAACCATTTTAGGTCGTTGACCACGCTAGGTCGCTTGGCCCCTTCACTGCTTAGGTCGTTAAACCCTTCCTCTTTTGGGTCGCTCCCCTTTGTTTCTTAGGTCGTTATGGCCTTAGGTCGTGACATTTATAGGTCGCGGCAAAGTTAGGTCGCTCGACCCATGTTGCCGTTAGGTCGCTCGATCCTTGTTGCCGATAGGTCGCGTGCTTTCTTAGGTCGCGTACCTTTAGGTCGCGTGTCTCCTCTACCCCAGTTAGGTCGTATGACTCAGCATCGTTAGGTCGTTCGACCTATCTTGCACTCTTAAGTCGTTGCTTCCTTTCTCCTTAGGTCGCTCGACCTCCTTACCTACTAGGTCGCGCACTTAGTTAGGTCGCTCAGCTATTGTGTTAGGTCGCGTGAACCCTTAGGTCGTTAGACCTCATTTTGCTTTAGGTCGTAGGCCTCTTGCCTTCACTTAGGTCGTACCGTTTTGTCGGGGCGCTGCCCCCTGGACCCCCGCGACCTGACCGGGCAGGTCGAACCCCGTAAGCGGTGGCGTTGCCCCCGCACCCCCACCTTGGGGGGTTGCCACCCCCCCTGGACCCCCCCTCCGTAGGGAATCTTATATGAAAAACATTGAGCTGATTTCCTTGGATTTTATTCGCATCTCCGTATGCGATCTTTGTGACTGATTGTTTCTACACTTGCTTATGTGTTTTGTCACTTTATAATATAAAGGTTTCAATACTAGTAGTAAATATCAAAACTCTTTTAACAAACAATTTCAACTCTATTTTTAATAACAAAGCTCTTTTCTTAAACCGTTTTCCAATCTATTAGTATATACAAGCCTTTACCTCACTCGGATGAGAAATCTAATTAAACGACTTAGTAAAACAAGTGGTATTAAACGCTTGCGTTCACTTCGTCGGTTAATTCTTGGACTTGTTCGATTGAACCTCTTGTGACAATTTTATTAGTGAAGATTTACAGTTTGTTCGTAAATATTTAAGTTAAGCAAGTGGTTATGGGACATGAAGCTAAACTTCTATATTTACTAGCTTAGTGTAATTGACACTTCTCGTTGATCTTGATGATCGCTTTATGAATTAGACTAGCAATTGCGCGATGTCTCTTTCATTGGAAGGTTAGACTAGACACCACTTGTGTGATTCCATTCACACATACCTTTCTGCTTTTTGGTTAGTCTTGACCTCAATCTGTGTGATTCCATTCACACATGTGGGGTAGCTCCCCATGGTCTTCGGACCGTCATGTGATAGGCCTCTTTACCTTTTTATGATTTCTGGATTTCTCGTGTTGATTTCTGGAATTTATGTCATTGACTTGTTATGAGTACAAGTTTAGGGTATGATGCCCTCTTCGAATCTTTGAGAAGATTCTTGTGATATTGATTATCTCTTATTGATTGATCTTCTGTTGATCATTATTTACATACTTATAGTGGTATGTCGTTATGGATATTTATGTTTATGCCATATCTTTTATGTTATATCATGTCATCTGATATTTATAGCTAGACTGATCCGTTTATTATTTTCTTAAATAATACTCGGGTCAGACCGAGATGTTACAGGTGCTTCTGCTTGACTTCTTCCCAGGGATTCATCACTCTGACTTTTGGCTAACTGTTTAGATTAGCAGTTTTTGTTGTATACACTTGAGATATAGACTCATAGTTGTATTCTTTTGTATAGCACGTGTTGGTATTCTTTTGTATTATCGTGGATCTTACTGACCACTACTCTGATGTACACTTTCATGTGTTAGTTATATATTCATATCTTCTTCCGCCTTTGTGATATGGATATCTGTGACTGATTTGTGATATGATTATTTCTATGTTTGTTTCCGAAGATTATTTATAGCCACCGTGTGATAAGCAATTACATGGATGGTCGCTCCTCAACAGCCTTATTCTCCGTGCTAGTTGACAGCACTACTCCGGAGTGTTCTTGGCTAGCGTGGGTATAGAGGTGGGGCGTCACAATGCATAACCGTTAGGACTTTTAAATGAGATTAGTAGTATTCCAACTTTATTTTATTTTTAAAAATTGAATTCAAGTATCTTCTAACCACGCATAACCGTGAGGACTTTTAAATGGGATTAGAATCAACTTGTTTATTTTAAAAAAATCAACTTTTGATATGCGTTCTATACATGCATAACCGTGAGGACTTTTAAATGAGCATGGAAGCACATAACAAATTCCAAGTAATTCACCCATGCATAACCGTGAGGACTTTTAAATGAGAGTGAATACTTTGGTATTTATTATTATTATTATTACCCTTATTTTATTTTATTTTAAAAAATGTGAAAAATGAAAAACGAACGTTTCCTGTTTACAGTACCACATATCGACAAACTATATAGAATTTTGATGAGTGATGGTTGTTAGAAATATGATAGATATAGAGATGGTCATGGAATTTTTACCAACAAAAAGTTTTATAACTCTTGTTTAAATTTCTAAAGAAATTTTCTAATTATACTTTCTCGAGTTATAATATGTAATCAATATCAACACTCATCACTTTTTCAATCACTATTTTTCTTTTCGATAATCATTTGGGAGTCAGATTAGTCATAATAGTCATTTAAAATCAAATTCAAAAATAATTATGAAATTAATTTTTCAAAAATGACTAATCTGAAAATATGGTCAAAAATGATTTTCTCCAGGGGGTTTTTAAAAGAAAATTTTCTGCTATTTGAAAATTATTTGAAATGAAGAATATGCAGATATTTTCTTTGAAAAACGATGTAGTTACTAAATGTCTCAAAAATCACGTTCAACTAGTAATTTTTCTATCAACTAGATTACCAGTGTAATCTGCATCTGAATTTCTTTTTCACTCAAAATCATCATCAATTGAATTTTATAGACCAAAAACATGAAGTGTGCACCAAGAATTTCAAACTCAATTTTTAACAACAATTTAAATGACATTCTTTTGAATTTGAAATGAAGCCATGTTAATAATCAGAAAACCGTGAATATAGAGTCAGCCGTATTATAACCAATTGTATTATCCAACAAAACACTATTTTTAATCCAAACTGATATATATGAAGTAATTCAAAGAGTCTAGAGATTTTTATAGTGTTTTTGGCATAAGAATATAATTGGCCAACAATTTTGAATAAGTTAGAAACAAAATCATCATCTTTTCATCAATCTCAATATTGGCTGAATTTTAATTCAGAATATGGTGCAGATTATCACATTTAATATATCGTTCAAATAAATATACCTGTTTTACCTTTACGATATTTTTCGTTGTTGTCCATTGTGATTCTGTCACCTTTATACTAGGCTAAGGAACTTTGCTTCGTCGTCCGTTGTATTTCTGGAACAGCCAAAAATCCAGAGAACACTATTGTTGTTCCTTAGCCTGCCACCACACCTACACGGAAAAAGATTTATGTGACCTATTTGTTTTTATAGGTCCATGATTGTTAGTGGCAGAATATTTTGAAAAACAATTTTGTAAAGACCCAAAACTATTTATAATTGTTCCCTTCGGCACCCAAATTTGTTGAACTTTGAGAGAATTTATATTTGTGCCTTTAGGAACCCAAATCAGTATAGTTTTCACATGTTTGAGTCTACCAACAATTATTGTGATCGTGTCCAAATTTTCTACAAATTGTGCACATAGAATTATCTTGATTAATATTGCTTTCAACAATTTTCGAATTACTATATCCAAGTCCTTGTCTAACCGTATTAACAGTTTGCTTTCCTAATAGCATATTCAACGATTTTTCACTTTTTGAAAATTTATCTAAAGTCGTTTACAATTGTTGGACTTGTGTTTTGAGAGATTCATTTTCATTCAATAATTGAGTGCACTTTTTGATAGAATTCTCTCTCCTTGAATTTTCACTTTCTTTTAAAATCAGAATTTCATTTTCAAGTGATTTTATTCTGATTTCTGATTTTCTAATTTCTTCTTCGAATGTTGGTGTAACAACCCGGTAATTGCATCAATTAATAATCGACATTTAGACGATAAATATTGTTGCAAAATTCCATTTGGAGTTTTTAAATTTGAATTAAAATTCTTTTGTGAATTGTTAAAGTGGTATGCGGGCATTAAAGTTGATTCCGGCCCATTTATTTTTTTGGGTTGCCGTGATAATCCAAAACCCGTCCCCCTTTTTTAATTTCTTCATTTTTCCCATTCACTAGCCCTAAAGCAAACGAGAACGAGAGAGTTAATGGCGGCTTCGTCCTCCTTCCTCTTCGTCCAAAAATTGGGGCTTCGGCAATCATTTAACAACTTCAAATCGTTCGTGTTCGATTCCGATGGCCTCTGCTTCGATTTGGCAACAAGGTGAGTAATTTATACTCACATCTAATTCAAATTCTTTGACCTCGTTTGCTTATTTCGTTTCATTGTTTCGGCCTTGACTTGATTTTGGATGTTGAATTGGTTTCGAATTCGCTAGTTCGACTTTGGCATTGACTTGCGTACTGTCGGCCTTGGCATTTTTATTGGCATTATTTGAAACCATTTCTGTTATGAATGTTTGACCTTGACTTGTTTATCTTGGTATTGGGGTTTGGTGTTGCATCCATTGTGATATTTGTAGTAGCACTGTGCTTGAATCATTTTTGTGGTCTGCATACATGTGCTTAATTGCTGTTTTGTTGACACTGGTTTGAGCCCTGTTGTCTGCGCTGGTATGCTCTCGTGTATTGCCTTTGACATGATTCACTTCATGTTTGTTGCTAGTTTACCTTGAATTACTGCTTCCATTCTGTTCTAATTTGTCGAAGCTTGGAACTTTTTGCAACTTGACATTGTAGTCTTCTTCGAACTGTTTTCATTTCAGTTGAACTTGATATTGTAGTCTTCTTCGAACTGTCTTCATGTACTGTTGACATGTCTTGATGTTGTTTTGTTGAAGTTCTTTATGTCTGCATCTTGACATGTTGTATACTTTCTAACCTGATAGCATTTTTGTCTCAAGCATACTCGGTGCACTTCCTCATTCTAGTTGTTGCATTGACTCATGTGTTCATTTTGTAGTCTGGTTTCTTTATCCACACTTTGTTGATTAATATACACTGCTCTGTGTACATCTCCACTACTCCATTTTGTTGCATTGTATATTCCAGTGTGCCTTTGGTCATTTTATTGAACCTGAGTCTGAGCTTGTATGAACTTGTTCATTGTACTGCTCCTTGATTTTCTGGCCTTCACTTGATATCTGATGCACCATGTAGAGACTTTTGCTTGCATATAGTCTTGTTGCCTCTGTTTCATGTTGCAGCTGACTTGTGTCTGCATTGTGCATATTCATGATGCTGTGTCGTAACCTTTCTTTCTTTGGCACACTTGTGTACCTGTTTAGGTTCACAGTGCTTCATACTGCTACTTGCTCTGATTTGTATCACTTGTGTCTTGAACTTCTGGCATGTATTTTGATGTTGTCACTGTGTTTCATTTGATCTGTTATGTTGGAGGCAATTTTGTTCTTCTGGATGCACTTGTCTTGATGCACTGAACTTGTTTCAGTAGTTAGTTCGAATTGTTGTTGTTCCCTGGACATGAACTTGATTGTTACACATCTTCAAACCTTCACTTGGTTCTTGACTTAGTTTCTGTTGGTGCCTAGTATATGTGAACACATTTGTGTTGCATTGCATTGATGATTTTGGTCACTCTGTTGCTTCATTTTCCACTGAGTTGCACTGAGTTGCTGGTCTTTGTAGTGGCATTAACATGTTGTGGCCTGTACTGTGACTCGAGTTTTCACTGTCATGTTGCTGCTATTTGTCTCCTGTTCATTTGTATCATCTGCCTTGTGCATCTGACTTGATTTTTGCAGTTGCCATCCCTGTCCACTCTAATTCATTGTGCAGTTATGTGTACATATATATGTACGTTGCTTCATTTGCTTAGTGCATTGCTCACTTTTCTGACCTTTGCATTCGTGAAACTGTTTTGTCAAAATTGTCGTTTCATGTCTGGTTCATGTGTACTTAGTTGGGCTTCTTTTTGGTCAGCCTGCATTCCATGTTGTATATTTAATTATTTGACCTTGTACACTTATGTTGCCCTGGGTTGAACCGTAATTCATTTGGGTTTGACCTTGTGCCCGGTTGTGTACATCGTCACTGTAGTGGCAAGGCAGTGCACGCAAGCGTGAACTGCAGCCACACGGTATTCATTGGGTACATCGTCACTGTCGTGGCAAGGCAGTGCACGCAAGCGTGAACTGCAGCCACACGGTATTGGTTTTGGTGTTATTTCTTTTGCTTTTGATTTATGGATCTATTTCGTATTCCATATGCTGTAGTGGCGAGGCAGTATACGCGTGCGTATACTGCAGCCCTACTCGTGTTGATCTTTTAATTGATGTTCCAATTGTTTTGAATTGGTTCGCGTTATATTTACCGTTATCCGATTTCTTTTTTAAGAATCGGATAGGTAAATTTATTTCTGTGACTGTCATCTATTCATTATTTAATTATTATTGCTTCTGTGCATTAATAACTGAGTTTGAATTAGACTGACCCGAGTATTATTTTCTTTTGAAATTTAATACTCGGGTCAGACCGAGTATTCTCAGGTTGTTGATATTCTGCTTTGGGAGGCTGCTTGAGCTATGAAGATTTTTCATATCTTTTGGAGTTGTCGTGTCATAGTATAGGTTGATATGTATTCATGTATATTAGTCGATAATGTACTTGTATATATAACTTCCTGAGTTGACTGTTGTAGTTGTATCACATGGACCGTGTCAAATGTAATGTAACTGACATCAGTTATTATATATGTATATGAGATTTTTCTGTTTCATCTGTGTTCCGCATTCATATTATCTGTATTATTAGTTTATATTTTGTCTAGACTATTATAGCCACTGTGTAGTAGCTTTGAGTTTGCATCGGCATGTCGGATTTCCTCCTGAAATGAAATGCACGTTTTTACTATCTGGCATATCGGTGCTCGCACAAAGCAATTACACGGATGGTCGCTCCTCAACAGCCTTATTCTCCGTGCTAGTCGACAGCACTACACCGTAGTGTTCTTGGCTAGCGTGGGTATAGAGGTGGGGCGTCACAGCTTGGTATCAAAGCTTGGGGTTTAGGACGAATATAAAACATAACTTAGATAGTACATGTGTTACAACTATTTGTCGATGTTTTATCTCACATCTTTATCTAAGATCATCTTTGACTGTTAGGTATGAATTCCTAACTCTTATTCATGAGCATTGCTGCTATTCTCCGTTGCACATGCTCATTTGAGTTTGCACTGCTAAGTATCATTGTGTATATGCTCTACCAAGTTGCATATTGCTGCAACTCGTACCATTTCAATTTGAACTCGCGTTGTTTATTCGAACTGCTGTATATATGCATTCTTATCTCTGGTTCGTGTACTTAATGCAGTCTCCATGCAATTGGATTTTGGGTATCAATCTTTGAGACAAATTGAGTTTCAATTGTCGACTCTGTCTGCTTATCCATGGTTTGTTGGCTTTCATGTGCCTCTCTCTGATAGTTTTAAAATTTCTTTGGTATAAAAGAAATTGTCTTGGACTTTGCCTTGTCGATATCGACATTGACTTGACTTTTACTTTTGCTAAAGCCATTCAAGCATTTATGCTCGTTCTGCTTTGTTTTTCCAATTGTTGATCGATTCTTCTTTTCGGATTAGTTGTTATCACTTTTGTCGACTTTGATAACTTCTATTTCAGGAATTTTTGGGTATTCCTACTTTGATGGATTGGAATCGAATTCTTCGGATTTTATTCACGTCTTCGAATGTGAATCTTAGTGAATTGATTTGGTTTTCGAATTTAATCGATTCTTGATTATTTCCCGATTTGTTGCTATTATTTATTAGCAACTTTGATGACCTTTTCTTCGAGATTTTTGTGAACATACCTTTCGATGAATTCAGTATCGATTTCTTTGGATTCTATTCACGTCTTTGTATGTGAATTCTTGTGATTGATTGTTTCTACAATCATTTTTGTGATTTGTCACTTTAAAAATATAAAGGTTTCAATACTAGTAGTAAATATCAAAACTCTTTTATCAAAATGTTTTCAACTCTATTTTCAATGTAAAACTCTTTTTCTCCAACCGTTTTCTAATCTACTAGTATATACAAGCCTTTACCTCACTCGGATGAGAAATCTAATTAAACGGCTTAGTAAAACAAGTGGTATGAAACGCTTGCGTTTGCTTCGTCGGTTAATTCTTGGACTTGTTCGATTGAACCTCGTGTGACAATTTTCGAGTGAAGATTTACAATTTGTTCGTAAATATTTAAGTTAAGCAAGTGGTTATGGGACATGAAGCTAAACTTTTATATTTACTAACTTAGTGTAATTGACACTTCTCGTTGATCATGACGATCATTTTTACGGTTAGACTAGGCCTCATCGGTGTGATTTCGTCTCACACATCTCTTGGGCTTTGAGGATTGTCTAGACACCACTTGTGTGATTTCATTCACACATACTTTTCTTTTGATTTTTGGTTAGTCTAGACCTCAATCTGTGTGATTCCGACTCACACATGTGGGGTAGCGCCCCACGGTCTTCGGGCCATTCGTGTGTCAAAATTAATGGCTTGCAACCATGAGATAGCGTCTCGTTTTGCGTTGCACGTGTTGGTGATTTTCATGCTCATGGGTAGGTGAGATTTCGTGCTCCCGTTCTCGCTTTGCGTTGCACGTGTTGGTGATTTTCATGCTCATGTGTAGGTGAGATTCCGTGCTCCCGTTCTCGCTTTGCGTTGCACATGTTGATGATTTATCATGCTCACGTGTAGGTGAGATTCCGTGCTCCCGTTCTCGCTTTGCGTTGCACGTGTTGGTGATTTTCATGCTCATGTGTAGGTGAGATTCCGTGCTCCCGTTCTCGCTTTGCGTTGCACATGTTGATGATTTATCATGCTCACGTGTAGGTGAGATTCCGTGCTCCCGTTCTCGCTTTGCATTGCACGTGTTGGTGAGTTTTCATGCTCGCATGTAGGTGAGTTTTCGTGCTCCCGTTCTCGTTATGCGTTGCACGTGCTGATGAATTTTCATGCTCGCATGTAGGTGAGTTTTCGGGCTCCCGTTCTCGCTTTGCGTTACATGTGCTGATGAGTTTTCATGCTCGCGTGTAGGTGAGTTTTCGTGCTCCCGTTCTCGTTATGCGTTACATGTGTTGATGAATTTTCATGCTCGCGTGTAGGTGAGTTTTCATACTCTCCTTCAAGTTTTCATACTCTGTTCGAGTTTTCATACTCTCCTTCGAGTTTTCATACTCTCCTTCGAGTTTTCATACTCCGTTCGAGTTTTCATACTCCGTTCGAGTTTTCATACTCCGTTCGAGTTTTCATACTCTCCTTCGAGTTTTCATACTCCGTTTGAGTTTTCATACTCTCCTTCGAGTTTTCATACTCCGTTTGAGTTTTCATACTCTCATTCGAGTTTTCATACTCCCGTTCGAGTTTTCATACTCTTATCTTGTGATTTCTGGATTTCTTGTGTAGATTTCTAGAATTTGTGCTTCACCAATTTTCGTGATTTCTATTGATAAGTTTTATCAATTCTTGTGCATTGGTGAATTCGTGTGTCATTGACTTGTTATGAGTACAAGTTTAGGGTATGATATCCCTTTTTATCTTTGAGAGGATTCTTGTGACATTTTTGATGAATGAAAATCCACTTATCGAAGTTTCTACTGATATCGTTGTTTTAATCACGTGTTTTAAAAATTGTTTCAAAATAAAAATCGTTTTCAAATTTTTTATAGTTTACGCTTTCAAAAGAATGAGGAAGCGATTTAAACGTTTCAGCAAAATCGAGGACTATGACCCCTTTCTTTTACTGGTTCGTTTAATTCCGGACTTGTCCGTTTGAGGGTGAAAATTTGTAAATTCCTTTTATAAAAATTGAAAGAATGTTTTGTGATTGTATTGCCCATTGAGTGCTTTAAGAATTCTGGTCGATGCGCTTGATCAACGATATCGATAGGAATCTCCTAGACGCTTTGATGAGACAATCAGACACAATAAATTGAATTTTAAAATGTAAATTTTTCTGAAAAGATAATTACATAAAGTAAATTGTAAATTTCGAAAGTTTTAGCTTTTCGGGAAAGAATACTATTTAAAACAACTCTTTTCCGACACTTCTATTCTTGTGATTCCCGTGGGAACCAAGACTTTATCGTTTGTACCAATGCTAATCGTGTTGGTTTGCATACCATTCTCTTACAGAAGAGAACGTGCTGTCTCTTGTGTTTCTAAATCATTAATGCCTATTGAGACTAGATATGCTACTCATGATCTAGTGCTCTTGGCTATTGATTTCGTTCTTCAAAATTTGGCACCATTATTTTTGGGTGAGAAATTTGTTCTCTGCCCCGATCATGAATCTTGGGAATATTTATTTTCTCATAAGGAACATGATTTGCGTCAACCACGTTGACTCGAGTTTCTTATATATCTCATGATCTTGATATTATTTACCACTCCCGGATGGGAAATCGTGTTGCCGATACACTTATTCGTTGGCAACAGGTGGTTGTTTCTTTGATGATGTCCGAATGGAATCATCTTTTTACCAAGTTCATCGGACGTTTCGATGTACTTCGTTTTGTTGAGCTTCGTCTCATTCCTTTTATGGACTTACGTCTCATGTTCTTTTATGTTGATCGGTTCATTGGACGTACCGTTTTTGTACTACGCCGTTGTTCCAAATTATTCGTGTTTCACCTATGATAGGTGTTGTGCGTTTCAGTTGGTCGGGAAAGTTAGTGCCTCGATATATTGGGCCATTCCTATCACTAAACGTATTGGTTTCTTGGCTTATCGCCTCTTATTATCGGCTCAATTTTCTGTTATTCATGACGTGTTTCATGCATCTTCCTTCTACGGAAATGCCTTAAGGATTTCGATTTTATTCTTGAGCCCGGTATTATTGAAGAGATTGAAGTTTCCCCAGATTTGACTTTGAGCAAACACGTTCTGGCTTGCTCCTTCATGCTCTTTACGGTGAACTTCCTATTTCAAATTTTCTTCATCTTGTGATGATATGCTTTTATGTTTGTTACCTTTTGTCCATTTATCTCTTATGATTGCGAGGACGCAATTTCTTCAAGGAGGGGAGTCTGTAACAACCCGGTAATTGCATCAATTAATAATCGACATTTAGACGATAAATATTGTTGCAAAATTCCATTTGGAGTTTTTAAATTTGAATTAAAATTCTTTTGTGAATTGTTAAAGTGGTATGCGGGCATTAAAGTTGATTCCGGCCCATTTATTTTTTTGGGTTGCCATGATAATCCAAAATCCGTCCCCCTTTTTTAATTTCTTCATTTTTCCCATTCACTAGCCCTAAAGCAAACGAGAGCGAGAGAGTTAATGGCGGCTTCGTCCTCCTTCCTCTTCGTCCAAAAATTGGGGCTTCGGCAATCATTTAACAACTTCAAATCGTTCGTGTTCGATTCCGATGGCCTCTGCTTCGATTTGGCAACAAGGTGAGTAATTTATACTCACATGTAATTCAAATTCTTTGACCTCGTTTGCTTATTTCGTTTCATTGTTTCGGCCTTGACTTGATTTTGGATGTTGAATTGGTTTCGAATTCGCTAGTTCGACTTTGGCATTGACTTGCGTACTGTCGGCCTTGGCATTTTTATTGGCATTATTTGAAACCATTTCTGTTATGAATGTTTGACCTTGACTTGTTTATCTTGGTATTGGGGTTTGGTGTTGCATCCATTGTGATATTTGTAGTAGCACTGTGCTTGAATCATTTTTGTGGTCTGCATACATGTGCTTAATTGCTGTTTTGTTGACACTGGTTTGAGCCCTGTTGTCTGTGCTTGTATGCTCTCGTGTATTGCCTTTGACATGATTCACTTCATGTTTGTTGCTAGTTTACCTTGAATTACTGCTTCCATTCTGTTCTAATTTGTCGAAGCTTGGAACTTTTTGCAACTTGACAGTGTAGTCTTCTTCGAACTGTTTTCATTTCAGTTGAACTTGATATTGTAGTCTTCTTCGAACTGTCTTCATGTACTGTTGACATGTCTTGATGTTGTTTTGTTGAAGTTCTTTATGTCTGCATCTTGACATGTTGTATACTTTCTAACCTGATAGCATTTTTGTCTCAAGCATACTCGGTGCACTTCCTCATTCTAGTTGTTACATTGACTCATGTGTTCATTTTGTAGTCTGGTTTCTTTATCCACACTTTGTTGATTAATATACACTGCTCTGTGTACATCTCCACTACTCCATTTTGTTGCACTGTATATTCCAGTGTGCCTTTGGTCATTTTATTGAACCTGAGTCTGAGCTTGTATGAACTTGTTCATTGTACTGCTCCTTGATTTTCTGGCCTTCACTTGATATCTGCTGCACCATGTAGAGACTTTTGCTTGCATATAGTCTTGTTGCCTCTGTTTCATGTTGCAGCTGACTTGTGTCTGCATTGTGCATATTCATGATGCTGTGTCGTAACCTTTCTTTCTTTGGCACACTTGTGTACCTGTTTAGGTTCACAGTGCTTCATACTGCTACTTGCTCTGATTTGTATCACTTGTGTCTTGAACTTCTGGCATGTATTTTGATGTTGTCACTGTGTTTCATTTGATCTGTTATGTTGGAGGCAATTTTGTTCTTCTGGATGCACTTGTCTTGATGCACTGAACTTGTTTCAGTAGTTAGTTCGAATTGTTGTTGTTCCCTGGACATGAACTTGATTGTTACACATCTTCAAACCTTCACTTGGTTCTTGACTTAGTTTCTGTTGGTGCCTAGTATATGTGAACACATTTGTGTTGCATTGCATTGATGATTTTGGTCACTCTGTTGCTTCATTTGCCACTGAGTTGCACTGAGTTGCTGGTCTTTGTAGTGGCATTAACATGTTGTGGCCTGTACTGTGACTCAAGTTTTCACTGTCATGTTGCTGCTATTTGTCTCCTGTTCATTTGTATCATCTGCCTTGTGCATCTGACTTGATTTTTGCAGTTGCCATCCCTGTCCACTCTAATTCATTGTGCAGTTATGTGTACATATATATGTACGTTGCTTCATTTGCTTAGTGCATTGCTCACTTTTCTGACCTTTGCATTCGTGAAACTGTTTTGTCAAAATTGTCGTTTCATGTCTGGTTCATGTGTACTTAGTTGGGCTTCTTTTTGGTCAGCCTGCATTCCATGTTGTATATTTGATTATTTGACCTTGTACACTTATGTTGCCCTGGGTTGAACCGTAATTCATTTGGGTTTGACCTTGTGCCCGGTTGTGTACATCGTCACTGTAGTGGCAAGGCAGTGCACGCAAGCGTGAACTGCAGCCACACGGTATTCATTGGGTACATCGTCACTGTCGTAGCAAGGCAGTGCACGCAAGCGTGAACTGCAGCCACACGGTATTGGTTTTGGTGTTATTTCTTTTGCTTTTGATTTATGGATCTATTTCGTATTCCATATGCTGTAGTGGCAAGGCAGTATACGCGTGCATATACTGCAGCCCTACTCGTGTTGATCTTTTAATTGATGTTCCAATTGTTTTGAATTGGTTCGCGTTATATTTACCGTTATCCGATTTCTTTTTTAAGAATCGGATAGGTAAATTTATTTCTGTGACTGTCTTCTATTCATTATTTAATTATTATTGCTTCTGTGCATTAATAACTGAGTTTGAATTAGACTGACCCGAGTATTATTTTCTTTTGAAATTTAATACTCGGGTCAGACCGAATATTTTCAGGTTGTTGATATTCTGCTTTGGGAGGCTGCTTGAGCTATGAAGATTTTTCATATCTTTTGGAGTTGTCGTGTCATAGTATAGGTTGATATGTATTCATGTATATTAGTCGATAATGTACTTGTATATATAACTTCCTGAGTCGACTGTTGTAGTTGTATCACATGTACCGTGTCAAATGTAATGTAACTGACATCAGTTATTATATATGTATATGAGATTTTCTGTTTCATCTGTGTTCCGCATTCATATTATCTGTATTATTAGTTTATATTTTGTCCTAGACTATTATAGCCACTGTGTAGTAGCTTTGAGTTTGCATCGGCATGTCGGATTTCCTCCTGAAATGAAATGCACGTTTTTACTATCTGGCATATCGGTGCTCGCACAAAGCAATTACACGGATGGTCGCTCCTCAACAGCCTTATTCTCCGTGCTAGTCGACAGCACTACACCGTAGTGTTCTTGGCTAGCGTGGGTATAGAGGTGGGGCGTCACAGTTGGACACTTATCACACTTAGGGATCCTACTTTGATAGGTTTTAACTAATTGGTCAAGTTGTTTATTTAAATCTATCAAAGTGTCTTTTTGTGATTCAAGTTTAGCGTATTTTTCCCTAAGTCGTTCAAAACAGCCATTTACTTCGTGGAAATAAATAAGTAATTCAGAGTGAGTAAGTTTTGATACCTCGCTTGGCTCGTCATCGTCGCTATCGGTTATATTCCCATGAAGGCAGATATCTGCTTTCTCACTCTCACTGCTATCGCTTTTTTTCCACGTGGCTATAGCATTTCTCCGTTTTGATTTCTTTTCTTTGTCGAGTTGAAATCGGGGATAATTGGGCTTGATATCACCGGGTTTGTTGCAAGTGATCCCGTGTTGTTTCGAGTTGTCTAGTGCTTTGATTATTTTGCTTTTTAATTCTTGATTTAGAGCTGGATTTCCATATTTGTGGTTCCATCTTTTGAATTTCTTCATTATTAACGCCAGCTCAGCTGCTCCATCATCATCATCCTCATCACAACTGCTTTTTACAAATCCTGTTAAGCACATTTCTTCAACTGAGTCGGTTGTGGAGGACTTCTCATTGTTGTTGACTGTTGCACCATATATTGCAATTAAAGTATTCCAGATTTCCTGTGCATTTTTACAATGAGAGATGAAATTAAAATTATCTTGATTAATATAAGAATATAATATATGCATAGCAAGAGCATTAATCGAGATAATTTTCTTATCTGTTATATCACACCCATTTTCAATAATATCCCAACATTTAATATTAACAGATTTTAAATAAAATTCCATTTTTAATTTCCAATTCAAAAAATCTATTCCATTGAAAATAGAAGGAATAATATTGGAACGACACTCAAAATTATTAAAAGAAGCCATTTTAAAAATTCAAATTTTTAAAACAAAAACCGATTTTTTTTGAAACACGAATTTTTAAAACAAAAAATTGGTTTTTGTAAAATCAAAATTTTAAAACAAAAATGGCTTTTGTTCCTAGCTCTGATACCACTTGTAGGATCGATTTCACCCTAGAGGGGGGGTGAATAGGGTGATGGTATAAATTATAAAAATTAATCGAGGAAGCTTATTAATTAATTTCAATTCTGATCACAGAATAGCAGCACAGATATCGCAGAATATAAATAACAGAATAAAACAGAACAACACAGAATTTACCCAGCTTCGGCAAAACCCTGCCTACGTGCTGCCCCCAAGGTTTCTACTAGAAATTAGATAGTCCCTCGCTTACACACGTAAACTCGCTATACCCGCTATTGACTAATCTAACTCTACGCTCAAAACTCTGCCACAACTCAACTACCGAGTTGCGAATTCTCAAGCTACGCCACGTAGCTTGTCCCCTAGTCACACGACTAGAAAAATAAACAGTTTAAAAAAGAAAATACAAATTAAAAGTAATTTGAAATACAAAACCCTAATTAATAAAAACTAAGCCCAAATTAATAATACAAAGGCCGGCCCCTATTCACTTCATCAACCCGTTCCTTTTTCTTTGCTTTGTGAAAATTTGGCCGATCCTCTTTCGTTCCTCTTTGCGAATTAGGGCTTTCGTTCGTGCGATCCAATTTAGGGTTATTGGAGAAGTCGACTGATTAGTTGGTTGATTGCAATCACTGTTCCTCTGATTTGCTTCGGCAATCGACCGTATCTTCGATTTGAACACGACTTCTTATTTGATCGAGTTCCACTGCAAATTGGTATGTGATTTTTTTATTGCTCTAAGTTAATATTCTTGAACTCGATGGAATAATTGCCGATGATGATTAGGGTTTTTATAGGATTTGATTTCCTATTTTTGCGTTCGTATATGTTGATTTGAATTTGTCAATTTCGTCATCACGGCCACTTGATGATGCTTGAATGTTTGAGATTTATTCTGACTTGTTCAATATGAATATGCTTGATACCCACGGCATTGATTTAACATCGTGATGACCACGGCTTGATTTTTAACTTGGTCAATTACCTTTGCTACCTCGATTTTGACTGCGACTTCTGACTTTGAACTGGTCGTTGATCATCTTGACTTAGCTTGACACCTTGATTATCACTTGATGTTGAACTCGGTCTTCACTGATCATGTTTACTCCAGCCATTTGATTTGAACTTGTAAATTTTTGACTTTGTTTTTTAAAAAAAAAACTGTTACATGACTTTGCTGTGTAGTCTGCACATATTGATTCCATTCATGTTGCTGGACATTTGCCTGAGTCTTCATTGTGGTGTTGTGGTCATCTTGCTTTCATTGTTGTTGACATTTGTTCACTTTGATCCTGCATAACTTGTAGCTTGCTGTACATATGAACTTGCAGTTCTCTGGTCTAGTTTGACTGTCCAGATGCTCTTCACTGAGCATACTGTAGCTGGTCGTTGCATTTTGTTATCATTGATTTGTTGTGCTTGCTGTATCTTGTAGTTGCACTTCTAGTCTGCATTTCATATGCTTGTAACCTTGCTACTGTATGTTTGATAGAAAATTTGATGTGTGGTCAGACCTTAACTTCACTTGTGCATTGTTAAGTAGTTTGTAGTTGCTGTGTTCCAAGAACATGCTTCACTGCATTATGAAAATGTTGCATTGTATTCTGACCTTGTTGCCTCTGTTCATTTGCCGGTTAGCTTGCTCGTTTGGTCTTGTCTGATCTCTGGTTTACCATCTGCATTCACTACAGTTTGTACATGCATTTGCCACTGTTTGATACAGTTTTGAACTGTACAGTATGGTCCATGAATGCAAGATATTGAACTTGTATATATTTGCACATTTGTTACATTGTACTTGTTGTATGTGTTGCTTCATGTTTTTGTTCATGTTGGCACTGTCATATTTTGGTCATGTTGCCTTCAGTAGCTTCTGGTTGGTCACTTGATTCACATGTGCACTGCCTTTGTGGTCTTCACTGTGTTCATGATGGTTGCTGTGCACTTTTGTGCTTTGAGTCAGTTTCATTGTTGCTGTGTTATCATCATGTTGGTTTGACTTGAACTCGATTCACTTGAACTGTCACTGCTTGGTCTTTGTTGCATTCATGTCATGTCGCCTTGTGTTGAATCCAGTTTCAAAACTCGGGTTTGACCTTGTGCTCGTGTCGTGATATATTGCATGTGAGTTGAACCCGACTTTTTATTTGGGTTTGACCTGTGCTCATCTGTCCCTGTAAATCAATCAGGTGTATATATCGGCGTGCACGGCCTTGTGGCATATACAGTAATACACTGTGTATGTCATAAGTTGTTCGTGTATGATGAATTCAAATATAAATGATGACGAACAACCCGAATAACTGAGGCAAATAATATCTCCAAAATCCATCTTTTATTTTATATTGCAAAAATATTTTATTTTCAATTTTACTGCGTTAGTGAATATTTTTGCAGATTGCTCAGATGATGGATTCAAACTGGAATGAAGTTGAAGATAAAATATGAGTGAATGAGCGATATGTAGTGAGGACATTTGTAAATATGAAATTGTGATGTAATTGAAATCAAAGTTGTATATGTGAATAGTGAGAGCTTGAATTTGTAAACTATTCAAAATTGTAATAAATATTTGTTTGAATAAAATATTCTGTTTGAATTCAAATTCCATGTTATTTATTTTATTCAGCAAATATTTATTTAATCTGTGAAAAATAAAATAGTATATTAACAAATACATTTAAGTGAATGTATATATGTTTATTATCATCAAACAAAAATCATATAAGCGCATATTCAACAATAAAACTATCTTTTATTTTAATTTAAAACTAGTAGTTTTGTAATCGTTCTTAAAAGAGTTTTCAAAATAATTTTGGAAAGAGATAATAAAGGTATTATTTAAAGTATTTGAGAAATATTATTATACTTGCAAGAGTTTTGAATTTTTTTCAATATATATTTGCAAAGTGTTTTACAAATATTTTATTTATTGCAGTGAATGATTAAAAGCAAAGGCGATTGGGAGTTTCCCCATTTGGGACTCATAAGGTATATTTGTTTACTCTATTGAGTTTAGGAGGTACCGAAATACCACTAGAGGCTCCATCTTTTGTTTAGAGTTATACCATGCTTGGAAAGGGGGACGCATCCTCCTAGTCATTGTTGGAAATAGTTTTGATATATTTTTGTTTTGGAAGGGTATTTTGATATATATACCCCTGCCACACAGGATTTTAAAAAAATCGAATTCCAAAACGTCTAAAGGTTTCGAACCCCTATCGAGACGTGCCGCCAGGCGTTTTATATGTTATACCCTTATTTCGAACATAATGGAACTTGTTTCGAGGCCCAATTCGATCGTATGCAGAAGATAGCTTTTTGAACCCAGTTATTATATTAAATTTTCAATATTAAATTTAACGCGTTTCGATCTTGCACGACCAAATGATACATCTGATCGCCATGAATTTTGACCGCGCATTATAACTCATTATTATGGATCTAACGAAACTGGTTTCACATAAATCCGAGAAAGTGCCCGGAAGGCGATTTTTATATGTTAATTAACACGAATTATTTTTCAAAATCAAATTAATCGCTTTTAAATTTACATTAAAAGTTTATTATTACCCTTCTTAATTAACATAATTTAAATACTCTTAAAAGTCATTTTAATCCAAATTAAAACCCAAGATTCAATTATTTAAACAATTCCAATTATTAAATTCAAAAATTTAGTTATCAAATAATCGCTATATTTCAAATTCAAGTTATTTACCTTATAAAAATAATTTTTCAATATTTAAAATCAATTAAACATTCCAATTCAAATGAATAAAATCATCGGCCGTTACATTCTTTCCCCCTTAAAAAGAATTTCGACCCCGAAATTTCCAAGATAAGAAAAATGCTCAAACCCATTACTTTCAAAATCATTTAGTTGAAATAACTTACCAACTTCTTTTAAGCCTTTAACATTCCCCAAAAAAATTAACTAGTTGAAACTTTGCTTTTGCTTTTGCTTTTATAAGTTTCCAAATTTGTTCATAGGTTCCAACTAATGTCATCCATTTCAATCACTTCAGGTCATAACCCAAAATCAAATTTTAGTTATCAAAAAAATTTGTAAATTTTTTTCTAAACTCTTAAATTTATGGAAAATTTCGCCAGCGTTTCCTTTGCGCAGCTTGATCAGAACAACTACGAACGGCCACTCCGAGCTCCAAACGACAAAGAAAACAAAATCCAAGTGACCCAATCATAAAACCATCAAACCAAACAACAATATAAACATGTACCTTTTAGTCAGGCAATTCAGTTGTACTTATGAAATCAAAAGCATCAACTAGCTTTTGCTTTTATATACATGTATCGTATTTTCCAATGATATCCACTCATATAATTCAAAATCATGTTACTTTGCATTTTCAATTGTTAACATTTGTTCACTAAAACCCATATGATGTACATATATCATCCGTACGCAAGTCTCAAATCTAATCCCTCGCTTGATCACATAATTTCACTTTCAAACTAGTATCGTTCGCACGACCACTCTAGTGCGAACTCAGATCCGGTTTCTTGATTGGAAACCGTCATTCTTCTTGCATAGCCATATACTATGATAGAGAATTCCAAGATCAATCAAACATCTATATCCAGTGTTTTCCGTCGAAAATCAAGTGAAAAATTCCAACTCGGGTCGATGTAAATCATCTCGAAACTATGTACTCAAACCTGGATCAAACCGTTATGCGAATAAAATAATATACGTACAACTTATTTATTTAAATCGATCTCTTAGCCATCCCAAATTCTTTTTATTCACATTCACTTCATTCTCGTTCATTTTATTCACAAACATTCAATTTCTCATATTGCTTTATTATCATTCATTTATTTCTTAGTATATTCTTCCAATGCTAATATCACTTAAGAATTTTTTTTCCCTCCAAATTTTATGTTTAACAACATTTCGCTCTATACTAAATTCATTTATGAATTATTTCATAAATTTTACTTAAGTTTATAAACATTTTATATAACTCAGATCATGTTTATTCCTACTCTACAACTTAAGTTCATATCTATTTCTAATTAAATTCAATTCACTAACTTATTTAATTAGCTCATCTCATTAATTTATTTCAATCATCACCAATTCCATTTCTAAAAATTATTTCATTTAATCCAACTTTAAGCTAAATTTCTTTCAAAATTCACTTTATTTAACTTAATTTAAGTTAAATTTAATTCGTAGTTCAATTACAAATTTACTTTTCTTAACATTCATATTCAACAAATTAAAGCATTATTTTAACTTACTAATTTTCAAGATTTATAAGTTATCAAACTTATTTTCTCATATTTTCATAAACATCTAAATGAAAATTTTCAAGTTTAAACAATTCGTTCTTATTTACTTCAAATCATTTTGGAATAATATATATACAAAATTCCTTCTGTTATATCAAATCATTCTTTTGGATTTTCAAAGTCAAAGCTAGTTTTACCAAAACAAAACACCATTGGTAGTGATTCCTCTCTTGGAAACCCAAAAATGAACGTCGACGATGCTTCAATCATCATCGAAATTATTTTCCAACAACCGAAATGACTTCAATGCTTTTAACCTCGTTTAAATCCTTTTAAAAATATTTTTATTCAAAAATATTTTTATTCAAAAATATTTTCCAAATAATACTATAACCATTTTCCAAAACTTTGAAAAATCATTTCTGAAACTAACGGGAATTAAATTCCTAAATTCCCAACTTTTAAATCCTTCTTACTTACAAATCACATTTATAATATACTTTTGAAATTTCATTTCCTTTCCATTTATAAATCACATTTATAAACTATATTTTTATATAATCCCACTTTGTTTATATAAAACCATTTCTTTATTGTTAACATTTGTTTACATTATAATATCAACAACATTTATAAGAACACAACAACAACAAATGATAATAATCAAGTATTATCATTCTCTAACAACCAAGCACACCATAAATACTATAAAAGTTTCTAGAAAAATTATTCGGGTATATATATAATATAGACAAGGTAAAATTATTTCATTTACCCTACCTCAAACCAATACTATGTTGAATTGCTCTGCTCAAGTGTTTAGAGATCCTATCAATAACGTTAATTACTCGTATTAACAAGAATCCATAAGCCTCTCAACTAACCAATCAACGCAATATTAAAGAATTTTTATATCACTAGCAAATAAGCGCTCATATATATACACACACCGAAACTCATTCAAGGGTGCTACTGACTGTAACCGCCTGAATTCTAGTGGGTTCAGAATTTTCACAAAAATGCTAAAACCCAAGCCCACTGAAGCCCGATTTGGGTATCTGGTATCCTGCAAATAAGCAAAGACAAATATATCATAGCTTAATTAAATATCTCACAGCAGAATTGACTATAAATATAATAATAAGTGAATACTCACCAATATAATAACACTTTCTAAACAAGTGTCCTAAAATTGGAAAGTCTCTATCATCTACCTAACCAATAGGATGTTCTGAGGAGGGGGACAGAACTAAAATTCTAGTGAATGGATAAATTATACACTTCTAAGCTTAGTTCTACATATACCATTTTATTTCCATTTACTGTTATATTAGGTTCATTAGGTTTATAATCCTCTTGCCTCTGTGCGTGATTCGTACCCATCTACTCCTTAGTAGATTAAAACCTAATAACTGATATATATGTAGTTATATGCCCAATAACCATACTGGTCCTAAGTACTACCCATAGTACCTTCTGTATCCTCCTCGAAAAGAACTCCATCGTCTTGGTTTCATGGCGCTCTTTGACTACATCTATAAAGGACCGCCCCATGAGGACTACTATACAGATGTTATATTATTTACTACAAAAACATAAAATTGTGTCTGCACTAGTATATACTAATGCTCGGAGAACCATAATGTACCACCTAGTGCGTACCTTGAGGACTATACGTAATCGTTATGTCTACTTCCTGAATCCTGCTAACAAGGTCAATCTTGTATAGAACTCAGTCGAGGATTTTCTATATTTGTAAAGGACAGCTTCATTGGGCCTACAATACAGATATTTTACTTGGTTTGTCTCTTTTCTCATCGTGGCTATGGCCCCACGCAGCCACTCCTAAATTAATCGAAAGACCTCCAAAGAGTTAAGTGGATGTGCCTTACTACAAATAATCTAACATCAAATTGGCGGTGCCCCTCATCCAACGTTTCGATAATGAAAGTATCATTCGATTGTGTTTTAACTCTACTCTTTCCCGAACTCACTCTTGGTTTTGATGCTGGCCGATATACGCATGCGACTATTCTTTTGGGTCCGTCCCACAAAACTTACTTGCAAGTACTGGGACATATGAATATCCTACTTCAAACACCTACCCCTTCTGACTGCCTACAATGGTCCTACCATGCAAAATGCAATCAAGGCATACTCTTTTGATGGAACACCTACAGGCCTGCCGTTGGAGGACTGCATCATTATGCCTACACCAGAGGGCCATCCTAGAGTATCCTCATGTCCCGTTGAAGTCTCTTACTTCCTTCTAGTCCAAAATAACTAAGTTGGACGTGCTTCTTCTGTGTCAAAATCTGTGATGAACTGCTTCATTAGGCACTTCATCCTTTGGGCTGCTCCAAATGCATCTCACTCTTTTATTGAACTCTAAGTATAATCTTTTATTTTGCATTTAGTTTACATTTCTTATTCTATTGGCTACTTATTTAACCTAATTAGCATAATCTTATCCCAGACTCACCTAATTTTTGTGAGAGCATCAATTCCTGACTGAAAGGGAATGCTGTTGGTATGGGCCATTTCTATTATCTTGCTTATAAACTCAATTTAAATCTTAAGTTTATTAAAATAAGCCTCTTCTAATATTTTTGCTCTATTTGCTTATTAACTTAATTTAAGTCTTAAATAAGTGTTTCCGTTCTTTCTACTTAAATATAACCTATGTTATAATTTTACTTGTAATTGTCACTTTTATTTTCTTTTATAATATGTATAATTACAAGTGTCTCCTTTCTATTCTTGTCTGTCTTCTTTTGCTATAACATTGAATTCTCTTTAATTCTATTATATTATATAGTTTATTTATCACAATAACTATCTAATTTATTTTATGCACAGTCAATGCCGATCTAGGTTCATTACCATTTATAACTTCCAATCTTATTCAATAATTAACTCAATTCCTTTAATTCTTTACTTTATTTTCTTCTATTTTAGGATGTAGTTCTAATGTATTTGGTTGGTTACGAAAACTGTACTAAAAAACCATTTCCACATTTTAATACTAAATTAAACAATAAGTCATAACTGCGAGATATTTCTTTTATTATTTCTTTACTTTTTGGATGGTGAAAAATACAGTGATTTCTCTATTTTACACTAATTTTCTTTTTCTTTCTTTTATTCTATCAGTTACATTTACCGTTTTCTTTTTAAATGTTAAACTATAGAAATGTATGCTATCTTCTAAACCAACCAATTAATCTATCACTTACTCCCAAATCAATTTAATAGATCTTTCTCTAATTTATTACTCCCGTTTTAGCACAATTTATTGCAGAATTCTTATTTTTCTTGCTTTATTCCAGCTTTTCTTATTCTACATCTAATTTCCTAAAATCTAGTATTTTCTCATTTTAATCCATAATTGTGAATTCTCTTTTTTTACCTATATCATTCGCGTAAAAAATAAATAAAAAGAAGCTAGCATTTATGCTAAATTTTAACTTTAAAATAGATGTAAATAACTGTAAATTTCTTACAGTTTCAGCATAACTAATTGACAGAATTAATTACTGAAATACTGAATAAAATTATTTAACGGGAATCAAGCGATAATATATCATAAACGTAAAAGATATAAAATTAAATCCACTCACATGTCGTCCTTAGCTTCAATCTCTAACCCTTTTAATTTGCTACTCTTTTCTCCGCTTTTTTCCCTTCTCCTTTCGCTGTAAATTCTCTAATTTGTGTGCAATTCTCTGATTTTTTTGTATGTATTTCCTTGCTTAATTTTTTTTGTTTGGGGAATGATTTGATTGACAGAGGAGAAAGGAGGACAGAGAAGAGAAGAGGAGTTTGTTGTGAACGATAGCAGCTGATTTAGAAAAAATAGTGTGGGCTAGGTTAAGTTACATGCAATTTATAGGTGTAGTGAACAACTACGAACCATCCAATTAACCTTAAAAACAATCCTCGCCATCATTTATTGATTTGTTTACGTTAGCTTATAACGCATAATTCTCCATGTTATTCATTTATTCCTTTGCTATACGACCCTATTAATTCACGTTTCCTTCTAAATAAGATTCTTCCATTAATTATCCAACTAATTAGATCATACATACATACATATATCCTATACTAATTGATTCTTATACGTTATAATTTCTTACCTATTTGAACACGTCAATTAATACTTCTATAATTGAATGTAAATAAAAGTTATACTTTTCAATTTATTCTTATTAACTTACCTTCATCATAAACCTACTTACTCTATGTAATGTTTGTATGCATTCTAATCCTTTTTTTTCTTTTAACTTGGAAAAAATAATCCTATAACTCGTGTTTTCTTCTAGCTAGTTAATTTACAGTATTAGCTATTGTAATAATGGCATATTCTTTGATTAATTGACACCCTTTTTAAAACGCTCAACTAATTGCCAATTAATTGATTGACACGTTTTCTCATCTTAAATGATATCCAAATTAATTTCTATGCGTAACTAAATCACACATTTATTAATTGTACGTATTTAAACCGCCAACTCATTACCCAACTAATTGACATATAAGTTTCCCTCTTTTATTAATTGACTCTTACATAATGTCTTTAATCAATTTATTAATCAATTGATTGCATCAATTGCAAATTAATATATATATATATATATATATATATATATATTATTTAATTTATTTCCCGTATACATTTTTTTCTCTTACATCTAATTCTCTTAATAATTTACGTTCGTTACAAACATAATAAATTTGTTACTACTTTTATAAATATCCTATGAATTAATTGCAAATATATATAACTTATAAAATCTCCATGTGACCAATTAATGTAAATTAATTTCCACCAATAGCTGATTTGATTACATTGCCTGCTAATGTTAATTAATTAACTTTAATTACCCATATCCATTGATTTCTCTTGTGATGACAATGTTAATTAATTACCTTTTTAGCGCGCATCTATTTTAAAATCCAAATGTGCGTTATTTTTGGAATTTCATATGCATATATATTTATTTATAACAAATATATTTACATATATCTACATGTATAATTATTTCTCAATATAAAACTTCAAACGTCAATAACTTTTTCGTACGAACTCTGTTCGAGACATATTATATATGTAATTTGATCAGAAAATCACTACAAACAAAATAGTATAAGTTTCATGGCCATATTCTGACAATTAAAAAATGTTTATTTTCGCTATTCATCATTATTTGATTATTTAATTATATAAAAATGTGGGTTGTTACACTAACCCTACCTCTAATGAGTATCCCACCAAAGCCAAGGTTCTCGCTAAACCTTCAGCCCTGATACCAAATTTAATGAACCGGGGTTTTCAACCTTTGAAAATCGGCACTAATACATCCACTGTATTACGTGTCGAGAAATCGAATGCCGGAAAACCCAATCGTTAGGAAAAAAAAGAAGGAAGAAGATAAGTAGAAAACTAAACAACACAGAATCTCACGGCGGAAAGAATAATCTATAATATACAACAAATATTTACACAAAAGTCAAACTTTAATATATGTATATATGGACATCAATAAGAGTACTAATCTATTTTAGTCTTGACAGTTATAACAACATGTCCTTACAATTGCTAATAAATACAACAACAAATGTAGCGGAAAAATACCCATATACGTGAAGATGTCTCTGGACCTCCAACTCATCTTCTAAAGCTTCAAAGCATCCAAACTGATCTGTAATGTAGTCGGTCGAAACCGAGCATTATAATAAAATAACAACTGAGTCAATCTGGAAAACTAGCGTGGGAAAGCGCACCTAACTGGATTTTAAAGTTATAGGACCTTTTGAAAATCAAGTGTATCTCGCAAGACCACGCCGCACATAAACATGGACGAGTTTTTACCTTACGATGACCAAAACATTTCATATGAAATTCTTTGATATTATAATAGTGTCTAAGATACAAATACTTATTAATCTTAGCCGAAATTGTTACATTATTAAATTCCAGCATACTAGGTTCTACAACGAAAATCGTAAGGCCTATATTGGATATTAGATTCCATACTAGGACAAGGTAAGGAACTACCATCTAAAGGTACATCTCTAGATAAATGCGCTGGGGTTTGACAAGAATGTCTTGTACCTCTGTCACACTGAATTGGCCTAACATTTGACTAGTAATACCGAATATGATCACTCTGCTTGGGCCCCGAAGCATACAAGAAGAGATAGTAATCGATCAAGATTTGGAATGACCATGCCCTGATGGTAGCGATCCACTTGGCCCTACGGCTTGCCCGATTTTTTTCATTTCCGGGTTGATGAGGCTCGAGACTACGATTTACCTTAATATGGCACTTCCCACTTGGAATGTTAACACTGCTCTCCAGGCAACAATGTAATATCAGCATTCATCAATACAACTTCTGGGACTGAACGAGACACTTGAGAGCACCGTCTTCAAATTTCATCGTCTTCAAGATGTCTTCACTTCGAAACGCATTTGTTGGATCGACATAGTTTTCAAATAACATATCTGATACCAATCTCTTCGAAACAACTTTCGATAATTCCTGGTAAACTCAACCTCAGTTCTTTAAGAAATAAAGAGTCAAGATAAGATCGGAGATCACTGCCTAATCGTTAGTGGATGGATTTCCTTATCATTCTCCTGGGAGAACAAAACGTGATTTATACGCACAATACACCATCATCGGAGATGACTGTACCATATAACTCATGAATTTCTCCTAGGTAATTCCAAAGTTACATTTTGGGTCCAATCCCAATAATCTGTTATTCGACTATCGAATAACAAACATCTAATTAGGATTTTAATTCCATAGGAAAAACCAACATTGGTTAAGCACTAAGCAACATTAGGCTTTCCTAACAAATCCTTCAACTAAATAAAATTATTTTGTAAATATTTGTAACAAAATACTTTTCCAAATATTCATTCACAAACCCCTATATTTTCAATACTTGAAAAAAAATCCATATACTTATCTCAATGGTATAAGTATATCCACTAACACTGTGGACGATTCTCTTCCATGCAATTCTAAATCATTTATAAACCTCGTTATAAATCCACAAAACCATTTAATAAACTCCTTTTATAAATCTATAACCTATTTTTAAAATTCTTTTATAAACATCTAAAACTATTTATAAAGCTCTTTTATCCTTTAACCAACCTTCCCTTTTCGTTTTCCAAAACATATTATAAGATTCCTTTTATAATCCACATTTATTTATACAAACCCTATTTATAAATCTCGAAAACATTTAAAATAAAATTCTGATCTTTTCCTTTAAACACCACTATATACAAATACATTATACATAAATAAATATTAACTTTAAAACAACTTAAAATAATAATTGATAATTCCCAAAACATTCTTATATAAACAATAATAATTTATCCTCAACATTATTATAAATAATGAAAATTAGTTTCCAAAACCTTACTGATAAATAATTAAAATTAATTTCAAACCATATTAATAATTTTAAATAATAAACTTTTCCAAATACTAATATTGATAAACGACTTTTAAACGATATTAATATAATAAACAATTTTTTAAAGCATAATTATATTCACTTGATAAAAATCCATACTTAACTTTCCACATGGATAAAAATCCATACTTAAATTTCCACATGATTGTTTCCATATTTATAAAAGTATATTTATAAATCTCTTTTATTTTACGAAACATTCTTTCATAAAATCACTTGTATTTATGAACCTCATTCATAACTCCATCCCTTTATAAATCTCACTTATTCATAATCCATTCAAACATAATTTAAACTGTTTTTAACCTTGCTCCCTTAGGTATAAATTTCTTTTATAAATCCCTTTCAGTTTAAAAAAAATCTTTTAGCGATCCTAAATTAACCCTCATCTTTAATTTCACATATTTATAAAATATCATTTCATAGCTTATAGTAAATCCACCATTTGATTTATTTCTCCAATTTATTAAACGATAATAGTTTTCTTAAATCTATAAAGCCGGTTTATAAATCCATACTTTTATTAACAAAATAGGATTTTACAAATCTTCACTTCATTTGTAAAATATCACCATTTCTTTATAATCAAATCCATTTATGAATCCATTAACCAAACAACTTCAAATCTGTTTACTAAACATTTATAAATCTCTATTTTAAATCTGTATCTTTATTTATAATATATCACTTTTATAAATCCTTTCTATCAACTTATTCAAAATCTCTATCTAAGAATAGTTCTCAAAACTACACTTTCATAATACCAAAAATCATATTTTTATTTGTTTTAAAAACAAATAAATTTCCTTTTAAAAATTTAAAAATTATTAAAAAATATTTACTTCCAAAAATACTCGGAAATCCCTTTTAAATCAAAATCATTATTCTTAGTATTTCAAAATACCAAAAATAAGGTTCGGTGCAACTAAATCACAAATTCATGTCATCCAATAAAACATCCAACGTATCATATATCACAATATATACGAAAAATAAAATCAACAGTGTGAAGAATCCTGTTGGAACCCTCTAACATGTCCCTTTGCATCACATATAGTATATAATCATAAAAATATAAATCAACCGCTTCGAGGCGGGATTCGTACACAAAGGGTCATCCGCTCTTACAGGGAACGTAATATGATCTCATCCACTCCAATAGGCGGTAATATATCCAAACCAAAAATATAAACTAGTAATTCATCCAAACGTTCAATAACAAATAATAATAACATATCTACGCATCCAGTAAATAATTTTTATTGACTAAATAATATTCTAGTTAACCAAAAAGGTGAGATAGACTCACTTTGATTTTAATAGTCGCTAAAACATTCCGTTCTGAATTAAAATTGAATGTACGTTTAATTTTAACAAAAAATTCCAACTAGCTTCAAATCCATTCAGTCCAATTCTATAGCGTAGCCTTCGTCGATACGATCGTGAAGCGACTCATTGCATTCAATTTGAACCTCGTACAAGTTAAATATGGATTAACAAACTTTTAATAAAATTAACTTAGCCTAATTTTAAAAATATATATTAAAACTTAACCTTTACTATTCCTCCCACCTCTTTACTGCTCATATCAGCCATGCCTTTTATTAACTTTTTTTCTGTTAATCATTTATCGCACTCAAACCAGGCCACCGCCGTGCACGCTGTGACTACCACCGCCACTCGCCATACCAGCCACCACGTGCCTCGCGCGCGCACACGAATGCCACTAGAAAACGCACCGTAAGTTCCAATATCCATCTCCATGCAAGCCTGCACTTCCTTCAAGCATCCAAACACACTAGCCTACTCATGCATGACAACTCTTCCCATAACAAAAATCATTCAAACATCAACAGCCCAACCTCCATTCCATCTCCATATATGCAACAACAAGACCATGCCTTTACCACATGCATCCCCATTATACACTATTATACTCCATCGATGCATGCAAATTCACTCACAAAGCTACACAACTGAACATATATTTTAACGTACTACCACTCCTCTAGCTATGCACGGCTGCTCCATGCTCTCCATGCATGCATGTGTAAACATTTTACATAGGAAAAAAAATGTAAAAACAAATGTGCATGTGCATATATAGGAAAAAGAAATACCAAATCCACTTTTTAGCCAAGATTGAAGGCATGTAATGGGGAAGGACATGTACAAGTGGACATAGAATGGAAAGGCAGTGATGGTAGAGAAGTGAAATTAGTGTGGTAATGTGCGTTTCTTTTCTTTTTTTATTCAAATGCATGGAAAGAATTTGAACGTGCAAGCATATCTGTACTATTATATTATTACTAAGTTGCATTTCAAAAGCATACAAGCCCCTCTAAAATTTCTTGAAATTAATAGTCATGTTTTTTATCCTATATTCATTCTTTGTCCTGTTCCTATCAAAGGCCATTTTAAATCGCTCTCCCCTTTCTCTCTTCTTATCCTAGCCCTCTCGGCTAATTTCTATTTTGTACTAAAGAAAATTTCTTCCGTCTTTTATTTTTAGAGAAAAAAATTGTATGTGTGTTATTATCGTAAGAAATCATGTCATCGCTCGCTTCTTCCCTAATTTTTCGCCCGTTCATTCTTTTTCTTTTTTCTAGGTTTTCATTTTAAGATTTAGGGTTCCCAACTCTTCCTCTAGATCCTTCTCTAAATGAACTTTTTTATCAACATCCTGAAAGTCCAGAAAACACGTTTAATGGCAAGGCATTGAACTCCACTCTCGATCCAATCCTCTTAAATTTGGTGTACATTTTTCATGTATTGTTTTTTATTTTTCCATTTAGTGATTAATCTCCTTTACTAAATTTTTATGGTGGTTAAATTAGTCACTTATCATGTCAAATCGTTATTTTGATCTTCTAATCTTCGCCAAATGGAATCTGAAACCTTAATGATATTTTGCTGATCTTTGCTATCCACTGGTGCGGCACAATGGAAAGGAGGCTTGGGTTCTGGTAAAAAGACTCAGGTTTGAATCCTACCATGCACCTCCCTATCAGATATAAATTTACCAGGGAGTATGGAAGCTTGGATCAGCGGACGGCTTTACTATACCCTCCTCAGGAGTTTACTTGCCCACCGGGTTCTCTCGGCTTTCAAAAAAAAGGTGATTGCTGACTAATAATGACAAAGTATAATCTTACATGTTTTGACAAAAGGAGAAAGGGATACGGTTAGTTGACAAAAGTATTCCCATTTTACTATTTTGTAGAGTTATTAATGTTACTAATAAAAAATCAAAGGAGGAATGATAAAGATGTTAAATTAGTTATATTTTCTTGCGTGCTATCATCAAAGCAGTAAACATTGTTATATAAGCTTGCTTACGGAAAATATTATATATGTAATTGTACCAATAGATGTTATATCATGCCTTAGACTTAGAATATTTTATGCTTCTAATTCCTTTAATTTCAGAAATCATTCAACGGTCAATGAGCTAAATTTTTGTTTTTGTTTATAATGACGGGCAGACGAATGATTTCGAAGCTTCATGAAAAAAATTCAAACTATTCAAATTATATACTAAAAGATTAGACTTAAATGTACTGTAGCTTTATGACTATTGGTTATTAATCAATTGCAACATTCAAATCACATATACACATATACTTCTAAGAACTTTGCAACCAATTCGATGAATGGGAAAAGGCATTCAGATTATTCCTAGAATTTATTTTTCATCGCTAAGTTTTTGTCAATTAGTTGTGATTTGAATAGCTACAATAGGTATCCTTTTTTCCTTTTGTTATCCAACTAATAGTTGTATTCAATAGTGGAAACAATCGATTTTTTTTGCTATGCAAATAGGGAGGAGCTAAGAGTGCACAGCTTATTGGCCAAGTGGAATCAAAAATCTTCCATTTGTTACTCCAAATAGTTTCATGAGAGAATGTTAATGCACTTTCCAACTCAGCCGGCCTCTTCTACTTGAATCTAAATGAGTTTCTCAATTGTGTTAGTAAGTCAATTTACTTAATAAAATATATTTTTACTCTTATTTCCAAAACTTGTTTTACGTTTATACAATACATTAACTATTTTTATATTCGAAACATGTTTGGAATATGCAAACTGTGTGAATTAATGCAGTAAAACATTACATTTTTCTCATCCAATTAAAATCTACCAATCTGATAAGATATAGTGTATAGTTTTGTTTAGTTAATTTTTCAAAATTATCGATTACCTTTTTATTTAGAACTAATTTTAAAGTGTTTGTCCAGTTAACATGTATCAAAAAAGGTTCATATAGGAACCATGATCGAAAAAAGTTTTTGTCATTTGATGTTATCAAATATGCATGGAAATCTTCCTATTGATCATCACCTTTTTTACATTTTCCATGTTTTATTTACATCCTAATAACAACATGAACATTTGTTTTGGATATATAGTCGTGATTGGTAATGGCAGCATGGCAAACAGTTTACAGTTCGTTTTTTACATCATAATATTGTTATATTAATGCATATTTCGATTTCATACAAGGAAAATGGAGAGATTTGAAAATTATACCAGTTTTTGTTCACTTCGATGAATTAACGTGCTCAATTTTAATGAAATGATGTCGAGTTTTCGATTTTGCAACTTATTTTGGGTTCTTTTCTCACTATGTCGAAATAGAAATAAAAATAAATTAGTATATCGAAGAGTTTAATATCGTTGAGAATATATTCATATGTAAATAGGTTTGTTGTTGGTTTAGTTTAGGATATATGGATTGGTTTTATTTGCAAAGAAAACATATATTTGCAACATTTAGTAAATCATGTCACATAATTTCAATAGTGAAATTTGGAATGAACAGAAATCATAAAGAATAAGCTTCTTGGTATGTGTATGTTGCACTTAAACAAAACATGGAATCTATTTTCGTACATGTACTATTGTAAATTTGTAAATGTTTCATATGTTTTCGTGTATTACTAATGTAAATTAAAGTGAAAATTCTATTTTAGTCTTTATAATTGTGTACTTTCTTTCTCGAAGACATAGGTAGATTCTAGAAACATTGTTGCTAAACTAATTTGCAAACAAGAATTACAGTAGAATTTTAATTTGTAATAGAACATTCTCTAATTTTTATATGTACATCTACCACTACACATATCTAAATCATTTTAGCATGTTGTTTCTTTTCCTCATTTACCGTTTCCTTATTTAATCAAATCTGTCCGAGATTGAAATTTCCACCGTACACATACAATTTTTTATTAAAATTAGAGATCTTAGGCTAACGTTTTCTTATTCGTATCTTCCCATTTATGGTGAATTGAAGAGTTTCTATAATAATTCATAGGTCGTTGCCAAAAACATAACCTCATTTTTGCTCAACCTATCTTTTGATTAAAATCACATTAGAAATTTTCTTCCACTCAAATGCATTATGATCTTTTCCATATTGCTCTTCAGTGGTTGACATACTTACAAATAGAACATAAATGAATTTTCCATGATTGATTAATTAACAAAACACAAATGTATTCTCCACAAATTGGTTTTTGTTTTAATTTTCACAATATTGATTGAATTATCAATATGTTCAAATGTACATATTTATGAGTTTACAATTAAATTAATAGAATTGATCTTGGTGATGGCATGTAACCAACGGAGCTTTTCGACTCTCGAAAATAAACAACAATACGTCCACAATATAGAATGCCGAGCAATCGAGTGCAGAAAACACTAGTTAATTAGGGGTAAAGAAGAAAAGGTAGAAGAAGAAACAGGAAACAACAACACAGAATCTCACAATCGCCGTGGAACACAATATAATATATAATAACATATTTTTATACAAAAGAATCTTTAACTGTTTATGCTTACAATCATCAAAGTACGAGAACCAATTCATCAATCTAGACAGTTATAATAAATTGTCCCCATACAGTAGAATATAAATCAAGTAAGGAAATATGTCTCTATCATCCAGCTCGTCTCCTCAGCTCCATAGCATCACATCCTTAATCTGTAATACTCGGTCTGACCCGAGAATTATAATAAAATAACATCCGAGTCAATCTGAAAAACCAACGTGATAAAACACACTCAATTTGAATTATTGAAGTTATCAAAATCCTTTGAAAACAAAGATATCTCCTAAGACCACGTCACACATAAACAAGGCGGGTTTTTACCTTACGATAACCAAAATATTTTTATCAAATAGTCTGATACTATAATAGTGTCTAAACAAAGTAAATAGAAAATAGCTGAAATGCTTGCATGTCACATTTCAGCATAGTTGGGTGTGACGACCCAGAATTTTTGAATGTTTGGAATCGGAATATTTAATTAGTTTTAAATATTTGCACGTTAGTTTAACTTGGATTTCAAATACCAGTTTGAATTTGGCGATTGAATTTATTGAATTAAATAATTTGAAGTTAGGTAAAATGTTGAATCTGGAATTTTAAGCCTGTTAAAACTTATTTGAAGGCTTGTAAAATTTATTGATAGTGTTGAGGATAATAAAAGTTTTAAAATTGAATTAACGCCGATTTGTTCAGTTTTGAAATTTTATCATTTAAATTGAATTTAAAAATAGCCTTCCGAGGCACAGTCTCGGAATTCGACGAAACCAGTTCCATTGTGTCCGTAATATTGTGTTATTATCGGATTTCAATTTTCGTAGTTTTTGGAGTTGTTGTGTGAGCGTACGATATATAAACCCATTGAAATTTACATCGAAAATTCAATTTAAATTATATATGTATATTCTCATATAAGCAACCTTCACCAGCCGACATTCCTTCACATCAGCATTTTTTTCATCTCCATTCACATCACTATACACACAGAACATAGCCGACCTAACTTTTCCCTTCGTTCAAATCTATGTCCCTCCTTTCTTTTCCGTTCAGATCAAAATTCACTTCATTTTTTTTTTATTATTGATAATGGCCGATCAAAGCACCTTCTTTCTTCATTTTCAATTCAGTCGAGAAAACCTAAATCAAAAATCGGTCGAGCCCTTCCCGCTTGAATCGAATTGAGGGGAAGCATGGCTTGGAGTTGCGTGCGCTCATGTTCATGTTCGCGCTCGCGCAGAGGCAGCGACCACGCGAGGTGGCGTCGTGGAGGGAGAGTGGCGGCGAAAAGGTCAATCGAGTGCAGGCGAGCTTGGATTCAAAGGGTTGAGGGTAGCTCGATTTTGAGCTTGAGGACGTCGGAGGCGCGTGCGATTTGTCGCGACCTGATGGAGGCAAGGCGTCGGCGGTCTCGAGGTGGAAGCTTTGCGACCACGTGCAGGTGGCAGTGGGGTTTGCGAAGGAGGGAGCATGACTTCGAGCATCTCAAGTGGCTCTCGAGTCCTTGGACGAGTCAGTAAGGTTTTGTTTTACAGTTAATTTAATTTGATTCCTGGATCTGGGTTGTTGAAAACAATAATATATATATATATATATACATATTTACAGTATAATTTTTTTTAGTAAGGTTAAAAAGAAATTATGTTTTAATCTATATGTATATATATGTATGTTAAGGAAAAGAAAATTTTTAACGGTAATGTAAAGTTTCATTTTTATGTATATATATATATATACACAGTTTACATATTTCAAAATTTAATAATAATATATATAGATAGATATATGGGTATGTAGTAAAGCAGAAAAACTTATATAAGATTTGAAAGAAGAAAATAATAAAATAGGGATTTTAAAATGTTGAAAGTTATATAAAAATCAGATTTTTAACCATATAGATTATTTTTATAGGTGTAATTTCAAAGAAAATAATTATACACATTTTCAGTGACCAGTTTATTTCAAATAATTTATTTAGGTGATTAATTTGTTAAATTCAATTATTTGATTAAAACCAAATTATTAGTTTAAATTAAATAAGTAAGTAGTAATTAACTGTTCGGACAATTCAAATATTAATAAATCATATAATATTTATACAAGGTCAAAAATGAGAGGGAAGCAAGCTGGATTTGGGAATGGATGCTAATAAAATAAAAGGTGAGTTAATCTCACTCATCAGGGTTAATTTAAATTTAAATGGTTAAATTTAAATAATTGGTTGAATGGTTGAATTGATTTGACGTGCTATATTATAGTATATAATACATCTTGGAATAATTGATTTCCCGCATTATATAGCGGATGAGACCCTATGCGCCGCATAATAGCGGATGATATTATATTAATCTCATTTACCGCGATATTTCACCCCAAAGTGGAATTGGTATTTTATATTGTGCTAACGTTTGTCGATGCAGGGAAACATGTTGGAGGGATCCAACTGGATTCCTCAACATTTATTTAAATTATTTATTATTCTCTGTTGTGATTATTTGATATTCTATGTTGAATTATGTTAGAATATTGAATGCTATGGTTTGCTTGAACATATTTCGGTACACTGAGTTATCAAAATATATAAATTTGATTTTTGAAAAGACAATAAAAGAGTGGAGTTTTAAGTAAATGATTTAGCGAATTTGAATAAATTAAGAATGAATTGAAAAGGAATGAGAGTGATATTAAAATACTAATAAATGATTTCGAGTATAAAAAAAAGGATTTTGAATAAACAGAAATTAATGAATTGTAAACTTAAGTGATATCATTTAAAGGAATAAAGAATTATTTTAAAAATTCAAGGTTTAAATTTATTTAAAAGGATAAAGAAGTAATTTGGGAAATGTAAAATTGGTATTTTCAGTTAAAAGTATTTTAAATCATAATTAAGGAATTAAATCCGAAGTTAATGGATTTTGGAATTAATGGAGTAAATTGGAAATCAATTTGGGAATTGATTTAAGTGTGTAAAACCGGGATTTTCAAAGGAGAATGTGGCCATGAAATTTATAAACTGGGTTTATAAAAGCAAAGTAATATATCAGTGGATATTTGGAAGAATAAATTCACGATGGGATTTTATTAAAAGAATGGAAAATTTGTTTAAAAATAAATAGTTTATTTATTTTTTTAAGAATGTGAAGAGAAATATATTTCCCTGGATAGCCAAGTACGTTTTCAAAATAAATTTTTAAATATAAGGTAAAAGTATTGATGTTGTTTTAAAAAGCATGTTTTGGAAAATTTATTATTGCTAAATGTTTAAATTCTAAAGTAAGTATTTTCCAAAACCTATTATCGTAGTAATTATTTAAAGGTGACTTAGTATTTTGTTTTAAATGAGAAAATCTAGTTTTATATTTTATAAAGTAACCTTATTTTAAATATTCTTAAAGTATTATTTTTAATTAAGCATAAAGTAGTTTTTTTCTAAATTTAAATGTTAAAGCATATTTTACAATAAAGTGTTTTTAAATTATTTTAAAAATCTAAAGTTTTTGCTTAGTGATTTCAATGGAAATAGAAAATATTTGGGAAATTTATTCTATAAAAGGAAGGTAGTTTGAAACTGTTTTCAAAAGGGTTGAAAATGGAAATATATCTTGCGAAGATATTTTGAGATAAATAAATAATTTGGGAAATTATTTATTGTTTGATGGTTGTTTGTGAATGTTAATTGATAGTTAAATAACCGACTATCAATATTGACCAATGCGCTGATCGTTTCGAAGAGACTGGGATCGAGATTTATTTCTCGAAAACCACTTCGATTTGGTTTGTACGTTTTCATGGGAAAGACGAGTTTGGATTCGAAGATGGAGCAGTGAAGTGCAAGGGCTAGTCGCTACTAATCCTGAGGATATTCCCAAAATGGATGTAGTAGGAGTAGTGCCTTCGGTTCCGTTCGAACCCGGGACGGACTTGTACAGAAGAATGCTTTCGGAACATCGTCAGGTGGACGATGGGCATTCTAAGTGAAACGTTCTAAAAGGTAACGCTTAGCCTCAAGCCTCATCAACCGGGAATGATTGAAAATCAGGGGTTATGCAGAAAGGCTAGGTGGGTAGCACCCATTTCAGAGTGAGGTCATCCCTATCTAGATGTTCCTTTTATTTCGGCTTAGTGGTGCGGTTGCTGATCCCAACCGTGGGGTGATCTTACTCGGGATTATCCAGTAAGGGGTAGTTATGGTCTTGTGTTGCAGGGGGTCGGGAGTGATCCTCGGTATACTGTTCTAGACCAGGTACCGTTACAGGTGGTACCCCAGTGCCTAGTCATTAGTTGGAAATCCATTTTCCCTACGCGCCCGTACGGTTTTGATTGTGCCTAACTAGTGCTGAAACGTGAGATGCAAGCATTTCAGCTAGATTCTATTTTACTTCCTATAGACACTATTATAATATCAAAAGATTTTAATAAAAAGTGTTTTAGCTATCGTAAGGTAAAAACCGACATGTTTATTTGTGGCGTGGTCTTATGAGATGCTTTTGTTTCAAAGGATTTTTGAAACTTTAATAATCAATTTGAGTATGTTTTCTCACGCTGGTATTCCAGACTGACTCGGGTGTTATTTAACTGTAATTTTCGGGTCAGACCGAGTATTATAGGATACAGGATATGATGCTGTGGAGCTCAGGAGACGAGCTGGATGGCGATATGTACTTCCGTACTTGGAGAATGGAGACTGACTCGGGTACGACGCTTATTGGAGAATGGATTTCATATAATGATGGGGATACTAGAGTACCGCCCATCACAGTACACCTCTAGAAAAATGTACCGAGGACCTCGCCGGAATCCCCTACAACACAAGACCAACCCTATCCCTAACATGGATAGAACCGGATATGTTATCACCCCAGGTGTTCCCACCCTTAAAATCGAGCGCTCACTTTTCCATGCACAGTCATGTCCATAATTTATATAATTTTTTGAGGGTATCTAGAAAAGTGATAACATACATTAATTGTGTGCGACCCACTTAACCTTGCTGCATCAACCCTATTTTAGTCATTCCCGGTTGATGAGGTTTAAGGCTAACGATTACCTTTCAAATCAGATCGAAGTGGTTTTTGGATAATTAAATCTGATCCCGGTCTCTTCGAAACGATCAACGAATTTGGCCAAAATTGATAGTTAGTTATTTAACTATTAATAAGACATCCATAAGCAGACATCAGGCCTTATTATAGTTTTTTCAAAATTTATTTCAAAATATTTTTATAAGATATATATTCAAATCCCTTCCAAATTTTCAATATTTTGGACAACTCGGATACTTATATCTATATCAAGAAATTTCAAACCATCTTTTATTTCAACACTTAGAAAAATATTTGAAAATATATTTTCTAACCCCCTTACTTCTCAACACTTAGGAATATTTCATTTATTTCTCTTTTCTCAAAATTCTTCACAATTTATATTGTAAATTGCTTAACTCGTCTATAACGAATTCAATAAGTTTTAGGGTTCCTTAATTAATTCCCTTTAATATTTCCAAAGTCAAAAGACTTGTCTATAATTCCAAATATCCATTTTTAACTTCGCTTATTAATCCTAATTCATTTTTGAAGTTCACTTTTATTTAAATACTTCGGAAATTTTCCTTACATTCCCCAAATTCCACGTTGAGAATTTCTCTTGTAAATCCCATCTACTAAAGAAAACCCATTTGCAAAACCTCGAGAAGATTTATAATTAAATTTAAATCATTCCAAAACTCTATATATAGATAATAAGTATTTAAAGAATAATAATTTATTTCTAAAATATGTTCAAATAATTGTTTTAAATATCAAACACGTTTTATTAAAACATTAATAACTCATTTCCAATCCATCTTTAGTTAAAACTAATCGATTTACTAAGCTTGTCATAAAGTTAGAATTTATTTAAATAAAAATTTATATTTGGATAATCCACTTTCTGAAATATTCCAATACTAACTAGTTTAAAATTTCATAATTTAATTAAAAAAATTCTCCTTTTTTGAAACAAACTTAACTTGCAAATAATTTTTTTCTTTAATCTTAACAACCAATTTCAATTATAATCCCTCTCGATTCACAACACACCGATTCCATTCCAATTCCCTAACCATTTTCACTTTTCAAAATAGAATACATTATTTTCCTCAACCTTGTTTCCATACTCTAATATAAATTCACACTATGAATTTTATATTCCCAATTTAGAAACTGCTATCGCTTCCCTTTATTTATAAACATTGTTTATAATTTGTAGACTACTTTAAGTTTTCACTTGTTTATAAAACTAATTTCATTTATAAAATAAGATTTAATAAATCTCATTTATCTTCCAAATCTATTTTTAATATCAATTAAAACCCCTTATCCATGTTTTTTTAAATATCATTTTAAATTCCATGGTTAAAATTTTCGTATATAAATTAATTTAGAGCACCATTAAAAATATTTTACAATCATTAATTACATACCCACAATCAATTTTTTTATCCAACTCGATTTCCTTTAAAATAATCCAAATTCCAATGTAAATATTTTTATATCTAAAATATCCTTTTAACTTCTTCAAATTCAAAAATAATATTTATGGTATTTAAGATACCAAAACTAAGGCCAATACTACTATAGCATTTAATAATTCAAATCACCACATAATCTATATAAGATTATTTGCACAAATCATATATCACTATATATGAAAATAAAATCAACATTTTTTAGGAATCCAGTTGGATCTCTCCAACCTGTTTCTCTACATCCACATATGTTAATACAACATTAAAAAAGTACCAATCCCACTTCAATGGAATCGCGGTATGTAGGGTCATCCGCTATTTTGTGGAGCGCATAGGGTCTCATCCGCTAAAATATGCGGGTATATCAATCCAACTACTAGTATGTATACTACTATATATATATATATATGTATGTATGTATGTATGTATGTATAACATTCAACAGATGATACTTTATAAATTCAATTAGCATACAATAATTTGTTTTAACTGTTTAAAATAAATTCTATTAATCCAAACGAGTGAAAATTTCTTGCCTTTGATTTTTATTGCAAACCATTCAAATTTTAAATTTAAATCAAAAAGTTTTAAATTAAATCGAACAATGTTCGATTTAAGTTTAAAATTCCTACCAACTCTAAAAAATCCCAAACCCATTATATTGCGTAGATCTTCATGCCATGAACCAACTCCACTTGTTTTATTCATTTTGGAACTTGTATAGATAAATTATGAAATTTATAAATATTGATTTTGATTTGTAATAAATAAAAGATTATGAATTTAAATTAATGTTTTCAAACCTGCTAATAACACTCATAATCCTCACTTCCACACTCCTCCACTTCATTAAAATTCCTCCTCTGCATCTCTGTCGAAAATGAATTGTCATCATTCCTTATCTTCCAACCTTGACTTGCCAACCCATCCACAAAGCCTTGGCCCTCCACTGCCTTGCCTCCAACCACTACCTACCAATCAATACTATAGTAGTCTCATGCCCCAAACCTCTCGATCGCCATCTTACAAACGCGTGCGTGCTCCAGTCCTTACCACTACTGAAACTATCAACATCGAGTGTGCGTCATTACTTCGAGACGCGACATCCACCATAGCCATGGCCTTTGAGTTGTTGCACCACCTAATATCATCGAACGCCTAAATTGCCATCGATCGATGCTCAGGCCGATAATCATCTCCTCACCCCCCTCAAATCGCGACCATGTGCTCGCTTCCCCCTTCAGTCGCAACCATACGCTCGCTCCCCCTGCTGCTGCTACATGCTTCCAAACTCAACTAAGGCTGCGCTTCACTTCCCTTCGTTCACATCGGCCTCAACATCTTTTTTTTTTTGAAATCGTTCGCCATCTTCGAACCAAATTTTAATTTGAAAATATGATAGAGTAAAGGAGACAATCTCCTTTTTTTGAATTCGATATTTTTTCGTTCCTGGAGGTATGCCAAAGAAGAGACTTGAAATGGTATTTGAATTGAGATGAAAGGGATAAGGACATGCGATTTAAAGACAAACGAGGTAGTGTATTTCAGAAGGTAAGCGGCCTGTAGGATAGGATGTTGACTTTACTAATTTTATAATTTTATATTCAAAATATCTCTTATAACATAACTGAAAATTCCAAACTCCTACCAAGGGATGCCGCCTGGTGTTTCTAATGTTATTGTGACGACCCGCCTTTCCCTCCACAGAAAGACGTATCACCTTTAAGAAAGAAAGGGATAGAAAAGAGAAGATAGAGAAGAAAGAAGAAAAAAACAACATCAGAATCTCAATAGTGGAATGAATAAATTATATTAATCACATAAAATAATACATAGTATACAACATCTTTTAGAGTTACACAAATTATACATCACATACTAGACAGTTATAAACACCTGTCTAGTTATTACAACTCAATACAACACAAACATTTGACTCGGAGATCACACAGCGAAACACTATATATATCTACGAACGCTGAAGCCTCCCGCTCCATTGCTCCTCCAGAATTCGTCAAAGCTAACCTAAATCCCTTGGCTACTCGTAAAAATTTGAGTACCCAAGAGTTTAAGAAAACGGAAGAAAACTCCGGGTCAGACATGGGTCTGGTGTGATTAACAGGTTAAGGTTGCTTAACTTTGAAATCTTTTGAAAACAAAAGGTATCACGTAAGACTCCCCATAAATAAACATGGGTAAGTTTTTACCTTACACTAACCAAAACATTTGATAGGAAATCCAGTGATATTATAATACTGTCTAGGGTTTTCAAATAAATAAGAAATAGCCGAAATTATAACATTCATTAAATTCCAGCTACTAGCCACAAAGTGGGTAATACAATCAAAACCGTAAGGGCACGTAGGAAGAATGGGTTTCCATCAACGGCAGGGCTACTGGGGTAATGCCCGTCACAGTACGTGGCTTATATCACCATACCGAGGATCCATTCTAAATCCCCTACAACACAAGGCCGAAACCATCCCTTACTGGACAGTCCCGAACAAGACAACTCCGATAGTTGTTGCAATCAACTTCCCCACACAGCCGAATATAAAGGGACTTCTAGACAGGGGTAAATCTCGTCCTACTTGGGTGCTACCCACTTAGCCTTGTTGCACCTCTCCTGTTTTAGCCATTCTCGTTTGATGAGGCTTGAGGCTACATTACCTTTAGAGAACACATCTCTTAGAATACTCATCATCCACCTGACGATGTTCTGAAAGCATTCAATCCATACAAGTTCGTTCCGGGTTCGAACGAAACCGAAGGCATTATCTCGCTACACTTATTTTGGAATCACCCTCAGAGTTAACGACGATAACCCTTGCACTCTGAATCTTCATCTTCACTTGTGATTCACGACCTATCGTTAATTTGGGTCGATGTGGTTTTTAAATATCCAAATCTGGAAACTCGGTCCTGGTCTCACCGAATCCAAAACGTCATCTTATAGGTCCAAGTTATTTTAAAGTTAAAACAGTTCAATTCTATTATCTATATACGCACAGATAGATAATTCACAATCTCACAATAGATAATCTAAATTATCATCACAAAACGATAATTTTACATTATTATCACAAATAGATAATTCACATTATCATCACATTTCAACCAAAACATCCTATCACACAACATCACTTATCTCATATCTAATATCTCAAACCATTCAAGGCAATCAATATCATCCATTCATACATAAGCGATGATCTAATAATCACACCATCTACAATTAATTTAAAATGAATTAAATTAATTACTTCATCTCTAATTAATTTAAAATAAATTAAATTAATTACTTTTATCACTATAAATCTTGCTTCCTTAACCATTTATTAATCACACCCAATTGATTAATTATCCTCTATATCCGTCTTAATTAATCAGCCTTGATTAATTATCTTTTAATTACATTCAAGTAATTAGCCTTTAATTAATTTCACAAATTAATTATCCTTACCCTTTCAGTAATTAACCTTAAATTACTTCATTAATTAATTATAATCAATTACATTAATCGTTAATTAATTACAATTAATTAATTACTCTATAATCACTTATTAATGATTAATTAATCAACCCTTAATTACATCATTAATTATATTAATTAATGATCCTTAATTACTTCCTTAATTAATTATTAATCATATTTAATAATTAATCTTTAATTAATTATTGATTAATCAGTCTTGATTAATTACTTCATTAAATAAATAAATTATTCCTTAATTAATTACATTAATAATTAATTTTTAATTAATTATTTTTATTAATCACTCTTGATTAATCTCATTCAATAATTAATTACCCTTAATTAATTGCATCACTTAATTATCTTTAAATAACATTAATCTTAAGTTAATTACACTAAGTAATTAATTATTAATTACTTTCACTAAGATTATCCTTCATATTAATTACACAAAGTAATTAATCCAAACTACTTCCATACTTCAATTAATTACATCCAGTAATTGCCCATTTTAATTACTTCACTAAATAATCTACTTTATAAATTACATTAAGTAATTATACTTAACCCACCCTCAAGTGATTATTTAAATTGATTAAACCAATTAATTAAATTAAACTAATCCTATTAATTAATTGACTACACCGAGTAATTAATTACATTAATTACTTTCATTAAGTAATTATACTTAAACAATTCCATAAATGATTATCTTTAATTAATTAATATAATTAATCATCTTAATTAATTACATAAATTAATCATTTGATAATCCTTAGTTAATGATCTTCATTAACTATTAACAATTCCTTAATTACTTTCCTTAAGTAATTAAACTTAGATTAATCATTATTAATTACAATTTAATTAATCTTTAATAACCAATTAATTAATATTTAATTATTTAGTTAATTAAGTGCTTAACTATAACTTAATTAATCTTTAATTACTTGATTAATTAATTTCTAATCACTAATTAATAATCTAATCTTATCTAATTAATGATCTTAAATTCAAATTAATTATTCTTTAAATAATTAATCTTAAACCTTAATTAATTAATTAAAAACCCTAAATTGCTAAATTTATTAATCCAAATCATTAATAAATTAAATTAGTTTATTATTCTTTAATTACCTTGATAATTTAATTATCCTAAATTATTAAATCTTAATTAACTTTTAGAATAAAACATTTTTCTTATTAATGACTTAATTATCATTTACAAATGCATTTGAAAACATTATATATTTGAATTTACTTTTAAATTCCATTTCAAATTAAGATTCAAAATAAATATATATTTAACTTTAACAAAATTTATACACATTTTAAAACATTTTTTTAAAACACAAGTTTAAGAAATACTTATCTCATAAAAGAAATTTAAGAGAGTTTAAACCAAATTCATTTTAAATTCAAACATTTTAAAATATACCTTAAACATTTTTAATTTGTTAAAACATTTTAATTTGTTAAAACATTTTAATTTGATAAAACTTTATTTTATTTCAAAACGAGGGTACAAAGTAAAAATTGAATCCATACTTAACTTTGATTTAAAACTTTGTTTAAATCTGGCTTTTAATTTTTAATTTCATTTTTAAATTTAAAAACACTGACAGGTTTTTTTAAAAACCTATAACTAATCAACTACCCGAGCCACAACATAAGGTCTTTGAGTCAAACACCTCACATCTTCGAGTAAAACACGAAATAACTGGAGTAAAAATTCGAATACTCATCCCCTGCTTCAACACAGGCATCACCAGAAAAACAAATGCACCGTGCATATGCATGGTGGCTCCGGCCACTTCTGGTCATCTTCATGACCCTTCCACAGTCGACGATCACAACCTCAGACCATCCAAACACCAATCCCATCAATTCACACTCGAAATCAAAATCAAGCAGGAAAACCCAAAAACTAGAATCAAAGACCCAACCTGGAACCTCTTCGTTCTCGCGCCTCCTACCACCGGAGTGCCTATTCCTCGGGCCACGACTTCGTTCATGCCCTAGCTACCATTCCCCTAAATTCTGTAGAACTCGATCAACCAGAGGAGTCGCGTAGATCAAAAATTCAAGAACATACTAAAACTAGGTTTACAGACTTCATTGACAATCCATCGTCGCCACCGTGCCTGGAGCACCAATCCAATATTTTTCCTCAAGTCTCCGACCACTCTTCTACTTCCAGAAAGAATCACGACACCCCAGGTCAACTAAATCGCCAGGAACTACTCGAATTCCATTTTCTAGTCAAACCAGAACTGCTCATACATCTCATAACTAAAAATTACGATTTCATTCTTAAAATTCATGTTTTGAGCTAAAAATTCAATTTATCTTCCTAAAGTTATGAAATGGGATGTTTGAATTTTCACCTTTATTAAACATGCACTGTTATTTTTAGTTTACCGAGACACTCAGGCTTTAATTTGACTTATATAAATTTTTAAACATAAATCTATGATTAATCAAACAACTTTTGTTTATATTCTAAGTCCTAATAGTTATTAGATCAAAGGATAATGATTTTTTTATTTTCAAATCCGGGTCTTGAAAACAAAGAACAGAGATATCTCAAATGATACAGGCATGCACACATTTACATCCAAATATTCACAGATAATCCATATATATATATATATATATATATATATATATGCAAAAACTTACTCATCTATATCTAGACAAATCATAATTTTCATAGGAATCATCATGCAACCATGTTTAAACTTAAGTAATTTTTAAAAAGAATGTTACTCACTAGTTGAAATGAACAGAGCACTTCTTCGTTTTGATTTAAAAGCTTGAGTTGCTTGAGTTTGTCTTTGCTTTAAAAACTGCATGCTTGTTAAATGATGTTACTGGATCTTGAACTTCCTTCAGACAAATTCCAGGTTTGAAGAAAATGCCTTTGAACAGATTTCGAATTGAAGAAGAATGCACAGGCTTTGCTTTATAAACTTGCTTTAGTTTTGAAAAAAAATGCAAGCTTTTGATTTTGATAGTGGATTACAGGTTTGAGGAAGATGTTTACTGACTTTTATATGCAAACTTGATTCCAAGTTAGCTTTTGAAAATGAAAATGAATTGCAGGCTTTTGATTTACATTTCAGATTTGAGGAGGATGTTAATAACGGATTGTATTTGAAGAATTTTGCAGGCTGAAGATTTTGTTTTCAATTTTTTTTAGAGGAAATGGTTTGAGTTTTCTTCTTAGTTTTGAGTAAAAGATAGAAAAGAAAAATGAAGAATGAGAAAACAATGCACATAGGCTGAAAATATGATTTAACAAAAATAAAAGAAAAAGAAAAATTAAAAATTAAAAATGACACATGTTTAACATCTTACCATTTGTCATCTTGTTTAATCTATTACTTAACACATGTCATTTATGCCCTTAGAGATTTACATTTGTAATTTAAGTAATCTCTACTTATTTTTAAATGTTAATAGAAGTTTTTAACTTACTTTATAAATTTACAAATTCTTATATATATATATATATATTTATAAATCATTTTTAAGCGAAAATAAAACAAATATATATATATATATATATATATATATATATATATATATATATATAAAATCTTATACAAATATCTTTAAAATCTAAAACATTTTAAATACCTATCTTTATAATTTCAAAACTTTAAATTCAAATTCAAATTAAGTTTTAAAATCCAATTTAAAGTCAATTTATAACAACACATTTAATTTGAAAATAAAAAATCCTATATTCCTTAAAATCTATTTATATCTATACATATATAAATAATACATTATTAATATTGGTTAAAATACAATTTAAAAATAATTTATAAAAGAAGTTATCTCATTGTTTATAAATTACTTATATTACTTAAATGAATTAATGTATCATATGCTATATTGTACTTTAAACTTTCATATCTAATTACAAATCATATTTATTAAATAATATTTAAAAATAAAAAGAAACAAACCTTATAAACATTTATCTTAAGTATTTTAAAACTATATAGTTATTTATTTAAAAAAATCTTTAAAAAGTTTTATATTAGCCTTAATCAAATTTCCAAATTACTAAAATGTATATTAGAATTTGAAAACATGCTTTATTTGTTAAATTCCTAACCAAAGCTTATTTATAATATATACAAATATATAAATTTATTATAAATAGAAAACATTTTATTAGCTTTTTAAAAGACAAAATTCAGTAATTAAATGTTTATTAAATTAGATTATGTGACGACCCAGAAATTTTTTAACATTTAAAAAATGAAATATTTAATCGATTTTGAATATTTGGAGGTTAGTTTAACTTGAATTTCAAAACTTAACTATGAATTTGGCAATTAAATTATTTAATTTAATTATTAAAGCTTGGGTAAAAAAAATTGAATCTGAAATTTTAAGTTGATTAAAAATATTTTCAAGGCTTAGAAAATTTATATAGATGATACTGAAGGTAATGGAAGCCTCAGAATTTAATTTGAAAACTATTTGTCCAATTTTGAATTTATATCGTTTAGATCGACCTTTAAAAATAGCCTTCCGAGGCATAGTCTCGGAATTCGACGAAACCGGTTACATTGGATCCGTAATATAGAATTATTATCGGATTTCAAATTTCATAGCAATCGGAGTTGTCGTTTAACCCTGGCAGCTCAAAACGCATAGAAACTATTTTAATCGATTCAATTTAAAATTGATCGTTTACTTCCGTAACTTGCATATATGATCGAATTAGCCTCTGAAACACATTTCATTGTGTTCGGAATGCGGATAAAACCTTATAAATGCCTGGTGGCACGCCTCGATAGGAGTTCGGGATTTCGAGTTAGGTTATACGAGATATTTTGAATATAAAATTATAAAAAAATAATAATTAGACAATCAAACCCTACCTTCCTCTACACGCCAACATCATCGTGTCTCCTTCTTCTTTTTATAACAACAAGCCGAGCCTTTCTTTTATTTTCAAAATAAACAAAATCAATGGTCGCAACTAAATCAAAACCCCTTCGCTTTAAAAAATGGCCGAAGCCTCTTTCACCCAAAAATAAACTGAATCCACTCGAAAAAATGGCAAACGAAGGGGATTAATTCGAAATCGTGTCGCGATGGCCGTTTGAAATTGATTTGGGAGGGGGAACTTATCGCGAGGGGCGGCGACATAGGGGAAGTATGGCGACACACACGTATGATTGTGCAGCAGTATAGTCGGCAAATGGTCGAGTAAAAGGGAAGGGGAGGCGGAGTCGCATTCATATGTAGGTCTCGGAGGTCGCGTAATTGGAGGCAGCGGCTCTACGGTCTAGGCAGAAGCATGGTAGGCATGCAGTACTTTAGCATGGTGGTGATGGTCGATGGCGACTGTGGTGGTCGTGCGCATGTAGCCTGCCGTGATCGCGAGCATCAATTCGCCGATGTGTTTTCGATGGCTGCGGTTTTCTTGAATAAGGTAATATGTTGATTTTATTATAGATTGGGAAATTTGTTTTAATTTATTTCTAGTTGAAATCGATAGCAGAAAGTTTTATACAGTAAAGTATATATGCAAAATTTTAATTTATATATATACATGAACAGAAATTAGGAATATAATAAAATTATCTATATAAAGATATATTACTCATATCGAATCTACTTGTTATTTTCAATAATGTATTATGGATATGGGTTTGATTAATAAACTTGTTCAATTATTTTAGATTGCTAAAAATTTAAAAGGAAAATTATTTTAAAATTTAATTCTTGGATTAAAATTGAATCGTTAGTTAAAATTTAAAATCATTGGTTAAAATTAAATTGTTAGTTAATTAAATTTATCAGATGAAAATTTAATTGTTTGGTTGATTCAAATATTAATAAAAATCATATAATTGTTTACAAGGTCTAGAACTGTGAAGAAAACAATCTGGAGTGGGAATGTATTGCATGCATAAGCAAAGGTGAGAGCTTCTCACTCAAATTATAATAATTGAAAATTTCAGTTATTAATTGATGGTTGAATTGTGATAGTTAAATTTAATTGTTGATTGTGTGTTTGGATGATTAATTATTATCAGTTATATTAGTTTAGACCCTATGCGCCGCATAATAGCGGAGGTTATTATATAAAACCCATATACCATGATATTCGACCTAGAAGTAGAATTGGTATTATATATGTATTTGGAGTTGATTTCCCGCATTATATAGCGGATGAGACCCTATTGCACCGCATAATAGCAGATGATATTTTATATATCCTATATACCACGATATTCCACCTCGAAGTGGAATTGGTATTTAATTGTTGTGCTAACGTCTGTGGATGCAGGGAAATAGGTTGGAGGGATCCAACTGGATTCCTCAAAACATTTGCTTTGTTTCATATGTTGTGTGTTTATTTATTTATAATCTATGTGTGATTATACGGTGATTAAAATCATTGAAGGCTAAAATTTAGCCGAATATATTTTGGTATCGTAAGATACCAGAAATAAATGAAATTGGATTTTTAAATTTAAGTAGAAAATCTATAGTGAAATCCTATTGAATAAATTCCAAGAAAATGGGAAAAGATTTGATAAAGGAATTTATTTTTAAAAGGCAATAAATTTGTAAATCAAATTAAAAATTGATTTGGTGTTTGTATACGATTTTTCTGAAAGCGATTTAAAAATCATATATCAGTGGATATTTGGGAATTTGAATTCACAATGGGGAATTTATAAAAGAAAGGGAAATTTGTTTCGAAAATAAATATTGTTTTATTTTTAAAGGTGTGAAAAGAAATTTACAGATTTGGAATGTAAATTAAAATAAATCGAGAAGATTTATTAATTTATATAAATGATAAGAGAATTCATCCCTGAAAAGCCGAATATATTTTCAAAGTAACTTTTAAAGTATAAATTAAAAGTTTTAGAAATTGTTTTGAAAAAAAATATTGTTAGGGAAATTATTTGGGAAATGTTTAAATCTTTAAAGTAAAGATTTATTTAGTTAATTATAGAAATGATAATTTTAAAGATTTAATATAAAAAATCAGATTTAGAAATTGGTTATCTAAATATTTATACCCTATCTACTAATTTTTATTTTAAAGTTAGTTTGGACTTGAAATTTTATATGAGACATTTATATAATATTTTCATAACTAATATTTAAATAAATGTTTTAAAATAGTTATATCTAAATGTTTCCAAGTGTATATTTTGGATAAGTGATTTAAACTATTTTAAAATATTTGAACTCGGCAGACTTTCAGTGGAAATAAATAATATCGGGAATCTTATTCCGTGAGTGAAAAGTGATTTTAAATTTGTTTTCAAATAGATGAAGTGTTAAAAAAATATCTTATGAAGATATTTGGAAAATAAATAATTGGGAAAATTATTTAAATCTTGGTGTTTGTTGTGAATATTTATTGATAGTTAAATAGCCGACTATCAATATTTGCCTTTAAACGACATTTGAATTTCGATGCGACCGGGGGTCGGATTCCAAGTGGATATCGAAAACTACATCGAACCTTTGTGATTGTGATGAATCTTCTTTTTAAAAGATCAAAGTGGAAATTGTTGTGATTTGTTTGAATTCTGAATGAACACTTATTTTTAAAAATAAGCGCTCGTTATTCGGCTTAGCCGGGAGAGGACCTTGTGTCATAAAACTCATTTCGAATAACGATACGACGAAATGGGATTGCATTTAAAGATGGTGTTGAAGACCAGGTATTCTTGAAAACGAAAGGATTACCTGTCGAATGTCTCTGCACCGGGTTGCTCCAGTATAGAGATTTTATCACCCTTTGTGATGGGGATTCCGGACGTGATTTGTGAATATCCGGATTTGCAAGGGCTTCTTTGAATTGCCTTCAGTTCCATTCGATCCCGGAACGGACTTGTATGGATGTGTGTCCGATGTTACACTTTGAGAAGTAAAGCTGGTTCCTATCAAATACATTTCTGTTGGTGGCAGAGAATTTATTCTCTTAGCTTAACACTCTTCTCTGAGACGTACGAGCTCAGAGGGTATGTTGTTGATTGTTACTAGTGATACATTCCCAATTTGGTAACGTGGCACATGAAGTGCTGCTGATCATTTGTTGATCAAAGCATGACTTTGTGAAAGGTGTAGCTTTGTGTTCAAGACCTCATTGGACTTCACACCCCGAAAATGATCGAAACAGGAAAGATGCGGCAAGGTTATGAGGGTCATGCCCTTTAGGGTATGTCATTTTCTTCTGGAAAAGGGTGGTGTCAGGTATGGAGCCCTGATATTTAACCTTTGTGGTTACTGCAAATACTTTTCTTTGTGGTTGTTGGTGTAGAGGATCCTCGGATAAAGGTCCCAAAGAACCGGGGGATGGCATACTCGAGTAGTAGTTACCTAGTTACAGAGGTAACCCGGCCTTGTGTTGGCAGAGATCCGGGTAGGTTCTCGGGACGTCCCCCAGAGGCGTACCCATGTGGCAGTGGGAAGTTCCTTAGCCTGACCATTTGTTGGAAATCCAAAGAAACAATACGCGCCATGTACGGTCTTAGTTGTATAACCTGCCATCTACTTATGGTGGCGCCCCACTGTTTGGATGGTAGCTATAGTAGGCATACAATAATGGTTGTATGATGGCTAAGATTAATATTATACTTTCAAAATGTTTTCTGCACTATGCACTAATAATAATATCGAAAGGAATTTGCGTATTAAGCATGTTTGACTATCGTAAGGAGAAATCTCCTCCAATTCTGCGTTTACATTGTGTGTGTGGCGGAAGGCCTAATGGTAGTTTCATTTTCCAAAAGCATAGCGGATTTCGTTTTATTTTCTTTGTGAAAATAACTATTTTTAAGATCTCACACTAGTCCCACGACTGACCTGGAGTTTATTGTTCCCTTTCTAAACTCTGGGTGCCCACAATTTTCCACACGGGCAACCTAAAGTCAGGTTATCATTATTCTGGAGCAAAGTCGAAAGAGAGATGCCATGGAGATCCAGAGCAAGCTGGATGGCGAAGCGTATCACCTATACATGTAATATTTCTTTCCGCTGTTTGTTGTTGTAAACTCTGATAATGTAATGTAATAAATGATATAGTGATTCTGTTTAAAGATATTTATTTATCAATTATATTTGTTCCGCTGCAAAATGTGAGATTCTGTTTATTGTTTCCTCTTCTTCTTCTACCTCTTCTTCCTTAAACCCTAAAGATTTGTAAGTTTGTTCCTCTTTAGGCTGACTTGTTGTGGGATTTTTCCAGCTAAAAGGGGTACGGATTTGCGGACCTTTACAAGTGTATCACAACATTTGGTTAAGCGACAACCTTGGCTCTTCTGGGTGTTACTCATTAGAGATAGAGTCAGCAGTACTCTAGAATGAGTGTGAGTGTAATAATGGATATGAACGCGTATTTGTTAGTGAATGTAAAATTGTTTTATATTGTGTTAATTGGTTTGTTGAGTGGTATATGGATTCCGGTCAATATGAGTAATTAAAATTATTGATAGGGATCTCTAAACACTTGTACAGAACAAATTCGACACGATATCGTTTTAAAATAGGGTGAATGAAATAATTTTACCCAAACTATTTTCGTATATGAAGGAAATAATTTTTCGTAAATTATTATAGTAGTATATGTTTGCTTGTTTGTTAGGAAGTAATAATATTAAATTATTATCGTTGAAATTGAATAAGAAATTAAAATGATAACAAACAGCTAAGAAATAAAATCCATATACGAATGCCATTTGTAAATATAAATTGTAGATGTGATTTATAATTTGAAATGGAATTCCAGAAAAGTATTTGGAAATGTTTTGAAAGGAATTTGAAAATTTTGGAGATTTGGGAAGTTTAAATCCCTTTTTATTTTGTAGATGATTTTCAAGGGTTTGTAAAAATGTTTTGAAGGGATAAAAAGTTCTAAACTCTTTTCCGTCGCTAGAAAATAATTCTGATGATGATCGCGACATCATCGGTGTTCATTTTCGAGTTTCCAAAGGAGGAATTGCTGCCAAATTATTCAAAAATTGAAGTTATTTGGAAAATTGGGCTTGTTTTTGCAAATTCAAAAGATAATTTGAATTAATTTCAAAAAATGATTTTGAAATGTTGAAAAGACTTTGGAATGTTATATAAAATATTTATGGAATATCATTAAGTTGTTAACTTGTAAAGTTTGAAGTTGTTAAAATAAAATTCAACTTAAAGAGAAGTTAGATAAAGGTAGATGTGGAAATAAAATAATTTGGAAGGAAAAATTTAAATCAAGTGGAATTAAAAACGAAAATTTAATAAAGGAATTGAGATTGAAAATTTGAGTTAATTTGTATGAAGGCAAATTTGAGAAGTCTAATAGACTAAATAATTGGAATAAAATCTATAAAGGTAGAAAATGAAATTGTGAATGAATAAATAAATTTACAATTACAATTAAATGAAAGTGAAATTGAATATTGAAATTCATTTTGAATTTGTAAGCAAATAGAGCTGGGATCGGAACTGAATTTGATTTGTAAAGCAGAGCATTGAAATAAAATTAGTAACTGAAACTAATAGAAGGAATGATAAATTTAGATATGGTTTGAAATGAATTGAATTCAATATTCATAAATGAAAGATAAATTAAATTCGTATGGAATTTGAAGTCCAGTTTAAATATAAGTGGTTATAAACCAAAATAGTGAATTAGATTGTGTTTAGGAATGAACAAAAGAATAAAACTAGAATTGAAACTGAACATTGAAAACCAGTTTGACTTGTGTGAAATAAAATGAAGTTGTAAAAAAAATTAGTTCGAAGTTAACTAAATAAAGTGAATTGGAATTTGTAATGAATCAATAAATGAAATTAACTTGAAATAGTGCTATGAATCAGTTGCGAATGAAAGAAAATTGATGAAATTCAATATTCAGAAGGTAAATTGAATCCAAATTGAATTGAAATTGAATTCAGATTAAATTAAAAATGCAAGATTGAATGAACATGGATATATAACTTCAATAGTGAAGTAAAAACGGTATAAGAAGTATATATCGAAAATTTTGTAAAGAAATGTGCAAAAATGATTTTTGAATGTTGAAATTGGACATTATGGATATCAGGATATATAGGTATCATAAAGATAAAGGAAAATTGGTTTTGATTTCTGAAAATAAATTTGAAATTGCTCGACAAAAAGGTATGTATTTCAATTTCAGTACGAAATTTTGGTGATTTTCTTATCTAGCCACTTGGCTTTTCGTTTTCTTTTTGAATCTGAGGGCCTATGGTGCCATTTTGTAGTCGTACCGAGCTAGCCGCGCAAAGGAGACGCTGGCGAAATTTTGCGAAAATTTAGGGAATCAGAAAAAATTTGAGAAAACTTTGAATGTTTGGAATTTGAATTGTTAAGAAAACAATGTTGTTTGGAAACTTATGATTGGATTTGGAAAATTAGTTGAAATGATAACGAGTCTTTAAATAAGAAGATTTATTTTGGTAAATTGTTAAAACTGTTTGGTTTTACAAAAATAATGTATGGGTTGAGGATCATTCTTCCTAACTAGTAATTTCAGGACGAAATTCTTTTAAGGGGAGAAGGATGTGACGACCCGGAAATTTTTTAACATTTAAAAAATGAAATATTTAATCGATTTTGAATATTTGGAGGTTAGTTTAACTTGAATTTCAAAAATTAACTATGAATTTGGCAATTAAATTATTTAATTTAATTATTAAAGCTTGGGTAAAAAAAATTGAATCTGAAATTTTAAGTTGATTAAAAATATTTTCAAGGTTTAGAAAATTTATATTGATGATACTGAGGGTAATGAAAGCTTTAGAATTTAATTTGGAAACGATTTGTTCAATTTTGAATTTATATCGTTTAGATCGACCTTTAAAAATAGCCTTCCGATGCACAATCTCGGAATTCGACGAAACCAGTTCCATTGGATCCGTAATATTGAATTATTATCGGATTTCAAATTTCGTAGCAATCAGAGTTGTCGTTTAACCCTGGCAGCTCAAAATGCATAGACACTATTTTAATCGATTCAATTTAAAATTGATCGTTTACTTCCGTAACTTGTGTATATGATTGAATTAGCCTCCGAAACACGTTTCATTGTGTTCGGAATGCGGATAAAACCTTATAAACGCCTGGCAGCACGAACCGATAGGAGTTCGGGATTTCGAGTTAGGTTATACGAGATATTTTGAATATAAAATTATAAAAAAAATTAATTAGAAAATCAAACCCTTCCTTCCTCTACACGCCAACGTCATCGTGTCTCCTTCTTCTTTTTATAACAACAAGCCGAGCCTTTCTTTTATTTTCAAAATAAACAAAATCAATGGCCGCAACTAAATCAAAACCCCTTCGCTTTAAAAAATGGCCGAAGCCTCTTTCACCCAAAATAAACCGAATCCACTCGAAAAAATGACAGACGAAGGGGATTAAGTCAAAATCGCGTTGCAATGGCCGTTCGAAATCGATTTGGGAAGGGGAACTTATCGCGAGGGCCGGCGACCTAGGGGAAGTATTGCGGCACACACGTGTGATTGTGCAGCAGTATAGTCGGCAAATGGTCGAGTAAAAGGCAAGGGGAGGCGGAGTGGCATTCGTATGTAGGTCTCAGCGGTCACATAATTGGAGGCCGCGGCTCTACGGTCTAGGCAGAAGCATGGTAGGCGCGCAGTACTCGAGCATGGCAGTGATGGTCGATGGCGACTGTGGTGGCCATGCGCGTGTAGCCTGCCGTGATCGCGAGCATCAATTCGCCGATGTGTTGTCGATGGCTGCAGTTTTCGTGAATAAGGTAATATTTTGGTTTTATTTTAGATTGGGGAATTTGTTTTAATTTATTTCTAGTTGAAATCCACAACAGAAAATTTTATACAGTAAAGTATATATGCAAAATTTTAATTTTTATATATACATGAACAGAAATTAGGAATATAGAATATGTATAAATATAAAATTATCTATATAAAGATATATTTACTCATATCGAATCTGCTTGTTATTTTCAATAATGTATTATGGATATGGGTTTGATTAATAAACTAGCTCAATTATTTTAGATTGCTAAAAATTTAGAAGGAAAATTAGTTTAAAATTTAATTCTTGGATTAAAATTGAATCATTAGTTAAAATTTAAAATCATTGGTTAAAATTAAATTGTTAGTTAATTAAATTTATCAAATGAAAATTTAATTGTTTGATTGATTCAAATATTAATAAAAATCATATAATTGTTTTCAAGGTCTAGAACTGTGAAGAACAAAATCTTGAGTGGGAATGTATTGCATGCATAAGCAAAGGTGAGATCTTCTCACTCAAATTGTAATAATTGAAAATTTCAGTTATCAATTGATGATTGAATTGTGATAGTTAAATTTAATTGTTAGTTGTGTGCTTGGATGATTAATTTATTATTAGTTATATTAGTTTAGACCCTATGCGCCGCATAATAGCGGAGGTTATTATATAAAACCTATATACCGCGATATTCTACCTAGAAGTGGAATTGGTATTATATATGTATTTGGAGTTGGCTTTCCGCATTATATAGCGGATGAGACCCTATTGCGCCGCATAATAGCGGATGATATTTTATATATCTCATATACCGCGATATTCCACCTTGAAGTGGAATTGGTATTTAATAGCTGTACTAACGTCTGTGGATGCAGGGAAACAGGTTGGAGGATCCAACTAGATTCCTCAAAACATTTGATTTGTTTCATATGTTGTGTGTTTATTTATTTATAATCTCTGTGTGATTATACAGTGATTAAAATCGTTGAAGGCTAAAATTTAGCCGAATATATTTTGGTATTGTAAGATACCAGAAATAAATGAAATTGGATTTTTAAATTTAAGTAGAAAATCTATAGTGAATCCTATTGAATAAATTCCAAGAAAATGGGAAAAGATTTGATAAAGGAATTTATTTTTAAAAGGCAATAAATTTGTAAATCAAATTAAAAATTGATTTGGTGTTTGTATACGATTTTTTTGAAATCGATTTAAAAATCATATATCAGTGGATATTTGGGAATTTGAATTCACAATGGGAAATTTATAAAAGAAAGGGAAATTTATTTCAAAAATAAATATTGTTTTATTTTTAAAGATGTGAAAAGAAATTTACAGATATGGAATGTAAATTAAAATAAATCGAGAAGATTTATTAATTTATATAAATGGAAAGAGAATTCTTCCCTGAAAAGTCGAATATATTTTCAAAGTAACTTTTAAAGTATAAATTAAAAGTTTTAGAAATTGTTTTGAAAAAAAATATTGTTAGAGAAATTATTTGGGAAATGCTTAAATCTTTAAAGTAAAGATTTATTTAGTTGATTATAGAAACGATTATTTTAAAGATTTAAAAAAAAAATCTGATTTAGAAATTGGTTATCTAAATATTTATACCCTATCTACTAATTTTTATTTTAAAGTTAGTTTGGACTTGAAATTTTATATGAGACATTTATATAATATTTTCATAACTAATATTTAAATAAATGTTTTAAAATAGTTTTATCTAAATGTTTCCAAGTGTATATTTTGGATAAGTGATTTAAAGTATTTTAAAATATTTGAACTCGGCAGACTTTCAATGGAAATAAATAGTATCGGGAATCTTATTCTGCGAGTGAAAAGTGATTTGAAATTTGTTTTCAAATAGATGAAGTGTTAAAAAAATATCTTGTGAAGATATTTTGAAAATAAATAATTGGGAAAATTATTTAAATCTTGGTGTTTGTTGTGAATATTTATTGATAGTTAAATAGCCGACTATCAATATTTGCCTTTAAACGACATTTGAATTTCGATGCGACCGGAGGTCGGATTCCAAGTGGATATCCAAAAACCACATAGAACCTTTGTGATTGTGATGAATCTTTTATTTAAAAGATCAAAGTGGAAATTGTTGTGATTTGTTTTGAATCTGAATGAACACTTATTTTTAAAAATAAGCGCTCGTTATTCGGATTAGCCGGGAGAGGACCTTGTGTTGTAAAACCCATTCCGAATAACGATACGATGAAATGGGATTGCATTTGAATATGGTGTTGAAGACCGGGTGTTCTCGAGAATGAAAGGATTACCTGTCGAATGTCTCTGCACCGGGTTTCTTCGGTATAGAGATTTTATCACCCTTTGTGATGGGGATTCCGGACGTGATTTGTGAATATCCGGATTTGCAAGGGCTTCTTTGAAGTGCCTTCGGTTCCGTTCGATCCCGGAACAGACTTGTATGGATGTGTGTCTAACGTTACACTTTGATATGTAAAGCTGGTTCCTATCAAATACATCTCTGTTGGTGGCAGGGAATTTATTCTCTTAGCTTAACACTCTTCTCTGAGACGTACGAGCTCAGACGTTATGTAGTTGATTGTTACTAGTGATACATTCCCAATTTGGTAACGTGGCACACGAAGTGCTGTTGATCATTTGTTGATCAAAGCATTACTTTGTGAAAAGTGTAGCTTTGTGGTCAAGACCTCATCGGACCTCACACTCCGGAAATGGTCGAAACAGGAGAGATGCGGCAAGGTTATGAGGGTCGTGCCCTTTAGGGTATGTCATTTCCTTCTGGAAAAGGGTGGTGTCAGGTATGGAGCCCTGATATTTATCCTTTGTGGTTAATGCAAATACTTTTCTTTATGGTTGTTGGTGTAGAGGATCCTCGGATAAAGGTCCCAAAGGACCAAGAGATGGCATACTCGAGTAGTAGTTACCTAGTTACAGAGGTAACCCGGCCTTGTATTGGCAGAGATCCGGGTAGGTTCTCGGGACGTCCCTCCAGAGGGTACCCATGTGGTAGTAGGAAGTTCCTTAGCCTGACCAATTGTTGGAAATCAAAAAAAACAATACGCGCCCTGTACGGTCTTAGTTGTATAACCTGTCATCTACTTATGGTGGCGCCCCACTGTTTGGATGGTAGCTATAGTAGGCATACAATAATGGTTTTATGATGGCTAAGATTAATATTATACTTTCGAAATGTTTTCTGCACTATGCACTAATAATAATATCGAAAGGAATTTGCGTATTAGCATGATTGACTATCATAAGGAGAAATCTCCTCCAATTCTGCGTTTGCTTTGTGTGTGTGGCGGGAGGCCTTATGGTAGTTTCATTTGCCAAAAGAATAGAGGATTTCTTTTTATTTTCTTTGTGAAAATAACTGTTTTTAAGATCTCACACCAGTCCCACGACTGACATGGAGTTTATTGTTCCCTTTCTAAACTCTGGGTGCTAACAATTTTCCACACGGGCAGCCTAGTGTCAGGTTATCATTATTCTGGAGCAAAGTCGAAAGAGAGATGCCGTGGAGATCCGGAGCAAGCTGGATGGAGAAGCGTATCACTTATACATGTAATATTTCTTTCCGCGGTTTGTTATTGTAAACTCTGATAATGTAATGTGATGTAATGTAATAATTGACATAGTGATTCTATTTAAAGATATTTATTTATCTATTATATTTGTTCCGCTGTGAAATGTTAGATTTTGTTTATTGTTTCCTCTTCTTCTTCTATCACTTCTTCCTTAAACCCTAAAGATTCATAAGTTTGTTCCTCTTTGGGCTTAATTGTTGTGGGATTTTGCCACCTAAAAGGGGTACGAATTTACGGACCTTTACAGATTAATAAATTAATTCAAATTTATTAACAAAGATTATCAAATTCATTTAATTATTAATACGTATTATTAAATTGATATTGCCCAAAATTCCAGGTCATCCCATTCCTCCCCCCTTAAAATATTTTCGTCCCTGAAATTTAAAAGCAAAGGTAATTTAATAATCTATTTAAGATTTAATTTTAAATCACAAGCATATATTATCAACCATATGCTAATAATTGTAGCAACCAATTCACTCAAACAAACAAATCAAACTATCCAGACAAAATTCTGGATAGAACTTCCTAGAGTTTCTAGGTATAAATACCGGGATAGTCACTCTACAAAACCTAACAATTTATACTACTAAGCTACAGAGCTTCTACTCATCCAGATACACAAAACTGAACAGGATATCAGACCAAACTCGTGTCCTGTTCAACTACCAAATCCCCCAGAACTTCTGGTTCGAAAACCAGAGATAGATCTTACACGTACTCCCTCAGAGATACATGAAACTCATTGAATTCCAGTCTTTCAAACTGGCAATTCAATCCCAGTAGACCAAAGCACTTATCTTAAACATAACACAGAAGAGATCCAATATATCTTAGAGCTGACTTCCCATCCTTACCCAATCTTAAAGCTTCTTCGATCGGAGAAAATTTATCCAAAATCAGATCTCCGATTTTGAAATCCAAATTCCTCCGTCTCTTATCCAAAAAACTCTTCTGACAATCCAGGGCTACCTACATCCTTCCTGATCAGCTCAACCTTCGCTGATGTCACTCGAAACAATTTCTCCTATCCGAAAAAGATAAACAAATGCACTCCCAAACTGCTTCCGCTGCACAACTCTGATCTGGAGTAGATGAAAATGCTGATGATGAGCACAAGCTGGACAACACATCCTAGAGATATGGTTCAACAAATCCATAAAGAAAATTCAGAAGTACTACAATATTCTAAGCTGTTTTACCAAACCCTCTCTCTAGAAGCCATCTTTCAACTCAGCTGAACCACCGGTATCACTCTTGGAATCCTAATCGATACAAAAAATCAATATCCAGATGCTAAGGCAAACCTCTGACCTCTTGAAGACATCCGGAAAAATCTCTGACAAACCAAGAGAACACTCATCCATCGCAAGTCACTTTTGCGATTAACCCAACCTAATATCCAAGGAAATTGTTCTCTCTTTTTACAAATCAGAACAGCTTATGCTTAACAAACCAATCCATTGAAGAAATGGATCCACATTGCTACTTCGGAACTCCACCTCAAGAAAGCTACCAAGCCAGATAACCTTCTTGCCGGCATACAAAACACTCCGAGTCGCACTACTACCACAGATGCAAAGACTTCCTATCTAGAAGCTCCTCGAGAAACTCGGACCTCAAACACAAACATCCTGCTGGACTCAGCCACATCACCGAAGCAGACACACTTCCTTACTCTTGTTCCAAAGAAACATCTTCGAAAACATCCGTAGTCACTGCATCTCATCACGCAGTTGCTCCTTCCCAAAGTTTCCCAGATACTATCACACGCTTCTGCTCAACTGACAAATCCAAACTCAACTCATCCAAACTGCACTTCAAAAATGGACTCCAAACCTTTTTAAATGGTTTCCTTCAAAGATTGGTGAAATCCTTACACCACTGCAAAGCTTACTCAAGACGGTATTGGGTATATAGTTTCGACAGATACACTTCTGACCTCAACACTCGGACCCCTACCATTGGTAGTAGTCGTGTTACACACCCCACTACCTCATCTACCTTTATAACTTATAATGGAAAACCTGAACAGGTAACCCAACAGATAGGTAGAAATAAGATATATATACATATATATATATATATATTTATATATAAATATATTTAAAATTACAAATACGCTCTTTCAAGAAAGAAACCACTCCAAAGCCTAGGTATTTACTCAACCTAGCGCTCTGATACCAACTGTGACGACCCACCTTTCTCTCCATAGAAAGGCGCACCATCTTTAAGAAAGAAATTGATAGAAAAGTAAAGATAGATAAGAAAGAAAAAAACAACATCAGAATCTCAACAACGAAACGAATAAATTATATTAATCACATAAAATAATACATAGTATACAACATCTTTCAGAGTTACACAGATTATACATCACATACTAGACAGTTGTAAACACCTGTCTAGTTATTACAACTCAATACAACACAAACATTTGACTCAGAGATCACACAGCGGAACACTATATATATCTACAAACGCTAAAGCCTCCAGCTCCGTTGCTCCTTCAGAATTCGTCAAAGCTAACCTGAATCCCTTGGCTACTCGTAAAAATTTGAGTAACCAAGAGTTTAAGAAAAGAAGATAAACTCCGGGTCAGACATGGGTCTGGTGTGAGTAAGAGGTTAAGGTTGCTTAACTTTGAAAGTCTTTTGAAAACAAAAGGTATCACATAAGACTCCCCATAAATAAACATGGGTAAGTTTTTAACTTACGTTAATCAAAACATTTGATAGGAAATCCAGTGGTATTATAATAGGGTTTAGGGTTTCAAATAAATAAGAAATATCCGAAATTGTTACATTCATTAAATTCCAGCTACTAGCCACAAAGTGGGTAATAAAATCAAAACCGTAATGACACGTAGGAAGAATGGGTTTCCATCAATGGTAGGGCTACTGGGGTACCGCCTGTCACAATACGTGGCCTAGATCACCGTACCGAGGATCCACCCTAAATCCCCTGCAACACAAGGCCGGAATCATCCCTTACTAGGCAGTCCCGAACAAGACAACCCCGTCAGTTGTTGCAATCAACTGCCCCACACAGCCGAATATAAAGGTACTTCTAGACAAGGGTAAATCTAGTCCTATACTTGGGTGCTACCCACTTAGCCTTGTTGCACCTCCCCTGTTTTAGCCATTCCTAATTGATGAGGCTTGATGCTACGATTACCTTTAGAGAACACATCTCTTAGAATGCTCATCTTCCACCTGACGATGTTCTAAAAGCATTCAATCCATACAAGTTTGTTCCGGGTTCGAACGAAACCGAAGGCATTATCTCGTTATACTCATTTTTGGAATCATCCTCAGAGTTAACGACGATAACCCTTGCACTCTGAATCTTCATCTTTACTTGAGATTCACGACCTATCGTTAATCTGGATTGATGTGGTTTTCGGATATCCAAATCTGGAAACCCGATCCCGGTCTCACCGAATCCGAAACGCCATCTTTTAGGTCCAAGTTGTTTTAAAGTTAAAACAATTCAATTCTATTATCTATATACACACAGATATATAATTCACAATCTCACAATAGATAATCTAAATTATCATCACAAATAGATAATTTTACATTATTATCAATAATTCACATTATCATCACATTTCAACCAAAACATCCATATCACACAGCATCACTTATCTCTTATCTGAGATCTCAAACCATTCAAGGCAATCAATATCATCTATCCATACATAAGCAATGATCTAATAATCACACCATCTATAATTAATTTGAAAAGAATAAAATTAATTACTTCATCTCTAATTAATTTAAAATTAATTAAATTAATTACTTTTGTCACTATAAATCTTTTTTGCTTAACCATTTATTAATCACGCACCAATTGATTAATCATCTTTAAGTTATCCATCTTATTAATCATCCTTGATTAATTATCTTTTAATTACATTCAAGTAATTAGCCTTTAATTAATTTCACAAATTAATTATCCTTACCCTTTCAGTAATTAACCTTTAATTACTTCATTAATTAATTAATTATAATCAATTACATTAATCCTTAATTAATTGTAATTAATTAATTACTCTATAATCACTTATTATTGATTAATTAATCTTAATTAATCAACCCTTAATTACATCATTAATTATATTAATTAATCATTCTTAATTACTTCCTTAATTAATTATTAATCATATTTAATAATTAATCTTTAGTTAATTATTGATTAATCAGCTTTGATTAATCACATCCAGTAATTAACTACCCTTAATTACTTCATTAAATAAATTAATTACTCCTTAATTAATTACATTAATAATTAATTTTCAATTAATTATTTTTATTATTCACCCTTGATTAGTCTAATTCAGTAATTAATTACCCTTAATTAATTACATCACTTAGTTATCTTTAAATAATTTTGTTAATCAAATCTTAAGTTAATTACACTAAGTAATTAATTATTAATTACTTTCACTAAGATTATCCTTCATATTAATTACACAAAGTAATTAATCCAAACTACTTCCATACTTCAATTAATTACATCCAGTAATTACCCATTTTAATTACTTCACTAAATAATTTACTTTATAAATTACATTAAGTAATTATACTTAACCAATCCTCAAGTGATTATTTAAATTAATTAAACCAATTAATTAACTTGAACTAATCCTATTAATTAATTAACTACACCGAGTAATTAATTGCTTTAATTACTTTCATTAAGTAATTATACTTAAACAATTTCATAAATGATTATCTTTAATTAATTAATATAATTAATCATCTTAATTAATTACATTAATTAATCATTTCATAATCCTTAGTTAATGATCTTCATTAACTATTAATAATTTCTTAATTACTTTCCTTAAGTAATTAAACTTAAATAAATCTTTAATAACCAATTAATTAATCTCTAATTATTTAGTTAATTAAGTGCTTAACTGTAACTTAATTAATCTTTAATTACGTGATTAATTAATTTCTAATCATTAATTAATAATCTAATCTTATCTAATTAATGATCTTAATTACAAATTAATTATTCTTTAAATAATTAATCTTAAACCTTAATTAATTAATTTAAAACCCTTAATTACTAAATTTATTAATCCAAATCATTAATAATTAAATTAATTTATTATTCTTTAATTACCTTAATAATTTAATTATCCTAAATTATTAAATCTTAATTAACCTTTAGGATAAAACATTTTTCTTATTAATGATTTAATTATCATTTACAAATGCATTTGAAAACATTATACTTTTGAATTTACTTTTAAATTACATCTCAAATAAAGATTCAAAATAAATATATATTTAACTTTAACAAAATTTAAGCACATTTTAAAAACTTTTTTAAAACACATGTTTAAGAAATACTTATCTCATAAAAGAAATTTAAAAGAGTTTAAACCAAATTCATTTTAAATTCAAACCATTTTAAAATATACCTTAAACATTTTAAATTTATTAAAACATTTTAATTTGATAAAACTTTATTTTATTTCAAAACAAGGATACAAAGTAAAACTTGAATCCATACTTAACTTTGATTTAAAACTTTGTTTAAATCTGGCTTTCAATTTTTAATTTCATTTTTAATTTTAAAAACACTGACAGGTTTTTTAAAAACCTGTAACTAATCAACTAACCGAGCCACAACATAAGGTCTTCGAGTCAAACACCGCACATCTTCGAGTAAAACACGAAATAACTCGAGTACTCATCCTCTACTTCAACACAGGCATCATCAGAAAAACAAATGCACCGTGCACATGCATGGTGGCTACGGTCACTTCTGGTCATCTTCGCGACCCTCCTATAGTCGACGATCACAACCTCAGACCATCCAAACACCAATCCTATTGATTCACACTCGAAATCAAAATCGAGCAGGCAAACCCAAAAACTGGAATCAAAGACTCAACGTGGAACCTCCTCGTTCTCGCGCCTCCGACCATTGGAGTGCTTATACCTCTGGCCCCAACTTCGTCCATGCCCTAGCCACCATTCCCTTGAGTTCCGTAGACCTCAATCAACCAGAGGAGTCGCGCCGATCAAAAATTCAAGAACATAACAAAACTAGGTTTACAGAATTCATTGACAATCCATCGTCGCCACCGTGCTTGGAGCACCAATCCAATATTTTTCCTCAAGTCTCCGACCACTCTTCTACTTCCAGAAAGAATCACAACATCCCAGATCAACTAGATTGCTAGGAACTACTCAAATTCCATTTTCTGTCAAACCAGAACTGCTCATACATCTCTTAACTAAAAATTATGATTTCATTCTTATAAATCATGTTTTGAGTTAAAAAATTCAATTTATGTTCCTAAATTTATGAATTGGGATGTTTGAATTTTCACCTTTATTAAACATGCACTGTTATTTTTAGTTTATAGAGACACTCAGGTTTTAATTTGACTTATTTAAATTTTTAAACATAAATCTATGATTAATCAAACAACTTTTGTTTATATTCTAAGTCCTAACTATTATTAGATCAAAGGATAATGATTTTTTTTGTTTGCAAATCCGGGTCTTGAAAACAATGAACAAAGATATCTCAAATGATACAGGCATGCACACATTTACATCCAAATATTCACAGATAATTTATATATATATATATATATGCAAAAACTAACTCATCTATGTCCACACAAATCATAATTTTCACAGGAATCATCATGCAACCATGTTTAAACTTAAGTAATTTTTAAAAAGAATGTTACTCACTTGTTAAAATGAACAGAGCACTTTTTTGTTTTGATTTAAAAGCTTGAGTTGCTTGAATTTATCTTTGCTTTAAAAACTGCATGCTTGTTAAATGATGTTACTGAATCTTGAACTTGCTTCAGACAAATTCCAGGTTTGAAGAAAATGCCTTTGAACAGATTCCAAATTGAAGAAGAATGCACAGGCTTTGCTTTATAAACTTGCTTTAGTTTTGAAAAAAAAATGCAAGCTTTGATTTTGATAGTGGATTACCGGTTTGAGGAAGATGTTTACTGATTTTGATTCACAAACTTGATTCCAGGTTTGCTTTTGAAAATGAAAATGAATTACCGGCTTTTGATTTACATTTCAGATTTGAGGAGGATGTTAATTACAGATTGTATTTGAAGAATTTTACAGGCTGAAGATTTTGTTTTCAGATTTGTTTAGAGGAAATGGTTTGAGTTTTCTTCTTCGTTTTGACTAAAAGATAGAAAAGAAAATAAAGAATGAGAAAACAATGTACATAGCTGAAAATAAGATTTAACAAAAATAAAAGAAAATTAAAAATGACACATGTTTAACATCTTACCATTTTTCATCTTGTTTAATCTATTACTTAACACGTGTCATTTATTCCCTTAGAGATTTATATTTGTAATTTAAGTAATCTCTACTAATTTTTAAATGTTAATAAAAGTTGTTAACTTACTTTATAAATTTACAAATTCTTATATATATATATATTTATAAATCACATTTTAGAGAAAATAAAACAAAACAAAACATATATATATAAATAAAAGCTTATACAAATATCTTTAAAATCCAAAACATTTTAAATATCTATCTTTAGAATTTCAAAACTTTAAATTCAAATTCAAATTCAAATTAAGTTTTAAAATCCAATTTAAAGTCAATTTATAACAACACATTTAGTTTGAAAATAACAGATCCTATATTCCTTAAAATATATTTATATGTATACATATATAAACAATACATTATTAGTATTGGTTGAAATACAATTTAAAAATAATTTGTAAAAGAAGTTATCTCATTATTTATAAATTACTTATATTACTTAAATGAATTAATGTATCATATGCTATATTGTACTTTAAACTTTCATATCTAATTACAAATCATATTTATTAAGCAATATTTAAAAAGGAAAAGAAATCAACCTTATAAACATTTATCTTAAGTATTTTAAAACTATATAGTTATTTATTTAAAAAAATCTTTGAAAAGTTTTATATTAGACTTAATCAAATTTCCAAATTACTAAAATGTATATTAGAATTTGAAAACATGCTTTATTTATTAATTCCAAACCAAAGCTTATTTATAATATATACATATATATATATATATATATATCATAAATAGAAAACATTTTATTAGCTTTTTAAAAGATAAAATTCAGTAATTAAATGTTTGTTAAATTAGATTATTAAATTAATTCAAATTTATTAACAAAGATTATCAAATCCATTTAATTATTAATACAGATTATTAAATTGATATTTCCCAAAATTCCGGGTCATCACAGTTATACTGCAATCCCAAACCCAATGGAATAAGTCCTGAGGCCTAATTCGATAGTATGTGGAAGATATCTTTTTAAATCGACTATTTAAACAAAATTCAATTAAATTATTTCTAGGTGTTTATGGATCGTACGACCATATGGTAAATCCAAACGCTACGAAATTCGAGACTCGATAATATTACGGTATTATGGATCCAATGAAACTGGTTTTGTCGAATTTCAAGACAATGCCACGGATCGCTATTCTAACGCATTATTTAAATCGACGATTTCCAAAATTTACGAAATCGCTTGAAATTTTTAGTTTTAAAATATTACTAACTAAATTAAAATTCCAAATTAAATATTTAAAACCATAAAATATTTCAAAGTAAACATCGAAAAATCTGGGTCACTACAACTCCCCTTAAAAGAATTTCTTCCCAAAAATTACAAAGGTAGGACGATTGGTCCAAACCTAATAGCTTATCAAAACTCACTTAGTTAAAAATGACGTTCACTTTCCTAAAATCCTTTAGTTGCATTCAAAAATATTCAATTTCCATTCCTAAACCAAAACCCTTTTATTTCAATTACAATCAAAAATCAACCTTCGTTAACAAAATTTTCCAAAATTTTCAAAAAAAAAATTCTAACACCCTAATTTTCGAAATTTTTTGGCAGAGTCTCCCTTGTACGAAGAGCCTTTTACAATATGACAAGAGAGATAAAAACATATACGTCGACCCACACGATCAGAAAACACAATGTACAACAATATTTTATATTTTTGTGGTATTTAATCCGAAAACGTACATTTATTTAGCGTTATAAGCGAGCATCTTATTTTGTACGCGATTTAGCAAACCAATTCTAACCCAATAGCCTCCGGATACCTGTACTTACTCAATTTAATCCACGTAAGTACCCAAAACATCAAATTCAATAACATTTCGCTTATTTTACTAGTTAAACACAATATTTCATAACTAAACATGTTAACATTTATTTATAAGCAATTATATGATTTTGATACTAATTTAATTACTTTCAATCAACTCATATAATATCTCGCTCGACTGAAATGATTTACCACCAAACTATTTGCATTCAATTCATTTTTATACCAAAAAAACTCATATCCATTCCAAATTGATTTAGAAATCAATTTATTCACTTTCCATCTATGTGCAAAATTTTATTTACTTTCGTTTATGTCAAACGACAATTTTTCTATGCAAATTCAACGATATTCATAACCATTTCAGTTTATAGCTATTTTAAATTGATTCCAATCAATTTATATTTAATTCTATTCCATTTCAAATTGATTCTCTATCAATTCATTTACATTCCATTCATATCTACATTAATTATATTCAAATCCATTTTATTAGGATCTAAATCATTCAATGCTAATTTATTTATGAATCGTTTCATAAATTTATTTAAGCCAAGCTTCCATATTAACTTAAGTTAATTCATTGTATAATTCAAGTTTAGATTTTTATTCCTTCACCAAAATAATCAAACCATTTTTATTTTGGTTTTCTATTTCATTTTCAATTTTATAAGCTACACAACTTATTTTCTTCACAATTCCATAGTTTTCCACTTTATGTTTTATCCCATCAAAATTTTATAACTCATAATCATATAATCACTTTGCAATCCAAATAGTATATACAATTCAACTCGATATCATTTCTAATTCCAATTAAATTATTATTTAACTTAAGTTAAATTTCCATTCCAAACTTCAATGCTCCACGCTTCCCTTTCTTATATTTATTTGTTTCATTCACTTATTCATTTTCAATTCAATTCATTTAATTAGTTCACTTCACCAATTTATTCCATTTTACTTTGCTTGAGTTAAATCACCATTTCATTAATGCACTTCGCTAATTCGTTTCAAATCCAAATAAATTTCATTTTTAAAATTATTCTAATTGGTTTAAGATGAATTCCATTCAACTTCATATCTCTACTTTTAGATTAATTTTCTTACCTATGCCATTTCCAAATTATAAGTTCAAAAACATCTTATATAATGCTTTCACACATCATTTAGATGAAATTCCAGGATTTAAACACCCGGATTTATTTTTTTAATCCTTTTGAAATCACACAAATGCATATCTTTTGTTTCAGCGAACCATTCCCCTGAAATTTTTAAATTCAAACTTGGTTTTACCCAAAATAATTCCTTTCGGAATTTTCTTTAAACAAAACTTGTTTGCCCAACAAATCTGAAACATATCAATTACGGTAGCAATCCGTCACTTAGAAACTCGAAAATAAATACCGATTATGTCGCGATCATCATCAGAATTATTTTCCAGCGACTGTAGTGAGTTCAGTGCTTTTATTCTCCCAAAATTCTTTTTAAAACATTTTATATTCAAAAATATCTCCAAAATAATACTCCAATTAATCTTTTCAACCCCTTTGGAAAACATTTCCAAAACTTCTGAGATTTCAAAATTTCCAAATACTTAGTTCAAATCCATTTAAAACATTTCTTATAACTTCCAGGATTTTTAATTTCCAAATTCTGGTTTGAATCCATTTTTAGTTTTTAATCCACTTGTATAATCCATACTTATACAAATTTCCATTTGGTTATATATAACCATTTCAAATTTTATAGTATTAATTATGATTATATACTAATATCAACCAAACACATCAATACACTATAATAATTTTAGAAAATTATTCCTTTTATATCAAAATATAATTTGGGTAATATTATTTCATTTACCCGCTTCAAAACAATATTGTGTCAGTTAATCGTGTTTATGTGTTTAGAAACTCTTATTGATTTGGTGGTGTTCCACTACTCAACCAGAATTTATATACCACTCAACAGATAAATCAACACAATACAAAACAATTTATATTCGCTAACAAATACGCGCTCATATCTATAATGCACTCAAAATCATTCTAGAGTACTACTTATTCTTTCCCTAATGAGTAACCCCCACCAAAGCCAAGGTTCTCACTTAACCTTTGGCTTTGATACCATGTGTAATGAACAGGGCTTTTCGACCCTCGAAAATCGACATCAATACGTCCACTGTATAGAATGTCGAGCAATCGAGTGCTGGAATCACCAGTTCATTAGGGGTGAAGAAGAAAAAGGTAGAAGAAGAAACATGAAATAACAACATAGAATCTCACAATCGTAGCGGAATAAAATATAATATATAATACCAGATTTTTATACAAAAGAATATATAACTGTTTTATACTTACAGTCATCAAAGTACAACAATCAATACATCAATCTGGACAATTATAATAACTTATCCCTATAAAGTGGAAACATAAATCAAGTATGGAAATACATCTCTGTCATCCAGCTCGTCTCCTCAGCTCCATAGCATCCTATTCTGAATCTGTAATACTCGATCTGACCCGAGCATTATAATAAAGTAACACCCGAGTCAGTCTGAAAAACGAGCGTGAGAAAACACACTCAATTTTAATTATTAAAGTTATCAAAATCTTTTGAAAATTAAGGTATCTCGTAAGACTGCATCACACATAAACACGATGAATTTTTACCTTACGATAACCAAAACATTTTTATCAAATCATCTGATATTATAATAATTTATAAACAAAGTAAATAAAAAATAACTGAAATGCTTGCATCTCATGTTTCAGCATAGTTGGGCACAATCATAACTGTACGATGCTTATTGGAGAATGGATTCCATACAATGACTGGGCTATTAGGGTACTGCCTATTACAGTGCACCTCTAGAAAACTATAACGAGGACCTCGCTGATATCTCTTACAGCACAAGACCGACCCTATCCCTAACCTGGATAGAACTGAATATGTTATCACCCTGGGTGTTCCCGCCCTTCAAATCGAGCGCTCACTTTTCCATGCACAACCATATCCATAGTTTATATATATTTTCCTAGGTATCTAGAAAAGTGATAACATACGCTAATTGGGTGCAACCCACTTAGCCTTGTTGCATCTCCCCTAATTTAGTCATTCTCGGTTAATGAGACTTGAGGCTAACGGTTATCTTTCTAGAACAATTTCACTTAGAATGCTCATCATCCTCCAATGACGATGTTTTGATAGCATTCGTCCATACAAGTTGTCCTAGGTCTGGACAAACTGAATCACCGTCTTCACTATCTTCACGGTTCCATTTGTAACGCTCAAATCAGATCGATGTGGTTTTCAAATAATTAAATCTGACCCGGTCTCTACAAAACGATCAACGAATATGGCTAAAATTGATAGTCGGTTATTTGACTATCAATATAACATCCATATGCAGACATCGGGCCTTATTATAGATTTTTCAAAGTTTATTTCAAAATATCTTTATTATATATATGTGTGTGTATATATATATTCAAATCACTTCCAAAATTTTCAATATTTGAGACAACTCAAATAATTATACCCATATCAGGATATTTCAAACCATCTCTTATTTCAACACTTAGAAAAATATTTAAAAATATTATTTCTAACCACCTTACTTCTCAACACTTAGGAAAATTTCATTTATTTCTCTTTTCTCAAAATTCTTCACAAGTTACATTACAAATTCCTTAACTCGTCTATAATGAATTCTATAAGTTCTAGGGTTCCTTAATAAATTCCCTTTATTTCCAAAGTCAAAACACTTGGCTATAATTCCAAATATTCATTTCTAACTTCTTTTACGAATCCTAATTCATTTCTCGAAGTTCACTTTTATTTAAATACTTCCAAAACCTCAAGAAGATTTATAAATAAATTAAATCATTCCAAAATTCCATATATATAAATAATAAGTATTTAAAAAATAATATTTTATGTTTAAAACATGTTCAAATAATTGTTTGAAATATTAAACACTTTTCAATAAACATTAATAAATCATTTCCGATCCACCTTTAATTAAAACTAATCGATTTACAAAGCTTGTTATAAAATTAGAATTAATTTAAATAAAAATTTATATTTGAAAATCCACTTTTTGAAATATTCCAATACTAACTAGTTTAAGATTTCATAATTTAATAAACAAAATTTCTCCTTTCTTAAAACAAACTTAACTTCCAAATATACTTTTTTCTTTGAGCTCAATAACCAATTTCAATTATAATCCCTCTCGATGCACAACACACTAATTCCTTTCCGATTCCCTAACCATTTTCACTTTTTCAAAATAGAATACAATATTTTCCTCAACTCTGTTCCCATACTCTAATATAAATTCACCCTTTGAATTTTATATTTCTAATTTAGCAACTACTATCGCTTTCCATTATTTATAAACATTGTTTATAATTTGTAAACTCCTTTGAGTTTTCACTTGTTTATAAAACTAATTTCATTTATAAAATCTCATTTTATAAATCCATTCCTTAATAAATCTCATTTATCTTTCAAATTTATTTTTAATATCAATTAAAACACCTTATCCATGTTTTTCTAAAATATCATTCTAAATTCCATGTTTAAAATTTTATTATATAAATTACCTTAAAGCACCATTAAAAATATTTTGCAACAGTTAAGTATAAACCCACAATCGTTTTTTTTATCCAAATCGATTTCCTTTAGATAATCCAAATTCCGATGTAAATATTTTTATATCTAAAATCTCCTTTTAACTTCTTCAAAATTAAAAATAATATTTATGGTATTTAAAATACCAAAACAAAGGCCAACGCTACTATAGCGTCTAATTCTGTAACAACCCTGGTTTTGGTGGTTACCTGTAATATTAAATTATAACGGTGGTTAGAATTTCATATTGAGAATAAAAATAAATTGGAGGTATTTTTCATTGTTTATTTTATATAAACAATGGATCTTAAGCATAAAATATGAAAATAAGTTTAATTCAAATCACCGCATAATTTATATCAGAGTATTTACACAAATCATATATCATTATATGAAATTAAAATCAACATTTTTGAGGAATCGAGTTTGATCCCTCTAACCTGTTTCCGTGCATCCACAGATGTTAATACAACATAAAAAATACCAATCCCACTTCGAGGGGGATATCGTGGTATATAGGGTCATCCGCTATTATGTTGGGCATATAGGGTCTCATCCGCTAAAATATGCTGGAATATCAATCAACTACTTATATATATATATATATATAACATTCAACAGATGGTAATTTATAAATTCAACCAGCATTCAACAATTTGTTTTAACTATTTAAAATAAATTTTAGTAATCCTAATGAGTGAGAATTTCTCATCTTTGATTTTTATCGCAAACCATTCAAATTTTAAATTACATCCAACAACGTTCGATCTAAATTTAAAATTCCTACCGACTCCGAAAAATCCCAAACCCATTCTATTGCATAGATCATGCTGCAAGGAACCAACTCGACTTATTTTATTCATTTTGGACCTCGTATAAATAAATTGTGAATTTGTATAAATATTGATTTTTATTTGTAATAAATAAAAGATTATGAATTTAACTTTTAAAATTAATGTTTTCAGACCTGCTCAAAAACACTTATGCTCCTCACTGCCACACTCCTCCACTTCACTGAAAATCCTCCTTTGCATCTCGGCCGAAAATGAACTATCGCCATTACCTGCCTTCCAGCCTTGACTCGCCGACCCATCCACAAAGCCTTGGTCGTCTACTGCCTCGCCTGCAACCTCTGCCTACCGATCAACACTACAGCAGCCTCGTGCCCTAAACCTCTCGATTGTCGTCTCACAATCGCATGCGTGCTCCAGTCCTCATCACTAATGAAACCATTGACATCGAGTCTGCGTCATTACTTCGAGACACGACATCCACCTCAGCCATGGCCTTCGAAGTATCGCACCACCCAATGTCGCCAATGCCTCAATTGCCATTGATCGATGCTCGGGTCGATAATCATCTCCCCTCCCTCCAAAATCACGACCATGCGCTCACCTCCCGCTTCAGTCGCAACCACGCACTCGCCTCCCCCTGCTGCTGCTGCCTGCTTCCAAACTCAACCAAGGACGCGCTTCACTTCCCTTCATTCGCGTCCGCCTCAACATCTATTTTTTTGAAATCATTCGCCATCTTCGAACGAAATTTCAATTTGAAAATCAAAGGAAGTAAAGGAGACAATCGCGTTTCTTTTTTTTAATTCGATTTTTTTCATTCCTGAAAATATGCCAGAGAGAAGACATGAAATGATTTTCGAATTGAGATGAAAAGGATAAGGACGTGAGATTTAAAGACAAACGAGGTTGCATATTTCAGAAGGTAAGTAGCCTATAGGATATGATGTTGACTTTACTAATTTTATAATTTTATATTCACTCGTATAACATAACCGAAAATTCCAAACTCCTGCCGAGATGTGCCGTCTGGCGTTCCTAATATTATACCGCTATTCTAAACCCAGTGGAACAAGTCCTGAGGCCTAATTCGATCACATGTGGAAGATAGATTTTTAAATCGACTGTTTAAACTAAATTAAATTAAATTATTTCTAGGTGTTTATAGATCGTACGACCACATGGTAAATCCAAATACTACGAAATTAGAAATTCGATAATAATACAGTATTATAGATCCAATGGAACTAGTTTCATCGAATTCTAAGATCGTGTCCCGGATCGCTATTCTAACGCGTCGATTAAATCGACGATTTCTAGAATGTACGAAATCGCTTGAAATTTTCAGTTTTAGAATCTTGCTAACTAAATTAAAATTCCAAATTCAATATTTAAAATCACAAAAATATTTACATTTAAAAATCGGGGTCATTACTTGGCAGCATCCAACGTGTAGTTTTAAAAATGGTTATAAATATTGACATTACGAATCTACATAGTCAGGTTTGTTTATCAAAAAATTATGGATTTAATAACTGTATTGTATAAATATCAATAAATCAAAATTTATTTTGTACTAATTATCAATTATGATTTCAAGGTTTTGGTAGCAGTACATCCTATCAGATATTTACTTTCTACAGATGACATGATATTTCCTTAATTTCTAATTCCATAAAAGAAGATCAATATCCGGAGATAATTGAAATCAAACATGTGGTAGTAACTTTAGAGCAAAGAGTTTTTTAGAAACTCAAAATAATATGTAGAAAGAAATTTACTTCTATTTATATAGGTACATTTCCAATTTCCATATTAACAAAGACAATTAATATAAGTACATTTTCCATTTTCCATATAAACAAGGATACTTGACTAAGATTAAATGCATATCACTATTGTCTTCTTCGTTTGTTTTATATATATACCTATCTTTAACCTTTCAGTTGTTTTTAAATTTTCACCACCAAACATGTGAAGATAATCTTTCTTGCCACTGATTTTTGGATTTAGGACATTAGCCTAGAAGCACTTCTGCTATTTTATGAATCATACTATTTAAATATAGTAAGATTATTTAGTTTATTAAAGAGTAGTATTATATATTTCTAATTTCATAAACATAGAATAAATCTTGAGTCCTATCCTCAATATGGCAATTAAAAAGGTCTTTTCTTAATAAAATATGTATCATAGATCCAAATTTATTTATTTTAATGAGATAGTAATATATTACTAACATTTCATCACATAATTATATACAATCTTAAGAATAATCATGGTTATTAGCATATAATTACCTAAGTGTGAATCTAGTTAAATCTAACATGTTTAATAAATATGTAGTAAATGCTCGATAATAACTCAAATTCTAGATCAATGTAGTATGTATAAAATCAGTAATGAATTCAACAATGTTCCAAATGTATATTGGATGCCTACATTTGATTATTGCTTCATGAATAAGGTACATTCAAGTCAATTTTTCATTTCTTCTAACAATCCAAGATTTCGCTCATCTTATTTATTAGTTGTTTGTAGTTAATAACGGTTTAGCGTAATGTTTTTATTTTTACAACAATGAAATTTTAGGTGGCTAAGTAGTTAATGCTTTGTTAATCATTGTTAATCCTTCGCAAATAGTGGATGATCTCATTATATAAGCAATTTTAATGAATTTTACTTGGTAACTATTATTGTTTACTTGATGCATGGAAAATCTACAGTACCATACTTGGATTTGACACGTCCTCTAAAGAAAGCAGTGTATTGAACAATGCTTGCTCTAGAAAGTGGTATAGATTCTATTGATTTTTTTTTAAATTTCACAATTTTCATGCATTAAGTTTTTCTTATGCTTTTATCTGTTCTTTATATGTTCTAAAATGTTCGACAATATATTAAAATGCAACGTTGGAAATGTAGTAATGTATTGCAAAGTAAAACAACTTTGTTCGTCGTTGTCGCTTTGATTTAGAGTAATACTATTCACGCCATAAAACGAATGAAAATTATTCAATTTCAATTAACGATATAAAGTGCGTCTATGCTTTAGTTATTCAATAGCATAAAGCATGTTTGAATTAAAAAGACATGAAGAAACTTTTAAATGGAGGTACAAAACATATAATGAAGTGCAGACATGCTTTTGACCACCAACTAAAATTTGAGTAATTTTTTGTAATTTTTATGGTGTGAATGAGAATACTTTTGATTTATATGATTGAATGGAGGGAATCATTACACTGCACTTCATTTTTTCCCTTAGCATGTTCTTTCTTTTTTCATTTTTCTTTTTAACATGCTTAATTTATGTCAATCGGTTTCGATCTCAAGGTCTCTAGATCCATCTTCCATTAGCAAGTTCTTTTTTTCTAAGATTAATTTTAAGAGATACAACTCTATATTTAAATATATATGATATTTGTAGAAATAGAGTTCTATGCTGCTACTGAGACAAAAGCATCATGTGAACAGTTGGGGGAAGGCTTAACGATGGGTATGTTAATGTACGTGTCCTTTGTTATTTTATTTGAAATTTATATTTTATAATTTGATAACGATATTTAGGAATCAGTGTAAACTACTAGATTGTTGATGTGCCTCTAAAGCATGTTTTGAGATAAAAAGACTAAATTAGTGCTAAAAGCTACAATGAACAAAGTCGCATTATATCCAAATTTCGAAATCTGGAGAGAAAATAATTAACATGAATGTTTGTATCAATTTCCTTGCACATTTTCGTAAGTTGAACTGAGATCGACTTTGGGCGGGTGCTTTATGCATGGCTTCTATGCAAGTGCATAAAGGATAATATCATTTGTCTTATGCTTAGTTTTAAGCTTTAAATTTAGAATGATTGATTGATGATGCAAATGCTACAAAAAGTGCATAAAATGCCTAGCTCTAACTTAGAGCTAAGCTAGAAGTATTGTTCGGTTATAAACCATGCATAACTGAAACTCAATTTAAAATTCAATGTGAGATGCAAATGTGAGATCTTTTTTAGCTGTTGTATCTAAAATTCATCTGTCATGGGTAATACAATTTGTATATTGAACAATTGTATATTTATTGAACAATTGTACTAAATAGATTTATTGTTATATAAATGAACTACACAAAGTATAAAAGTTTGCATTTATCTAAAATTATGGTTAACATCAAACTATTTCTCTATGTATTTCACTATGATTCTTTTCATTATTGTAAAATTATGGTTTAACATTCTCTTACTTGCTATATTTTATTTCCTTCCCTTATTTACTTTCTATTCCATATGACAATGATTTTCATGTTTTTCTATTTGCTATGTAACTACAATATTTTTCCCACACCCATGTGCAAAGCACGGGTTTACACTAGTGTACACATATATTTTTGTGTTAGAAAATGTGTACATGCTTTGCTCTTTTATAACAAAATCTGAGAACAAAATGAGTTTATTTTTAAAACAAGTTTTCACATTTCATTACAAGGGACAAGGAAATAAAAAGGCAAGCAACGTGGAATGGTTCCAGTGTGCATGCATGTGTATTTTGTTGAGAAAGTTAGTTTAAAAAGTTAGATTTTACGGTACCTCGCTACACAAAATCCCGTTCCCATATGGACAGTAAACGATAGAAATAAAAATATAATCGCACATAACAACGTGATGCGATCACAGACAAAAATAAAATTGATAGGTTTAACTTATTATGTGAAGTTTCAAAAGTGCCGGTGTTTGACGTAAAAAGTGTCAAACAAAAATTTTATTATATTTTCAAAATTAAAAATTATGGAAAAACTCTATAAAATAAATTAATAATACATCATCAAATATCAGAAATTAGTTTCAAACATTTATTTTATTGTATTATAATTTTATATCCGAATATTTAAATAAATTAAATATTGAAATTTGAAGACCCAAAAATTACGGGTTATTACAAATATAAACTATATATGTTAATTGTTTAAATTATCATGAAGGTTGATTTCTTATGTTATATGGTTGATGTTTTGAATATTGTATACATAAGAGTAAATGTTTATTTTTGGTCCAAATTTCATAAGTGGACTTTTGTGTAAAATCCTAAATCTTTAGTTTCCTTTCTATATTCAAAATTTTGTGTAAAATCATAAATCCTTTATTTTCTTCCAAAATTAAAACTTTGATTTAAATTGTTAACTTTAATATATGTATAGAATAAATTACAGCTTTTATACATGATTTGTTTCCAGATATGAAACATTAATTGCAACTATTTATATATATTTAAACATATATGTGTATGCTAATTTATCTTAAATTCTTAAAATGGACTTTAGTGTAAAATTGTAAAATTTAATATCTAGCTCTTCTTTAATCGAAATTAAATTCACTGCCATTAAATCTAGTTTTCAAAACTAAATGGTTAGATTTAATCTCAATAGAATGCATATACATTCATATTTATCTGTTTATCCATTATTATAAATATAATTTTAAATCAAAATCCTAGACAACAAAGGCATAAAGGAAAAATGAGTTTATTGTTGTGTAAATCCCAAAACCTACATACGGTCACATTAACTATGTACACTTCTTATCTACAGCACGTGCACTTTATACAAACACATGCATTTGCAACACATAAAAACTAAAACTAAATAACAAAAATTCCAAATAAAATAAAATAGAGATTTTATTTAAATATTTTAGATAGGATCTAAACTTTATTTGGACTTTTTATGCCCAATAAAGATCTAAAATAGATTTATTTTGAAATTCACTCATTTAACCCGATTTCGACTGGCTCGATTCCTTCAATGGTATTGGAGCCCAATAGTCTATGCGGTTCAATATTACAAATGTTACGGTTAATTGATTAAATACGATCTATTTACTAGGGTATCTAGAAAGGTAGGGTCGAATGTTGGTTTTGGATAATCAAGTACTCAGTCCTACCTAGCTATTGGTCTGGCCCGAAAGATGAAGTAAGCCAAAAGGTTATCCCAAATATAAAGATCCAAATTGATTTTGTGCCCTGGGCTAATTTTCAAAATTTGTTTGAAAATTAAAAGATATTTTAAATTTAAATGTTAAATTTAAAATATAAAAGTAAAATTTTACAAAAGTTATAAAATACAGTTAATTTTTTCAAAATTGTTTTGAGAAACAAAATTATTAATTTCAATGTTTAAATTTTTTAAATTTTAATTGATATTATTAATTGAATAATTAATTAAAAGTTAGCTTATTAAAACATATATATTGATATATGTATATAACTATAATTGTTGTAGTTCATGGTTTATCTTAAAATTGTTCATGATAGATCAAATGAAAATTTCAAATTAATTGAAATATTTAAATAAATTATTTATTTAAATAAAATTTAAAATTAAAAGTCAATAAAAGTTAGTTGATTAAAATGAATACATATATTGATATGTAGACACAAACAAGCTATATATGTTATAGTTGACTAACTATCTTAAATAGATTATGATGAATAATATAAATTAAATTAAATTAATTAGATATGATTTAATTAACAAGATTTAAAATTAATTAAATACGATTTAATTAATAAAGTACATGTGTATATATTATATAAATAAAATAAATCGAAAAAGTTATAAACAAGTAAATACTTAAATAATTATATATGTATAAAATTAAGTGGAACTAGAAACCTAAATTAAATTTAAGAAATAAATACATATGTATGGTATATATGTCGCGATTTCAAATGTGTTTGGCACTAGAATCATGAGGTTATTTCACAAGAAATATATTATTCCGTAAATCAATATCACTCAATATATGTATATTAAAGATTATGAATCCTTATTAGTTATCATCTACCATTTATATATTAATAGATTACTTGCATACTCTTTAGTTATTGATATCCCTTAAGCTAGAGATGTTATATGTAATACTACTAATATATTGACTAGACGAGGTAAGACACATGCACATATTTGTTGATATTCCTCAAGTTATGTGAATTATAATTATATAATCATGAAATGGTAGGTATGAGTGAATAATCTCTTTAAATTTGTTGATATTCCCTAAGGTTGAAATGAAATTAGCACAAATACCACGGTTTAGGAGTTGTATTCGATATAACTGATAAAACGTTATCCATCGCTTGTGGGCCTATGATTTATTGATAGTCCTCAAGGTAAGAATCACCAGGCAAGCAAGTCCTAACGTCCACTAGAGAAATCGAAATATTTATATGTCTTTCTTAGGATGTTGAGAAATATAAATATCTAATGGCAGCCTTATTAAAAAATAAAATGATAACATTTGACCTTTCTAATATTGTAAAAACATCTACTAAATAAAGTTAAAATAATCAACATCGATAAATTCTGAAACTAATAAAATTGATAAAATATTTATAAGTTAAGACTAATAAATGACCTAAATGAATGATTGACAAATCAATATAAAATATACTTAACTTTAAATCCTTTGGCATGTCATCGCTTCAACACTCATATAATAACTATTTGTAAAACCATTAAAATTCGTTCATCGATCGCTTAGTTGTTTATTTTTACAAGACTGTGTATTGTTTATATGAATTTCGAACTCTGATAGTAGTACTAGAGCATGGATATTTGATCTATATTCAGTCATATATTAACATTTTATGGTGAACGGCCGTGGTTCATAATGTACGAAAAGTCAATAAAGTTGGTTCATTGGAAATATGCAAATAAACCATAGTATGAGTTATATATTCAATACGATTGATTACAATAAGAATATCCTTTGAATGGTTTGACCATTTGGAAAGGAAAGTGAATGTATAAGAGTAAATGTAACTCAGGCACAATCGGGATGAAAAAGAGTGAATGGCCACTTCTACTTCAATAAAAGACATTCGAGAATTTTATAAAATACTAAATGATACTTATTACAGAATGAGAAATATGATCTCTATTCCAAATGTATTTTCATATAGAAATTGGGTTTCTATAAAGGATATTTCAACGAGTTTAAGATATTTTATCGAAAACGCTTGACTGTAAACTATCTATAGTAAAAGAAAAAATGTCAACTTATTTTCGTACATGTACCAAATATTATTTACAAATAATATATGATTTCAATAAGGATAGAGAATATAAATAGATATATTTTTTTATGATTATTATGAATATTCATTATCAAATAAATCTAGAATAATCTTATTTTTTGCATTAGCTATATAATATGGAAGTATCTAAAGTTTTACAATTATTTTGGTATTATAGACTAAGCCACAACTTTGAGGAAAAATTCTTTAATCATAGGATTATAAATCATATGGTATTAGTGAATTATATCTCAAATGATTAAAGGTAAAGCACTCATTCAATGGGAGCGGCACAAGAGTTAATGAACTCTAAGGATTGATACATAGAGATGTATACAGTAATACACTTGATGGTAGCAAAACTATTTCAAATACTTCATTAAATTCACTGATGAATTATTTCAAATATGCACATCTGTATTTAATACATAAAGAGTATGTTTATGATAAGTTTATAGAATATAAAACGAAAGCAAATAACATGACATGCAAATGGAAATAAAATAATTTGATTTGATCAAATTGTTGAATGTATTGGAAAGTAGTTCCAAATGTGCCTAAAATGAATAAGATTCTACCTCAATAGTCTCTCCTCTCTATGATACATAGTGATGTATCGGCAAGGAGTAATTGGACTTTACTGAACAAGGCACTGTAGATGATGTGTGAAGTTGAGTAAACAATCTTATGTAAGGTCATGTACTCAAGAGCAAGTACATAGGGTTAAAATTAGTTTCATCTAAGACAAAGTTTACGAGATCCTACAAGATAAAATTTATGAGTTGAGAGGATGCATGTAGTACTTGTTAGTAAGGGATCTTGTGTGGACAATCTCAAATGAGTATGGGACCAATCAATACTGATTGATCAATTTATGTAAGTTTAATAAACTTGAAACCAAATCGATTTTACATAATAAATAGGCAATTCTTTAAATGTTTATGAATACCTATTTCATTGCATTGAGAAATAATTGTTATTTTAAGAAACACCAGCTTCATGAGAAAGAATTTCTTTTAGAAATTATTAATGGTAAAACTAGGGGTGGGCGTTTAACCGACATAACCGATGTCAACCGAACAGCAGGAACCGATATAAACGGTTAACCGACCTACTTTAACCGATCAACTTTGGGCTGGTTAACGGTTAACACACTTGTTAACCGCGGTTAACCGTTAATCGAATAAGTTTTGAACCTTTATTCATGAATTTCGTATTCGTTCCTTTTATAATATTATTTATCTCTTTCTTGAACGATTATAGCCTATTGCCTCTTTGCTCCCCTAAAAACGTAATCTACGTAAATGTCGCCGCCCCTCTATTCCCTCATTCGATTTAAAGAAAAACGCTAGATCCACTTACATATCTTCTCATCGAATAATAATATCCCTAATTGTCGATTCGTCAACTACGATTCCAACTGCGACTCCAACTATGACTTGTAAGCACGCGATTCCAATTGCCACTCAATCGATTAAAGGCTTTGAGTGACCGAGTCAAGATATGGTGAATACTAGCTGAAAGAGGAAGAATTTGAGTTTGCTTTTACTTTTAATTAGTTGATTGTACTTTTATTGATGCGAAAATCTGTAAATAGTTTACTACATTATATTTACAATAATATTATTTTATGATAGTTGATTAAATTTGGTTTACTGATTCGAAATCTGTAATAATATTTATAGTTTACTAATGCGAATCATGTGAAAATCTGTAGATAGTTGATTAAATTTATTTGTAAAAATTAAATTTTACAATAATATCCACTTAAGTACGAATATTATTAATAGTTTACTAAAAAGTTTAATTTACACTATGAAATTTACAGTAATATCCAGTTAAAATTGACGGTAAATTTACATTATTAATATCCAGTTAAAATTAACTGTAAAATTTACAGTAAAATCTGCAATAATATTTATAGTTTATTGATTTACCGTATTAAATTTATAATATTTATTAGCTTTGGAAACATATGGACCTCAAATATACAAATTTTCAATATGCACCAGTTTTTGAAGTACATCAGAGTTTTTAAAGTATACATATCATTAGTTTCGAAAGTATGAGATTTAAAATGTGTGTATATATATATATATGATTTTGAGCGTATGTATGGTAAGAGCATATTTTTTCCAAAGTTTCGAATGTCTGTTATTTTGAATTTGAACATATGGGGTGCATATCTGCGGTTCCAAATGTACTAAGTTTTCAAAAATGCAAAGATTTAAATAAACAAAAGTTAAAGATGCATACAACAGTTTCCAAATATGCATGACCTAATATATGCTACTTCAAATTTATACCGTTTCTAATATATATAAGCTTTGATTATATGTTAGTTCTAAGAATACCAATTTCATATACATAAGTTTTTGACGATGTATATAGATTCAAATGTGGCAGTGATTTTAAAAGTTGAATGTTTTCAAAGTATGTATCAGTTTTTGCCAAGAAATCTGGGCATTGGTTTCGAAATGCATATTAGCTCCATATGTAAATATATATTCATTGGTTTTCAAAAATATAAAAATCTATATCTGATATTTTTACAATAAATTTACTGTATTTAATATTTATAATTTTTTTAAAGAGTTAGAACTTAAATAGTTTATAAATTTGCATTTAAGTATGAACATGTAGATAGTTTAACATTTTATACTCAGCATGAACTTAAATTACTCACAGTACCAAATAGTATGAACTATTTTTACAGTAGATAGTTTTGTTTTCTTATGCTCAGTATTTTGTACTTAGTATTTTTGTAAGTACTTAAGTACGAACATGCAAATAGTATGAACTTAATAGTATGAACTATTTTTACAGTAATATTATACTCATATGTAGATAGTTTTACAATATTTTTACAGTATAATTACTTACAAGTAGAAGTTTAATTTTTTTTGTACTCGGTATCTTTTATAAATACTTAAGTATGAATATGTAAATAATATGAACTCAAATTACTTTAATAGTTTAATTTTTTAAATAGTATGAACTATTTTAACTATTTTTTAAATAGTATGAACTTTATAGTATATTAACTTAATAGTATGAACTTAACTGTATGAACTTAATAGTAATATTAACTGTATGAACTTAAATGTATGTTAACTTAATAGTATGAACTTAACTGTATATTAACTTAATAGTATGAACTTAACTATATATTAACTTAATAGTATAAACTTAACTATATATTAATTTTTGTTTTTCATGCTCCATAACAGGTACAAATAGGTAGTTCTAGAGGAATAAGATATGACGATGAGTTTGTGGAAGAAGTGGATGATGAGGAAAACGGTGAAGAAGACATCAACATTATAAAACCTCCTCTACATCCGATGCGCAAACCTTCTTCTATAAAGCCTTATCTGGTATGGGAATATTTACTAATGACGCTAATTCAATTTTCAGAAATGTATATGCAACTATTTTGGTCAACAATTTGCATATGATTCTAAATCAAATGGCACTACACATTTAAATTACCATATAAAACATTCATGCAGGTCCATTTTATGTGATAGTGATAAGAGACAAAAAACTTTAACTTTTGGAACAAATAGCGATAGTGAAGGTAGTTGCAATCTTATCGCATGGTCATTCAATAAAGTGGGATGTAGAAAAGCGTTAGCTCGAATGCTAGTTATTGATAAACTCCCTTTTAGTTTTGTAGAGGTTGGAGGTTTTCTTCAATTTCGTCGGGAATTGTGTCCTGTTTTGAAGTTCCTTCAAGTAGAATAATTTGTAAGGATGTGCTTTAGTTATATTGGGACTAAATAGAATCCCATAAACGTATGTTCTCAAAATCATTGCATGGTGTTTGTCTAAATACTGATAGAATCTACTTTTAGCACCGGATCTTCTTGCGATTCCGGTATCCATGGTTGCTTTCGAATCCTCTTTTAGCACCAAAGGGAGAACTATAATCCTTTTTGTAGTACATTGAGCCCACAGATGGTTGAGGCATTAGTTCGTACTCAAAATTGGTTAAGGTTCAAACCAATTTTTGTCCATCATCGGATTGAGGTTCCAATCGATGATGTTTCTTATTATGATGAACTCTTATCAGGTGATATTTGCAGTTGTAAAATAATATAGTTCTTCATTTGTTGGATTTTAAATACAATCCTCTAATAAACTTGTTTGGTATGTAGATTTTGTGCATGGATGTCAACGTGAGTCGCCATCATCTTTTATGTTCATGGATGGTCCATGTTCGTCGTCGTTGCATTCACCTTCACCATGGTTAGTTTCATTTGGTAGAAATGTTTATATAGTTTAATGTTTACACTTGATAAATATATTGGTATACCTTCAAACTTTACTGGAATTAAACGCGGTGAATTATGATGTTAAACTAGAACCCAAATACATGTCAAATTGTTTTACAGGGCACAATTTGCAATGTATATGTTACATTGAGTATGTATGTTCCTTTCATATTATAGTTAATTCTGTTATAGTTTTTTTTTTTCCAGTGCAGTGACTCATCATGGCTGTTACTTCTTTCATACTATTATTTAGAATGAATATACTCATTCAGTTTAGTCATTCAATATGTCTTCTTGGTTGCCATTGATTAATAAACTTCACTGTGTTAAGACAGTCTTCAAACAAACAACTAATTTTTATTTCATTTCCAAGTAATCAAAGCATAATACCTTCAAGTGGTTTTCCATCAGGCCATGTTAACTACGAGTTTGCAGATGTACCCCTGGTACTTTGAAACTAGTTCTGGTTTACATATTTAGACGGAGCACACAATATGCAGTAACAGGTCGTTTGACCTGATAGTATTGTAGTGGTGACAGTTACTTTTATTAGTCTTGCTTTCAATATAAATGAACAATATTCTGCAATTATTTATATAAGTTATATTAGTATATTAGTTCATTATGTATTACTTAATTAGTATTTTATACTATGAAAGGACAGTAGCATCTTAAAGATTAAAGTAAATGAACATTTCTACTATCAAAGGAAAGTAGCATCTTAAAGATTATACTAAACTAAACCTTCATAATATCCATAATACTTAATATAAATGTCATTTATGTTGGTATACATGTAGTTGAATGACATATATGTTGGTATACCTATAGTTTAATATACACAATACTTAATATAGTCATTTATAATACATGTATGTTGGTATACCTGTAGTTTAATATACATAATACTTAATATAGTCATTATAATACATGTATGTTGGTGTACTTGTAGTTAATATACATAATACTTAATATAAATGTCATTTAACATAGTCATTTTCTAACCTGTCAATTAACAAAAACCTTCATAATATACCTGTAGTTAAATGACATGTATGTTGGTATACAATATCGTTGCTGCTGTGCTTGTGTTGGTTCAACAATTGTATTGAAGCACATTGAGACCACATCGCCATTTTAAATGCATTATAAATATACATCTCATTTATAATATATCATTTAATATATGCATTGCCATTTTAAATGCAGTCGCCAGTGAGTGGAATATGGATTGAAAGTCAAATGGAGAGTTGATTTGAAGATTGAAGCGGATTTAAATTTTCTTTGCATTTTTAGTGGAAAATGAATGTATTTCAGTATTTCCATTGTCGTTTATGTTGAATATTTATTGCAATTTGAGTGTATTATGTATCAATTGGTGGCTACAAGCTTGTAAGTGTATTAGCCTGTAGTAATGCATTATTGAATTATGGTAAGTCTGTTACGCAGTGGATTCATTATGACCTTGGCGGTGTAAGCCTGTATAAACAAATGCTCTGATTGCAATTGTAACTTTATATGTAGTGGATTCATGGTACTATATTATATGCAGTGCATTTATATAAGCCTGTATAAAGTTAAATACGGTGATTGCAAATGTATTTGTGTATCATGCAGTCAGTAGTGTAGACCCGAGTTAGTAAGATATGACATGCATTGACTGTTCGAAGAGTTAACCAATATGGTCGAATGGTTAACCGAACCGGTTAATTTTACGGGTTAACCATGGTTTAGTTTAATTGATTCGGTCAGTTAAAGCAATAGGTTTTGAAGTATGAACCGGTTAATCGAAAAGTTATTTTTAACCAATTAACCGTTGAAATTAACTGATCGATTCGGTTAACCGAACATGCCCACCAGACCAAACCTAAACAAATTAGAATGTCTAATGTAACACATTAAAGAGAAATAATGATTCTCTTATCGATGCGAGAAAAAAATTCCTCAATTATTAATAAGTCAACAAGAGTATTAACTCTTCATATGGCATGAAGCACAAATCTAAAATGATTCCAAGTACAGTAGCAAAATATTATTTTGATAGTTATACCTGAAGGAATATGATCTATCAACCGCAGTTGTGTCTTCGAGAAGAAGACCGAAGTAGTTGGAATATAAGCTACATTAGTAGAATAACATTGTAACTTTCAAAGTAAGTTAATTCGGATTTTAATCACAAAATTACCATTCGCTATGATTTTGAGCTTTGGTATATGTATGTTGAAATGAAATTTTAAATAATGATATAGAATATGTTACTTGCACTTAATAAACAAAGTGTCTTAAAGTCAGGAATAACGATTCTGAGTTTATGGGTTATGGATATGGTACAAGAAATGATAAAAAAAAAATATAATATTCAATAAGCATTAATGTCAAGAAAGTGTTTTGACAAAGAAATCAAATGGTATGATTTTGGATCAAAATATAGAGGAAGCATGTGTCTGTAAGAAATAATGTTAGCAGGTGCTAAAGTATTTCTAAAACTATAAGTAAACTATAAAGTTTTGATTGTCAATGATGTGTTCGTGTTAAAATCATTTCAGTTTCATTGTTTAATTATCTATATAGGATTTGAAAGGGCATCTTTTATAATCAGTATAAAAAGGATGCAAACAATGTTCCAAAAAACGATATACACAGACACTATATTAAATTGTTTATTATGGAGCATGTAAGATTGGTTTCTTGTGCATTGGAAATAGGAATTATCATATATGCTATATTGTCTAGCATATCATACTTTGCTTGTGTATTTTACACGTAGAGAAAGTATCAAATTTGAATTATGATCCCTAAATGATAATTTATAGTATTCTTAAATATTTGTGAAATACTATAGAGTTATTTGTAGAAACAACGAACTTCTTATGAAACTCGAATTTCATAAGTGATATCGAGTATAGCATGTTAATCTCAAATTCTTGTTCAAGCTTAATTGAGAAATTTGCATTAGAAATATTCTAAACAATAAGTAGTAACCGATTTAACCAAATGGTGAGAACATTGCCTTGAATAGCATTACAATAAAAGAAGTATAAATAAATGCATAAATTTATAACTGAACTAGGGGTGATTCCATCTATTAAGAATCTCATGATATAGTTATATGATAACAATGATGCGATACAGTTCTTTGAGGAACCTAAAGCTCAGTAGAAGTCGAAAGACGTACTCTGAAATATTCCACATAATAAAATTAGTTTATCAGCATTGCAGAGAGTTAATTGACATTGTAGGTAGTTTATGCAAAATAATGTATCGGTCATAAAGGGACTTGTTCGATTAATTTTGAGAAAACTGATCGAAGGAGTTGGAATAAAGTTCCACAATTGATCTTAAGTGCAAGTGGATATTGATAGAGTTAGGGGTATGCCCTCAGGGTAGTTACGTAATTTCTACATATGTCTAACTCGATAATCAGTCTTATGAAATGATAATAGAAGAATAATGGTGGATTGTTCATCCATAGGGGTGTAGGCACCCAGTCCGCATGAGCCCCACGAACCTCCACTATATAGGGTTATTTTACTTTTGGACAGCCAGTCTTGATCAAAATAAAAGGTGTTTTCATTCTACTATATACTTATTATATTTTGATATAATTAGTTAAGTAACTAATTTAACGTATATTAAATAGTAAATCCATAAATGATATGTTATGTGATGTGATATTAATTACAATGTGTTGTAATCATTAGAAATTTATCACATTAATAATAACATATTATTTTAAATATTCTTAGTCAAGATGTTTTGAGATGGAAAATCGATACATCTATTGAGACTAGAATGCATAACGTCCTCCAAACGCTAGGCAGTGTATTGCTCATAACTGCTGGTGGAATCAAGAGGATATGTACGAATAGTTATTAGATAATTATGGAATGATTCACTTGAAAGTTTTATATTGCTCAATATAACTAAGGTTAAACAAAGAATCTCAAAGTGATGACATACACAGTTCACTTGAGTTGAGAATATTATTGAACTTCATTGTGAATACTACACTTTTATTACAGTTAAATTGTGGTTTTATGTACATTGAACAATTATAGTTAGATGTGGGTTGAAGCATTGGAACTGAAACACTATTTAATAGAGAATTTGTCTCCTCGATTATATGAGATTAGTATCACGGTCAACTGTAGTCAAGTCAAAGTCTCTTGTAGAGAAGTACGGTTATTAATCATTGTTATTACTGAACCAAGGATTTTGGGTTTGGACCAATCAAGTTGAATTTAGACGATGTTGGAATTTTGACCAAAACCAAATTCCACGAGTACTAATGTGATATAGTGTTTACAAAGTGGATTGGTGCAAATAATCATTACTATCAAATATTGCTTATAATAACTTAAATTGGTTTTACTAAAAAGACGTGTAAGCAATGAATTCAACCAAAATGTTACACCACAAGTTAAGGTGATGTATGAACGTTAATATTCGAATTATTCGATACTAGCCAATGATTGAATTACACCTTTGAGTCGCACAACCATGATGATGAATACTTCAAAAATCCTCATGGTTTATTTAATTATAATCCATGTAAATTAACTAAATTAATTAATATTTATGAAATATTGATTATTAAATTTTATTTGAGTTGTTTGAATACCATTAATGTTTAATAAAGTGCATATATAAAAGCTATAAATGCACATATCGATATATAATATCGATCGAATATTTGAGTTTCATTTAAACAGATTAATTGCTAGGTTGTTTTAGGAAAAAAATTGGCCAACATGCCTCTTTAATTGTCGGCCATGCATGATGAAGGAGCTAGAGGTTTCAACTGTGATTTAAAAATCCAAAGGAGCATTTAAAGGAAGGAAATAAATCTTCATCTTAACTTAAATCTCATTTATGAGATGATTTTTAATCTTTTCTCTTTATTTCATTTTTCGCCAAAAATATAAAGAGAGAGAAGGGTGGAGTATTTGATGATATGTAATAATGAATTAATAGGTAATTTTTAAAGGAGGGGATTGAAAGGTTTCAAAGTTTTCCGTGAAACAAAACTTTTTCCATCCATTTCATTATTATTTTTCCTAACAAAATTAGTTTTTCTTCCATTCTCCTCTCTCAATACTATTATGGCAGAACGTAGATGTGTCAATTGCTCAAGGAATTTCAAAATCAAAACAAAATTGAAATAAAAGGTCGTTGTTATCTCTTAATTCTTGCAAGATCCAGAGATCAATAGGAGCATAGATTCATCATTCAAGATGAAACTTTTGGCCAAATCCTAAGTTACTATTCTGATTTGATTTATATATGTGTTTCACTTATTCATGTGCATCTAGACTCTATATTTCTCACCTTATCTGTTTGATTATTCATCGTGCGATATATAATTCGAATTTCTTTTGCTCATCTCAATCAACGGTATGTTTATTATATTTATTTTATTCGGTTTTACTTTATTCTATTTCACTATTTACTATATGTTCACCATGATTGATATGATTTAGATTCTTCACCTCATTTGTTTATCTTTTGTTGTTCTCTACAAAATTTATATTTGAATGCTTTTACCATGAATTTCCATGTGCCTAAGTTGTTTGATCCCTTTTTTTGTTTTGGTAATTTTTGTCTGGATAAAAATAATTTTGATTATAAAATAATCTTATAATTTTATGACACTCGTAGACACAAATATAAATTAAACTTTATATGATAATTGTTCAAACTTGCCTTCAAAACCGATTTCTTATGTTATAAGGTTGATGTTTTGAATAATTTATACGTAAGAATAAATATTTATCTTTAACTAAAATTCATGAATGGACTTTTATGTAAAATTATGAATCCTTAGTTTCCTTTCCATATTTAAAGCTTTATGTAAAATCATATGTACTTTATTTTTCATTTTAAATTAAAAGTTTGATTTAAATTGTTAGCTTTAATATAAATATATAATAAATTACAATTTTTATACATGATTTGTTTCTAAATTCAAAACATCACCTGCAATTATTTATATATATGGAACCATATATGTGTATACTAATTTAACATAAAATTATAAAGTTAAATTTATTGTAAAGCAATAAAAATTAATCTCTGCGGCTTCTTTAATTGAAATTAAATATATTGTTGTTAACTTTAGATTTCCAAACAAGATGGTCAAATTCATTATCAATACACACACACATACAAATTCACATATATCTACCTACCCACTATTATATATAATTTTAAATGAAATCCATGGACAAAAAAGGCATAGGTAAAGGGGAAATTGGTCTATTGCAGTGTAAATCCCACCACTTACATATGGTCACATTAATTATGTACACTCCTTATCTGTAGCACATGCACTTTACACAAACAAATGTAGTGATACACTTTCATACTAAAACCTAATAAAAATACTTTTATTCAAATTAAATAAAATAAAGATTTTATTTAAAAGTTTACATAGGATCTAAAATTCATTTGGACTTCATAGGCCCAGTCAAGATTTAAAATAGAATTACTTTTTTAAAATTCACTCATTTAATCCGCTTTTGACTGGCCCGGTTAATACAACTATGTCAAAATATAAGATCTCACGGTAATGACGTACAACAGTATTTTGACTTGAGGTTATAGTCGATCTTAAGTAGTTATGCTATACTTTGATTATGGTTAAACATTTGACATGATGATCTTGTTATGACCATAGTTCTATATACCTTAAACTACTTTGAGTGAAAGACTAACCAACGAAGATTCGTCTCCTTTGTTGTCGAAGGTTGGTATCATGGTAATTGGTAGTCTACTTAAAAGTCAAAGACTCTGGCTAGAGTAAATTAGTTAATCGATAAATGTTATTGGATTGAACAAAGGACTTTAAAGCGGTCTATGCAATTAAATTTAAATAGTATTAATGTTTTCTTCCTTAGGCCAAACTGTGACGACCCGCCTTTCTCTCCCCAGAAAGATGCACCATCATAAAGAAAGAAAGGGATAGAAAGAGAAAGATAGAGAAGAAAGAAAAGAAACAACATCAGAATCTCAACAGTGGAATGAATAAATTATACTAATCACATAAAATAGTACATAGTATACAACATCCATCAGAGTTACACAAATTATACATCACATACTAGACAGTTATAAACACCTGTCTAGTTATTACAACTCAAAATACAACTCAAACAAACGACTCAAAGATACTAACACAGCGGAACACAATATATCTACAAACGTTGAAGCCTCCTGCTCCATTGCTCCTCCAGAGTTCATCAAAGCTAACATGAATCCCTTGGCTACTCGTAAAAATTTGAGTACCCAAGAGTTTAAGAAAACAGAAGGTAAACTCCGGGTTAGACATGGGTCTGGTGTGAGTAACGGGTTAAAGTTGCTTAACTTTGAAAATCCTTTGAAAACAAAAAGTATCACGTAAGACTCCCCACACATAAACATGGATAAGTTTTTACCTTACGCTAACCAAAACATTTGATAGGAAATCCAGTGATATTATAATAGGGTCTAGGGTTTTCAAATAAAATATAAAAATAGCTGGAATACTTACATCTCACGTTCCAACATAGTTGGGCACAACTAAAACGTACGGCACTTATTGGAGATTGGATTCCATACAATGGCAGGGCTACTGGGGTACCTCCCGTCACAGTACGTGGCCTAGATCACCGTACCGAGGATTACTTCCAATCCTCTGCAACACAAGGCTAGAATCATCCCTTACTGGATAGTTCCGAACAAGACAGCCCCGACAGTTGTTGCAATCAACTGTCCCACACAGCCGAATATAAAGGGACTTCTAGATAAGGGAAGATCTTGTCCTACTTTTGTGCTACCCACTTAGCCTTGCTGCACCTTCCCTGTTTTAGCCATTCCCGGTTGGTGAGGCTTGAGGTTACGATTACCTTTATAGAACACATCTATCTTAGAATGCTTATCGTCCACTTGATGATGTTCTGAAAGCATTCAATCCATACAAGTTCGTTCCGGGTTCGAAAGAAACCGAAGGCATTATCTCATTACACTCATTTTGGAATCACTCTTAGAGTTAACGACAATAACCCTTGCACTCTGAATCTTCATCTTCACTTGAGATTCATGACCTATCGTTAATTTGGATCGATGTGGTTTTCAGATATCCAAATCTAGAAACCCGATCCCGGTCCCATCGAAATCCAAAATGCCATCTTTTAAGTCCAAGTTGTTTTAAAGTTAAAACAATTTAATTCTATTATCTATATTCACACAGATAGATAATTCACAATATCACAGATAGATATGTCATATCATCACCATTCAACCAAAGCACCCATATCACAGATAAGCATATATCCCATATCAGAGATATCAAATCATTCAAGGCAATCAATATCATCCAACCATCCATAAGCAAAGATCTATTAATCACACTAATTAATTTAAAATGAATTAAATTAATTACTTCATCTCTAATTAATTTAGAATAAATTAAATTAATTACTTTTATCATTATAAATCTTTCTTACTTAACCATTAATTAGTTTCAGTCCAATTAATCATTCTCTAAATATCCATCTTTAATTAATCACCCTTGATTAATTATTCTCTAATTACTTTAAGCAATTAGCCTTTAATTAATTTCACAAATTAATTATCCTTAACCATTTACAGTAATTAACATTTAATTACTTTATTAATTAATTAATTATAATTAATTGCATTAATCTTTAATTAATTACATTTAATTAATTACTTTATAATCACTTAATATTGATTAATTATTCTTTATTAATCAATCCTTAATTATATCATTAATTAATTAATGATCCCCTAATTACTTCTAAATTAATAATTATATTTAATAATTAATCTTTAATTAATCTTTAATTAATTATATTCATTAATCAACCTTGATTAATCACATTTAGTAATTAATTATTCTTAATTAATTACATTACTTAATTAATTTCAAATAACTTTATTAATTAATTCTTAAATTAATTACACTAAGTAATTAATTATTAACTACTTCCACTAAGTAATTATCCTTCATATCAATTACACAAAGTAATTAAACCCAAAACTGCTTTCAATCTTCAATTATACATCCTATAATTACCATCACTAATTGCTTCACTAAGTAATTATACTAACCCATCATCCAATAATTATTTTAAATTAATTAAACTAATTAATTAACTTAAACTAATCACATTAATTTAATTAATTACATTGAGTAATAAATTGCTCTAATTACTTCCCTTAAGTAATTATACTTAAACAATTTCCACAAGTGATTGTCTTTAATTAATTAATATAATTAATTATTAAAAATTAATCACATTAATTAATAATCTAATAATCCCTAGTCAATAATCTTCATTAACTATCATTAATTCTTTAATTTCTTTCCTTAAGTAATTATGCTTAATTAACCATTATTAATTACACAGTAATTAATTTTTAATTATCAATTAATTAATCTCTAATTACTTAATTAATTAAGTGCTTAACTGTAACTTAATTAATATTTAATTACTAGATTAATCGATTTCTAATCATTAATTAATAACCTATAATTATCTAATTAATGACCCTTAATTTCCCCTTAATTAATTAATTTAAACCTTTAATTACTTAATTAATTAATCCTAAATTATTAATTAATTAAATTAATTAATTACCCTTATATTTCCCTATTAATTTAATGAATCACCAATTAGTAAAACTTAACCAACTTTAAGATAAAAACATTATTCTTATTAATGGCTTAGTTATCATTTACAAAAGCATTTCAAAACATTTTACTTTAAAATTTCTTTTAAAATTTCATTTCAAAATTAAGATTCAAAATAATTAACAATTTAAACTTTAACCAATTTAAATCAATTTATAAACCTTTTAAACAAATATAAAGAAACATTTATCTTATATAAAAGAAACTTATATAAAGAAAAGTTTTAAACTAAATTACTTGATTATATTTAAAACCAAACTTTAAAAATAAATTAATCATTTAACTTAAAATTTTAAGTTAAACTAATTTATATAACTTTCCATTGAAATATTAAAGAAACTTTTTATAAAAGAATATAAATAAAGTTTTAACATTTTCTTGGAAAACCATTTCATTTAAAATATACTTTAAACATTTAAAGTTGTTTAAACATTTTAAATTTTTATAAAACTTATTTATTTCAAAACTAGGATATAAATTTAATTTGAATCCATACTTTAAAACTTGATTTAGAACTTTGTTTAAATCCTGTTTTCAAAATTTTAAATTTATTTTAAAAATTAAAAAAACAGACAGGTTTTAAAAAAAAAACTATCACAACCTAACTGACCCGAGTCCACCCTCCAAAACCCCGAGTCAATCCTTACCAAACTTCGAGCAAAACACTCAAATGACTCGAGAGAAACTCGAGTACCATTCCTCTACTTACCCAAACTTCAGCAGAAAACAAAAAAGTGCACCGTGTACATGCACGGTGACTCCGACCAACTCCAGTCATCCACGATGACCTCATCTCATCGGCGATCGTCCTCGCACCATCCCTCAATCATCAAAACACCGATAACAGCTTGAAATCAAAATTGAGCCTCCAAGCACAATCCTAGAATCATAACCCAAACCTGGAACAACTTCAATCTTGCTCCTCCGACCACCAGAGTACCCGAGTCTCCGTCCATGACCTCTTCAACACCCCTACTTCCATTTCCTAGAGATTGGTGGCACTCGATCCACCAAAGACGCCGTGGTGGATCATTTCCCGACCATTACCAAAACTAGGGTTATAAACTTATATTGATCACCGCTGCTGCTATAATAACTTGATCACCATATAGACATTTTCCCCACCATCTCCGATCACTCCACTATCACCAGAGAGAAACCCCGACCTCCCAGATCATTGAGATCGCCAGAAATCACCCAGAATTCAAATTCTGATCAACCCCACAATACTCATTCAAACCCAAACTAAAAATTATGATTTCTCCTTTAAAATTCATGTTTCTGGATAGGGTTTCAGATTATATGCCTGAAACAATAGATTAGATGTTTGGATTTTCACTTATATTTAGCTCGCTTTGTTGTTTTTGATTTTCAGAGGCATTACAAAATTATTTTAACTTAAATAAACTTTTAAACTTTCATCTATGATACAACAAACAAATTTTGTTTAAGACTTAAATCCTAACAAAGATTAGATCATGAGATAATAAATTTTGTTTGAATTCTTAGCTTTGAAAATAAGAACCATTAAGTCATTGATAAAACAGCCAAGTACACATCCATACATTCACATATATACATAGCAATGCACCAATATATATACATACAAACATACTAATTCTAGATATGAACATTCAACGGATTTCATATAATTAAATTTTTAAAAAGTGATGTTACTCACCTGAAAACTAATGATGAACAGAGCATTGGCAACAATTTTGATTTGAAAACTTGAGTAGTTGTTCCTTATTTTTGAAGTAACATTTGACACTTCAAAACTTGAAAATCTATACTTGAATTTTGATCTTTCTTTGGATAAATCCCAGATTTGAAGAAATACACTAGCTCGAGTTGAAAATGAGCTACAGGTTGATTATTTTGATTTGCAAACTTGATTACAGGTTTGCTCGCTTCAGAAAAATTCCAGGTTGAAGAATTTAGTTCAGGCTTTGATTTTGATCTTTAAAAATGAATTACAGGTTTGTTTTTGGTTTGTGCAAATTGATTACAGATTTTGTTCTGGAGTTATAGGGTTTTAGTTTCTTAGCTTTGAGAAGAGAATAGAAAAAAGAATGAAGAGAAGGAACAATGTGTTTTATACAGGCTGAATTTGAGCTATTTAAAATTAATGAAAATCAAAATTAAAAAGTGACACATGCTTAAAATATTTACATTTGTCATTCACTATAGTTTATAAATTAACACTTGTTATAATGAAGCCTTAATATATTTACACTTGTAATTAAGCGATTTTTATTTCTTTTAAATGTTAAAAATAAAGCTTTTATACTTAATTAGTTTATAAATACTTATTTATATATAAATAACTTTAAAGAAATAAAACCAATTATATATAATTAAAAACTTATACATATAATTTAAATCCAAATATTTTAAAATGTCTACCTTTTGAATTTCAATTTTAAATTCAAATTCAAATTAAATTTAAAAATCCAAATTAAAGTCAATTTATAACAACATATTCAATATTGAAAATACAATTTTATTTTTATTAAAATCTATATATATATCTATATATATAAAAACAATACATTATTATTATTTGAAAATATAAATTTAAAAATAATTTATAAAAGAGATTATCTTATTATTTATAATTTACTTATTTTACTAAATGAATAAATATATCATATGTAAATTACATTTTAAACTTTTAAGCTAAAAATATATTTTAAACAATTAACATTTACCTTAAGTATTTTATAACTATATAATTATTTATTTAAAATCTTTAAAAAGTTTTATATTAAATTAAATCAGAATTGCCAAATTGCCAAAATATATTAGAATTTGAAAACATGATTTTATTTATTAAATTTCAAACCAAAGTTCTTCTATTTATGATATATACAAATATATACATTACAAATAGAAAGCCTTTTATTATCTTTAAAATTTACAAATTTAAATATTTATTTTCTTTTAAAAGAATAATTTTCCAATTTAAATTGAAATTATAAAAAAAATTATCAAATCATTTATATTTTTAATATAGATTATTAAATTTATATTGCCCGAAATTCCAGGTCATCACATTCCTCCCCCCTTAAAAGAATTTCATCCCCGAAATTTAAAAGCAAAGATAATTGAATAACCCATCAAAGATTTTAATTTAAACCGTAAGCATATATTCTCAACCATATGCTATCAACTATAGAAACCAATTCACTCAATCAAATAAATCTAATAATCCTAACACAAATCAGGATAGATTTTCTAACACTATCAAGAGTTTTCCAGGTATAAATACTGGAACACTCGCTCTACTAAACCCAAACAATATATACTACTAAGCTACAGAGATCCTATTATCTAGATCTACAAAACTAAACAGGATATCAGACTACAGACAAGTCTGACTCAACTACCAAATCACCCGAACTGCTGGTTCCAAAACCAGAGATAGATCTTACACGTACTCCCTCAGAGATACTTGAAACACAATGAATCCCAGTCTTCCAAACTGGCAATTGAATCCGAAGATTCAAAGCACTAATCCTCATAAGATCTCAGAAAGATCCAACATACCTTGGAGCTAGCTTCCTAGTCTTACCTAATCTTATAGCTCCTTTAATTGAAGAAAACTTATCCAAAATCAAATCTCCGGTTTCGAAAACCAAATTCCTCCATCTCATATCCACAAAACTCTTCAACGATCCTGGACTGCCTTCATCCTTCCTGATCAGCTTAACCTTCGCTGATGCCTCTTGAAACAAGTTGGACCAAAAATAATCCAACAGAATGATCCTATCAAGATCAACCATAATCAAGATCAAACTCTACTATCATCAGTAGACAAAACTTTTCTATGCGGAAAAGACAAAAATAGGAGCACTCGCCAATCTCCTCATCAGATCCTGTAGAAACCCTTTAATCCAAAACGCTGCAACTTCCAGTTGCTTTCACTCCAGAACAGCTGCTATCTCGCTTCTGCTGCACAACTCTGATCTGGAGTAGATGAGAATGCTGATGATGAACACGAGCACAAACTAGTCCAACACATCCTAGAAGACAAGGTTCATCAGATCCATAAAGAGAAAACTCAGAAGTAACACGAGATCCTAAGCCACTTCACCAAACCTTCTCTTAGAAACCGTCCTTCTATTAAGCTGATCCACCGGTATCACTTCTGGAATCCTAATCGATAAAAAAACTCAATCTCCAGATGCTATGGCAGACCTCGACTTCCTCGAAGATATCTGGAAAAATCTCTGACAACCCAAGAGAATATTCAACCATCGCAAGTCACTTTAGCAATCATCCCAACCTAAATCCAAAGAAATTGTTCTCTCTTTACCAATCAGAATAGTTTATGCTTATCAAGCTAATCCATCGAAGAAATGGATCCACTCTGCTGCTTCTGACTTCCATCTCTAGAAAACCGCCTAACTAGATGACCTTCCTGTTGGCACACAAAACATCTCCGAGCTGCAACGCTGCCACTGATGTCAACGACTTCCTTATCCATAAGCTCCTCGAGAGACTTGGGCCTCAAAGCCAAACACAAGCACCCTGCTGAGCCTAGCCTCAACACCGATGCAGACACACTTCCTTAAAACTTTCTCCAAAAGAAACACCTTCGGGAACATCCGTAGCCACTACGTCTCATCACACATCTGCTTCTTCCTGAAGTTGCCAAGTTACCATCGCACGCTTCTGGTTATCTGATAGATCCAAACTCCACTCATCCAAACTTACACTTCAAGGATGGACTCTGGACCTCAAAAAGATATCCTTCAGAAATTGATGAAATCCTTACACCACAGTAAAACTTACTTAAGACGGTATTATGTCTACAGTCTCGACAGGTACACTTCCAATCTCAACAATCAGACCCCTACCATCGGTAGTCGTGCTACATACACCACTACCTTTCCTGCCTCTAGAACTTATATTGGAAAACTCGAACAGGTAACCCAACAAACAGTTAGAAATATATATATATATATATATATATATATATACACACACACAAATATGCTCTCTCAAGGAAGAAATCACTCTAAAGCCAAGGTATTCACTCAACCTAGCGCTTTGATACCAATTGTGATGACCCGCCTTTCTCTCCCCAGAAAGACGCATCATCATAAAGAAAGAAAGGGATAAAAAGAGAAAGATAGAGAAGAAAGAAAAGAAACAACATCAGAATTTCAACAGCAGAACGAATAAATTATATTAATCACATAAAATAGTACATAGTATACAACATCTGTCAGAGTTACGTAGAATATACATCACATACTAGACAGTTATAAACACATGTCTAGTTATTAAAACTCAAACAAACGACTCAGAGATACCAACACAGCGGAATATTATATATCTACAAACGCTGAAGCCACTTGCTCCTCCAGAGTTCATCAAAGCTAACCTGAATCTCTTGGCTACTCATAAAAATTTGAGTACCCAAGAGTTTAAGAAAACAGAAGATAAACTCCAGGTCAGACATGGGTCTGGTGTGAGTAATAGGTTAAAGTTGCTTAACTTTGAAAATCCTTTGAAAACAAAAGGTATCATGTAAGACTCCTTACACATAAACATGGGTAATTTTTTACCTTATGCTAACCAAAACATTTGATAGGAAATCCAGTGATATTATAATTGGGTCTAGGGTTTTCAAATAAAATACATAAATAGCTGGAATACTTACATCTCACGTTCCAACATAGTGGGGCACAACTAAAACGTACGGCACTTATTGGAGATTGAATCCATACAATGGAAGGGCTACTGGGGTACCGCCCATCACAGTACGTGGCCTAGATCACTGTATCGAGGATTACTCCCAATCCCCTGCAACACAAGGCCGGAACCATCCTTTACTGAATGGTCCCGAACAAGACAACCCCGGCAGTTGTTGCAATCAACTGCCCCACACAGCCGAATATAAAGGGACTTCTAGACAGGGGAAGATCTTGTCCTACTTGATGCTAACCACTTAGCCTTGCTACACCTCCCTTGTTTTAGCCATTCCCGGTTGATGAGGCTTGAGGCTACGATTACCTTTATAGAACACATCTATCTTAGAATGCTCATCGTCCACCTAACGATGTTATGAAAGCATTCAATCCATACAAGTTCGTTCCGGGTTCGAATGAAACCGAAGGAATTATCTCGTTACACTCATTTTGGAATCACCCTCAAAGTTAACGACAATAACCCTTGCATTCTGAATCTTCATCTTCACTTGAGATTCATGGCCCATCGTTAATTTGGATCGATGTGGTTTTCGGATATCCAAATCTGGAAACCCGATCCCGGTCTCGTCAAAATCCAAAACACCGTCTTTTAATTCCAAGTTGTTTTAAAGTTAAAACAATTCAATTCTATTATCTATATTTACACAGATAGATAATTCACAATATCACAGATAGATATGTTATATCATCACCATTCAACCAAAGCATCAATATCACAGATAAGCATATATCCCATATCAGAGATATCAAACTATTCATCGCAATTGCAACCATCCATAAGCAAAGATCTATTAATCACACCATCCATAATTAATTTAAAATGAATTAAATTAATTACTTCATCTCTAATTAATTTAAATTAAATTAAATTAATTACTTTTATCACTATAAATCATGCTTACGTACCCATTAATTAGTTTTAATCCAATTAATCATTCTCTAAATATCCATCTTTAATTAATCACCCTTGATTAATTATTCTCTAATTACTTTAAGTAATTAGCCTTTAATTAATTTCACAAATTAATTATCCTCAACCATTTACAACAAGTAACCTTTAGTTACTTCATTAATTAATTATAATTAATTACATTAATCTTTAATTAATTACATTTATTTAATTACTTTATAATCACTTATTATTGATTAATTACTCTTTATTAATCAATCCTTAATTACATCATTAATTAATTAATGATCCCCTAATTACTTCTTAATTATTAATCATATTTAATAACTACTTTCAATCTTCAATTAATTACATCCTGTAATTACCATCACTAATTACTTCACTATGTAATTATACATTAAGTAATTATACTTAACCCATTATCCAATGATTATTTTAAATTAGTTAAACTAATTAATTAACTTAAACTAATCACATTAATTTAATTTATTACACATTGAGAAATAAATTTCTCTAATTACTTCCATTAAGTAATTATACTTAAACAATTTCCACAAATGATAATCTTTAATTAATTAATATAATTAATTATTAAAAATTAATTACATTAATTAATAATCCTTAGATAATGATCTTCATTAACTATTATTAATTCTTTAATTTCTTTCCTTAAGTAATTATGCTTTAATTAACATTATTAATTACAAAGTAATTAGTTTTTAATTATCTATTAATTAATCTCTAAATACTTAATTAATGAAGTGCTTAACTGTAACTTAATTAATCTTTAATTACTAGATTAATCAATTTCTAATCATTAATTAATAATATATAATTATCTAATTAATGATCCTTGATTTTCCCTTAATTAATTAATTTATACCTTTAATTACTTAATTAATTAATCCTAAATTATTAATTAAATAAATTAATTAATTACCCTTATATTTCCCTATTAATTTAATGAATCATCAATTATTAAAACTTAATTAACTTTAAGATAAAAACATTATTCTTATTAATGGCTTAATTATCATTTACAAAAGCATTTGAAAACATTTTACTTTAAAATTTCTTTTAAAATTTCATTTCAAAATTAAGATTCAAAATGATTAACAATTTAAACTTTAACCAAATTTAAATCAATTTATAAACCCTTTAAACAAATGTAAAGAAACATTTATCTTATATAAAAGAAATTTTTATAAAGAAAAGTTTTAAACTAAATTATTTATTATATTTAAAACCAAGCTTTAGAAATAAATTAATCATTTAACTTAAAATTTTAAATAATTTATATAACTTTCCATTCAAATATTAGAGAAACTTTTTATAAAAGAATATAAACAAAGTTTTAACATTTTCTTGGAAAACCATTTCATTTAAAATATACTTTAAACATTTAAAGTTGTTTAAACAATTTAAATTTTTATAAAACTTATTTATTTCAAAACTAGGATATAAATTTAATTTGAATCCATATTTTAAAACTTGATTTAAAACTTTGTTTAAATCCTGTTTTCAAATTTTAAAATTCATTTTAAAATGTTAAAAAACAGACAGGTTTTAAAAAAACTCGCACAATGTAACTGACCCGAGTCAATCCTTACCAAACTTCAAGCAAAACACTCAAATGACTCAAGAAAAACACTCAAATTACCCAAACTTCACCAGAAAACAAAAAAGTGCACCGTGTACATGCACGGTGACTCCGACCAACTCCAGGCATCCACGATGACCTCATCTCATCGGCGATCGTCCTCGCACCATCCCTCGATCATCAGAACACCATAACAGCTTGAAATCAAAATCGAGCCTCCAAGAACAATCCTGGGATCATAACCCAAACCTAGAACAACTTCAATCTTGCTCCTCCGACCACCGGAGTATCCGAGTCTCCGTCCATGACCTCGTCAACACCCCTACTTCCATTTCCCAGAGATTGGTGGCACTCGATCCACCAGAGACGCCGTAGTGGATCATTTCCCGACCATCACCAAAACTAGGGTTATAAACTTATATCGATCACCGCCGCCGCTACAATAACTTGATCACATACAGACATTTTCCCCATCATCTCCGATCACTCCACTACCTCCAGAGAGAACCTCGACCTCCCAGGCCACTGAGATCACTAGAAATAACCCAAAATTCAAATTCTGATCAACCCCACAATACTCATTCAAACCCAAACTAAGAATTATGATTTCTTCTTTAAAATTCATGTTTCTGGATAGGGTTTCAGATTATATGCCTGAAATAATAGATTAGGATGTTTGGATTTTCACTTATATTTAGCTTGCTCTATTGTTTTTGATTTCCAAAGGCATTACACAATTATTTTAACTTAAATAAACTTTTAAACTTTAATCTATGATACAACAAAGACATTTTGTTTAAGACTTGAATCCTAACAAAGATTACATCATGTGATAATAAATTTTGTTTGAATTATTAGCTTTGAAACTAAGAACCATTAAGTCACTGATAAAACAGCCAAGTACAAATCCATACATTCACATATATACACAGAAATGCACCAATATATATACATACAAACATATTAATTCCAGATATGAACATGCAACAGATTTCACATACTTAAATTTTTAAAAAGTGATGTTTCTCACCTGAAAACAAATGATGAACAGAGCACTTAGCAACAATTTTGATTTGAAAACTTTAGTTGTTGTTCCTTATTTTTGGAATAGCATTAGACACTTTAAAACTTGAAAATCTGTACTTGAATTTTGATCTTTCTTTGGATAAATCCTAGATTTGAAGAAATACACTGGCATTGAATTGAAAATGAACTACAGGTTGATGATTTTGAGTTGCAAACTTGATTACAGGTTTGCTTGCTTCAGACAAAATTCCTGGTTGAAGAATTTAGTTCAAGCATTGATTTTGATCTTTAAAAATTAATCACAGGTTTGTTTCTGCTTTGTGGAAATTGATTACAGATTTTGTTCTAGAGTTATAGGGTTTTAGTTTCTTAGCTTTGCGAAGTGAATAGGAAAAAGAATGAAGAGAAGGAACAATGTGTTTTGTACAGGCTGAATTTTAGTTATTTAAAATTAATGAAAATCAAAATTAAAAAGTGACACGTGCTTAAAATATTTACATTTGTCATTCACTATAGTTTATAAATTAACACTTGTTATAATGAAGCCTTAATATATTTACACTTGTAATTAAGTGATTTTTCTTTCTTTTAAATGTTAAAAATTAAAGCTTTTATACTTAATTAGTTAATAAATACTAATTTATATATATAAATAACTTTAAAGAAATAAAACCAATTATGTATAAATAAAAACTTATACATATAATTTAAATCCAAATATTTTAAAATATCTAACTTTTGAATTTCAATTTTAAATTCAAATTCAAATTAAATTTAAAAATCCAAATTAAAGTCAATTTATAACATATTCAATTTTGAAAATATAATTTTATTTTTACTAAAATTTATATATATCTATATATATATAAAAATAATACATTATTATTATTATTTGAAAATATTAATTTAAAAATAATTTATAAAAGAGATTATCTTATTATTTATAATTTACTTATTTTCCTAAATGAATAAATATATCATATGTAAATTACATTTTAAACTTTTAAGCTAAAAATATATTTTAAATAATTAATATTTACCTTAAGTATTTTAAAACTATATAATTATTTATTTAAATAGCTTTGAAAAGTTTTATATTAAATTAAATCAAAATTTCCAAATTGCCAAAATATATTAGAATTTGAAAACATGGTTTTGTTTATTAAATTTCAAACCAAAGTTCTTCTATTTACAATATTTACAAATATATACATTACAAATAGAAAGCCTTTTATTAGCTTTAAAATTTACCAATTTAAATATTTATTTGCTTTTAAAAGAATAATTTGCCAATCTAAATTAAAATTATAAAAGATAATTATCAAATCAATTATATTTTTAATACAGATTATTAAATTTATATTGCCCAAAATTCCGAGTCATCACACAAACCCTGATACCTAAGTGATAACTGATGACGAAAAAAGTACTTGAATAAAATGAAATTATTTTAATGAACAAAGGCAAGGCAATAATTCCCAATAGAGTACAAAAGTTTTTTCCTTTGAATAAAGGAAAAGCAATAGCTTCCACAGGAGTACAAAGACCATATGACTCCGCAATGGTGAAATACTAGTATAATTTGAGATGAAAACAACAAATCCAAATTTATACGAAAAATTTAATGGATGTTTTAAAGCCATCCAATCTGCAAACCACAGAGCTGCAAATTTCTGATTAACACAACAAAAAAAGACCTATTTGGGGTTAAAACAAATAATAGCCCAAATGGTTAAAAACATGCAAGACACACAAAAAATAGTATCTAAATTATCTCAATACTTCTCTATATCTAGATTTGAAGTGCTAGATATAAAGTAAGTAGAACTGTTCATTGACAATTTAGCTGAACAATTCCATTTAAAGATAATATTCACACAAATCCAAACATCTGATCTTGTAAACCTATGAATTCCAGACTTTCTAGAATTACTTAGAATCTATAAGATCAACCGCAAAATGACTAAAGAGATGGAAGCTGAAATAATGGTACAAGATATTATCTCTTTGTACCAATAAAATATCATTGATAATAAACAACTCATTCGACCACACCTTTTAGCATGTTTCTTGAATATACGACCACATCTTTTAGCATGTTTCTCAAATATACAAAATTAAAAGAAACATATAAGGAAAGGCTTGGTTCATGAAATTTACGTTGACATGAGCCATCCTAAAGAATATGCAGATTGTATCCTAGACATTTGCAAGAAAAACTTTCCTAATATTCAAGCAGGTTTTTTTTACTATGTTCATGTTTAGAATATGGAATGTTTAAAAGGAAAGGCAATACATTCGTCTTTACCCTTTAATTCAATCAATTGTGAAAATTGCATAGGGAAACTAAAATCCCGAGCATGAATTTATTAAATTCATCATAAAGAATTTTTGTGAAGAAAATGGAAGACTATCGGCACCACAAGAATTTTTCACCAAAGTGATAAGCAAAGGTGGAATAGGAGCACACTCTATGACTTAGGGTAAAATAATATTACTATTTGACTACCTATCAGAATTTGAGCCCTCAATAAATAGACTAAGAAAGGTCCATTAGTTCATAGACGGTCTCAAAATTTAACTGATTGGCACTATGGCATAAGAAAAATACTTCAAATAACAAGTTGAAAAGGAAAGGACAAGACATGACTCTATAATGAGAGACATTTTGGGGACCGACCCTTTCGATGATGAATCACTAGCTAACCAAGACAGCCAGAACTACCAAGAAGCAGGGTAAACCCATTTTTTACAAGGAATTATCTACTACAGGTCGAAGTTTAAGTCAGATTGGAGGCCGTCATCATCTATAAATACAGGAAGGGGGCCATTCTAGGGACTCCAACGCATTAGTTAAACTCTGTCATTATTGTAACTAACTTCCTTCATTCTTCTCTGATCTCTGGCTATATCTTACTATTTGTAACTGTAATCAAGTGAGTTGAGAAGCAATAAAGAGAATATTCAGAGTGGACATAGGCAATCAATGCCGAGCCACTATAAATTTTGTGGTTTTTGTTTTCTTCTGCATTTTTCTTGATATTCGGTGTATTTCCTCTGTTTTCATTTATTTTCTTTCATTTATTCCACTACATAAATCTGTTCTTAGCTGTTTATGACCAATTTGGTTGCAAACACTAGAATTTTCACATAGTCTAATGTTGATTTAAAAGGAGAAAAAACTATTCCTCAAAATTTTTTCGACAAAGCCAATATCTCTCTTATGCACATTTCACCATTTTTCAAACCATATGAGACACTTCTCAAAAAGGAACAAAGATTGACATGGGAAGAAGAACAAAAAATTCAACAAGAAGAAGAAGAAGGTGATGAAATGAAAGCGGAAGAGGAGAAGAAGGAGGTAGATACTTCCTTAGAAAGTTTTGACAAACCATCTTCCCCCTCCAACAAAGAGATCTTAAGGAACCAAGAAAAGCTTCTTTAAAACCAAAATAAGCTTAAGAGATCATTTGGTAAAAAGTTCACCTCTCTTTCTAACAAAGTGGACAAATACTTTGGAAAGATCATTCACAAACTTAGCTGCTCTTCATCTACATCATCTACATCTTTCTAAGCCTATCTAGTTGTTTTTTGTGATATCTAGATTTGTATTGTATGCTTTTAGTTGTTCATGTTGTTTTTATGTATTTACTTTTTTCTTACTATCTTATATTGTTTATTATAAGTTATAAATATATAAGGTATAAGATAAAAACAGAAACTATAAAAAATATACTAATTTCGAAAATTTAGGTATGTATGTCGACATACATGTTACCTATATGTCGACATATAATGGCCAGATAACATTTTTTTAATTTCAAAATATAAATAACTACTGTCCATTCATTCATTCCAAATGACTTTCTAATCCTATATAAGCCTATTTATTCTAGACAACTCACTCATCAATTTATTCTGTACTCTCTTTTCATCCTCAGACGTATTTTTACAAATATTTCTTCTCCATATCAAAAATTATAGGAAAATCTTGAACAAACTCTTCAATCTTTCCAAGATATTCTCTCTTTTACCCTAAAAAATCAAAGATATTTAGAGTTGTGTCCAATGTAGATGATCAAGGAACAAGAAAAGCATTTTGATGCCCTTCGATGGATGATTTCTTCCTTAATCAAAGACGAATCAACCAACAATTCGGAGTGCACTATTAACAAGGATAACGATGATTGGGATGCCATCAAACCCCAATCCTTGGGTCTGACGGTTGGGTAGAAGTTCCTCGAAACGTATAGTTATTAGGTTTTGATTTGACATGTAAATACATATACACACAGACACAGGCTCTTTGGATTTGGAGTGATTGATTTGGTTTGAATATTTTGATTGAATTTGATTGGTTTTGATTGTTTGAACTTGTATGTTTGATTTGATTTGATTGGCTTGTACATATTTGGATCTGTTTATGTATAGTTTGAGTTACATAAATAAAATCTACTTTATAAATTTTTCATCATGCTTAATATAGAATAGTGTATTGTTTAACATATATCATCAAATATATCGTTTTAACTTAGACTATTGATTTGGAACCTATATTTTATAAGTATTTCATTTACGGGGAGTTTTTTTACTTGACCCATTTTTGTTGATACCAAAGGGGAGAAAAATATAAATTATATATACACATATATTCAGGGGGAGTTATCTAACCCGGGGGAGTTATATCATATTTTATATATACGATATTAATCATTGTCAATATCAAAAGGGGGAGATTGTTAATACCTCGGCTATTGATTTTGATGATAACAACCTTGATAACGACAATATACATTTATATTAAATATGGATACGAATTTTTTGCTAAGTAATATACTATATAGTGCATGATATTATATAGGTATTGAATCGAAGATTGTATAGTAAAAAGACTCAAAGATTGGACATAAAGAATCACGAGTATAAAGACCTCAAGTCTATAGTATAGTATATAGAGTCATAGAATATTGTTAAAGTCCCTAGTAGCAACCATTGATCTCTATTTCCCATTTCCTTTTCCTCTATTTTTAAAAACAAAATATATTTTAAAAATACATTTAAAAATATTTCATAAAAGTTTCAAATGTTTATAAACTATGTTTAAATTATTTTACATATTATCAACATATTTTACGAAGCATGAGATCTTCAAAATATCTAATAACAAAATAGTTTTCAATTTTCAAAGGGATATGTCGACATATACCCTGTGAGTATGTTGACATACATGGCTCTAATTTGAAACTAAAATTTTGAAATGAAGTGTCTATTTGTCGTAACTCTTCGTGAAAATACATGTCTGTTTATTCGCTATAAATATGAGGTTTCAAACGAATTTTTAATAACTAACTTCTTGTTTCTTCTCTCCTCTTACTCTATCAAAAATTTATAGTGAAAAATTTATTCAAATGTATTAAAATTCAATCAGAATGAATTAAATCATCATTTTATTAATTATATACTATATACTCTCTGATTTTATCATTTCTATCTCCTAAATCAAAGATCAAAGTGTTGTCCAAGAGGTATAGGATCCATTATATTCCAAGTTCAAGAAATTGTCTTTAGAAAAACCATCAAATTCTAGTTGTAATTTCTTAGGCATGATTATAGCCCATTCAAATCAATTGGGTATGCTTGGTAGCCTTGAAATCCGAGCGGGTGTGCTTATAGCACGTCCAAATCAAGTGGGAGTACCTTGAATCCAAAAAATCAGAAGGGTGTGTCTCATTACCTCAGATTCGAGATTGTAATTCGATTTTCCTTCTGCCCATTTAAATATTGCCATTTGAAAAGAAATCTGTATAAGAAATTATACGAGACTAGATGTAGGAGAAATCCGAACCAGTATAAAATTCTTGGTATCATCTCTCTAGCTCTTTACTTTACTTTACTATATTTATTTTATCTATTTTTGCATCTTTGATTGATTTATGATACAATTCTGTGTTGAAAATCTGTGATTTAGCATTAAACTTGGAAGAAACTTAAAACAAAAATTATAAAAGTTAAACACTATTTACCACCCCCCTTTGAGTGTTTACTTAGCCTTAAGGTTCATAATTCCAAAACTCACTGTATCATCCAAAAATATCAAAATCATATGCATATCAAAACATTATCCTCGTTTTTCAAACATAGAGCATTGTTATTTTGTATTGTTGGCCTATTTTGAAATCATTATTTTGAAAACATTAAGTTTAGAATTTGATTCAGCACAAAAAAAGAAAGCTTTAGGTACTCAAAGTTTCTAATCAACCAAACTGGTTTTAAGTCAAAAGGATAAACACATCAAAAGCTATATCCAAAATTCTAATAGCTTGTTTGAATAACTAAAAACATTTTTCAAGCAATGTGCTGAGTTGATTACTATTTTTCAAGGTTTATCAAAATGAATCAACAAAAACATAGAATTTGGAATTTATTGTATTATCTATGTGTTTTCCATAACTTCAAGATTTTTAGAAATTGAAATTACAACGTTAGGGTTATGATCAGTTAACTACAACTATGTTACAATAATTATGTGATGTTCATTAACCATAGTATCAACTTGAATGAATTTTATCTAGAACTTCTAAAATGAATCATTTAAAGCTCAAAGAATGAAAATTTATAGCATTTTCTATAAGATTTTCAAAACAACTACAGTTATATGAATTGGAATATCATAGAAAAGTAATGGTCAAAATACTATAACTGTGTTAGAAATTTTTGAAATAACTTTCAAACAATGTACTAAATTATTTTCATTTTTTGGTGTTTAAGATCACAATCTGGAGAAACACAAAACATGAAATATATGGGATTTTCTTTCTATTTTCCATAACATATTGAATCTTGCAAATCGAAGTTTCAGAGCTTAAGGTATGACAATCTTAATATAGTGGTGTCCAAAAATCAAAACTCAAAACAAGGAAAGAAAATTGGAAAGTAAAGTTTAGAAATCATAACTTTGCTTTCCTCTAAAGTCGCATTTGTGTTCATCATTATTTTCAAAGTGCATGGATCTCCAAAATATTTTTCTAGGCTAAAAAGCATTGCTATTATCGCACTTCAAATATGTAGAACAACTCGATATTTGCTTCCATCATAGTTGCTCCTTAGGATTGTCTTCGTACCCATATGTTAGAAGCCTAGAAAAAGAGGTAGGACCGCATTTATTTACATCTAAAATCTTTGGTACCAAAATTTATTTGCATAGAAAATCATTAATATTAATAATTATACCCTTAGAAAACCAAATTTTTTTGACTCGTTTATTTATATTCTTATTTCGATAATTATTATAACTATGTCCAGTAATGTTGCACTTCATGCATTTGAGAAACACACTTCTCCCCCTAGCGGTGTTACTTGTCATTTATTTCTAAACTAACACATTTTTAAATCTAAGTCCTTTTCTGTTATTCATAAAAAGTTGATTTTCTAATAACACGTTAAACGATTTTTCTTTGGTGAAATTTTTTCGAAGAATCAACTTGAGTTCATTTACTTTGGTTTTTAAATGATTATTTTCGTTTGTTAGCTTAGAATAACAATTAATAGTATTCCCTCTTGTTGACGCTAAAAATGGGCATCAACACCCGGTAGAACCTAATAGAGATTAAATGACGAATGAAATTAAAACATAGCAAATATCATAAAGGAACACACAAATTTTTATAGTGGTTCAGCAATCTTGGCTTATGTCCACTGCATATTTTCATTGATCTTCCACTTGATTATGATTACAAGAATGTTTGGATCAGATGGCATCCATTAATACAAAAGTAAAGAATAAAAATGGTAGAGCTTCAGCAAATAAAGCATGATCCCTTTTCTAATGCCATGGTTGTTATATTTATAGGGAAAGACGTGCACGGATCAGACTAAAATTTTGGCAGAAGGTTCGGGAGACCCGGACGGGGACACCCAAAAATTTCATGGCCAGTCAGGTCCCACAATAGGGTTTAGTACCGATCCCTATTATTGTATCCAAATGGGATATGATCCTAATGAGGGGTGTCCCATGAAGCTGGCTACTTACTTCCCAAATTTTGTGCAATTACGACGTACGGTTTGTGAAATATCGCATTTTTCGTGAAGTGGTGTTGCTTTAATTCTGATTTCTACCGATCTCCCCAAGGTGAGTTATGTTGATCCCTTCAACTTCCTCCAATTGGAATGACATCCCTATGGGGTATTCAACATGTTGTAGTAAGCTTATACTCTAAGTTTTATGTTGATAGTATGTGTATATTTTGAGTTATTGACCGATCATCGCTGCAAAATTGAGTCATGGAATCAATACGATACGATCCTTAGGATTGAATATGGATCGTATCTGATCCATCTTTGGGGAGTAGTGAGCTTTCATCCTTCTGCTTCATATTATTATCTACGCCTAATTTTTGGACCCCACAATCATCGCTCTGGGCTATTGACCTTGATGATAGTCGAGTCTAACTTATCCTGTCAGTTCGGATATAGCCGTATCAAAATGTTGGATAACATTTGCCCCCCCCAAAGTACGCCTTGTTGCGTACATGATGTGCTTTGAATTGAAGCAAGTTAGAGTTGCCAAAAATAAATCCATCTAGTTTATGGAATAGTTATTATCATTCCATTGAATTATCTTCCCAAAGTTTTGTATCCCACTTTGATCGTCATGACGCTTGGTTGATTTCCAATAGTATGAATTCAGGATTGTATTCCGTTAGTTATTATCTGTGTCAGGCTCTACAAGGCTAGTAAGCTTTGGCTCTCTGATCTACTCTTTTCTTTAATAACTCTAAGTGAAAATTCAATTTATGTCGATTTCAAGAAATCAAATTTTTTGAATATACACGTGCACATTCAGGTGCACGTTTTTTTCATTGGCTACCGGATGCATTTGTACGCTCACGATTCAACACCAATTCCTTCTAATTTAATTGCAATTGGATTTTGGTTCCTTGTTGATATATTATTTTATAATCAACTAAGGGTTGTAATAAGTCATTCTATGATAGGGGACTTCAAGTTCTATAGGGATGACGACCTTGTAGCCGTAAGCAAGGATGAATAGAGTATGGCCAGTCGTAGATTTGTGGGTGATTTTGTGAGCCCATAATGATGTTGGGAGTTCATCCACCCACTTGCCTCTAGCCTTTTACAGACATTTCTCCAGAATGGATATTATGATTTTTTTCACAGCTTCAACCTATACATTCGCTTAAGGGTGAGAAACTGTCGCAACTCTCTTTTCAATATGATGCCGATGGCAGAAGTTTTTAAATTTAGCTCTATCGAATCTGGTTCCATTATCAAATATAATGGTTCGTGGAAGGCCAAAACAACAGATGATGTTTCAGACAATGAAGTTGATTGCTTTTTTTCGTTGTGATCACGGCTAAAGGTTCAACTTCAACCTATTTTGTGAATTAATCCACTGCTATGATGGCGTATTTTGCACCACTGTTAGAAATCGGCAAGGAGTAGATGATGCCAATACCCCAAGTGGCAAATGGCTATGGATTGACCATTTGAGTAATTATCGTCGGTGGGGATATCAGAATTTTTGCAAACATCTAGCACTTGTCACGTTGCCTAGTGTGATCAAATGCATCTCGATTGACAATTGGCCAGTAACACCCATAGTGGAGTATATCTATGTCAAGGTTTGCCCCATTGTGTGATCATCACATTCTTCTTCATGAAGTTTTCTCAAGACTCGTTTGATATCATATGGGTGACACATTAAAGCAGGGAAAAGGAGAAAGCATTTTCTATACATGAATCCTTCTTGGATGATGCAGCATGAAGCATCGATGAGGATTTGTCGTTTTTCATTCCTCTGTTGAGGAAGAATTCCCATTGTATATATTTTTTGATAGATGTCATCCATGATTCCTTTTTTGGCTCCATGTCCAAGACCTAGTCGATCTCCATCTGCTAATGCTTGGAATGTTAAGTACTTCAACTTGGATAAGTCTATTTTTTGTGCATCCCCGGAACGACCAGCTTGGCCAGTGACTCGGCTTTTTCATTTTGTTCTCTGAGGATGTGTGTAATGGTGTAATACTCAAAGTTGGCCAGTAACTCCTGGACCTAACTAAGATAAGGAGTAAGACACAACCTCCTAACAAGATAATCTTCCCTGACTTGGCATACTACTAACCAGGAATCACAAAAGATATGTAAAGTTTCCAATCCCAATTCTCTAGAAAGTTTGAGCATGGCGATCAAGGCTTCATACTTAGCTTCGTTATTTGTTTCAAGGAAGTCGACTTTCAGGGCATAATAGATCGATCGTTCCTCAGGATTCATTAACATAACTCCAACTCCAGAAGACCGACACTGGAAGCTCTATCCATGTACATTTTCCATCGGTTGATCGGTTCTCCAATGCTCTTCGGATAGTCGTCAAATGTAGTGAACTCAAATATGAATTCTTCTAATGTTTGTCAATGAATAGCTCTTTGAGGGAGATAAATGATATCGAATTGGCTTAGCTCAATATTCCTTTTGGGCAACCTCACAAACATTTAACATTACTGTAAGACCTGTCGTAACGGCTGGTCGATGTAGAAGTTGATGAGGTGAGCCTGGAAGTAATGGTGAAGCTTTTGTGATGCAATCAACAGGCAGTATGCGAGATTTTCTAGCTTTAGGTAGTTTCTGTCAGCACTGTGAATTATTTGCTAACATAATATACAGGACTCTAGATCCGATTCTCTTCACGTAATAGTGTGGTACTTATGGCATGCACTAACACCGCTAAATAGATGTATAAGTCTTCACGATCCAGTGGCTAAGATAGGATGGGAGGTCTCCCTAAGTGATCTACTAGAACTTGACATGCATCTATGCAATTCTACATCCGTTCAAAATTCCTCTTCCCTCTTCTGATCAATTAGAAGAAATGAATACACTTGTGGGTAGCCCTGGAGATGAAGCGGCTTAGGGAAGAAACTTTGTATTTAAGCTCTGTACCTGCTTAATCGTCTTCGGCACTTGGATGTTTCGAATGGCTTGAATCTTCTTGGGGTCGGCTTCGATTCCAAGAGAATAGACGATGAAACCCCAAAATTTTCCTTACCCAATGCCGAAAGAGCATTTCAAGGGATTTAGTTTCATTCTATATTTTCATAGTACACCGACCATCTCCGCTAAGTCATCGATGTGGTCGTTTGATCGTTAAGACTTCATGAACATATCATCGCATATACTTCCGTCGATCGCCCGATCTGGTCTTTGAACATCCTGTTGACCAGTCTTTGTAGATATTTTCAGCATTATTTAGTGCAAATGGCATCACAACATAACAATATAGCCCTAAGTCGGTAATGAAGCTGGTATGCTTTTGGTCGAGGATGTGCATCGGGATTTGATTGTATCCGGAGTACACATCCATAAGTGAAAGCAGTTCACATCCAGCGATTGAGTCTACCTGCTAGTCGACCCTTAGAAGTGGAAAGTTATCTTTCGAGCATACCTTGATCAGGTCTGAGTGGTCGACGCATGACCGTTACTTTCCATTTGCTTTTATCAAAAGAACTGGATTGGATAGCCATCACAAGTAGTGGGAATCATGGGTAAACCTATTATTTTTGAGTTTATCCACCTCCTCTTTAAGTGCTTCAAATCGCTCGAGATCCATGCCGTGTTGTTTCTATTTCACCGGGACATGCCTCGAGTCGATATTCAATGCATGTATCATGATAGTCGATGAGATCACACGCGTGTTAGAATGGGTCCAAGCAAACACATCAAGATTTGTTTGAAGAAAGCCAGCTAATTCCTTCATCATCGTTGCACTGAGCTATGACCTAATCTTTAGTACCCATGATGGATCTCCATGGTTGACAGTAATGTCCATTATCAACTCAATGAGTGCAGCCTTGGATTCCTTGAGTTCAAATATAACTATTTCACGTAACAATCAATGTGAAATCTGGTTGGGATGGTCAGTGATGACGGTTACTCCGGTTGAATTTCAGAGTCTTATCATAAGTTTTTGAGTCTGATAGTGAATGGCTCTAAATGCTTTGAGCGATTATCTGCAAAGTCGAAGATCAGTTTTAAAAGCACGTTGAATTAAATGTCGAGTATCATTTAGCCTCGTGGTGCATGCAACTAGATAGTTGGCTCTTGCTTTGAGTTTGATTCTACTTTTATATTTGATTAACGTGCTTTCCATTCAACATACTCATGTTATGTTACTCGACGTTCGGGTTGGAGTGATGATAAGTTGCCCATGAGCTTGGGCATTGATTCAGTGATTCTATCTCTAGGCATCCTTTCGGTCGTAGCTCGAGTCATTGTGAACACTAGGTATGGATCATAGTATTGAGCTATCACAATCATTCTTTGGATTATCACACTTTCATCCTGGTCTCAGGTTGATAAATGTACAGCATGGACAGTCGAGTCTCGTCCTGATCGTGTTTATACTCCCACCTAATCTCCAAAGACTTAGAGTTGATCGATGAATGGTTAGCTCACATTTATCTTGTTTCTCACTCATGCCTCCAAGTCTGGGGTATACGTCTATAAGTAAGAAGGCAAGTCATGTCTAATCAGTGATCGACGCTCTCCCTGCCATACCAATGGCAAGGATCAGTGTGCGGATGGTTGAGTCACATCCGTTTCATATTTCTCTTCCAGTCGGATCATAGTAATAGTCAAATGAATGAAGAGTTGCATCGCGTTAGTTCAGAGCCATATGGTCAGTCACCTTCATTTTGATTCATATTCTCCAGCCAGATCTGGGGGTAGAGTTGGCTCAGGTCCAGTCGGGACATGCTCATCTAGTTTCATACTCGTTAACTACAAAATCCACTTAGGAACAAAAGTATAAAAGAAGGTTAATGAGAATATCAGGCTCCGCTGGAGTTATAGGCATGGGTTTCGACGAAGGTCATAGGAGAGTGTTTCGAAGGCATTGAGAAGGCTTTTGAAGGAGTCAGAGGCACCGGGTGTCCTTACTAGTAATAAAAATTGTGAAAGCTTTCGATTCAAATGGAAGCAGGACTACCCTTCCGCCACTTTCAACCTTTCGATGCAGATGGATTCACATATTTAAAGAACGTAAGGATGACTTTGAAACCACCTACCAAAGGCAAAGAACATCATCCACTCATATATGCATGCCAAACCTTTCGGAACCAAAGGTTTCACCTTTATAACAACCCTTTTGAAAGCATACACAAGCCTTTCGAACCGGTCGAACCTAATGACATCTGAAGAAGGTTCCGTATCAATTCATAGGCATGCATTCGGAAGCTACTCAACATCATCAAAACCATTGGAACTTCGACATCTTCGAAGCCTTTATGGACAATCTATCGACAAAGTTGGAGGCTCCTTCTTACTTTTGATGACAACAAGTCAACGTGAAGAGAAAGGTGCATTTTAAGACCTTTCAACAACATCGAAAGCATTTCTGGAGAAAGAAGAAAAGGAATACTAATGGCTCAACAAAGGCGAAAGGTTGATAAAAGACCCTTTCAACTTGGTTGAAAGATTTGGAGTAAGGTAAGGACAGTGTAAGGGTGTGTTAAAGGACTGGAAAGAGATGCCTTTCGACTACGTCAACCAAGTCTAAAGGCTTAAGGCAGCATATGAAAAGGAGGCCTTTCAACTGGGCCAAAGTCATTGGCACGGAAGGGTACCGACCCGCATCTATAAATAAGACCCAAATGGTCCAGTTTTGGGGACCAAATTTTGGGATCCTAAACTCATTTATCTTATTGCAGTTTCTTAGTTACAACAACATCTTTGTAAATCCCAAATCAATTTGGGGGAAAAGCTCTCATAATTGTAACTCATTTTGGGTGAATAAATATATAGAGATGGCAGATTCATTATGTATTTTTATTACGAGGAAAATCACTTTGATCATTAGCTAGAATAATGATTCGTTGTACATGATTCTATCTTATTATCATAACTTCTTTTTGTCTATGCAATACATAGGATCGACTTGGATATATACATTCGAAACACACCACCATCGAAACCAATATGAGACATTGGAAGTTATAAGGGTGATGGTGTTTCGACAATGATGAATTTATAAACCTAGAAATATCCAGGTTGATCTTATACAGAGTAAACTAAATGAAGCCTAGACAACTCTAATCTGGAGCTGTTTCAAGAAAATGAAGCTCCTTTTGAACTGGTCAAAAGGGGTGTTTTGAAGGGAATCGAGATTGTAGTTGGCAAGTGAATGTCAAGAAAGGAATCCTTTTGAAAGGGGTTTACCCCCTACAACATCTTCTACCCTTTTGAAGGGGTTCACCAACCAAATTTGCAAAATCAATGAGGTCAAAAGCAGCTATATCATTTTAACAAAACATACATACCTTCCAGCGTGGTCAAAAGGGTCAAAATGAACCTTTCGACATGGTGGAAAGCCTTTACAAATAGCTGTTTTTAGACTCTTTCAAAAGAAAGATTTCTGGTTGAATGCTTCTTCCTTAGCCTACATCTCTAATTTAACTACCAAATCTATTTCAACTTGATCAATCAGGTCAAAAGGTGGGTTTCGAAAAAAGCAACTTCATTGACTTCCTAATCTTATATGACCTATTTTTTTATTCACATAGCTTTGGGAATGTTGATATGTTTTCTTGTTAACCTTTTTGGCGCTAAAAGGAAGGATTGAACCTTTGACCTTGTTACTATATTATAGACTAATTTTTGATCATTTGACATAGCGAAGGAAAATGAAATCTAAATGAATAAGCATAATGGAGGAAGGAGTTATCCACAAAACAACTCTTGAAGAGAACATAGCTCTGTCCTTTAATTTGGATGGGGTTATTCAAGGACAACCTTCCTTGCCAGCTCAAAAAGATGAGAATACTGCAAAGATCAAACACTTAGAGCAGGAGCTATAGGAAATGCAAGAGCTCCTCAAAATGGCATTATCTTAAAAGTCTTTTAAAATAGAAAAACCAACTCAGAGGGATGAGATGGTTTTGTCCGGAAGGAACTTAAAAGCTCCGTCCAATGAAAACAAAAGCAAAATAGATCAAACATCCTCCAAATAGAAGGAACGCCCTTGATCTAAAGCTAATCATCAAGGGAGAGTCCTCGATAAATCACTTAAACATTCTGTGAGCTCAACGTCAAAAGAATACTTTCCGGACCAGAAAAATTATCATAATGTGGAAGCCTACTTAAAGGATGCAGCTAAGAAGGTAGTCAAAGATGCAATGAATACAAAAGGGAAGAGGACTATAGATGAAAATGCTAATGATAACGAATGGGCACCAACATTTACAGATGAGATCATGGCAACAGTCATGCCATCTTATGCGAAGATCCCAACAATGAAATACCTTGGAGTTACAAATCCGGATCATCATCTAATGTCTTTCGATAGCCAAATGGATTTATACAATGCATCAGGAGCTGTCAGATGCTGATTATTCCCTATCGCTCTCCAGGAAGCTGGGGCCAAATGGTAGAGACGGTATCAAGAGAAAACCATTTATTCATGGAAGCAGTTCTCCTACAAATTCTCCACCCAGTTCTACATTTGTAAAGATCCTACTATCGATTATACATTCTCAGCCAACATAAAGAAAAGGCGGGGGGCAGTCCTTGGGAGACTATCTGAGGAGATTCAATGCTGAAACTCTAAAAGCAAAAGACATGAATGATCGAGACAAGTTTATCGCGATACATTCCGGCTTAATAGAAAACACCCTTTTCTGGAAGCATCTCTTTGTTAACAAGTGTAAAGATTTATAAGATTTCCACTTCCAAGCTAACAAGTTCATTTGGATGGATAAGCTTTACTATGTTAAGAGAAAGCAATCCCTAAGAAAGAAAAGGGAAGATTTGGCCTAGAACAAGAACATAAAAGGATAAAATAGGAAGAGCCAATTACTAATGCAGTCGCTTTGAACAAGCCACTGTCTTACGATGATGTTGTGGCGAAGGAAAGAGTCAACTTCTCGACTTCCTTCAAGGCTCGGAACAATCTAGAACAAAGAAATGAAGGAGATTGCTATTCTTACATAAGGCCAATGGTCACAATACAGACGAGTGCAGAGTTCTGGCCCGAATAATCCAAAAATTGATCTGTGCGGGTCATTTGAAAGAATTTGTTTAGGATAAGCAGAAAGCTCAATGGACAGGGGATGGTCCACAGAAACACCCTGGCAATGCCGTCAATATACTAAAAGATGAAGACCCCATGAGCCTGAGCCCACTGATAAACAGAATTGATGTAATTCATGAAGGGCCATATTTAGTGAGGAACAGTAAAGGGGCCCGAAATATATACATCAAGGAAGCTAAAGAAGGCTTCTTATCTGTCCTAGAAGAGCCTTCATTAAAGAATCCATGACTCGGTGTTCAAATGTCGAATCTTGTTGTCACCTCTCAAGAGATAAAAAAGGGTTCACCATCCGCATAATGATCTGTTGATGATTACTTCTTAAACCGGGTTGTCCATCATCTCCAAAATTCTTGTGGACATCGGCAGTGCAGTTAACGTTATCTTCAAGCACGCCTTTGGTCAAATGAAAATACCCGAGGAAAAACTAGAGCCCGACATAGAACCCATCTTTGGATTCAATAACAAAGGGTCAACTCCGATAGGGCAAGTGAATTGAAGCTGCTTGTACAAAATGGAGTATCGCCAACTTATAGAACATTCGAGACTATTTTTGTGTTCCTCAACCAACCACTTACTACAACGCCTTCTTTGGCAGGCTAGCACTCAATGAAATAGATGTGTTTGTCTCTCCAAAGTACTTAATGGTAAAGTTCGTGACAAAGAGAGGATAGGGCACCGTGCGAGGGGAGAAGTTCATCTCCCAAGAGATGTATTATTCTACCCTAATCAATATAAAAGGGAGTATTTCACTTACTTTGATTCTTCCACCATTTTATAGCCTTCGAATGATGGATTTTTACATCCAATAGTCGAAGAAAAAGTTAAAATTAATAAATCCAACAAGCATATGTATGAAAGGTACATTCTGGAGGCAAAAGGAAGAGCATCGATGCTAATTCTACCAAAGAAAGACCAATCATCACTGAATTCAATTGCAGAGGGGAAACGGAAAGGATAAAACCAATAGAGGACCTTGAGGAGGCATGCATAGACTCATATGATAATACAAAGATAGTTAAAGTAGGGAAAGATTTGAATGACGGCTTGAAAAGGATTTGATCAAAATTTCTTAAGGCCAACAAGGACATATTTGCCTAGTCACATTCTGATATGGTGGGGATTGATCCAACGGTCATGTGTCATGCACGCAACACCAATCCAGGAGCAACTCCAATTAGGAAAAAAAATAGACAGTTAGATAAGGTACGATCAGATGCTTTGAAAGAAGAAGTTAATAGACTCCTTGAGAATGAGTTCGTTCGAGAAATATACTACACAAAGTGGTTAGCCAATCCAGTTCTGGTAAAGAAATCAAATGGAAAATGGAGGACTTGCATTGACTATAAAAACTTGAAGAAAGCATGTCCAAAATATTGCTTCCCCCTATAACGAATTGATCAATTTGTCGATGCAACAAATTGGTACAAATTATTGTGTCTCATGGATGCTTATTTAGGAACAATCAAATAACAATGTTCAAGCTGGATAAGGAACACGCTGGCTTCATAACTGAATGAGGAATTTATTGCTACAAGTCGACGCCATTTGGGCTAAAAAAATGCAGGAGAAACATATCAAAGATTGGTCAATAGAATGTTTAAAAAGCAATTTGGCCGAAATATGGAGGTTTATGTTAACGACATGCTAGTAAAATTTGGTGAGGCTAAGAATCATTTTAAGGATTTGGAAGAAATGCTCAGGATATTATGGAAATATCAAATGAAATTGAACCCATAAAAGTGCTCTTTTGGAGTTCATTTGGGAAAGTTTCTAGGCTACCTTGTAAGTTCCCAAGAGATTGAAGCTAGTCTTGACCAAATTCAAGCCATTAAGGACATGGTTGAACCCAAAACTAGTAAGAAGGTAATGAGTTTGAATGGGAGGGTGGCCACCTAAGTAGGTTCATCTCCAAAGCTACTGATAAGTGTATTCCCTTCTTTGATGTAGTCAAGAAAAAGAACTTTGAATGGGGGATAGATTGCGGAAAAGTTTTTCAGGAATTAAAAAGCCATCTCGAAAAGCCACCGATACTTTTAAGTCCCGAGAACGTGGAAATCTTATACTTATATATGGCAGTTTCAGAATATGCAGTCAGTTTAGTATTGATTAGAGAGAGGAGTGTAGTACAACTTCCAGTGTATTATGTGAGCAGACAATTGAAGGATACAGAAGTTTGATACCCAATGATAGAAAAGCAAGCCTATAGCTTGAGTCTCACAGCTCGAGAACTTAGAGCATATTTTCAAGCACATCTGATCAGGGTAATGACCAAATTTCCCCTTAATCAATTTTTCAGTAAACCAGAAACTTCTAAAAGATTGGTAAAGTGGGGAATCGAGCTCAGCCAATACGATGTAGAATTTTAGTCGTACGCCAGAATCAAGGAGCAAGCATTTGCAAATTTCATTGACGAATGCACCAACTTCATTAAAGAGCAATCGAAAAAGGAAAAGGATCAAAAGCCTATGTGGAAATTGTTCGTTGATGGTGCATCAAATGAATAGGGGGCCGGTGCAGGATATGTGATCATAACACCAGATGGACACGCTTACACTATGTTATGAAATTAAGATTCCACACAACGAAAAAATGTGGAAGAATATGAATTCATGGTAGCAGGATTAATCTTGGCATTAGAACTCAAGATTCCAAGAATTCAGATCTTTAGTGATTCTCAGCTTATGGTAAACCAAGTGAAGCAGATATATAAAACAAAGGACTCCAAGCTATCTTTATATGTGAAGAAGATACTAAGAATGCTTGCTTTATTTTATGACTTTTCAATACACCAAGTCCCAAGAGCAAAATATTCACAAGCAAATTGGCTAGCAAACTAGCCAGCTCATGGGGATCCCCGGAGACACGCATTGTTCCAATAGGATATCAGGATATTCCAAATATTGGAGAGGAAGCATTTGAACTAGGAAAGGAACTATTAGTTCTAACAAGGTCTCAAGCTAAATTACAAGGGGAAGAGAGAAGAGAAATTGATAAAGAAATATCAATTGAAAGGGTTGACCAATCAAGATCACATGACATGTATGGTGACACCAAAATGTCACCCATCATTGAATACCTTGTTAAAGGAATACTCCCATCTGACAAAGGTGGAGCAAGGAAAATTGAGAGACAAGCTCCAACCTTTACAATAATGGATGGAATCCACTATAAGAAAGGATATGCCCTTCCCTATCTAAGATGCGTAAGCCTAAATGATGGAGTAAAATTGATGGTGGAAGCACATAAGGGATTCTATGGGGACCACTCGAACGGAACAAAATTGGCAAAGAAAATAACGAGACAAGGGTTTTATTGGCCTCTTATGGTAAGCCAAGCCATCGAGTATGTGAAAAGATGTGCGAAGTGTCAGAAATATTTAAAGATTCCAAGCCTACACCTGAGCCAGTTAACTCCAATTGCTAGTCCATAACCCTTTGACGTATGAGGAATAGATTTAATGGCTCATTGCCAATCTCAAAAGGAGGAGAAAAGTACACTATGGTCGCCATAGATTACTTCACAACATGGGTTGAAGCGACACCACTTCCAAAAATAACTTCTGGGAAGGTACTCAGAGTCGTCATCAAAAATGTCATAACCAGATTTGGAATTCCCTAGAAGATAATTTCCGAAAATGGAACACAATTTGAGAGTGAAGAATTCTCTCGCTTTTTCCACTACAATGGAATCATTAAGAGCCTTCCTCTATCGCACACCCAAAAGCAAATGGGGTGGTTGAGGCTGCAAACAAAACCATAGACAATTCTAAAAAAGAGACTAAACAAAGCAAAAGGAAATTGAGTAGAAGAACTACCGCTTATGTTATGGGCTTATCGAACGTCTACTAAAGCGGCGATGGGACATACTCTCTACTCTTGACATATGGGTGTGAGGCAATGTTACCGATCGAGATTGAAATACCCTTACACTAAAGAATCGCCCGTGCATTCGATATGAATCAAGAACTGAAAAGAGAATCCCTATATTTGATACATGAGATGAGAGATGAAGCAACAATAAGAACAGTAGAGTATCAAAGAAGAATTTCAAAATACTATAACTCAAAAGTGAGAATGCGATCATTTCAAGAAGGAGATCTGGTACTTTGAAGAGTAATGGTGAATGCAAAAAAAAAACCCGCAGATGGACCCCTAGGACAAATCTAGGAAGGACCCTTAATCATTTGCAAAGTGATTACCCTAGCAGCTTACAAGTTATGCCGGCCAGATGGTAATATGATTCTGAGAACATGGAATGTCGAGCATTTGAGACCATATTTTCCAAAGATGAATGAATAAATCATCCATTTCCTCAAAAATAAAACCTACATGGTTGGGATTGAAATACTCCTTGCATTTGGATACTACCTAAGATGGTAGGATACTACCTAAGATGGTAGAAAGCCTCTGTCCGTGCCGAGTTGGCCAGGGCAGAGCACGTCCTGGAGGGAGGGCGGAGTAAGCCTTTAACAGTGCCATGCTATGGACAAGTTAAAACACCGGACAATCCCTTGGTCGCGCCTCTGGTCAGGTCAAGACGCCTCCTAGAGGGAGGAAGGAGTAGGATTTTATCCACGCCACATTATGGCTAAGATAAAGCACCGAACAAACCCCTGTCAGCGCCATGGTATGGCCAGCGCAGGGCATCTTCTAGAGGGAGGATGGAGTAAGCCTTTATCCGTGCCATGCTATGGCCAAGTTAAAGCACCGAACAAGCCCCTGTCCACGCCATGCTATGGCCAGGGCAGGGCACCTCCTGGAGAGAGGTTGGGTAAATCCATGGTTTTAGCCTTTAAGATAAGCTAACCAAGATCACCAGACAACAATGGACTAAGACGTCCAAGCCCGAGAAGGGGCTCATCAAATAATGGACTAAGATGTTCAAGCCTAAGAAGAGGCTCATCAAATAATGGTCTAAGATGTTCAAGCCTAAGAAGAAGTTCATCAAACGATGGACTAAGATGTCTAAACCCAAAAAGTGGTATATCTCCAATGGACTAAGATGTCCGAGCCCAAGAAGTGACACAAAAGATTATAGACTAAGGCGTAAAAGCTTGAGAAGCAACCAATCAGATTACTGCTATATATAAGGCCTAAAGGGTTTATGCACGTCAAAGAAGACAAAATCTTAGGAGTAAAGCAGAATTTTTTCTATTAAATAACTGAATTTGGTTATGGGACTTTCATTTCTAAATTTCATCTATTAATACCCGAATCTGGGTTTCGAATCTTTATCAGTCACTTATGGTCTTTATTATATCTAAACTTGGGTTTTGGGACTTTATCAATCACTTACGGTCTTTATACCCGAATCCAGGTTTCGAGGCTATTACTTAATTTCCCTTTAATGCCCCAATCTGGGCTTATGGTTTCTATTATAAAGACAGTTACCATGGACTTCCGATTATCTAACATATGCCCTAATCTAGGATGAGAATTTCTACTATGATAATAATTACCATGGAATTCTGCTTATCCAACATATGCCCTAATCTGGGCTGGAGATTCTCATTATAAAGATAATTGTTAATAATTTCTAGTTATCTGACATATGTCCTAATCTGGGCTCAGGATTTTCAACATGAAGACAACTATTACGGATTTCTGGTTATCCACCATAAATACCTTAATCCGGGTTTAAGAATTCCACACAGAGAACTATTTCTAAATATTACTATTTGGGTTCTAGATAACTCACCATAAACTTCTAAACTTCACAAGTTGATATCCAAATTAAGGTTAATGTTTTTTGACTCTAAATGATGCTCACCAATAACTAGATGAAGACTTCGGGATCATCCTAATTTAGGAAAAAATTTCCAAATGCATATTGAGATTGATGAGTTACAAAGGCTTATTTTCTAGACAATAGCTTGTGGCCCCTATTTACAGCCATTGGTTGTTTCCCACAAGGAGTTTAAAGACTACAATTATCATATGCATTAATTGCTATCGATTACAAACCTCGTATCCTTTATTAAATTAGGAGTATGATCAACTAATTGTGTAAACATAGAAGCACTAATACGCTGACTTATCATGAAGCATGCATAAATACGACAATGAGTTAGCCGTAGAAAATGTCACTTACTTTGAACTTTGTAGGAAAAATAAAGTTATGAGAGCAAGGAAGATCTGAAATTTTTGTCCTAAAGAGCAAAAGTTTCTTTCATACAAGGGGGAAAAATGCTAACCATAAAATCCACTTAAGAATAGAAGTATGAAAGAAGGTTAATGAGAATATCAGGCTCCGCTGGAGTTACAGGCATAGATTTCGACATAGGTCATAGGACAGCTTGTTGAAGGTATTGAGAAGGCTTTCAAAGGAGCTGGAGGCACCAGGTGTCCTTATCAATAATAAAAGTTTGATAGCTTTAGAGTCAGATGGAAGCAGGACTACCCTTCCGCCACTTTCAACCTTTCGATGCAGATGGATTCACGTATTTAAATAACGCAAGGACGATCTTGAAACCACCTGTCGAAGGCAAGAACATCAGCCACTCATACTCACGTCAAACCTTTCGGTACCAAAGGTTTCTCCTTTATAACAACCCTTTCGAAAGCATACACATGCCTTTCGAACCGTTAGAAGCCAATGACATCAGGAGAAGGTTCTACATCGCTTCACATACATGCATTTGGAAGCTACTTAACATCATCGAAACCATTGGTTTCGACATCTTCGAAGCCCTTATGGACAACTATCGACAGAGTCCGAGGCTCCTACCTTACTTCCGATGATAACAAGGCAACATGAAGAGAAAGGTACAATTGAAGACCTTTCGACAACATCAAAAGCAATTTTGGAGAAAGAAGAAAACGAATGCTAATGGCTCAGCAAAGGCAAAAGGTTGATAAAAGACCCTTTCGACTTAGTCGAAAGGTCTAAAGTAACGTAATGACAGCGCAAGGGTGAGTTAAAGGACTCGAAAGATATGCCTTCAGACTATGTCAAAAGCAGATAAGTCCTTTCGACCAAATCGAAAGGCTTAAGGCGGCATATAAAAAGGGGTCCAATCGACTAGGTCGAAGGCATTGGTGCTGAAGGGGGCTGACCTGCATCTATAAACAAGACCCAAGGGGTCCAGTTTTTAGGGAACCGATTTTGGGTACCTAAACTCATTTCTCTTACATCGATTTCTTAGTTACAACAACAACTTTGTAAACCCTAAATCGATTTGGGGAAATAGCTCTCATAATTGTAACTCATTTTGGGTTAATAAATATGTAGAGATGGTAGATTCATTAATGATTTCTATTATGAGGAAGACATTATGATCATTAGCCAGACTAATGATCCATTATACATGATTCTATCTTATTCTCTTAACTTTTTTTTCCTATGCAATACATAGGATCGACTTGGATATATACATTCAGAAGCCATCATCGTTGAAACCAATATGAGACGTTGGAAGTAAGAAATGTAATGGTTTTTCAACATTGATGAATTTATAAACCTAGAAATATCCAAGTCGATCATATAAAGAGTAAACTGAATGAAGCCTAAGCAACTCTAATCTGAAGCTATTTCAAAAGGATGAAGCTCTTTTCAACCTAGTCGAAAGGGGTGTTTCGAAGGAAATCCAGATTGTAGATGGAAAGCGAATGTCAAGAAAGGAATTCTTTCTAAGGGGATTTACCACCCATAACTTATTCAACCTTTTTGAAGGGGTTCACCAACCAAAGTTGTGAAACCAATGATGCTGAAAGCAGCTATCTCATTTTAACAAAACATACATACCTTTCGACATGGTCAAAAGGGTCAAAATGAACCTTTTGACACGGTCAAATGCCTTTACAAACAACCGTTTTCGACTCTTTCAAAAGAAAGGTTCGAGTTCAATGCTTCTTCCTTAACCTATAACTCTAATTTAACCACCAAATATGTTTCGACTTGATCAATCAGGTTAAAAGGTGGGTTTCGAAAGAAGCAACTTCTTTGACTTCCTTATCTTATATGACTTATTTGGTTATTCACATAGCTTTGGGGATGTTGATAATTTTCTTGTTAAAAATACTCCTCCTAATGGATCGAAGGAGGGTGCTAGAGAATTGATGATCAAGTCACACACATTCGTGGTTTATTGTCCTATCTATGCTCTAGTGACTAGAGTTATTCGATGGACGTATGGGTCACATCCATTTGTGTTGGTGCAGATCAATATTGACCCTCAATCTGATGATACGATATAGTCGCTCACTCGTAACTTCAGATGTCGTTTTGATTGGTTTTGTATTGAGGCCTCCTTGCAATTGTTGCCTTAAGTTTTAAAGATCACCCAGCCGGAGCTATAGTAAGATGTCGTACTCAGCTTGTGGTAGTTTGTACTCTCGTTCCCATTCTTGGGTAAGCAGAATTAGCTCGTGCACGATCGAATTCCATCTGTAGTGAGTTTATACTCCTCCTATCGAGTTCAGTTTGGAGTTTATGGAGTATTCGAACCGCACTCATCTATTTGTTTATAATCCTATCCACACTCTGGGGATAAGAGTTTGTTGGCGAGTAGTCGAATCGCACCCAATTTGTGTTTATACTCTAGTCCGCATAGGGGGACCAGAGTTATTTGTTGGACGGTCGAACTGCGTCCATGTCTTGGTTTGGATTTTGGGCTGTCGATATCTGGGCAAGGCTTAGATAGCTCACCGTACCTCAGGCACAAACAAGGTCGTAGATGGATATATCACATCGTCTTTGGATTGGACGGTTGAACCACATCCAATTTAGGCTTAGGCTCTCAAACTGCCCCCTTCTCTAGGGCAGGAGTAGATGTGTGGACAGTCGTACCACGTCCAGTTCCATTTGGATCCTATTTCTACCGAGCCTTGAGAGTAAAACAAGTGTTTTGAAGAACTTCGAGCTCGAGCAAGGGAGGAGATGGTCAGATCACATCCACTTTGCGTCATGTGTTTTTCCCTAAGTCAAGGGTAAGAGTTGAGGAGCGAACGGTCGAATCACATCCACTTTTTATGGTATTTATACTCTAGACCATGCTAAGGGACCAAACTTGATCAATCGACGGTTGAATCTTTTTGTGTTTATACTTCGGTTGCTCTGGGGACCAAAATTTTATAATGGGTGGTCAGTCACACCCATCTGATGTTTATACTATAGTCTGTGCTTTGGGAACCAGAGTTGGTCGATGGTTGGTCAGTCACACCCATCTGGTTTTTGTACTCCAGTCCATGCTTTGAGGACCAGATTTGATTGATGGATAGTCGTACCGCATCCAATTTCTTTATGTTTATACTCCATTCCGTACTTTGGGGATCAGAGTTAATCAACGGGTGGTCTGTCACATCCAATTTTGATTTATACTCCATTTGTCAAGTCGAGGTAAGAGTTATCGAATGAACGGTCAAATCACGTTCATCCATGGAATGAAATTCTGCCCCCAGCATTAAGGGCAAAACTTGACAAATGGAAAGTTGATTCATGTCCACTTGGTGATTGTAGATCCTCCAATCAAGTCGAGGAAGGGAGTAAGTGATGGATGGAAAGATCACATCTGTTCCTATGTTGGACAGTCAGATCTCGTCTAATTTGCTTAGCACTCCTCCCAGGAAGTTGAGGGAGGGAGTTTTTGGGTGGACGGTCAAGTCACATCCACCTCAAGCTACACTTGTGTCCACATGTTGAGGGTGGTGGTTGATGAGTAGGCAGTCGGTCATGCTTACTTTAAGTCGAGCATCCAAACCATTTCTTGTTTCCAAGGTAGAAGTTAATGTGTGGTCGGTCAAATTCTGTCCATTTTAGTCGGACCTCGGTCGTGCTGAGCTTCGGGAGGGGCATAAGTATTTTGGCAAACTTCAAGTATGAGTTGGGAGTGGATGATCAGGTTGCATCCACTCCAAGTATTTCTCCGGTCTTCAAGTCAAGTGTACAGGTTGATGAGTGGATAGTCAGTCATGTCCAGTTTGTATTATATTCTGACCTTGTCGGGGTCCGAGTAGGGCATGTATGTTATGTCAGAATTAAAGCACGGACTAGGAAGTGGATGGACAAGTCACACCAACTTTCCATTTCATGTCCTTGCCGCCAAGTTAGGGGATTATGGTGACTGATGAGAGGTTGAATCATGCTCATCTTGATGATCCTCCAAAGGCCAAATCATGATCCATGGAGGTTGGTTGCACCCAAATCTAATTACTTGTTCAACTGCATCATTAGGAAATAGTTTATTTCAAGTTGATCATAGTTCGCAACATAATTGAAAAGTAAAATAATCTTACTGATAAGTGAGGCAAAGTCGAACACTCACTATTCCACTTTGCCCCATCCCTCCTTAGCTGAAAGTTGATCATAGGTGGTCCAATTGAAAATCAAAGGTTAATATTGGTAAGGGTCATATGTTCCCTGTCTGCCATTCTATGGGACTTGCACATATTATTTACGCTTTCCTTTTTGGATTTGCCTTTCGATCGCATCACGAAGGTGTCTACAATCGTTGGAGTTATGACCATATGTATCTTGAAATATACAACATTTTCCAATTTCTTCTGGGTTTCGGTGGAACCTCTCGAGGCTAGTTTCCAGTACCACTTCGAGTCGTGAGTCTCAATGTAGATGTTTTTGATTGAATCGTTCAAAGGAGTATATGAGGCAGATTTTGGGATTCTAGGTCGTCTCCTAGAATCTGAGTCCTCATCTAAGGCCTCAATGTTGCCCTCGCTTTGACTTCCTTATGCCAATGGGCCTACATCATTCTTTCTCCTAGTCTGCTCTGCCTCCTCCTTGCTTAGGTTCTGGTTTACTTTGTAACATAAATGATTCAAGATCATATAAGGCTGTCGAGGTAACCAATTTCTGAAGTGTATCTCGGGGTCGATTCCCCTTATCAATGCTATCAGTGTGATATTCTCACCAGGATTGCTCACTTTAGTGACAATGGTGCTAAATCTCTGCCAAAAGTATTTGAACGGCCCACCTGGCGCTTGGGATAAGTCGACGATAACAACATCACATCCATAGGGCAAGTCGCATGCATTTTAAATTGATCGATGAACTCCTTAACCAGCTGATTAAAAAGTATATGGACTTAGGCGATGATTGCACAAATTACATGATCGATCACTACTCCTCCAAGGAATATGGGAAAGAATCAGCATTTAATTGCGTTCGTAGCTCTACCGGAATTCATGTGCCCTTTATATTTCGTAAGATGCTCTTGAGGGTCTGTGTTTTCAGAATACTCCGTCATGATTGGCATATTGAATCTCTTGGGATATTCTGCATATTGAATGACTTTAATGAATGGGCTTCAGCTGGGGAAAATGCTCCAATCGTCATTAGTCCGGGGCATTTTCAAGTTACGGCTGTTTATAATGCTTGTGAATGTTTTATGCATGATTGTCCATGGTGTGATGGATTGGTGATAATTTACTTGGAGTCCGACCTGAGAAATTGTTTTATTTACTTGGAGTCAGCCCCTGGTTCACTTAGAGTGGCTAAATTTGAAGTGCTAGTTTGGTGACGAACGGTGCTTGGAGTCATACTGGTGTTTTCTTGGAGAAAATCTTGGTTATACCCGAGTTTGACCTTAGACCAAAACATCCTGGGTTTGCTTCGAGTCGAATGGGCGACTACTTCAGGTTTGAATTTGATAATGGATAGCTACACTTTGAGATGGCGTAATAAGCGGCTTAGGGCAGTCGTCACACAGACCATCGTACCATAGCCTGCAAGTCAACCGTTTGGAGGCTGTTCAGTTGAGAGCAGTCATAATCTACCCTAGAAGCTTGATCCAGTAATCCATCACAGTTCGTGTCATATCTTCTTGGTTCTCTAGCCATTGGGTGTACTCTTTGAGTAGCAGTTCCTTGTCCACTCCTTGGCTGCAATTCAGTAACTGCCGCTTGATCCCCTATGCCCCGATCGGTCAAAGGATGTTAGGGAAGCAGATAGAATGCATCGTCCTTAAGTTGAGTTTCGAATTCAGAATGCGGGGTACTGCACCATGGCATGGGTTTGAGTGCGGTAAAAAGAAGGGATCGGTCCCAAACACTTTTTGCCCCTAGGAAGGAGTGTTTAATTGCTTTCCCTTTTTAAACGCGAAAGGGTTCGGTTGAAGGGGTTGGTTGTTGTTGAATGTGGTGCAGCGATCGGTTGAATAAAGGTTTGGTTCTAAACGAACGCAGCATAGGGATCGGTATTGAATGTTTTATAAGAGGGATCGGTCATACGGAGTATGGAGGGATCGTTAGTGAATGTAGGGATCGGCTATAAGCGATCGGCGCAAGGGTTCGATCATGAAAATGGTTGTTGGCATGCGATAGGTTACAGTGCTAAGGAGGGATCGGTGGTATGGGGATCGATATATAGACATTGCAGAGCGATCGGTATATAGATCTTGCAAAGGAATCGGTATATACACCTTGTAGAGGGATCAGTATATAAACCTTGTAGAGGGATCAATGTATACACCTTGCAGAGGGATCAGTATATACACCTTGTAGAGGGATCAGTATATATAGTTTTTAGAATGATTGGTATATATGCTAGAGGAATCGGTTTACATATATTTGGAGGGATCAGTATAGCTATTTTGGAGGGATCGGTATTGATGTCTTTGGAGGGATCAGTATTGAGCATGTATACGTATTTAGGGTGCTAGAACCCAAGAAGGAGGGATCGGTCATGATGGCCTTGAGAGAGGGATCGACCATCTAGGCTAACTTGAGTGCAGACTTTAGCATCTTATCCCAAGAACTTGCATACATGAGTGAATCTGATTCTTTCCAAATGGACATGAACACTAGCACAATCAAATCCTCCAAAAATACGGGAAGTAGACTTAGTTCCTCTAACCATGACTATCAGTTTCCTTTAGATTTCCTTCAAATCTAAGTAGAATAGGAAGTTTGTAGGTTAATAACTAAATCTATCTCATGAATATAGGAATCCACAAGTAGATGGTGAGATCCATTCAAGTTGAGAATTTGATTCTCAGTGCAAGCACCAAAATGCTGACGCCAAAAATGGACATCAACACCTAGTAAAATCTATTAGTGATTAAATGAAGAATGAAATTAAAATAGAGCAAATATCATAAATGAACACACGGATTTTTATCGTGGTTCGGCAATCTTGGCCTACATCCACTTTATATTTTTCTTGATCTTCCACTTGATTATGATTACAAGAATGTTTGGATCAGCTTGGATCCATTAGTACAAAAGTGAAAAATAAAAATGGCAGAGCCTCAGCAGATAAAGTAGGATCCTTTTTCTAACGCCAAGCCTACTATATTTATAGGGGAAGACATGCACGGATCATACATGAGAGATATGGTTAAATTCCAAATTATCAAGTATAAAGATAAGAATATTCATACTATTTGTAACGACCCGGATTTTTGATCATTAATTTTAAACATTTAATTCATCTTAAAATGTTGAGTTTTGAAATGTGAATGGGACTTAAATATAAAGTTTATCGATCAAAAATAGTGTAATAAAAACTTGACTACCAAATATAGTGATTTAATTTATAAATTTAATTGTTGAGTTAAAAATTGAAAATCAATTAATAATTGAATTGGAGTTGAATATTGAACCGAAATAATTTCTAATGTCGATATAAATTCTATTTGAACTATAATTTAATAAGATTTTAAAAATGGAATTTCAAACAATTTCGCCAATTTTTGAAATCGACGAGTTAAAATAGCGATCCGGGCATTGTCTTGGAATTCGACGTAACCAGTTCCATCAGATCCGTAATAATGTATTATTATCGGATTTCAAATTTCGTAGCATTTGGAGTTATTGGTTGGTCGTATGATATAGAAATACGTTGAAATTAATATCGAAATTTAATATAATAATTGAGTCCAAAAAGCTATCTTCTCCATATGATCGAATTAGGACTTGAGACATTTCCCGCTGCATTCGGAATAGGGGTAAAACATCATAAACACCTAGCGGCACGTCTCAATAGGAGGTCGAGATTTCACGGTATGTGATTTGAGATATTTAAAAATAAAAATAAATAAATATAAATGGTCGGATCAAATGAACAGTTGATTCGTTCCTTCAGCTTAAAGTCACACATCCCTTCCTTCTGAAACACGCGACCCCCTCTGTTAGTCCTTGAGATGATGGTTTTGACGAAAACAACCTTAAGACTTGTTATAAAATATGAATACTAACGTTATAGGTTAGATATATATATGTATATGCAGGATATAAACATGCAGGTACCAAGAATGAAGACTATATAGTATAGAGATTCAAGACTGAAGATATCAAGATTGAAGACTCATGAGTATCAAGATATCAATATTTCAAGAGTACAAGATAAGTATTGAGTCTAGAATTATGTTAAAACTTTTTGAAAGCACTTACATCTTTATTCGAAATTTATTCATGGAATGGAATCCACTTCGAGCCTGTTAAAGGGATGGAACCCACGACAATATCTAGTGGAACATATAGTGGTCCTATTTTGATATCTACTAATTTTATAAAAATGTTTTCAAAAATATATCTCTTGTTTTAAAAAAAAGTTTTCAAAACTTTCTTTTCAAAAATACATCTCTCTTGGTTTTAAATATTTTAGCCTCAAAACTATTTTATCATTTTTAATATTGTGATTTCAAAATTGTCCTTGTTTTTAAACCATCACTTGTTTTAAATATTTAGATTTAAAATATTTATATATTTAGATTTTGAATCACTTTATAGACTAAGATTATATATATTAAAAATTACTTTCTAAACTCTTTTATATGTTTAAACTATATTCAAATATATTTACAAAGTTTAGAAATTGTTTTCACAAATTAAAGAAACTAATTTTAATAAGAAAATCAAAACATCAATTTTGCCTTGAGCATGTCGACATCCCTCAACCTCCCATGTCGACATGGTGTCCGTTAAATTCAAAATTCAAGTTTTCAAAAGAAATGTCTATTCGTCATATCCTTTTGCGAAGGGATATGACAGTTGCTCTAAAATATATACCTGTTGTTTTGAACGAATTTTAATCATAATTTTACTTGTTTTCTCTCCTCTTCATCTTCCACATTTATTCTAAAGAATCCTAAACTATACTCTGCAGAAATACCAAGTGAATCAAACTTGATTATATCTTGTTTGATTCTTTGCCATTCTCTTCATAAGATTTCAGTGCTATTTAGAGTTATAGGATGTTTTGTAAATCAAACTGTTGAGTAAAAGGTGCGGTTGAGCCTTGAAATCAATTAGGTGTGGTTGTAGCCTCGGAAATCAATTAGGTGATCTTGTAGCCTGGATAAATCAAGAGAGTTTTCCCTGGACTCGAATACAAGAGGGTGTACCTCGTAGCCTTAAAACCGAGGGTGTGATCTGGGAGATTATTTTGATAAGAAATCTACGATTGTACGGGACTGGACGTAGGGTAATTCCGAACCAGTATAAAATCTTGGTATGTTCTTTACTTTATTGCTTTTATTTAGTATTTGCATCTGTGTCTGATTCTCTGATTATATATGTTTTTGTGAATAGCATTTGTTGGTGATTAAATTGCATAAGTTTCAAAAAGATTTAGAAAATCCATATAACACTATTCACCCTCCTCTAGTGTTATTCCAGCCTTAATGTAACGACCCACCATCCGCCTCCACAGAATGACGTATCATTATTAAGAAAGAAAGGGATAGAAAAGAGAAAGAAGAGAAGAAAGAAGAAAACAACACATCAGAATCTAAACAGCGGAAAAAATAAATAATATTAATAACATAAAATATTACATAGTTTACAACCACTATCAGAGTACACAGATAATACAACACATACTAGACAGTTATAAACATCTGTCTAGTATTTACAACGTAATACAACTCAGGGACAACACAGAACACACACCGGAATACTATATATCTAACGCAGAAGCCTCCTGCTCCATTGCTCCTCCATAGTTCGTCAAAGCTAACCCGAATCCCTTGGCTACTCATAAAAAATTGAGTACCCAATAGTTTAAGAAAACAAAGAATAAACTTTGGATCATACATGGGTCTGGTGTGAGTAACAGGTTAAAGTTGCTTAACTTTCAAAAACCTTTTGAAAGAAAAGGTATCACGTAAGACTTCCCACACATAAACATGGAAAAGTTTTTACCTTACGCTAACCAAAACATTTGATAGGAAATCCATGATATTATAATAGGTCTAGGGTTTCCAAGTAAATATGAAATAGCCGAAATTGTTACATTCATTAAATTCCAGCTACTAACCACAAAAGTGGGTAACACAATCAAAATCGTTGGCACTTATTGGATTTTGGATTCCATACAATGGCTGGGCTACTGGGGTACCACCCGTCACAGTACGTGGCCTAGATCAACGTACCGAAGAGCCACCCTAACTCCTCTGAAACACAAAGCCGGAACCATTCCTTACTGAACAGTTCCGAACAAGACAACCCCGCAGTTGGTGCGCAATTCCAACCGCCCACTAAGCCGAATAAAAAGGGACCTCTAGACAGGGGGAAATCTCGTCCTACTTGGGCATGACCCACTTAGCCGTGCTGCACCTCCCCTGTTTTAGCCATTCCCGATAATGAGGCTTGAGGCTACGATTACCTTTAGAGAACACATCTCTTAGAATGTTCATCGTCCACCTGACGATGTTCTGAAAGCATTCAATCCATACAAGTTCGTTCCAGGTTTGAACGAAACCGAAGGCATTATCTCGTTACATTCATTTTGGAATCACCCTCAGAGTTAATGACGATAACCCTTGCACTCTGAATCTCCATCTTGAGCCTGTAAGTACTATTTCCGTCAAACTCATCACAGAATCACCCCTAGAGTTATACTAACTAATAGTCCTTACACCTCGAGTCTTCACTCTTCTCATGAGATTCACGACCTATCGTTAATTTGGATTGATGTGGTTTTCGGACATCCAAATATGGAAACCTGATCCCGATCTCATCGAAATCCAAAGCTTGTCTTTTAGGTCCAAGTTGTTTTAGAGTTTAAAATAATTCAATTACATTATCTATATACACACAGATGATAATTTATAGATCCACAACAGATAATTATCATTATCATAACCACAGATAATCCACATTATCATTATCAAAAGATAATCCATATCATCATCACAATGCAACCAATGCATCCATATCACTCAACATTACTAATCTCATAGCTGAGATTCCAAACCATTCAAGGCAACCAATATCATCCATTCATAAGCAATAACCTATAATCATACTATCTACAATTAATTTAAATTGAATTAAATTAATTACATCATCTCTAATTAATTTAAAATGAATTAAATTAATTACTTATACCAAAATAAATCTTGCTTATATCACCATTAATTAATTACAAATTAATTAATTAACTAACCTCTAATTTATTATCTTAATTAATCATCCCTGATTAATTAGACTTTAATTAATTTCACAAAATTAATTACTCTGAACCAAATACAGTAATTAACCTTTAATTACTTCATTAATTAATTAAATATAATTAATTACATTTAACCTTAATTAATTACAATTAATTAATTACCCTTAATTACTTATTATTGATTAATTAATCTTGATTAATTAATCTTGATTACTTCATTAATTATATTAATTAATGATCCTTAATTATACTTAATTAATTACTCAATTAAATTAATTACTTCAGTAATTAATCTCACTTAAACCATAACTACTAAACAATTTTGATTAATCACATTCAGTAATTAACTATCTTAATTACTTCATCAAATTAATTATTCCTTAATTAATTTCTTTAATTAATCCCTTGATTAATTATACAAAATAATTTAATCCAAATTACTTTCGCAATCCCAACATCATCCACTAATTACATCAAGTAATTATCTCTAATTACTTCACTGAGTAATTTTACTTCATTAATTACATCAAGTAATTATTATCAAATCCAATGTTTAAAATTAATTAAACTTAATTAATTAATTTAAACCAACCTCAATAAACTCCATTAATTTCATTAAGTAATTAATGCCTTAATTATTTTCATTTAGTAATTAAACTTAAATAATTTTCACAATTTATTATCATTAATTAATTAATCTAATTAATTAAAAAAATTAATCATATTCGTTAATTACAAAATAATCCTTAGTTAATGATCATCATTAACTATTTGACATTCTTTAATTACTTTTCTTTAATTACTTCTTAATTATCTCTAATCTAAATTATTAATTTATACATTAAATAAATAAGACATTCCTTACTTATCTTATTCATAAGATCATTTTTATACTTCAATAATCATTAAGAAAATCCATTTCTTATTAATGATTTTGTAGATATTAAAGTGTACTAGAACATTACATTTTAAAATTTAAATTCAAATTTCATCTTGAATCTAAAATTCAAAATGATATTTATTTAAGCATTAACCAATTTAAATTCCATTTATACTCCTTCCAAAATAAATGTAAATAACATTTATTACTTTCATTTAAAACTTATACAAGATAAGCCTTAATTTACTTAATTTAATTAAAAATTAAGTTTTAAGTACATTACTATTTAAATTACAAATTCAAGTTAACAAATCATTTAACTTTCTTTTATAAACCTTTTATAATGACTTCATTCAAAAGGAAAATCAAGTTTAACTATTTGTTTGAAAACAAATTTACCGCTAACAAACAATTTAAATTTAAACTTGTTTGAAAACATTCAAAATTTTGAAACTTATTCAAATATCTAGATTTTAAATTCAAGATTCTAGAACCCGTTTTAAATCATTTGATTTAAACTTGAATTGAACTTTTGATTTAAACCTTGGTTTTAAAAAAAATTATTTAAAATCCAAATTCATTTTTAAAAACTTGAAGATTCAAAGGTCTTAAGAAAACTGAACTTTAAAATTTAAATTCAAACTGCTTGTTTTAAATTAGGTTTCAGATTTCAAAATGAAATTCAATTTCCAGAAAACTGTAAGGTTTTCTTTTTTATTTTAAAACTGAAACCTCTTTCAAATTTAAAAAACATATAAGATTTCAAAACACTTTGAAACTATGATACATACTACAGATTTAAGCTTGTTTAAATCTTATCATTACAGCTTTAAAATTCATTTAAATTTTGATTTAAATTTAAAACCTTCAGACAGTTTTACAGAAAAACTGTAATGCTACAAATACCCGAGCTAACCTGAAAAATACTTCGAGTCATCAGACCCATGTCTTCGAGCAAAGCACAACAAACACTCGAGTAATACTTCGAGTTCAAAAACACTACAATACCCAGTTTCATCAGAACTCAAAAATTGCACGATGCACGTGCACCGTGCCTCCAGTCATCATCACCCACCTCCGGTGGCTCCCCAACAACGATGATCAACCCCACGATCAACCACCATCATCAAATCCTCTTTCCAAAACACAAAATTGAATTCGAGTTGCATTCTCAAAACCTGGAATAGAAGAAAACAGGTTTCACCCCAAACCTGTAACATGCCTCATCATCAACCTTCTGACCACCGGAATGGCAACGACTCCGGCTACAACTTCAACTATGGCGAAGCTTCCATCTGCCCAATTTTCATCCAACTCGATCATCTCTACAGGTAGAACTGACCAATACTAATTACCTAGCTTAAACTAGGGCTACAGGAAGTAAATCATCACCGCCGCTTCCAAGTTGATTAGCATCACCATTACGTATTTTTTTGCCGGCATCAATGGCTACTCCTCCACCTACCTGATGAACCCCGTCACTTCAAATTGCCTAGATCCCCCAAAATCCAAAATTTCCCTTTACACTTAAACACAGAACTGTACCCAAACCTCTTAACCAAAAATATTGATTTTTATTCTAAAAATCAAGTTTTGATCTTAGTATTTAATTCTTAATACTGAATTTATAATTTATTCAATATGAATTTTCACATATTTAAAACTTGATCAGTCAATTTTGGTTTATAGAGATGTTTACAAGTTATTTTAACTTAACTAAAATCTTAAACTAAAGTTTAACATAAACAAACAGGTTTGATTAAATCTAAAGTTTAAACAGAGGCACAATCTATAGATTTTAAATTCAAATAAAAACCTGAATTTATGATATCTAAAACAGAGAGTACTCTGGAAATCATGAGCATATAATGCATTCATTATAGTCACAGCAGAATTCACCCATAGATGCATACAATACATTTTTATCACAGAGATTTAACATGCAACTTATTTATAAGTTTAATCTTTAAGAAATAGAAATATTACTCACCTTCTATATTGGAAGACAGAGCAGTTTTTGAAAAAAAACTTTGGTGCTTTTTAAAACTGGAAATATACAGTTCCTTCTTTGTTTTTGATTAAAACTTGAGTGCTTTGTTTGCTTGAGTTAAAAGCTTGAAGGCTTGATACTGAACACTTGCATGCATGCTATATGAAACTCCAGATAGAAGGCAATGCAGGTGCTTGAATAAGAAATGCAGGCTTCAAAATTTGAAATTGCAGGTTTGCTAGAATAAGAAATGCAGAATTTCTTGCTTGATTTCATGCATCTGGTTTGTATGCTATTTTGAAATTTGATTTGCATGATTTTGGTTTGAGGAAAGTCTAGGTTCAAAATTTTGGTTTGAGAAGTGGATTTCAGAAAGTAAATGGATCTTCATGCTTTGATTATAGAGGTTACAGGATTTGTTAGAGATGATTTCAGAAATTTTGGGTTTTAAGAGAAGTGTTTGATTTATTTCACATTTGTTTTCATTGTCTTCATAGCTTTAGATTTTGAAAAGAAATAAAATGGAAGAGAATTTGTTTATAAAAACTGAAATAAATATAAAAAGGAAAAAAACAAATTTTAAAAATGCCACATGTCCCTAAATATAACATTTGTCATGCACCTTGTTTATTATTTTAACACATGTTAATTTAATTTGTAAAATGCCTACATTTGTTTTTCTAATGTTAATAAGCTATAATTAAGTTAACTTGTATTTTAATTAGATGTTTAATATAAGATATGTTTAATTAATTAGTTAACATGTATTTATTCACATGTAGATAAATTTTAAAATGAATAAATCCAATTTAATTTACAAAATGAAGCTTATACAAATATTTCAAAATCAAAGCAAATTTAAAAATATTTACACTTTAGTTTTCAAAGCTTTGAATTCAAGTTCAAATTAAATTTTTAAATCAAGTTTATTTACAAATATAACTACACAATTAAATGTTTGAAAAACAATTATTTTTATATAAAAATCTATTTGTTAAAAACAATGTTTTATTATATTTTTAAAAATAACAACATTTGATAACTATAATTAATTTATAAAAGAAATTGTTTCTTTATTAATAAATTATTTGTTTTATCACATTATATCAAAATAATCCTTATTGTTATTTATTTAAATTTAAATCTTGAGTTAAACATATTTTAAATCATTTCAACATTTACTTTAGGTATTTAAAATCATAAGTTATTTATTATATACTTTTAAAAAGCTTATTATCAAATAAACCAATTTAAACAAATTTAATTTTTATCTTAACTATTTAAAAACCCTATTTTATTTATTAATTAACCTTTTAAAAGTTTAACCTTTAAATAAAATCAAAATTCCCAAATTTTATTAAAGATATATATATATATATATATATATATATAGAAACAGGATTTATCTATTTATTAGATTAAGACAAGATCTATTTACAACATATACATATTCTATATACATTGTAAATATAAAACCATTATTAGATTTAAAAAGATAAAATCTATCAATTAACTTTTTATTTTATTGGATTACTAAATTAATTCAAATCTTATTACAAAGATTATTTAATCAATTTAATTTTTATGTCAGATTATTAAATTGATATTGCTTAAAAATTCCGGGTCATCACATTCCTTCCCCCTTAAAAGAATTTCGTCCCCGAAATTTAAAACAAAAGTAATTTAATAATCTATTCAAAGATTACATTTTAAAACACAAGCATATAGCAATGATATGCTAACAATCATAGTAACCAATTCACCCAATCAAACAAATCTAATTATCAAAAAAAATCTGGATAGAACTTCCACGAGTTTCCCTGGTATAAATATCGGGATACTCGCTCTGTAGATTCCAAACAATCTATACTACTAAGCTACAAAGCTCCTATTCGACTATATCTACAAAACTAGACAGCATATCAGACTACAGACGAGTCTGACTCAACAACCAAACCTCCTGAACAAATGGTTCCAAAACCAGAGATAGACCATACACGTACTCCCTCAGTGATACGTGAAACATATTGAATCTCAGTTATCCAAACTGACCAATCGATCCTGAAAACCAAACATTGATCCAACCAAAACACAGAGAAGAGATCCAAACATCACTGAGCTAGCTTTCCAGACTTGCTCAAAACTTGTCGCTCCTTTGACCAGAGAAAACTCCAGCAACAACGAAGTCTCCAACTTCGAATTCCAAATTCCTCCGTCCCCTATCCACAAAAGTCTTTGGACAATCCTGGACTGCCATTATCCAAACTGATCAGCTCAACCCCTTGTTGATTCCTCTAGACACAATCAGAACCAAAAACAACCCAACACAATGATCTCCTCAAGATCAATCAAAACCAAAAACACAACTCTACTCCATAACTAGCAGAAGACAACAAACTTCTCCTAATCCGGAAAAGATAATCAGAAACACTTCCAAACTGCTTCCGCTGCACAACTCTGATTCAAAGTAGATAAGAAAATGCTGATGAAAAACACGAGCACAAACTGAACATCACTACCTAGAAATATGGTTCAACAGATCCATAAAAGAAAACTCAAAAATTCCTCCAAAACCTGAGTTGCTTTATCAAACTCTATCTCTAGAAATCATTCTCCAACTAAACAGAACCCCCGGTTCCACTCCTAGAATACTAGTCGATCAGAAAACTCAATCTCCAGATGCTGACGAACCTTTGTCTTCCCAGAAGACATCCAGAAATTCTCCAACAATCCAAGAGAATACTCAAACAATCGCAAGTCACTTTTGCGATCAACCCAGACCATTTTCCAAAGAAAAACTATTCTCTCTTTACCAAACAGAACAGCTTATGCTGGTCTAGCCAATCCATTGAAGAAATGGATCCACTCTGCAGCTTCTGAATTCCACCTCCATAAAAACTACTCATCTAAGACCTCTTTATCAGCTCACAGAACATTCCGAGCTACACTGTTGACACCAATTCCAAACTTCTTGATCCAAAGCTCTTCGAGAAACTCGGACTTCAAAGCAAACAGAAACACCACAACATCTTGTTGAATCCAGTCACAACATCGAAATGGATCTACTTCCCAAAATTTGTTCCAAAGAAATACCTTCGGACACATCCATAGTCACTGCATCTCATCATGCAGCTACACTCCTGAGGTATCAAGATACCATCACTTGCTCCAGCCCAACCGACAGATCCAAACTCTACTCACCAAACTCTGCACTTCAAAGATGGACTCTGAACCTTAACAGGTTTCCTTCAAAGATTGATGAAATACTTACATCCAACTGCAAAGCTCACTCGAGACGGTATTAGGTCTACAGTCTCGACAAATACACTTCCAACCTGAAACATACAAACTTCAACCAATGGTAGTAATCGTGTGACAAACACTTCTACCTCATCTACCTTTATAACCTATACTGGAAAACCTGAACAGGTAACCCAACAGGTAGGTAGAAATAGATAAATATATATAAAATTACAAATACGCTCTCTCAAGATAGACACCACTACAGAGCCTAGGTATTCACTCAACCTAATGCTCTGATACCACTGTAACGACCCGCCATCCGCCTCCACAGAATGGCGTATCATTATTAAGAAAGAAAGGGATAGAAAAGAGAAAGAAGAGAAGAAAGAAGAAAACAACACATCAGAATCTAAACATCGAAAGAATAAATAATATTAATAACATAAAATATTACATAGTTTACAACCACTATCAGAGTACACAGATAATACAGCACATACTAGACAGTTATAAACATCTGTCTAGTATTTACAACATAATACAACTCAGGGACAACACATAACACATAGCGGAATACTATATATCTAACGCAGAAGCCTCCTACTCCATTGCTCCTCCACAGTTCGTCAAAGCTAACCTGAATCCCTTGGCTACTCATAAAAAATTGAGTACCCAAGAGTTTAAGAAAACAAAGAATAAACTTCGGGTCAGACATGGGTCTGGTGTGAGTAACAGGTTAAAGTTTCTTAACTTTCAAAAACCTTTAAAAAGAAAAGGTATCACGTAAGATTTCCCACACATAAACATGGAAAAAAATTTACCTTACGCTAACCAAAACATTTGATAGGAAATCCAGTGATATTATAATAGGTATAGGGTTTCCAAGTAAATATGAAATAGCCGAAATTGTTACATTCATTAAATTCCAGCTACTAGCCACAAAAGTGGGTAATACAATCAAAATCGTTGGCACTTATAGGATTTTGGATTCCATACAATGGCTGGGCTACTGGGGTACCACCCGTCGCAGTACGTGGCCTAGATCAACGTACCGAGGAGCCACCCAAACTCCCCTGCAACACAAAGCCGGAACCATTCCTTACTGAACAGTTCCGAACAAGACAACCCCGCAGTTGGTGCGCAATTCCAAACGCCCACTAAGCCGAATAAAAAGGGACCTCTAGACAGGGGAAAATCTCATCCTACTTGGGCATGACCCACTTAGCCTTGCTGCACCTCCCCTGTTTTAGCCATTCCCAGTTGATGGGGCTTGAGGCTACGATTACCTTTAGAGAACACATCTCTTAGAATGCTCATCATCGACCTGGCGATGTTCTGAAAGCATTCAATCCATACAAGTTCGTTCCGGGTTCGAACGAAACTGAAGGCATTATCTCGTTACACTCTTTTTGGAATCACCCTCAGAGTTAACGACGATAACCCTTGCACTCTGAATCTCCATCTCGAGCCTGTAAGTACTATTTCCGTCAAACTCTTCATGGAATCACCCTTAGAGTTATACTGACTAATTGTCCTTACACCTTGAGTCTTTACTCTTCTCATAAGATTCACGACCTATCGTTAATTTGGATCGATGTGGTTTTCGGACATCCAAATATGGAAACTCGATCCCGGTCTCATCGAAATCCAAAGCGTGTCTTTTAGGTCCAAGTTGTTTTAGAGTTTAAAACAATTCAATTACATTATCTATATACACACAGATAGATAATTTACTGATCCACAACAGATAATTATCATTATCATAACCACAGATAATCCACATTATCATTATCAAAAGATAATCCATATCATCATCACAATGCAACCAATGCATCCATATCACTCAACATTACTAATCTCATAGCTGAGATTCCAAACCATTCAAGGTAACCAATATCATCCATTCATAAGCAATGACCTATAATCATACTATCTATAATTAATTTAAATTGAATTAAATTAATTACATCATCTCTAATTAATTTAAAATGAATTAACTTAATTACTTATATCAAAATAAATCTTGCTTATATCACCATTAATTAGTTACAAATTAGATAATTAACTAACCTCTAATTTATTATCTTAATTAATCACCCCTGATTAATTATACTTTAATTAATTTCACAAAATTAATTACTCTGAACCAAATATAGTAATTAACCCTTAATTACTTCATTAATTAATTAACTATAATTAATTACATTTAATCTTGATTAATTACAATTAATTAATTACCCTTAATTACTTATTATTGATTAATTAATCTTGATTAATTAATCTTAATTACTTCATTAATTATATTAATTAATGATCCTTAATTATACTTAATTAATTACTCAATTAAATTAATTACTTCAGTAATTAATCTCACTTAAACCATAATTATTAATCACCTTTGATTAATCACATTCAGTAATTAATTTTCTTAATTACTTCATCAAATTAATTATTCCTTAATTAATTTCTTTAATTAATCCCTTGATTAATTATACAAAATAGTTTAATCCAAATTACTTTCACAATCCCAACATCATCCACTAATTACATCCAGTAGTTATCTCTAATTACTTCACTGAGTAATTTTACTTCATTAGTTACATCAAGTAATTATCATCAAATCCAATGTTTAAAATTAATTAAACTTAATTAATTAATTTAAACCAACCTCAATAAACTCCATTAATTTCATTAAGTAATTAATGTCTTAATTATTTTCATTTAGTAATTAAACTTAAATAATTTTCACAATTTATTATCATTAATTGATTAATATAATTAATTAAAAAAATTAATCATATTCATTAATTACTAAATAATCCTTAGTTAATGATCATCATTAACTATTTGACATTCTTTAATTACTTTTCTTTAATTACTTCTTAATTATCTCTAATCTAAATCATTAATTTATACATTAAATAAATAAGACATTCCTTACTTATCTTATTCATAAGATCATTTTAATACTTCAATAATCATTAAGAAAATCCATTTCTTATTAATGATTTTGTAGATATTAAAGTGTACTAGAACATTACATTTTAAAATTTAAATTCAAATTCCATTTTGAGTCTAAAATTCAAAATGATACTTATTTAAGCATTAACCAATTTAAATTCCATTTATACTCCTTCCAAAATAAATGTAAATAACATTTATTACTTTCATTTAAAACTTATACAAGATAAGCCTTAATTTACTTAATTTAATTAAAAATTAATTTTTAAGTACATTACTATTTAAATTACAAATTCAAGTTAACAAATCATTTAACTTTCGATTATAAACCTTTTATAATGACTTCATTCAAAAGGAAAATCAAGTTTAAATATTTATTTGAAAACAAATTTACCTCTAACAAACAATTTAAATTTTAACTTGTTTGAAAACATTCAAAATTTTGAAACTTATTCAAATATCCAGGTTTTAAATTCAAGATTCTAGAACCCATTTTAAATCATTTGATTTAAACTTGAATTGAACTTTTGATTTAAACCTTGATTTTAAAACTTTTTATATAAAATCCAAATTCATTTTTAAAAACTTGAAGATTCAAAGGCCTTAAGAAAACTGAATTTTAAAATTTAAATTCAAACTGCTTGTTTTAAATAAGGTTTCAGATTTCAAAATGAAATTCAATTTCCAGAAAACTGTCAGGTTTTCTTCTTTTTTATTTATTTTAAAACTGAAAACCTCTTTCAAATTTTAAAAACTTATAAGATTTCAAAACCCTTTGAAACTATAATACATACTGCAGATTTAAACTCGTTTAAATCTTATCATTACAGCTTTAAAATTCATTTAAATTTTGGTTTAAATTTAAAACCTTCAGACAGTTTTACAGAAAAACTGTAATACTACAAATACCCGAGCAAACATAAAAATACATCGAGTCATCAGACCCATATCTTCGAGCAAAGCACAGCAAACACTCGAGTAATACTTCGAGTTCAAAAATATTACAATACTCAGTTTCATCAGAACTCAAAAATTGCACGGTGCATGTGCACCGTGCCTCTAGTCATCATCACCCACATCCGGTGGCTTCCTAACAACGATGATCAACCCCACGATCAACCACCATCATCAGTTCCTCTTTCCAAAACACAAAATTGAATTCGAGTTGCATTCTCAAAACCTGGAACAGAAGAAAACGGGTTTCACCCCAAACCTGTAACATGCCTCATCCTCCACCTTCTGACCACCAGAATGGAAACGACTCCGGCTACGACTTCAACTATGGCCTAGCTTCCATCTGCCCAATTTTCATCCAACTCGATCATCTCTACAGGTAGAACTGACCAATACTAATTACCTAGGGCTACAGGAAGTAAATCATCACCGCCGCTTCCAAGTTGATTAGCATCACCATTACGTATTTTTTCCCAGCATCTATGGCTACTCCTCCACCTACCTGATGAACCCCGTCACTTCAAATTGCCTAGATCCCCCAAAATCCAAAATTTCCCTTTACACTTAAACACAGCTGTACCCAAACCTCTTAACCAAAAATATTGATTTTTATTCTAAAAATCAAGTTTTGATCTTAGTATTTAATTCTTAATACTGAATTTATAATTTATTCAATATGAATTTTCACATATTTAAAACTTGATCAGTCAATTTTAGTTCACAGAGATGTTTACAAGTTATTTTAACTTAACTAAAATCTTAAACTAAAGTTTAACATAAACAAACAGGTTTGATTAAATCTAAAGTTTAAACAGAGGCACAATCTATAGATTTTAAATTCAAATAAAAACCTAAATTTATGATATCTAAAACAGAGAGTACTCTGGAAATCATAAGCATATAATGCATTCATTATAGTCACGGCAGAATTCACCCATATATGCATACAATACATTTTTATCACAGAGATTTAACATGCAACTTATTTATAAGTTTAATCTTTAAGAAATAGAAATATTACTCACCTTCTATATTGGAAGACAGAGCAGTTTTTGAAAAAAAACTTTGGTGCTTTTTAAAACTGGAAATATACAGTTCCTTCTTTGTTTTTGATTAAAACTTGAGTGCTTTGTTTGCTTGAGTTAAAAGATTGAAGGCTTGATACTGAACACTTGCATGCATGCTATATGAAACTCCAGATAGAAGGAAATGCAGGTGCTTGAATAAGAAATGCATGCTTCAAAATTTGAAATTTCAGGTTTGCTTGAATAAGAAATGCAGAATTTCTTACTTGATTTCATGCATCTAGTTTGTATGCTATTTTGAAATATGATTTGCATGATTTTGGTTTGAGGAAAGTCTCAGGTTTACAATTTTGGTTTGAGAAGTGGATTTCAGAAAGTAAATGGATCTGCATGCTTTGATTATGGAGGTTACAGGATTTGTTAGAGTTGATTTCAGAAATTTTGGGTTTTAAGAGAAGTGTTTGATTTATTTCAGATTTGTTTTCATTGTCTTCATAGCTTTAGATTTTGAAAAGAAATAAAATGGAATAGAATTTTTTTATAAAAACTGAAATAAATATAAAAAGAAAAAAAAAACAAATTTTAAAAATGCCACATGTCCCTAAATATAACATTTGTCATGCACCTTGTTTATTATTTTAACACATGTTAATTTAATTTGTAAAATGCCTACATTTATTTTTCTAATGTTAATAGGCTATAATTAAGTTAACTTGTATTTTAATTAGATGTTTAATATAAGATATGTTTAATTAATTAGTTAACATGTATTTATTTACATGTAGATAAATTTTAAAATGAATAAATCCAATTTAGTTTATAAAATGAAGCTTATATGAATATTTCAAAATCAAGCAAAATTAAAAATATTTACACTTTAGTTTTCAAAGCTTTGAATTCAAGTTCAAATTAAATTTTGAAATCAAGTTTATTTACAAATATAACTACACAATTAAATGTTTGAAAAACAATTATTTTTATATAAAAATCTATTTGTTAAAAACAATGTATTATTATATTTTTTAAAATAACAACATTTGATAACTAGAAATAATTTATTAAAGAAATTGTTTCTTTATTAATAAATTATTTGCTTTATCACATTATATCAAAATAACCCTTATTGTTATTTATTTAAATTTAAATCTTGAGTTAAACATATTTTAAATCATTTCAACATTTACCTTAGGTATTTAAAATCATAAGTTATTTATTATATACATTTAAAAAGCTTATTATCAAATAAACCAATTTAAACAAATTTAATTTTTATCTTAACTATTTAAAAACCTATTTTATTTATTAATTAACCTTTTGAAATTTTAACTTTTAAATAAAATCAAAATTCCCAATTTTTATTAAAGATATTTTTTTTTATAGAAACAGGATTTATCTATTTATTAGATTAAGACAAGATCTACAACATATACATATTCTATATACATTGTAAATACAAAACCATTATTAGATTTAAAAAGATTAAATCTATCAATTAACTTTTTATTTTATTGGATTACTAAATTAATTCAAATCTTATTACAAAGATTATTTAATCAATTTAATTTTTAATTCAGTTTATTAAATTGATATTGCTTAAAAATTCCGGGTCATCACAATTAAGATACGTTATCCGCATTTCTCACACCCTCTTCCTTCTTCTTTTTTCTAAAAACCCGACCTGGTCCCATCTTCGTTCCAGAATCGAGATTTCCTTCTTCATTTTTTCAGCTCGAACATTATCAAATTAATTAGAACCTTGTTTCCCTCTTCAATTCATAACGAGTCTAATTCGTTTTGAAAGGAAAAAAATGAGATATAAAAATCATGTTTCCTCTGTCTCCTCCCATTTTTTAAAAAAAAGAAAAGGGGAAAGAAAAGGGCGATCTTGAGGGGAATGAAAGGAAGGCCATTTGCGAGCAAGGCTGAGCGCGGTAGTGAATTGGTCGAGGCGAGCAAGTGATTGCAAGTTGTCGAGGGAGAAACCTTTCGCGGTACAGCATGTAGTCCTGGCATTCGATTGGGAAGCTAGGATTATATGTGGGTAGTGCAGTTCGTCGATTGGCAAGTTAGGGTTGTCATCGAGTTAGGGAAGGCTGGTTGAGGAAAGGTCGTTGTCTTTTTCGCGTTCGAACATAGAAGGGGGGATTCGTGAGCAGAAAGGGAGATCGCGTGCCTAGCTGCAGTGAAGGGGGTAGACGCGGTTCGGCTCCGAGGCAAGAGTTTCATGTGGAAGAAGGGATTGCTGTAAATAGGTAATTGGAAAAATATAAGTTTAATTAGCTTTATTAATTACAAATTTGAAAAGTAAACTAATATAAAATTCGTAACCTTTTATTAAGAATCCCTAAAATTACAAAACAAGTCGCTGGGGATTCATGATAAAGTAGGCTATAATCTAGAATCGATGCATAGTCGGTTGGTGATAGCTGGAATTTTTTTAAATTAAATTGAACATCATTTGATTTAGTTTAAAATCTTGATGTTTGTAAAAATAAAAAATAAAAGAAATCAAGGTGAGTAAATCTCACTCTTTTTGGATTGCTAGATTTAAAATCTTAAATAGTTAAAAAAAATCTAGATGTCTAATTAAATTGATTATCTGTTGAATGATATTATATTATATATTAGTAATATACATATATAAGTATTTGGAGTGATATTACCGCATATTATAGTGGATGAGACCCTATGCATCATGCATAATAGCAGATGACCCTTTGTACCGCGATATCCCACTCGAAGTGGGATTGGTATTTTTATGTTGTATTAACATCTGTGGATGTAAGGAAACAGGTTGGAGGTATCCAACTGGATTCCTCAAATGTTAAATTTAATTTCGCATATTGTGATATATGGATTGTGTAGAATAATCTATTATAGATTATTGTAGTGTTTGGAATTATTGGACGTTACTATAGCACTGGTCTGAATTTTGATAATTTAAATACCATAAATATATTTTTAAAATTTAAGGAACAAAGGGGAGTTTTTGATATAAAAATATTTATATTGGAATTGGGGTTATTTTAAAGAAATTAGTTAGCAAAATATGTTTATTTTTGGTAACACTTAACGATTGTGAATTATTAAATGGAGATTTTAAAAATGAATTATTTAAGAGAATTTATGAATGATATTCCGAAAATATAAAAAGAGTGGAAGTCGATATTGAAAATAGATTGGAAGTTATAAATGGAATTAGTAAAGTAATAGATTTATAAAAATGGAATTTTATAAACGATATTAGTTTTATAAAAAGTGAAACTCAAAGGAGTTATAAAATTTATAGATGATGTTATGAATAAGGGAAACCGATATCAGATGATAGATTGGAAATATAAATTTACGGGAAGAATTTATATTAGAATATGGAAATAAGGTGAGGAAAATAGTGGTACTATTTTTGAAAGCGAAAATGGTTAAGGAGATCTGAATGGAAGGATATGATGTGATTCGAAAGTATTTATAAATTTAATTGGTTATTGAGGTTTTTAAAAATATAATTTTATTTTAAGAAGTTAAGTTCGTTTTTAAAAGGAAAATTTTATTTTTAAAACTATGAAATTTGAAACTAGATAAGATTGAGATACTTCGGTAAGTAGATTTTCAAATAATTAAGTATTTATTTTAGTAAATTCTAACTTTTAAAATCAGCTTTGAAAATTTATATGTTTATCTAAAAATGGGTTATTAATGTTTATAAAAGTGTTTTTCGATATTTAAATAATTACTTGAACATGTTTTAAAAATAAATTATTATTCTTTAAAATACTTATTTCATTTATATATAGAGTTTTGAAACGATTGAAAATTTTTATTTATAAATTCTCTCGAGATACGTAAATGGGGCTTTAAATAGATATGTTTTGAGAGAAGGAATTTTATAAAGGGGTTTGGTGGAAATGAAATTTCAAAATGTATGGATATAGGAATTTGAAATGAAATCTAAATTTATAAAAGAAGTAATAAATTGTTAAATGGGGTTATAAATAAGTATACTGGGTTTGGAAATTGAAAAAAAAGGAATTTATTAGTGATGTCGAAGACTTATGAGATAAGTTACGAAATGTTCTCTTAAGTGTTGATATTTGAAAGATTTTGGAAAATAAGACTTGTAATATTTTCCTAAGTATAAATATGGAAATTTGGAAATATTTCTAAGTGTTGAGATGGTATGGAAATATCTAGTTACATATTTAAGTATTTGAAATTGTTTTCGAACGTTGGAAGGAATCGATATATCTTATAAAGATATTTTGAAAATAGATATTTTGGGGAAAAATGTATAATAAGGCCTGGTGTCTGCTTATGGATGTTTTAGTGATAGTTAAATAACCGACTATCTATATTGGCCAATTTCGTTAATCGGTTCGAAGAGACCGGGATTGGATTTAATTATACGAAAACCACTTCGATCTGGTTTCAACGTTACGAATGAATATCATAAAAATGATGAAGATGGTGATTCGGTTTGTCCAGGCCTAGGACAACTTGTATAGACGAATGCTATCAGGACGTCGTCGTTGGAGGACGATGAGTATTCTAAGTAGAATTGTTTCTTGAAAGGTAACGCTTAGCCTCAAGCCTCATCAAATGAGAATGGCTAAAACAGGGAAGATGCAGCAAGGCTAACTGGGTCGCACCCAATTAGGATATGTTATCACTTTTCTAGATGTCATTAAAAATCCTATATAATGTGGATATGGTTATGCATGAAAGAAGGAGTTCTCGATTGTAAAGGTGGGAGCACCTGGGTTGATAACATATTCGGTCTATCTAGGTTAAGGGTAGGCCAGTCTTGTGTAGCAGAGGATCCTAACGAGGTCCTCGGTATATTGTTCTAGTGGTGTAGTCTGATGGGCGGTACCCCAGTGGCCCAGTCATTCGTATGGGATCCATTCTCCAATACGAGCATCACGGTTTTATTTGTAGAGCCTTGTATGCTGGAATTTAAGTAATGTAACAATTCCGACTATTTGAATAAGTATTTGTACTTCGACATTATTATAATATCACTAGATTTTCTATAAAATGTTTTGGTTATCGCAAGGAAAAAACTCGTCATGTTTATGTATGGCGCGGTCTTACAAGATACCTTTGCTTTTCAAAGGATTTTTGATAACTCTAATAATTCAAATTGAGTGTTTTTTCTCATGCTGGTTTTCTAGACTTACTCGGGTATTATTTTATTATAATGCTCAAGTCAGACCGAGTATTACAGATTCAGGGTAGAATGCTATGGAGATCAGGAAATGAGCTGGAATGCAGAGACGTATCTCCATACTTAGCTTATATTCCGCTGTGTAAGGACAAGTTATATAACTCTCCAGTTTGATGTATCGATTGTTGTACTCTGATGATTGTAAGTATAAAACAGTTACAGATTCTTTTGTGTAAATATCTATTGTTATATATTATATTTTGTTCCGCTGCAATTGTAAGATTCTGTATTTTGTTATTCTATTTTCTTCTATCTCTCTTTTCTTCTTTACCCTACTTATTCTCTTTTTCGTACAATTTGGGTTGAACAGGAGTGAATTATTATCAACTCAAAGGGTATGGAACTACGGGTCGCTACAGCAATAGTATTAAGCGAAAACTTATACTTATCTACCATATTCCAACCATTCTCAGTAATATCCCATACATAAATACCAACAAACTTTAAATAGATTTCCATTCTAAATTTTCAATATGAAAAAATCATTCTATTAAAAGTGGGTAGACTAAAAATGGATTGAATCTTGCAAAATTTACATCTAGGGTTACATGGTATTAGAATTTTTCCTAACATTTGCTCTGATACAATTGTTCAGATCGTACAATATACACTAAAGTAGCGTGAATAATTACAACATTTCATAGAATAAATAGATAAATAATGCGAAAATGTAAGTGCGTAAAGTAAATAACATGGAGATATACCCAGCTTCGGCCACTGACCCGTTACTGCCTATCCCTAAAGTTACAATTGTAATTATATATTCAACCACATACAACACTGGTAAAATCGCACTCCCTACTAACCTAAATATACTAGTATTATATATTGTAATTCTTCCTTAACTTTATCCCAAGTCAAGAATCCCTGAACTACAAACCTCAATCTTAGATGAATCAAAAGTTCAATATTTGAAAAGAAAAATACGAAGCAAATAGAAAAGGTGAATTATATTCATACATTATTAATTTATTTACCTACACCATGTAAATTTTAATAAAATATTAAATAAAAGCTCCCTATATAAAAAAATCAATATTAAAGAATCATAAATTCATAGCATAATCAATGAAATTTCTTTCATAAGTAATTTAAGTTTTTATACATCATCGGTTAAATTGGGTTTAAATTCCTTTTAGATATCAAATTCTATTTATACAGTTTCAAACTATATTCATTCGTACTCAATTTTAACATTTTTCATTACAAACTATATATTAAACAGTAAATTTTAAAATTCATTACTAAATTGTTATGATGCATAGAGTACTAAATTGTTCTCTAATTGTTACTTAAATTAATCCAAGTTTAAATTCAACATCAAATTTAAATATTGGAATTTAATTTAATTTGCTGTATATAAATAGTTAAACAAATTTGAATTCTATTTAAGGTATTTGAACTTGAAAATTGAAAATTGAAATTTACAAAAGTGAATTTAGGAAAATTATAAATCTTAGTTTGATTAATGCATGAAAGAGGCAAAATTAATGAATAAGGCAAGTATTTTTTTATTATTTGAAAGCGATGTCAGTTTCATAATAGCATACGGCGTACGTTTAGTAAAAAATGGTTAATTTGATTTAAACTAATTTTTTGGTGTGTGTATCGTAACCTACAGTATATAAATAGAAGAGGAAATCAGTTTAAAGGAAAAACTTTATGCTAATTTTTAAATGTAGGACGGAACTTTTAAAATTTAGGCTCAAGGACAGTAGCGCGTTCTATTCAACCAACTTCAACCGTTTCCACCATCGTCCGAAGCCATCGTTTGAAGCTTGCCATAGCCGCCACTGCCATAGTCCTAATCTACTGTTGCCGCCACCGTCCTAATCCTAACCTACTGTAGCCGCCCTCACCCAAGCCACCGTCGTCCAAGCCGGCATCGTCATCCAAGCCTCCGTCGTCCATTCCAAAATTGAAAAAAACCTCGACACTCCAATGCAAGCGCAAATTATAAATTTCATGAAAATTGAAGTCTGCCACTAAATCTAGAGGCAATAGATAAATGGAGAAGCAGGACACAGAAGAAGAAGAAAGTCAAAAAGTTTTAATCACAAGTTGAATGATATCTAGATATGGCATTTCTACATTTGAAGCACAATAGACTATGTTTAATATGCTAAATGATAGACTAATATAGCATTTATACTTTTAAAATATAGTACAATTATCTAACTGTGCAAAATGATATTTGGATATAGCATAAGTATATTTCAATTGAATAAGGATGAAAAAATATGCATAATGAACTCGAATTTAGCATAATGTATATTTAAAGTGAAGTAGTATGTATAGAATATACAAAATGAAATAAGTATTCCTAAGGAGAGCTACCAAATGCAAAATGATAATTGCATATAGCATATGTATTTTTAATGTAATATTTTAATCACAAAGTTCACCACTATGTTTATGATATGCAAAATTATAATTTAATGTAGCATTTAAGTTATGAAATCCATTATCGTGTTTAAAATATGTAAAATGATAGTTTGATATAGCATTTTAGTTGTGAAGTCTAATACCAAAGTTACAATATGCAAAATGAGATTTAATATATCATTTTAATTACAATATCCACTGGCATATTTAAGTTATACAAAATGATAGTTTAATGTAGCATTTCAATTACAAAGTCCACAAGCCTGTTTAGGATATACAAAAAGATAGTTTAATGTAGCATTATAGCTATGAAGTTCACTATCATGTGTACGTATGAATGCAATAGATAACCGGATATCAAACCTAATCGGGTACTTATGGATGTAAAAGCTAACTAAATGTCAAGCCTAATCGAGTGTATATGGAATCGATCTAATACCCAGGATATTTTGTTTAACCAAGCGTACCATCGAATGCAAACGAGAACCGAATGTCAAGCCTAATCGGGTACGTATGGATGCAAAAGCTAACCGAATGCTAAGTCTAATCGACTACGTACGGATGCAAGAGCTAATCGAATGCCAAGCCTAATCGGATACGTATTGATTCAAAGGCTAATCGGATGCCAAGCCTAATCGGGTACATATTGATTCAAAGGCTAACGGGATGCCAAGCCTAATCGGATATATATGAAACCAATTTATACCCGAGATATATCGTTTAACCGAGCATATATATGGATACAAAAGCTAACTGAATGCCAAACATAATCGGGTATATATGGAACCAATCTATACCTGAGATATATTGTTTAACCAAGCATATCATAGAATGTAAAAGCTAACCGGATGCCAAGCCTAATCGGGTATGTTTGGATGTAAAAGCTAACCGGATGCCAAGCCTAATCATGTACTTATGGATGTAAAAGCTAACTGGATGTCAAGCCTAGTCGAGCCAAATCGGGTATGGATGGATATAAAAGCTAACCGGATGGCAAGCCTAATCGGGTATGTATGAAACCAGTCTATACCCGAGATATATTGTTTAACTAAGTGTATCAACGAGTGCAAAAGTTAATTCAATAACTAGTAATCGAGTACATATGGAAGCAAAAGCTAATGGGATGTCAATTCTAATCGAATATGTATGGATGCAAAAGTTAATCTGGTGCCAAACCTAATTGAGTATATATGAATGCAAAAGTTAACCGGATGTCAATCCTAATCGGGTACATATGAAACTAATCTGTCATTTGTATTTTTAAATTAGTGCATTACAATGTATCAAATTGAATGGAATGTGTCGAATGATAGTTAAAAATATCATCTGTTTTTTTAAAGTGCATTACAGTATATCAAATGTGTCGAATGATAAATAAAAATATCATTTCTATTTTTAGAGTGCATAAGAACGTATTGAATGTGACGAATGATATTTAAAATAGTTTAATGTGGCATTTTAGTTATGAATTTCACTATCATGTTCAAAATATTCAAAATGATATTTTAGTATAGCATTTTAATTACCAAGTCCATAATCATCTTTATAATATGCAAATCTATAGCTAAATGCAACATTTTAGTTATGAAGTTCGCTATCATATTTATGACATTAAAAAATAGTTTAGTGTAGCATTTTAATTACAAAGTCCACTAGTATGTTTAGATTATTTAAAATGATAGTTTAATATAGCATTTTAGTTATGAAGTACACTAGCATTTTATTTATGATATTTGTAACATTCAAAATAAAGCAACTCGATAAACAAGTAAACAAACAACTGATGCATTATGTTTTATGCATATTTTGTCGTCTTGTGAAACATATAAGTAATTTTATCTAATCAAAAAATTACATCTTTTGCAGATTTTTAAAACAAAACTTACTTCATCTCTTTGAAAATTTGGAACATTTAATCATACTATTACAAATGCACATACAATAACAACTGCAATGCAAAATATAACGTTCAGTTATGTATTATACATATAGAATTAGAATGATAATTTCATATAGCATTATTTTTCTTAGTTCATTTCAACATATTTAATCGCCGTCATTACTTTTGACACCACCAGCAACCTTAACCTCCACTCCACGGCCACAAAATCCATGGCTCAAGTCACCGCAAACCTTCAAAGTAGTCGCTGCCACCTACAGTCCATCGCTTTCGCTTGAGGAACGAACTCCGCCTTTGCATGACGAACGAGCTCCGCCTTCGTCTGCGGTTGCGCCGCCGTCGTCTGTTCTTGTGATGCAGCGCCATCTATTCTTGTGATGTCGCCGCCTGTCCTATTGATTTGAGAACAAGATTTGGAAACAGTCTAATTTTTTTGAAGAATTTCCTTCAGGCGAAAAAAATAAAACTTGCATCCCTAAAACGTAAAAATAATTGTCGCGTTCTTCATTTCAAAAAAAAGACTAAGTTTTTCTTAAACCGATTTTCCTCCAAATGGAATTTGACCATACAAAAGCCTCTGAAAAAACAAAATGGTAAATATAAGGGGCTAAGAATAAAAAGTCTCCTTTTTTATTCGTCCTCTGACCGAATTAACCTCGTCGTCTCACCAAATATCTAGATTGTCAACAAAGTGCTTCTTCCCAACAAAAAAAATCACCATCGCTTCCTTTTCAAATTAAAATTTTGTCGCAAACAACCTGCCGTAGCCAAAAAGCAAATCGTCGTCATCAAAATCTACTGCTTATGTCGTCGTGTCTTTGTTTATGTAACGTTCGGTGCATGAAACTGATGCTATGCCAAAGAAGATGATTCTGCCTTTATCTTACAAATGCCACCGATTTGGAGTTCTACATAAAATCACGTCGCCTGCGCTAACGCCACTGCCTCAAAACACCATGCTGCTTGATATTGAAGTAATGCCTGGATTTGGACATCGTGTTCGTGTCAGAAGGTTGATTATGGGATATGAAGTGCTCGCTTGTTGCTTTGCCAATGATTTGTGATGTTTTGGACTTGAAGTGAAGCTGCTATGTTAGACGCAATCGTTGCTCAAGGGCAAAGTCAATAATGCATATCGTATTGAGGTGAGTTAAAAGCCTTATGAACACTTGAGTTCGTTGATTGCCTATAATGGCATTGGAGTTGGCAAAGTTGATGTGATGAGTTGTTGTTGATGCTCCTAGGTGATGAGTACGACTGGTAGTGTTGTTGGTTGTTGAGATGTTATGTTGCTTTGTTGTCATGACATAGATTTAGTACTTGGGCATGGTTTGGTGTTGATGAAACCTGCGTTAGTTTGTTGCTGCCACACTTTTGAAATTATATAGCGATTCAAATGTGCATGTTGTGCCTGAAGGAGAGAACTGATGATGAAGCAATCTTTAAAAAAAAAAAAAATTCTTTTTGTAATGTTCGGATGCTAAGTCTAATGGTACGGTAAAGCCGTCCGCTGATCCAAGTCTCAAACCCTTGGGTAAATTTATATAGGATAGGAAAGCGCACGGTAGGAATCAAACTTGGGTCTTTTTACCAGAACCAAGTCTCCTTTTCACTGCGCTGCACCCGCGGACATGATACTGGATGTTGGTAACGATATTGTTGAGAAAAATATTGTCATGATGATGCTATTTTGGATGTAAGTATTTTACATTTGATGAGAAAAGTCCCTGTAATATATATATACATATATATATAGTACGAACTTGACTTATTTATTGCTTTAAAAAAATCTTGGATTGAATGTTTTAGAATGTGATATTCTGTTTGAGTAAGTCCTAATCAACGAGTGCTTCTATGTGTAGCTATATTTTATCTCTTTGTAAGATTTTTTTAATCTTCGTACCAATATTATTTCCAAAATCCATAGCGTGAATTGTCTTCGTTAAAAAAAATAAACTCCATCATAAACTATTTTTGTTGCATCTTGACTTAAATCAAAATCTTGTAAATACACAACACTAAACAAACGTGTTAAATACAGTACATGTTTATTAATATAACTATAAAAATAATTGCAATATCCCATGATATTTTTATTTGACAATAACAAGCATATAATAAATTTTATTGATAAAATGCTAATGTGTTTGAAATTTGATATGAGAAAAAATAGTTGACAAATTAATTGAAAACAAAATTGTTTTCTTTTGATATTTTGCGTATAACGCATTCAATATAAGAAAATGATTAAATATAAATAGATATTTGTTATATCAAACAGGACGTATACTCTACGTAAATGACATAAAAAATGATATTACATACCACTGTGAGAGTTGCCACAACGTCCAAAATTGGACCATTGGATTTGATAGAAGGAGATAAAGGGACGTCTGATATATTGGTTCTTCAATCTCGTGGTTCATGTATTTTTGTAGAATGCTGGTACTTTAATTGGCATATGCTAGTATGGATTATATGAATGAAAACACTACTTCAACTAGGAGCTAAACATACAATGCTACTACCCGGGAGAGACATTAGTCCTAGAAATTATACAACCCCTAATATTCTTTGTTACTTTTACATCTGTATTTTTTGTTTCTCCCTTTTGGTCGGTTAATGTGACATGGCTCATATCTATTCTATTATATAAAACATTGTGTTGCTAAAAGCACACATAAACCTTCTTTCTAATACCAACACTAAAAACTACTACAACTTAACATTGCTTTCACTTCTTAATAGCACATTTCCCTTTATAGGCTAGGCTACCATTATCGCATCTCATTCATTTCATTGCTTAACATCAATTTGTAAATCCAATTCCTCAAAAAAGTCTTAATCCTAAATTAAGAGATGAGAAATTCATTCGAACTCAACTAGAAGAGCACCAACGTCATTTGCAATAAGACACATTGCAACCACTTACATGACCAACAGTTCTCCTTCATTTAGTATTTTTGAATAAAATATATATGTTTCAAATTTATGTTGAATTCTATGTTAATAATTAATGTGAGGGTTGAGATAAATTTTAGTTGGTATTTGACTATTAATTCAAGTTAGGTTTTAATTAGAATTTGAGTTAACTTATTTCTATGAACCTGATTTGGTTTAGCAATCAAAAATTGATATTCAATGATAATTTGTGGAGACGGATTTAGGAATAGAGTTGAATGGATTTCGATAGTGTGGAGATCAGTGAAAAACTCAATATGGCATTAGGAAGTAGGTAGTTTTATTAAATTTTATTAAAAATTGCAGTGTTAGGAAGAAGGTTTATGGATGCTTTTAGCAACACACTAAATATATGACTTTTCGTTATCTGCTCTTACATTCCTTCTCAACCATATGCTAAATTCTCATTTATGTGAGGTATATTTTCAATTTCACCCTACAATTATTTTATATTTATCTTCAAATATTAATCATAAGTATTGTTGGTATTCTCAACTTTACCTTTTTCTTTTCGTTTTCCTTAAATATATTCATTTTTTAAGCTCGGGCTTTTTCGTTATTCATTAATATTCGGTTCTTCAGTCAAAGAACCCCTTATATCTAAGCTTAATTTCAATAATAATTCGTATTATCACCATATTTATTTATTTTCCCAGTTTAATATTTTTTTAGTTTTCTCAATTTTGTGAGAGAAAAAAAACTAATATGTATTATTTTCAATGTAATAAGATAATGGATCTTTAAAAATTAATTAAGTTCATTTATTTGTTTGTATTTTACTTTTTTGCTTCATCTCCATAGAATTTATCTTTACTAATTGATTTGGCTTTTAGATTTATTCCAATAGCAACTTTTTCCCTATTAGGTATAATGGCATAATAAATCATATTGAAGTAGTCTGATTTAGGTATAATGGCATAATAAATCATATTGAAGTAGTCTGATTCTAACATAAATAAATAATGCAATTGGATAATATAAGTGCTTCAGTATCATTTTTTGGAGATTTTTTTATGTAAAGGATGTATGATCCAATGATCATACAGCCATACTAGGCATATATATAAATATAATAAAAGGTATAGAAGTCACGGGCAAGAAGCCCATGCCAAATAATAACTGCCAATATGCTTGGCCAAGTAGCAAATAAACTCAGATAAGCACAACAGAACTAACCAGGCCGAAGACAACAAAGCAACGATAGCAAAAATTAACAATATCAGAACAATCACTAAAAATGTAATCAAGGACCGCAAAGCTAGATTCCTGCGCATCGATGGAACCATCTAATGAGCTAGGGTCAATAAAACCGAGAGTGTGTGGCAAGAAGATATATTTACGGCCCTAGTCCGGTGCAACTAGAATCTCTTCATTGTTGGGACTGAATTCACCATATAAGCTTGTCATCTAAAAGCCTATAATAGAGTTCATGCTCATCTTTCTCATAATTTGAAACCCACTTTGAGAAAATCCTCCATTCTGAGTGGAAGCAAAAATAGTATCCTTGTGGAACCAAGTACCAGCTTTCTTATTCCAGATTAAAAGCATTCCTTCAACCAACTTTTCAGACAGCTCATTTGCAATGCTTTCTGCACTTGGAGGATCGGAAATGATAGCATGCACAAATTTCTTCTTAAGGGCAATAATAGGGGACTCACAGTGCGGAATTGGCTGGCTATGGGAGAATAGATAGGAGGATCATGATGATGGAAACTAGGTAGTCGGGTGGAGATAAAGCAGAGATGTGAGGATCTGAAGATATGCGTGGGGGTTGAGGAACCCTAACCTTCCAGCACCATTTAGGAGGGGATTCTCAAGGGAAGGTTATCTAGGTCGATAAGTGAATGTAGCCAAGCCGAGTTAACATGGCTAAAAAATTAACAAACGTTGTAAATAGTGGTTTCCATTGGTAAGTGACGTCAATGTAGCAATTCTACCCTCAGCGAGGGAAACAGAAATGTGGGACAACAACTGCCTATTAGAGGAGATCTCAATAAGGGCTTTGGTGTAACAGAGGATTTGCCAACGCTCAGTGGAAATGTCAAAGCATATCAACTTACCAATATGATTTACTAACTGGTTTACCCTTCAAGAGATTGGAGGACTAAACGAATTTTCGAAATATGAGCCTAGACAGAAATGGAGAGAACTTGCTCATAAGCAAGGTCAACAAAAGGGCTCCATTAGGTATAATAAACATTTTATCTTCAACAGTAATAGGATTGGATTCTAAGATACAAGATCTCTCATGAGGGCACGAGAATTTAAAAAAATACAATGAGTGTTGACACTTGACATTGGTCGTACCCTTAAGATGCTAAACACCAAGAACATAATTTTTCTCAACAAGAAAGTGGGGGCCTTCATCTAAAAAGAAAGTAACTAAGTAGTCTTTACAAAATGCAATTCATGCGTCAATGATTTCCTTCGACGGGGGACATAGACAATTTAAAACATGATTCCTTTGGAGGTTTAATTTGATATATTGGTAAACAATTCCATTTTATGCCTATTTTTAAGTAAGCTTAGATCTTGATTTGTAAAGGACTGATTTGAACTAATGAATGAATTGAAAAGCCTAATGTTGATGAAAGGTAATTCCATTCCAAGATCATCTTATTATATTATGTATCTAAGTTTTCATCTTTTAAAATAATGCAAAAGGGAAGCACATTTAGGAATCCATGCTTATGTAGAGCATGTTCATTTTCAACTTGGTGACTTGCTTTCTTTATGTTTCAGAAATTTTGGTTCTTTTATTTTCAATAAAAATATCTATTATATACAGATATAACATATTCTGCTATATAAAAGAGAATATTTGACTTTTGTGTACTCTTTTCACAATTCATCGCATGCTATATAGTGGAGTACCTAATATATTAGCGATTTGAAAGATTGTTAAATTTTACATCCTTATAATTTTATTTTCATACATCTTAGATATTAATTATACCATTAATGGTTGTATTATCCCACAAATTTCACGTTGCCTCCTTCTACTTGTTTATTTCATTCTAATTTGAGTTTTCTATTTTAAAAAATAATAATCAACGAGTGTTTTTTGGCTCATTATAAACTATTACTTTTTAATTACTTATTTCGATTGACTTTTTTATTTGTATTTTACTTGTTGTAGTGTTAAAAAATGCTAATGGAATCGATAATTTGGAAAATTAAAGGATTGATTTTCACATGATTTTTGTATTCTGTGATAAATTATCTGTATTTTTTGTTAAAAGATATTATATTATAATATTTAAAGAATTCAAATAATTCATTTCCTAATTGAGGATTTGACTTTATTTTATATTTAAATTATTGTTAGGTTTAGATTGAATTTCGTATAATCGGCAATTTAGAGAATTAAAGGATTAATTTTCCATTAATTTTTAAATCTTTATAACTTATCTCTACTATTTTATTGAATAATATTGTACTAAAGTGTGAAATCAATATATGTATACAAATGTGTGTATGTTTTCATAATAATAATTGGAAGTTTATTAATCTTCCGGAACATATATTAAATATGTTATTCATTTAATTTACGTAGGAAATCATGATTTAAACCTTATGGATGATTAGTACATGGATTCCAACAAAGTATATTTATTTGAACATTTTGACCATACTTTTTTAATCTATTTTAGCTATTTATTTATCTATTTATTTATTTGTATACGAAGTTAATATTGAGACAATACTCATCTCTCATATCCTATAATCTCATCCCAATGCTAAATTCTCATAATTTCCAGCTTAAATTTTGCATTAAAGTTCATTTGCTCCATAAATCCTGATTTAACGTTTGCATTGACAGCGTCCTCATTTATAAAATATGCCACAACACATTAACGACAGATTCTTCCTCTCCATTAAAAATTAATCGCATGCAATTTATTTAACTATTCAGCTTTCTATAACTTAAAACATAAATGTGATAATTAGTTACATAATTCATTCCAAACAAATGCATTTTCAGTTTCATTATAACATCTTTAAAAGTTTGTTCTTCCTACATTAGATAAGGATTCTCACTCAATTTTTACAAATCCAACAAATCATCTTATCTGAAAAATGTTAAAAGCTCTCTCGTTTTCTATTTAAATGCCTTACCTTCAACTCCAATATATGTGTGTGTGTGTGTGTGTGTAAGTGTGTGTGTTACATAAGAAGTTTAATCTTAAAACAACCTTATTCTTTTTTTGTCTTTGAGAATAAAATCTTTATTTTCTAGGCTATTAAGTCTTTAATAAAAAAATTTTGTTAACCATTCTTATTTCCTTTAACCACACTCTTTATATTCATTACTCCTTTATCATCTATGAGCAATTTCTTCTTATCCATACTTTCGATACAAGTATTTTTAACTTTCTCAATTATTCTCATTTTCAATTTCTTTCCCTATTTCATTTTCATAATTTTGTTGCTCCTTTTCAGTTTGATATGTATATTGCAATTTAGAAAGAAAAAAAATGCAATTTTTAGACCAAATAAAACTAAAGATTCTTTTCAAACAGTCTTTACTCGATCATTTTAATTTTTTAATATGACAGAATTTGGATTAATTCATCAATAATTTTTCACTTTTATATTCACTATAATATTTTATGGTATTATTCGTGTTTTGTAGAGATTGAATTCCTGCCTGTCACTTTTAGTGTTTGAGTTTCTATGCATATCGGTATTATAAATCTTATATAAGTAAGTCAAGTTGGGCGGAGCACTATATCCATCGTGAAAAATATTAAAACAATAAAATTTCATATTGTATTTTAGATAAAACATATAAGTGTACAAGTAACATTTTTGTTTTGGTTATAGCCGGTAACCTTAATTTTTTTTATTAAACATGCATTATGTATATTTATTTCTTTATAAATATTTTATATGGTCTTAGTCGACCTAAATGTATTTTTCTAAATCTTATATATATATATATATATCTTAAGTCAACACAGGCTTTAATTTCAATATACTATGAAATGTTCATAAGTAACACACTTTTTTCATTTGAGTGCATAGTTACCGCTAAATTCATAGGTACCTTATGATGCAATGTGTTAATTATCAGTTGTATTATATAGTTTGTTTAATGTTTTATTGTTTCGACTTTTTTCCAGTTTGAGATATTTACATATTAAGGATTTGATATATAGTTACTTATATTGTTTATAAGTAAACTAACTTCAAATAGAGGATCATACCAAATAATTTTAAAAGAAATTAACTTTTATTAATTACATTTTATTTGATTTCATACAAATAGAAGTAACCATAAGAGATTCTCCATAAATGAAATTTAATTTAACGAGAGAATTAGTTGCATAATAGTTCTCTATAATTTTAGTCGATTCAGAGCTAATCTATAATTAGTTGATTCCTTTCGATTAACTCCTTTATCTCTAGTGTTTCTAAAGAAATGCAAGTATCTAAACCATTAGACCGCAAATAACATTTCATCCTACAAGCCCAATAAGCATAACTACTGCCATCAAATAGAGGGGGTCTAGTGGTAGATTGCCCTTCTACAAAAGTATTAAAAAAATGTGCTACTAGTGTCATTAGCCATTTATACTTTTCAAAAACCAAGTTATGAATTTTTGAAAACCAATGCTCTGATACCAAATGTTGGAAACTGTGGTGGCTATAACACAATGTTGGATCTTAAGGATATTCAGACACTAGAAGTGGTGAATTGTGTATTAACTACTTACTTATGAGTATAAAACTGTATTTACTCAAATTGCAAACAGAAAGAAGTAATAAGAGAATAAGTAAGTAATAAAGTAAAATGCAGTAATGTAAATAACACCCAGATTTTTATACTGGTTCGGATTAACCAATCCTACGTCCAGTCCTGCACTCTATCGTGCAGAATTCCACTATAATCGCTTGCTTTCCACGGGTGTCAAGAACACCTTTACAATCTTGGTTTCACGGGCTACAAGACACACCCTCTTGATTTTACAGGCTACAAAAACACCTTCTCCTTATCAGCAACAACAAACTATGGAAAGTACTCGTATCTTCAATACAGATTCTCGCAGATTCGGTACAATGATCCTATAGACCTCCAATGGCAATATATCTTTGAATTCTTTGAGGAATAGGATGAAATCAGAGAGAGAATGATGTGAATTAAAGTACAACTCTCTGATATTGTGTGGCTTGCAAATCAGTGAAGAATTGGAGTGAAATAGTATCGATTTGCAAGGAGATTTGAAGAGTATGTAATGGATTTCTTTTGCAAATGTTTGGAGAAGAAGGAGTAAGAGAAAATGATAATTCTTGATGTTAAAATTCGTTTTCAGAGGCCGTTATATAGTGGTTGAAGAGACGTGTCTTTTGGTGAAGAGGTGGAGGGAAATGTCTCTTCATTTAAAATTTAAAATTCTAAAAAACTGCTAGTATGTCGACATGCCCAAGTACCCCATGTCGACATGGGTGTGTTGCAAAATGAACAGCAACACTAAAAAGTGTTGCAAATTTTCAGCATTTCAAATTACCTTATATTTGTGGATTTTTGTGATTCGGTTGAGGTCAATGGTTAATGATCTTCAAGTATAATTGCCATGAGATCTTTAACAAGATATTCTAAGGTTCTACCAACTCCTCATCACTTCAAACACCTTTATGCTTTAGCATTCTTCTCTAATTAGGTTTTGTTCTTCAATTGTTCTGATCAACCTTCTTCTATAATTCATTTGCTTCCACTGTATTCTTGTTTATCTCTGTAAGTGTCTCCATAATATATCTGATATGACTGCATAACTCGAAGACACGTTAGTAGTAATATTTATATAGTTGTTGTCATCAAAATAATACCTAGGGTATTAACAATCTCCCCCTTTTTGATGATGACAACCATATAAATATTTGAGAGATAAAATATAATACTTTTATATTTGACTCCCCCTAACTCAATGCACTCCCCCTATCATTTTGCCTAGTATATTTATACTTTTTCTCCCCCTTTGTCATCAACAAAAAGGGCGAAAAAGAGTCACTTAAATCATTGCTAGACAATATGTAGAGTTTGTATATAGAGATAAATGCTTATAAATAAAACACTTGAGGGGAAACCAAATCAATTTAAAACATGAAATAAACTTATCGAATAATAAGATGAGTTTTACAGTTACCGACTTTGCTGATGCCAATAACAAATCCATTTCATATTTATCCAATGTACAATAGATTTCTTGTCATATGCTTTGAGCATCTTCTATCTGATATACATTGTTTGGTACCTGAAAAATTATAAAATATGCACACTGGTACCCTTTTTTTTCTGGGTCCATGGGGTTAAGTTTTGGGACGCCAAACCCATGAAGAGTTTGTGTAACGACCCGCCTTTTTGGACAGTTTAAACCGACGATCAAATACACATGCCGGTTCCAAACCATTAAAAAAAGGCAGATGGTTATTGGGGTAATTAAGAAAAGAAAAGAAATAAAGGAAATGAAACAACACAGAATCTCGCAGCGGAACGATAAAATATAATAGTCAAATAAACAGTTCATGAAGCTGTTTACTATACTTAGACAATTATTTATACAACATTTATCAGAGTTATACATATACAACAGAACAAATAAATAATGCAGCAGACAACATGATGCACAGATAATAATAGTAATAGTATACCAAATCTTCGTCTTCGTCCTCCAGAATAGATCTTCAAAAATCTGAAAACTCAGGACTGACCCGAGCGTAATGAAAAGACAAAACACTCGAGTCAGGACTAAAATATTCATATGAAAGTTAAATCAATCGTAAATAAATATGAGTGTGACGGCGTCAGAGATGTTTACGGGGTTTGACATCTCATATCCAGTGTCAACGTGCGTGCAATAACTTAAGAGATGTTACGGGATTTTCCACCTTTCAAGGATCCGTTAAACTATCTACTAGGTAGTAATGTACGCTAAGTAGATAATGTCTATCAGTAATATAAAGTATCAAAATAGCGTTAAGGCGTTACCATAATCCCCCTTAACACATTTTATATTCCCAAAAGCATATACAAGACCGTAGTTTCCCCAAACCGGAAGTCACCAGAGGGCAATCCATATACTCAAGGTACAAACCAAAACGTAGTGGTCGCGAATAGGATAATCAGTATGACAAGGTACATGAGGCGATACCAACTAGGATACTAGTAGTTGCGTGATCCGGACTGATGTTGAGCATAGCAGCTACTACCTCAACACCGCGAAACAACACTCCCAAATCAAGGGGTGCACCCAAATCAAATCACAAATGTAATAGATATGGTATCGAAGAAGTGTGTCCGCTAGAGGTGGCGAACCTCAATGGCCTGGCGCGGCTCCTGTTTTAGTCATGTCAGGGGTCATCCAATATCGTTCTCTTTCTTCAGTCAACGCGTTCACCAAACCATCCACTTCATTCTGGATCAACACTCCGCGTATAATAGTTATTAAAGTGGTTTTCGGTATCGACAGAGAGTATGTCCATATCCGATCCCGGTCTCTTTAATAACTATGTATTATTACACTGATGGCTCTTTTATATTTCAAATTGATTCATGATTGATAACAAAATATCATATTCGCTTTAAAATCAAATCCATTTCAAAATCATCATATATTCAAAATTATCAATTTTGTCCGATAAATCAATTTCACTTCAAAATTTGATTCGAATTCAATTTAGGTTATAATCTCTACTTTAACCTAGTTCGTATTTAAACCAAAGGTTTAAATATAAACATTTCCGTCTCTTTAACCAGTTTGAATTTAAGAAAATAGTTTAAATAGTTTAAAATAGTTAAATAATTCAAAATAGTTTAATAGAAAATATTTAAATAGTTTAATCGAAAATAATTTGAATATAAAATGGTTTATATATAAAATAGTTTGGAAAAAATCAAAAATTATTTGATAAATAATTCCAAAGTCAAACCGGTCAACTTCCCAAATTTCCTATCCAAATCAAATCCAAATTCCATTTCGATTTAATCGATTTATTCCAATTTCAACTTGAATAAATTTCTATTCCACGTAAATTTCGATTTCAATTCACAAATTTCTTTAAATTTCAATTCAATTCCAAATTAATTTAAATCTAAATTTCAAATAAATTTTCAATTCCAAACTCAAACTTGAAATATCATTTCATATCAATTTTCTTAGAAATATTCAGAGTTCGATTAAAAGTCCAATCTTTTAAAACAAATCAACTTTCAAAAATTTACACCGTATTTCAATTTTCAATTTAAATCTAAACTTCGATTTTATTTAATAATTTCGTTTACCAAGTTTAAATTCTAACCTTTCGAGCTCCAATTCAAAATAATTCAATTTCCATAAATTGGATTTTATTCTTAAAATCAATTCATTTAAATAATTTCAAAACAACTTTTAAAATCATTTAATTTATCCAACTCGGTGTCCGTATATAATTTTCTAACCTATGGCCAAGTGATTAGTTATTACAATTAAATGTTAGGGATGAATATATCATTTAAATCAATCACAGTGTCATATGTATGCATAGCAGGATATATATAAACAAATAAACATCCAAACATTTAAATATCAACCAATAACATCCATCGAAATACATCATCCAATAGGCAATACAATTCACGGCAATTTCATATTTATCAATGTCAGGTAATTTAATCGCAATTCAATTTTAATTTAAATTTAACTGTCAATTTAATTTTTTTAACGGTGAATTCAAATGACAATCAATATGATAATTAAATTTTATCAAACAACAACAAATAAAAATCATAACTATGCATAATGTCAAATTTAACTAGCATAAAGATATTCAGTACGATGTGAGCGTTATAAAACACTCACCTTGATTTTACGATTTTAAATCAAATCGAACGACGTTCGATTTAACATAAAATTTTAATGAGCTCCAAACACTTTCGGATCTGCACTGCAGCGCAGCTCTCGTCTTCGTGATTCCGGCGCTTCTTCCCCAACGTGAAATTCACGTATGCAAACCCATTAGCCGCCGATCTTCAAGCAATTTTCATGACCACCTCGTCGACTTCCAGAACGATCAGCTAGCGCCACCACGAAGCCCTTCACCAGAGCCACCTACGCGCCAAGTTTCATCACGTCATTCGCCGTCGTTTGCACGCAATCCAAGGAAATACGTACACACTTCCAAGTCAGATCTGGACGAATCCATGAAAAATTAGCATACATCAACCGTTTGGATTTGAAGAGCTCGTCGAGATTTACATTTTTGCTTTTGGAATTTTTCGATTTCGTCGAACGGATTAAGAGATATTAAGGAAAGAAGATCGGCAATTTCTGGCATGGAATAGGTGGCGGCCATGATTTAGAATTAGGGTTTCTGGATTAAAATAATAATAAAACTGTCTCGGTTTGCGTGCGTATTTATATAGGTAGGTCCAAAATCATCCGAACTCCAATCGAGACGTGCCGCCAGGCGTTTATAAGGTTTTACCCCCATTCCGGACGCAATGGAACTAGTTTCAAGGCCTAATTCGATCATATCTGGAAGATAGCTTTTCGAAGTCGATTATTTTAATTAAATTCGAAATTAAATTTCTACGCGTTTCAAGCTCGCACGGCCAAACGACAAGTCCAATTGCTACGAAAATTGAAATCCTACCATAATTTACTATTACGGATCCGATGAAACAAGTTTCGTCGAAATCCGAGACTGTTTGAAAAATGGCTATTTTAACTCGTCAATTAAATATTAAAATATTCAATTTTCACAAATTTACTTTTAATTCGATTTTAAAAGTTCTACAACATCATTCTAACTTTAATATGATAAAATAGAATTTTACAAATCATTTTTAATCATATTAAACCCGTTATCCAATTATTCGAATAATTTCAAATATTAAATTATTCAACAAATTACATTAATAATCATTTTCCTTCAATAATCACCTTAAATTTTCTAATTAAAATAGCTAAAAATACGGGTCGTTACACTCTCCCCCACTCAAAACTTTTCGTCCCCGAAAAGGAAAAGAAGGGAAAAGGAATTAAGTATAGAATTCAACATTAGATATATTTTATTCAAAGTTACCAACTTATAAAACAATGAAATTCCATTTATAAAGTCATAACTACGCTTCCACAATGTTACTCCGAACGGCTTTCTAAATTTAAAAGTTAGTTATCAAAACAAGTTATAAAATTTAAAAACTTGAAAAAATTTCTAACACCTGGATTCAAGGAAAATTTCGGCAGGGTCTCCTTTGCGCGGCTCGATCGAAAAATTTTACAATTCAATATATAACACAAATATAACCAATATATATCAAATATACATCTCATCTCAATGATGAGGCATCCCATATCTGGGGAAACAACATATATATCACCAATACCATATAAAACCATAAGCGTACCTTTTATTTAGCATTTATTAGCAGTTTACTTACATTCTGTATTTAGCACAGAAGCGAGCTCTACAACGAAGCGCAACCCCTTTGCTACCTACTAAAATGCTCAATAACTAAGTTAGAACCATGCACATAAAGATAGATCGATATATTTAGCCTACACAACATATATATAACCTATTTAGCTTCAAAACTGAGATTCCAATTTCAGGACAGCAAACAAATCTCAGTTTTAGGTCACCTAAACTATAAAATTTGGCAACAGAATCTAAACAAAAATTGTTGTATTCATTTCAAGCTTTCAGGAATGTCCAAAATCATCGAATTCGGACCATACATTCAACAGTTACGGTCGTTTTACTTAGAGGATACGCCTCAGCCTGGGCAATGAATTGCGCAGGTCAGCGACGTTCACCCACGTTTTCGACCTTCTATACGATATCAAAACACAAAACACTTAAAACAAAAGTTTTAGATTAAGTTCTTAGCTTTCCAGAAAGTGCAAGATCATCAAAATCCGATAAACCAGTCAAAAGATATGGCGAAAATACTAAGGGTGTATACTACTGATTTTACTTATTTTTACACAGGACAGCGAGTAACATTCAAGTTTTTAACCAAGCAGACGAAGGAATTTTCTCAAGTTATCTAAACAAAAGTTGTGCTATAGTTTCTAAGCTTTCCGAAAAGTCCAAAATCGTCGAATTCCGTTCAGCCATTTAAAAGTTATGGTTGTTTTCGTTTCATCATATATTGGACAATGTTGGATTTTTTTTTTCCAAAAATTTGCTTTTATTATTTCAAAGTACAAAACATCAAAACTTCAAATTTTCTAAAGAACAATCATAAACACAAAGTCATCTATTTTCTTATTCGTCCATGCAATAGGTTTACATTCAATTTGTTTCCGATTTATTCAAGTTTGTTTCATTCACATTTTTAATTCAAGTCAATTTACTCCCAATTTGAATTTAATTATTTAAAATTTTATTCCGTTTATTCAATTCCATTAACACTAATGAATTCTACATAATCAATTATCATCCATCTAACAACCAATGCATATCAAACATTAACATCCATCCAAAATCTACACTAAATCAATTATACATTTCCAAGTCAATTTTAATTTCATACACTTCCAAGTTTATTGACATTTAGTTATATTCAAATTTAATTAGTTTCCATTTACCAATTTTATATTTCATTAAGTTTAAATTTTATTCATTCACTTATACATGTGTCATTCATTTTACAGCTTAAATTTCTTTTATATTTACAACTATCAATAGATCTTTACATTTTATTTTTCATTCTCACACTGGTATATTATTTCTCTACTTATCCTTATTAGCATTTTAAACCCTTTAAGTATTTGGTAAGTTATAGTTATGCAAATAGAATGTAGTTAAACAACATACAACTTCTTTTCATTTAAAGTTGAATTTTCAATTTATCAATTCTTAAGTCATTACTTAAATTTCACTATAATTTAATTTCACATTTACATTCACATATAGTATTTTCATTTTATATTAACATAATTGTGAATCACCTTTAAGTGTTAATTTAAATTCCAATTATTTACTAACAATTTTATTTATATTTGCAAACCATTAATTAAATGCATATTTCATTATTCAAACCTATACTTGTATATTATCCAATTAACAATTCATATAACATTTTTGAACTTCTTAAGTATTTTGGTAACTTATATCTAAGCTATAGAATGAAATTTAATACTATGTGAGTTTTACAGTTTCAATTTTATTTTAAGTTCATAATTTTCTAATTCTAAGGATTTCTACTTCAATTGATATTTTCACTTAGCTCTTAGGTTTATTTCTCATTTCACAATTCAGAAGTTCCTTAATGATTCAAGTCTAAATTCATTTCAATCATAAAAAAAAATCATTAATTATTAAAGAACTTAAGAATTCCAATCCCGGTTTCATTTCAAATCAAGGTTTGAAATAATATATACTTATATAATTTATATATCAAATCATACTATAGAGAATGCAAAACAAAATAAAATTTGAGTCAAAACAAGGTTTAGACAAGCTATTAAGTGGTCTCCCCCACTCGGACTCTCGAAAATAAACGCCAATGATGCGTGCACACATCATCGAAATCATTTTCTAGCGTCAAGAGAAGGGAATATAACACTTATCATAAAAAAATCCTTCGAAAACAATTTCAACTCAATTATACTATCATATAATGCTCATATTATATTTTTCAAATTCTTGTAAGTCAATCTCAAACACCGGAATTTAAATTCCCAAATCTAAGTTAAAATTCATTTATATTCATTATCAATTGTGTTTACAAGATTTCATTTTCCTAAATCCATTGTTATTTAATCAATTGTTGTAAATATTGACTGATCAAACAATAACGATAATAATCTAATATTATCATCTCCTAACAATCAATTCAATCAAAATGAATAAATATTCAAATAATTCTTTTATATAAAATATATTCCAAAATGATATTGTGTTGGTTTGTCCTATTCGAGTGTTTAAAAATTCCTATCGACGCCTTGGCGTCCCAAGTATCGACCAGAATTCATAAATACTCAACGGAACAAATTAACACAATATAAAACCATTTTATATCAAATAACAAGTACGCTCTCTCATATACACTCAACTCATTCATATAGTTTACCTATATTTCAATGAGTTATTCCCTACTAGAGCCAAGGTTTATCGCTAAACCAAAGCTCTGACACCAACTGTAACGACCCGCCTTTTTGGACAGTTTAAACCGACGATCAAATACACATGCCGGTTCCAAACCATTAAAAAAAGGCAGATGGTTATTGGGGTAATTAAGAAAAGAAAAGAAATAAAGGAAATGAAACAACACAGAATCTCGCAGCGGAAAGATAAAATATAATAGTCAAATAAACAGTTCATGAAGCTGTTTACTATACTTAGACAATTATTTATACAACATTTATCAGAGTTATACATATACAACAGAACAAATAAATAATGCAGCAGACAACATGATGCACAGATAATAATAGTAATAGTATACCAAATCTTCGTCTTCGTCCTCCAGAATAGATCTTCAAAAATCTGAAAACTCAGGACTGACCCGAGCGTAATGAAAAGACAAAACACTCGAGTCAGGACTAAAATATCCATATGAAAGTTAAATCAATCGTAAATAAATATGAGTGTGACGGCGTCAGAGATGTTTACGGGGTTTGACATCTCATATCCAGTGTCAACGTGCGTGCAATAACTTAAGAGATGTTACGGGATTTTCCACCTTTCAAGGATCCGTTAAACTATCTACTAGGTAGTAATGTACGCTAAGTAGATAATGTCTATCAGTAATATAAAGTATCAAAATAGCGTTAAGGCGTTACCATAATCCCCCTTAACACATTTTATATTCCCAAAAGCATATACAAGACCGTAGTTTCCCCAAACCGGAAGTCACCAGAGGGCAATCCATATACTCAAGGTACAAACCAAAACGTAGTGGTCGCGAATAGGATAATCAGTATGACAAGGTACATGAGGCGATACCAACTAGGATACTAGTAGTTGCGTGATCCGGACTGATGTTGAGCATAGCAGCTACTACCTCAACACCGCGAAACAACACTTCCAAATCAAGGGGTGCACCCAAATCAAATCACAAATGTAATAGATATGGTATCGAAGAAGTGTGTCCGCTAGAGGTGGCGAACCTCAATGGCCCGGCGCGGCTCCTGTTTTAGTCATGTCAGGGGTCATCCAATATCGTTCTCTTTCTTCAGTCAACGCGTTCACCAAACCATCCACTTCATTCTGGATCAACACTCCGCGTATAATAGTTATTAAAGTGGTTTTCGGTATCGACATAGAGTATGTCCATATCCGATCACGGTCTCTTTAATAACTACGTATTATTACACTGATGGCTCTTTTATATTTCAAATTGATTCATGATTGATAACAAAATATCATATTCGCTTTAAAATCAAATCCATTTCAAAATCATCATAATTCAAAATTATCAATTTTGTCCGATAAATCAATTTCACTTCAAAATTTGATTCGAATTCAATTTAGGTTATAATCTCTACTTTAACCTAGTTCGTATTTAAACCAAAGGTTTAAATATAAACATTTCCGTCTCTTTAACCAGTTTGAATTTAAGAAAATAGTTTAAATAGTTTAAAATAGTTAAATAATTGAAAATAGTTTAATAGAAAATATTTAAATAGCTTAATCGAAAATAATTTGAATATAAAATGGTTTATATATAAAATAGTTTGGAAAAAATCAAAAATTATTTGATAAATAATTCCAAAGTCAAACCGGTCAACTTCCCAAATTTCCTATCCAAATCAAATCCAAATTCCATTTCGATTTAATCGATTTATTCCAATTTCAACTTGAATAAATTTCTATTCCACGTAAATTTCGATTTCAATTCACAAATTTCTTTAAATTTCAATTCAATTCCAAATTAATTTAAATCTAAATTTCAAATAAATTTTCAATTCCAAACTCAAACTTGAAATATCATTTCATATCAATTTTCTTAGAAATATTCAGAGTTCGATTAAAAGTCCAATCTTTTAAAACAAATCAACTTTCAAAAATTTACACCGTATTTCAATTTTCAATTTAAATCTAAACTTCGATTTTATTTAATAATTTCGTTTACCAAGTTTAAATTCTAACATTTCGAGCTCCAATTCAAAATAATTCAATTTCCATAAATTGGATTTTATTCTTAAAATCAATTCATTTAAATAATTTCAAAACAACTTTTAAAATCATTTAATTTATCCAACTCGGTGTCCGTATATAATTTTCTAACCTATGGCCAAGTGATTAGTTATTACAATTAAATGTTAGGGATGAATATATCATTTAAATCAATCACAGTGTCATATGTATGCATAGCAGGATATATATAAACAAATAAACATCCAAACATTTAAATATCAACCAATAACATCCATCGAAATACATCATCCAATAGGCAATACAATTCACGGCAATTTCATATTTATCAATGTCGGGTAATTTAATCGCAATTCAATTTTAATTTAAATTTAACTGTCAATTTAATTTTTTTAACGGTGAATTCAAATGACAATCAATATGATAATTAAATTTTATCAAACAACAACAAATAAAAATCATAACTATGCATAATGTCAAATTTAACTAGCATAAAGATATTCAGTACGATGTGAGCGTTATAAAACACTCACCTTGATTTTACGATTTTAAATCAAATCGAACGACGTTCGATTTAACATAAAATTTTAATGAGCTCCAAACACTTTCGGATCTGCACTGCAGCGCAGCTCTCATCTCCATGATTCCGGCGCTTCTTCCCCAACGTGAAATTCACGTATGCAAACCCATTAGCCGCCGATCTTCAAGCAATTTTCATGACCACCTCGTCGACTTCCAGAACGATCAGCTAGCGCCACCACGAAACCCTTCACCAGAGCCACCTACGCGCCAAGTTTCATCCCGTCATTCGCCGTCGTTTGCACGCAATCCAAGGAAATACGTACACACTTCCAAGTCAGATCTGGACGAATCCATGAAAAATTAGCATACATCAACCGTATGGATTTGAAGAGCTCGTCGAGATTTACACTTTTGCTTTTGGAATTTTTCGATTTCGTTGAACGGATTGAGAGATATTAAGGAAAGAAGATCGGCAATTTCTGGCATGGAATAGGTGGCGGCCATGATTTAGAATTAGGGTTTCTGGATTAAAATAATAATAAAACTGTCTCGGTTTGCGTGCGTATTTATATAGGTAGGTCCAAAATCATCCGAACTCCAATCGAGACGTGCCGCCAGGCGTTTATAAGGTTTTACCCCATTCCGGATGCAATGGAACTAGTTTCAAGACCTAATTCGATCATATCTGGAAGATAGCTTTTCGAAGTCGATTATTTTAATTAAATTCGAAATTAAATTTCTACGCGTTTCAAGCTCGCACGGCCAAACGACAAGTCCAATTGCTACGAAAATTGAAATCCTACCATAATTTACTATTACGGATCCGATGAAACAAGTTTCGTCGAAATCCGAGACTGTTTGAAAAATGGCTATTTTAACTTGTCAATTAAATATTAAAATATTCAATTTTCACAAATTTACTTTTAATTCGATTTTAAAAGTTCTACAACATCATTCTAACTTTAATATGATAAAATAGAATTTTACAAATCATTTTTAATCATACTAAACCCGTTATCCAATTATTCAAATAATTTCAAATATTAAATTATTCAACAAATTACATTAATAATCATTTTCCTTCAATAATACCTTAAATTTTCTAATTAAAATAGCTAAAAATACGGTTCGTTACAGTTTGAATGTCCTTTCAAAATATAATCATTAGATGAATGAACCTTATTAATAAAATTATAAATATATTTTTCTTTTTCAATATCATCCACCCTTTTTGGAACCCATAAATTAATGAATCTATTTGGAGGTTTTAACTTTAATTTCCTAGGTTTTGGTTTGAACTTGGTAGCCTTAACAAACTTAGTATTTTGAATACTATTTTTCTTTAATTTAGCCTTAGGGGTGTATCCAAGTCCATGTTTATTCCTAATGTGTTTAGATGTAGATAATAATTTTCCTAGATTATCCTTCCCTTTGTTAAATTTATCAACATCAGTTTTCATTTTGTCAAAATCCTTATTACGGTTAAGAATAACATTGTCTAGAGATGTTTATTTGTCATTCAGATCAGTGATCTGTGACTTCATTGAAAGATTTTCTGATTTTAAGGATTCATTTTCACTTTTTAGTTTTTCAAAACCTCCAAGTGTCAAATCCTTTTCTTCATTATACCCATTAAGTCTTTCAATTTCATCTTTTAGACATTGTTTTTCTTCAGTTAACCTTTTATTAAATATTTTTAATCTATCTATCTCTGCCAAACTATTGTTGTAATCTTTCCTAAGTATTTTATATCCCTGATTCATATCATTCAAAACATTAGTAATTTCTTTATTAAAATTCCATACCTGGTCATCCTTTGCCATGAAGCACACGTTGGCATTTTCTGTTTCTGAATCACTATCACTTGATGATGTATTTGAATCATCCCATTTTGCATTGAATGCATATTTCCTCTCCTTATTGAAAGTGTTTGACTTTGATTTCATCAGGTTGGGACAGTCTCTTTTCAAATGACCGGGTTTATCACATTCGAAACACTTAACAATATTTCCATTTCTAGAATTATTGTTGTTAGTTTTTCGAAGTTTTTTTGTTATCCAATAATTCAAGAATTTCTTGAACTTCTTGGTCATAAACTCGATATCATCATCAATGGCATCATCATCTGGTTTATCTTTGTCGATCATAGCATTGAGTGCTAGTGATTTCTTCTCATTTGCCTGATTCCCTTTTCTAATCTGCAACTTTACTTCATAAGACATTTGGTTACCAATTAAATCTTCTATTTTCATAATACTAATATCATTGGCTTCTTCAATTGCCAGAGTCTTCTGATCTCATTCACTAGGAAGTGAATTAAGGATCTTTCTGACTTGGTCTTCTTCAGTACTTTTCTTTCCTAATGATATTAAGACATGTACTATATCTTGAAATCTAGAATACATATCAGAAATAGACTCATTTGGTTTCATTTGAAAGAGTTGAAATTGGTCAGTTAGCATAGATATCTTTGTTTGTTTTACTTTATTGGTGCCTTCATGTGTGACTTGCAGTGTTCTCCAAATTTCATATGCAGAATTACAAATAGACACTCGATTAAATTCATTTCTATTTAAGGAGCAAAATAAAATGTTCATGGCCTTAGAGTTATTAAATGCTTGTGTCTTTTGGTTTAGTGTCCATTTTGAATATTCAGTTTGAGGCTCTATATACCCTATTTTGGTAATGTTCCAAATATCTAAACCATTAGACCGCAAATAACATTTCATCCTACAAGCCCAATAAGCATAACTACTGCCATCAAATAGAGGGGGTCTAGTGGTAGATTGCCCTTCTACAAAAGTGTTAAAAAAATGTGCTACTAGTGTCATTAGCCATTTATACTTTTCAAAAACCAAGTTATGAATTTTTGAAAACCAACGCTCTGATACCAAATGTTGGAAACTGTGGTGGCTATAACACAATGTTGGATCTTAAGGATATTCAGACACTAGAAGTGGTGAATTGTGTATTAACTACTTACTTATGAGTATAAAACTGTATTTACTCAAATTGCAAACAGAAAGAAGTAATAAGAGAATAAGTAAGTAATAAAGTAAAATGCAGTAATGTAAATAACACCCAGATTTTTATACTGGTTCGGATTAACCAATCCTACGTCCAGTCCTGCACTCTATCGTGCAGAATTCCACTATAATCGCTTGTTTTCCACGGGTGGCAATAACACCTTTACAATCTTGGTTTCACGGGCTACAAGACACACCCTCTTGATTTTACAGGCTATAAGAACACCTTCTCCTTATCAGCAACAAAAAACTATGGCAAGTACTCGTATCTTCAATACAGATTCTTGCAGATTCGGTACAATAATCCTATAGACCTCTAATGGCAATATATCTTTGAATTCTTTGAGGAATAGGATAAAATCAGAGAGAGAATGATGTGAATTAAAGTACAACTCTCTGATATTGCGTGGCTTGCAAATTAGTGAAGAATTGGAGTGAAATAGTATCGATTTGCAAGAAGATTTGAAGAGTATGCAATGGATTTCTTTTGCAAATGTTTGGAGAAGAAGGAGTAAGAGAAAATGAGAATTCTTGATGTTAAAATTTATTTTCAGAGGCCTTTATATAGTGGTTGAAGAGACGTGTCTTTTGGTGAAGAGGTGGAGGGAAATGTCTCTTCATTTAAAATTTGAAATTCTGAAAAACTACTAGTATCTCGACATGCCCAAGTACCCCATGTCAACATGGGTGTGTTGCAAAATGAATAGCAACACTAAAAAGTGTTGCAAATTTTCAGCATTTCAAATTACCTTATATTTGTGAACTTTTATGATTCGGTTGAGGTCAATGGTTGATGATCTTCAAGTATAATTGCCATGAAATCTTTAACAAGATATTCTAAGGTTCAACCAACTCCTCATCACTTCAAACACCTTTATGCTTCAGCATTCTTCTCTAATTAGGTTTTGTTCTTCAATTGCTCTGATCAACCTTCTTCTATAATTCATTTGCTTCCACTGTATTCTTGTTTATCTCTGTAAATGTCTCCATAATATGTCTGATATGACTGCATAACTCGAAGATACATTAGTAGTAATATTTATATGGTTGTTGTCATCAAAATCAATACCTAGGGTATTAACACATACATGTTAACGTTGGAATGATACTTCAATCAAATTTCGTGGACAATGTCGAATTCAAACTCCAAAGAAAAGTCATGGACAATGTTTGAAGCTATAACATTATGTGTTGAGTAAAAAATAATGAAGATTGATAACATAAAAAAGACAAGATGAAATTTAGAAATTATCGAATAAAGAGTCGAATTTAATCGGCTGTGCTTTAAATTTAGAGTTGCATACGACCTATTGTTGATTTAATCAAGCCCAAGAGTCTGTAAAAAATTCCCTTTAATTAATCATGTTGGAACATATTGAAGTTTTTTAATGGATTTAATTGACGTGCCAGTTTTGTCTTATCTTTTTAAGAAAATTAGTTGTGCGTTGTATGCTTTGAAATTACTTAAGTAGATTTATTAGCAAATGTTGTTAATAATGTTTTAAAAACATACCCTATCTAAAGTTAAATAAACAAACATTCCATTTCATCTTCACAACTTAAAAAATATAAAAATATAGTGCTAAACACGGGTTCGCACTGTTATGTATTTTATTAATGGATATAGGATTTCATGAGATGACTGTAAGAGCAATTCCAACAGTTTAGAGTATAGATATTACAAAATATGGGCTTATAAAATGTAAGCGCACCAGTTCTTTCGGGGGTGGATCCATAAGAATTCACCTATCCCAATAACAAAGAAACCTGAATTGAACGATCCTGTATTAAGAGCTAAATTGGCCAAAGGGATGAGGCATAATTATTATGGAGAACCCGCATGGCCAAATGATCTTTTATATATTTTTCTGGTAGTAATTCAATGTACTATTGCATGTAATGTCGGCTTCGTAGGCACTTGTTGAACAAGCGCTCGAGCTTTGAAAGAGCTTGGGCACTTGTTCAACAAGCGCATATGCTTAAGGTGCTTGTTGAACAAGCGCCTGATGAGAGCCTATATCAGAAGCTATTTAACACTACTGAGCTCATAATTTACTTCCACCTCTCCTTTACCATTTTCTTTTTTATCCATTTGTACGCCAAAATGCGACCATGAGCCATCAAAATTGTACGATGGACTGTCCATTATACGACCAAAGTCAATGCCGATGTAGCTCATATCATTACCGATGCTATAGATGATCTCCGATGCTTGCACGAGCTGCCCCCAACAAGGGAACATTAACTTAGTACAGCGCTAGCGATGCCACATGTATAATTTTAATATGTAGATGAACATTCCTATCACAGAATATGGATGTATTGATTTTCTTAGTTTAACGTTAATGTTAAATAATTACTTATATAGGTTCGTCGCATAGTTATGCATTGTAGTTAGTATAGGTGCATTTTTGAGTATTTTTTCACGTTACCTAAGCCGACTAAGGCTAAGATATATGCATCACCTTTCAGTAATTTTCTATAGTTACCTACATTTGCACATGTCAACCGTTGTCTGATAGAGCCCTTATTGAGAGATGGTAGCCTACCACTCATACATTTTATTTTCAAGATTTTGAGTTAAGATTGACTCCTTTAGATTTTTTATACTGACCGGTATAGAGATTAGCCGACCAAATCATGCGTCAGTACCCTTTGGTATTCATTTGAGGACTTTGAGTCATATTCTACATATGTACCAACTTTGGCTAATGATGAGATTAGAGGAGGTGTTGTTATAGTCACATATCTACAACAGTATGTAGCAGACTATAGGGATGCTGAGGAGACGCATACTCCCGTTATAAGTGCCTTTTTATTGTATCTATTTGGTTTTATATATTTTTTCAAACAACAAGGGCATGATTAAACTTGGATATTTGGTTGGACTGGTGACGTCGATGGACTTCGTATGTACGATTACTGTACTGCCATCCTAGGATACCTGTATGTAGCATTGGATACCTATGCGCTACCGTAGTGCCGACAAATGTATGGTTTTTGGTACATCATGCCTTTTTGGTACTACCAGTAACAGCCAACCTGTACCCTTGACTCATAAATAAAGTAAACACTACACCATTTATTTACTTCCCTAAATTACGTCTTCAGGGGAATGTTATGCTTGTGCATCTTGTTGTAGGGAGGGTACGTAATGAGTTGATGGAGGCCAAATAGTAGATGGATATGAGGCGGTGCAGCAACATTATCATAATTCCTTGGCAGGAGTATATTCACTTTATGAAGCCTGATGATAATCATTGTAATGGTCCAAATTTGTTTACGTTTCAAATAGGAATATTTAATTTATTTAAATATTTAGATTCGATTCGAATTTAACAAATAATAAGAAAATAATTTATTAATAGAATGACTCGAATTTTTTATCGTACTATTTTTATTTCAATTTATAGGATTTTTCCATAATTTTTAATTTGAAAATTTTTGAAATTATCATTTGGCGTATTTTAAGACATACGATGGTATTTTTGAAATTTTAAAGAATAAGTTAACCGGTGTATATTATTATTATTTTATGATTGTATTGTACTTTTGTGTGTGATCGTATTTTTGTTTTATCGTTCGCTGTCGTGCGCGAGCGAAATTTTATGTAGTAAGATGCTGGAAATTGCAATATAAGCTAAACTCCGCACATGGACAATTCAACACAACTTAACTATTCTTTTTTCCAATCTCTTTTCATTTTCAAAGCTTCCTATAACAGAAAGTTTAAGCCTCTACCATTCAAAAATTCAAAACAAAAGAAATACCTAACTAAAAATTATAAAACAAGAATCTTTGGGTTCGTCTTGGTGAGATATTCGATTTGGTATAGGTGTTGTAAGGTGCGGTGTTAGTTTGGGATGTTCGACGATGGATGGTTGAAGCTAAGGTTTGAGATGGCGAGAGATCAATGCGAAATTAGGCGAAATCGAGTGTAGATTTGAGTTTGTCATGTGTTAGAGCATCGATGGGTGAATTCTGAGATGGCTCGGTCACGTATTGGGTGATGAAATAATTTTAGGTGTGGTGAACATAAACTAGGGTTAGGGATTTTGGTGGCTAGAGAAGAAGATAGGAGATGAGGTTAGTTCTCTTGGATTTCCAGTGTCGATAGGCTTTGGTAGTGATAATTTGGTAGAGCTCGATGGATATTAGGGACGTGCGACTTTTCATGGACAAGATGAGAGAGGAGCAGGTTGAAAATTTAATGAGGGGTCGAGCTTCACTTCATAGACGGGATGGTAAGAGCACGAGAAGAGGAGTTTAACGGAGGTGACAGATTACGATTTCATGGTGCATTGCTCAATATAGAGGCGCATGTGCATGGCTTGGAAGAGGTGCATATCACATACAAGAAGAGTCAATATGGGGATGGAGGGAGAACTGAATTGGGGAAGAAGGTGATGACGTGGCGGGTAATTAGAGATTAAAATTATAATTAATTATATTAATTAATTCTTAATCTTATAAAATGAATATCTTTTACATATGAGGTCCAGTCGAGACGCAGCCTTCCGCATTGTGCTTGTAGGATTGATATCTACGCGTTGAAAGTAGTTTCGTCGAGTTTCGGGCAAGTGAAATTTTAAGCTAAAATCGAGCGTCATTCGATTTTTGTTCAAGCTGGAAATGTTTAGGCGTCGGCTAGGTATTTGGTAAGTTATCTCACCTTCAAATGAATACTGCAATGATATATAGTAGATATAAATTACTGTTTGTGTTTGAATGATTTAATAGTTTAGTTGAATTTCCACTTTAAAAATCGAATGTCATTTAAATGAAATATATGGAATTTTGTAGAGAAATCTAGATTTCACGCCGTTGTGATATTTAATTTCAATTATATACCTGTTGATTTAATTGCATTCATATAACTGTTATATAGATTGCTAAATGTCAAAAATTAGTAGTTAGCCATATTGGATGTGACATTGATATATGATGAAAGTCGAACCTTTTTAGTGATAAAGGTTGTGATAGCATTGGTTAAGTGCTATGATAGCTATTGGGCTCGTTATAGTATTTTTAAATACTTATTTTGATTTAAAATTGATTTTGATTTAGAGAATGATTTTAAAATCTAACTCTTTTGAATTTCTGTAATATTTTATTTAAAAATGCGTTTTGAACCTATTTATTTTATTTCAACCCTTTGATAATATTTTCTAATTTATATGGGAATCTTTTAAAAGTATTTTGAGAAGTATTTATTTTATAAAAAGTTTATTATAAAATGAATGTATATTTTAAAGGAAAATAAAGGGAAGTTATCTGCTTTATAATAAAGTGATCCTGTTTTAGAAGAAGATAGAAATATTTTGGAAAAAATATTTGTGAAATGTTTTATATTAAATATTCAATGAAAAGAATAGTTTATAAATGGGGTTTTTATAACGTAAGAATAGTGTTATACAAAATAATATTTTTAAAAGGGAAATGATACAAGTGTGATAAATTTGAAAATAAACCATATTTGTGCATTTATAATGATATATAGAGTCATTGTTGTTAGACAGTTTTCTCATCTGAATAACACTCAAAAGCTTGCGAAATCATGTTCCAAAAGGAATGCACATAATTTGAATTAACACAAAAACAATACAAATAATGAGCGCCGAAAGGTAAAGACACGAGATTTATAGTGGTTTGGGACCGAGATCCCTATGTCCACTTTGAAGTTCTGCCATGAGCTTTTATTCCTCAATTTGATGCACAAATACTTTTGTTACAAAGTCCACCATTAATGATTTTTTAATTAAAGCTTTCTAAATAGGATAGGAAATATGGAATGATTGTAGAATGTCCAAAAATCTCCAGCCAGCTCCTTTGTAGTAGCGGGTGGTCCTCTATTTGTAGCAAATTTAAGGTTCACTCATTGGTGTAGGGGTTTCACATAGATCGATAACCTGGCTTGTTATAGGTAGCTTGGACTTAAAAACTTGTCATCATCTCATGGAGAGTACTTTGACGCGGATTGATGACATGGCACTTTTATATATTGTTCATTTGATTCCTTTAATTTATCTTTGCCTTGATCTCTATCTAGGGCTATTTGAGTCGTTGGTCGTTAATGCTATAAGGGTCTTGATTTTAGTTGAGGTCTTTGCTCTTGCTTTCGAATTTCATATTCTCGAATATTGAGGCTGGTGCTTAAGCTATAAGTGGAAAACAAATAATGGGTCTGGAAATTACAAGCCAATGGGCTTTCCTTTTTAATATTCATATTTGTACTAGGTATAAATTATGATGTAACACATGCCCCCTAAAGTTCACCTCATATGATTGGTATGAGGTGGACTTTGGAAAGAAGGGTGCCATATCATGCTTAGTACTTGGTTTATAAGTTCCATTCCCATTATAAGTTGATTCAAGCCTATGATGATCTACCTTTCTTACACCTAAAGACGACACTTAATACATCCTCGGAATTCATTAACCGATCATTTAAGTGTCCAAAAGACAGGTCATTTGGGGTGAAAGAAAGAAAACACGGAATAGCATCTCACATACATGATGAGTAACATATAATATACACCAGATCTTTACAAAAAGAAATCATCTTTGTTATACAACATCAAAGTATATTAACCTATTATCAGCTGGACAGTTGTAATAGCCTACCCTTCCAATTTGATAAATACAACAAATAGACAAATAACAAAACAGAAACAGTGGAAGAATATAAGATGCGTAAATACATCTTGGAGAATCCAGCTCATCTCCCGAAAGCTCTAAAGGATCCAGCTGAATCTAGAAATATGCTCGGGCTAACCCGAGCATTATAAGAAAATAATGTCCATATTTGTTTGGTAAAACCAGCCTGAGAAACTCAAATAACAAGGAATTTTGTTTATTATAACTTGTAAAATCCTTTAAAATCAAAGGTATCTCGTAAGACCACGCTGCATATAAACACGGACGGATTTTTTACCTTACGATAACCAAAACATCTTCCTTTACATAATCCAGTAATATTATAATAATGTCTAGGATACAAATACATATTAATCATAGCTGAAATTGTTACATTAATTGAATTCCATCATAATAGGTATACAATCAAGTCCGGAGGCACTTATTGGAGAATGGATTCCAACTATGAAAGGGTAAGGGCCTACCTACCGATCCACACACCTCTCGATAAATGTACGGGAGGCTACAACACATTACACCTCTTCCACTCAGGACCGGCTGTATCTCTTGCTGGATAGCATCAAATGTGATCACCCCTTGGTTGATAAACAACCATAATGGGCCTCGAAGGATACATAAATATCAACACTAGATCTTGGAACGATCAATACCCTAATGTGAGCGACCCACATACCATGCTGCACGTCCCTGCTTTAGTCATTTTCTCGATTGATGAGGCTTGAGGCAACAATTACCTTTCATATAGCAAACCATCTTGGAATGCTAAAACAGCCCTCCAAGCAGAAATGCAATGCCAACGTTCATCCATATAAGTTCATTCTAGGTTTGAACGAAACCGGAAGCATTACCTCGACTATATCCATTTTGGAATCACCCTCGGGATTAGTAGCAAGTAGTCCTTACACTTCAAAAGCTCCATCTTAAATCATCTTCAAGATATCTTCAGTTTGAAATGCTTGAGTTGGATCAAAGTGGATTTCAGATAATTTATATATATCTGATTTCGGTCTCTTCAAACCAACTTTCGATAGTTCTAGTAAACTCAACGCTGCTTCTTTTGAAAATAATCAGACAATACATAGGAGAAGGAATCACCCCCTAACCGTTTAAGTAGGCGAATCTCCCTATCTTTTGTCCTAGGAGAACAAAGCGATGCTTACATGCACAGTACAACATCTTCAAAGATGACTATGCCATATAACTCAGGTGTTTCTCCAAGATATTTTCGAAGTTATATTTTGGTCCAGATTTGATAGTCGGTTATTTAACTATCAAATAAAAAAATAACAAAAATTTAGAGATTTAATCACCCACCTGTGCAGTTAATGCCCCGTTGTTATCTCGATACAACCCTGCTATATCTCATAGTGGATTTCTACCGCTACGATTTTCCATATAGCCCCCAAATATAGCATTTTCGCTCTAATCCCCGCTATTTTCGCTATATCCCGTTATTCCCGCTATAATCCGCTATTTCCACTCTATCTTCCTTAATGGAATGAACTGAAAAATGATATTCATACACTATAGAAATTATGAAGTTAATTTATTTAATTGAATTTTTAATATATTTTCAAAAATGAAAATATTCTAATATTCTACTAAATTCAATTATGTTATATAACAGTTTTACATTTATTTACAATATATTCGCACATGTTTTTATTTAAAATTATTTATATATTAATTATAATTAAATTGAATGTTAATTTTATATTTATTATCGTTCATATATTTGTAAAAATGTTAAGTTTCTATATGCTATTTTGGAGTCATTCACTATATCCCACCAGAATTAAGAAAGTCAATTAAAGGAAATTCAATCTTAAATTCTTTTATAAATATTTTTCTATAAATCTCTTCATTTATGAATCTCCTTAAATTAAATTCCAAACCCGCTTACAAAACTCTTTATAAATCACCAAGTTAAGTTTACAAAACTCTTTTATAAATGTCAAAACCATTTATATATCTCTTTACGAATCTCCAAAAATTAGTTATAAAACTTCCTTTATAAATATCTAAAATCAATTATTAAACTTTCTTATAAATATTTATTATTTAAAACAAAACTTCTTTAACAAACTCATCTAACAAAGTACTTTTTCGTTAACAAAACGATTATTGACACACCTTTACTAAAATCATTATTTAATTTGAAACCATTATTAAAAGTATGATCGACCTTAAAAGTCAGAAAGAAGCTTAATGACCATAACGGTTCTCATTTAACTGGGTTTACTTTTCAAGTTATAACATGAGTATTTACATAACAAGTAGATATATATAAGAGAATCAATCAATGACAATCAATCTTATAAGTAAACGTCCAAGTTACCAAGATAGCAGACAGGGATTTGTTTTGCTAAACACATGTCTAAGTTAATATAATAGCAGAATGGGTATTTATTTTGCTTAATAGATGTCAACGTAATCTACTTAGGAAACTATGGTAGAACGATGATTTATTCTATCAAACAAATATCAAATACATGTTAGTTAGTAGAATAGTAGTTTATTTTGCTAAAAAAATGTCATTGGATTCATATTCACTTGGGTTACCAAAGGGTAGTCGACAAAGAAATCTCTTGGAATAAAATCTTCCTTTAAAAGAAAGTTGCTTCTTGAAAACAAAACCGACCTTTAAAATATGGTGGCCTAAACTTCTAAAACTTTATTTAATAGTTAAGTAACATTTAAAATTTTTATTTTAATAACTAAACCTTCAATTAATAATTAAAAAATTAACTATTAAATAAATAATTAAATAATAATTATCCTTTAAAATAAATAATTAAATAATATTTCATATTTAAATAATTAATTAAATCATAACTAATCTTTAATTAATAATTAAATAATAATTTAAATCTTAATTAAGTCTTAATTAAATCTTAACTTAATTAATAACTAGTTCATAATTAAACCATTTTATAAATAATTAATTAATTAAAAACTAAATCTTTAATGATTAATTAAATAATAATTAAACCTTTATTAATTAACTAATTATAATTTACTTACATGATTAATACTTAAGTACCCCGTTAATTAATGATTAAGTACCAATTATCCCAATTAATTAATTAATTAATTTATCATTAAAATAAATAATTAATTAAATAATTATTTTTAATTACTCAATTAAAGTTTTGAAAACACTTTAGTTTGTTCCAAAACTAGTTCGTTTTACGAACTGCACTTATATCGACTATCGTTATATGACTCGTAATTTTCAAAACTTAAAATTATATCCAAATAGCTTTCAAAACTCTACTCTTTTTATTTTAATTTACATTTATAAACTTTGGATAATGTTTTGAAAACTAGAAATAAAGTTTAAAACTTTTATAAAAAGATTTTAGAAAGTAAAGTAAGTAAAGAAGCAATTTTATACAAGGGATTTCGATGTCGCAAAACAAGCAACTTAAATGCTAACTTCTTTAGCATACAACACTTAGCACAAAACAACATCTATTACATGCCATACATAATGCATAAGGTAAAAATCACTACTTTAAAACCTATCTTCTCTTATTGACTTTATTTTCAAGTTCATAACAAACACAACATTATAGCCAACCATACATCCAATATTGTTTTCCATTCAAATAACTAATAATTTAGCAATCAATAACAAAATAAAGTTTAAAATTTTATATAAAAGGTGAGCTTTTACTCACTTTAAAGCTTCCAAAGGCTTGCTAACTTGACCTGATCTTTTCTAACATTAGAGCACAACCTATATCCTAGCTTTACTTTAGGAAAAATTGAAGTTTGGAGACCTTCAAGGCTAAGATAATTCGGCCTAAGGGAAGCATAGGTCCCGACCAAGCTTGAATGGGGTGGTGTGGGTTTGCTTTGGAAAGATTGAGGTGTAGAAAAGGAAGGGAAGGCGCTTAAACAAGTTTTAAGAATTTTAAAAGTGATAAAACTAAGAAATATAAAAAAAATCACATGGAAGCCATTAATAAGTTTCAAAAGGTTTGAAAACCAAAATGGATTTTTTTGAAAAGAGAAACCCAAAGTTAGGAAATGAAAATGAATGAGAATGGAAAATGAGAAAAAGCTTTTATATAAAATGATATGAACAAATTACTAAAATAACCCTCTGAACATTAACCTCCGTTCAAGCTTTGCCACCTCATCACCATATCTCCTCCATCCTTGAAAATCATGATAATGTTGTCCCCCTTCAATACTTTGAGCCGGCATGCATTGTACTTATGTTTTTTATTGATGTAGTGTAACGACCCCTAAATAATCGCTTTGTACTTGAATATTTAAATCATTTTTAAATATTTAAACAATGGATTTTAATGACTAAATAAACATCTTGCAAATATTAATTAACGATGTTAAAATCATTTTCAAATTTTGTTTACCAACATAATTAGTTTAAATAAAAATAGAAAACATGATCGAAAAACGTTTTTTGAAATTTTGACTTTTCGGCATCATAAAAGTCATCGAAATGTCGGCACATTTGTATCAGCATACACACATTTATATATGTTAGGATTCCTATAAAGCATATACATATTAATACTTAAGCATGGATGTGACATATTATGTTATAAAAGGCATATATATACATATAAACAAACCTATATGTGTACAAATCATCTCCATACCCTAAGTACATACACATGGAAGGAATAACATGATTTAAGGAGGTAGGAGATAGGGCAGTAATGTGTGCTAGGGGTGGAAAAGCATGGTGTAGCATGCATGAGATTATATTATTTTATGCTTAGTGTATTTTGGTAAATTCTAGTTTTATATGCTTATAAATACCACTACCTCTTCATGATTTCCACTTTACTAATCCTTCTTCTTCATTTCCTAATTCTCTCTTCATTTTCTTCATTTATGTTTCCATGGCTTCCATATTGAAGTTCATGGCATAAAACACTTGTTCTTTCATTTCCATCCACTTAAAACTGGCTTATTCCTTCTATACTTCACTCTACATTCAAATTAGACTCATAACTCCTCATTTTAAGCCAAGCCCGAGCCATAACAGCCCACGATCGACTCTAAATAGTCTATATATGGCCTAAAAGTTCGAGCTTTGGTGATTATGAAGTGTAGTTCGAATGTTGGCAAGATCATGTAGCAATTCGACTTCGTTTTGTTACATTTTTGTGAGTAAAACTCCACTTTAAAACCAAAATTTCTAAACTATTTTAATGCTCATATTATTGAACTATGAACGCCTGTTGTATATGTGTAGTGATGGTTTGATAGTTGGTTTGGCTTATGTTTCAAAAGGGTGTCGCATTTGGAAAGTTAGTTTGCATGTAGTAAATGATCTGAAAAGTTAGTGACTAAAGTTAACATATTGTTAGCAAATGTTTGCTATATGTTGTATTATTGTAAATCACCATGTATATATATTCATACCCTTGCTATGCGATGTTTAAATGTATTGCAATGACATATACTTGATTTTTAAACTGTCTATATAGCGATAATCGCTATATCGGCACTTACGGAAAAGTTCACTTTATAGAAACTATTTGGTTTCATTATCATGCTTGGAATTATTTTATAAGTTAAGCAAGTTTTTGATTAATTATGTTTTCAAAATAAATTAATTTTTTAATAATGATTATTTAATTTAATTAGTTAATTAATAAGGATTAAGGTTAACTAATTATTAATTAATGATGTAGTTTTAATTTAACAAATTACTTGGTTAATGATTGTTAAAATTAATTAAAAAATTTATTTAATGATGTTTAAGGATAATTAATATTTTTATAATGGTATATTAAAATTAATTAGCCAATGAATTGATGATGTTTTTAAATTAATTAATCTTTTTAATTAATGGCTTTTCAAGTAAATCAACTTGTTTTAACTTTAATTAATCTTCCATTTAATGATGTTTATAATTAATAAATAATATTATATAATGAGGCTTAATGATTATTAATTTAACTAAATATTTTTGAATATTTCTAATTAGTTGAACTAATGATGTTTTAAAGGTAATTTATCCTTTTCAATTAAACGCATTTGAAGTTAATTTATCAGCTTAATTAATGAAGTTTCACGGTGAATTTATCAACATAACAATGAGGTTTGGACTTTGTTATTCATTTTAATTAATGATAATAAATTATTTATTTATTTTTTTAATTATAATTAATTTTTAATTAAACTAATGGTGTTTAAAAGTGATTGACTTCTTTTGGACTAAAGGCTATTGATGTAAATTCATCAACTGAATTAATGAAGTTTTAAACTTAATTAATCGATGTAATAAGTATATTTTTAGTTATTAAATCATTTTTATAATAATGTTTCAAAGTTAGTAAACTCTTTAAATAAATTTTTTTAGAGCTAATACGTGTAATGTAAAGCCAAGCACGAATTCGATTTTTAAAAGAAAAAGTTTGGTTCGTTTATGGAAATAAATTAAATTTCATAAATAGCTATATCACTTATATGGAAATGATTTATTTGTTTGCTTAACACTAAACGTCAAAGGAGTAGATTTGCCGCTATTTCGAATGTTAAGAATAATTGTGAGACATGACATTGAGGTAACACTACCTTGACTTGTCCGGTATTACTGTTAACCAAGAAATAGTACAAGTTTGAATTCAAAGAGTAGTGATAACTATATAATGGTTAATTTCCATATACGATCTTTTTATATCCTCGATAGTTGGTTTCTCGATTATTAGTTACTTCAGCTTCTCTATTATCATCATTTTAAGAGATTTGTTGCTTGTTGAGCTTTGTTATCTTTTGTTTGAAATGACTATATCAAAGCTCATGTTTTTAGGGGCCAAGTTATGTGCGGTTGCTCTCGATAAGGTATTTTCACATCTCATCTAAATTGGATTCGATATTGCACATTTAGATGTGAAATGCTCAGATTCTCGGTAAGGATTGGCGGGGTTTGGCTTGGAGTTCCCAGGGTTTTTAAGTATATTCATTCCTAGAGATATATTTCTTTTAAGGGAGATGCACCCTCCTTGTCATTATTAGAAAATTTTCTTTTCCTTATTTTATTCAAGCCTTCGAATTGTTTTTTTTTTGTAATTTCAACGGGAAGAGTCAACCACTTTTCATGATGTTTAATTATAGGTTTTGTCCATTCTATCGAGTTGGGTTATTATCTATTTTTATCCATTCTATCCAATTTGGATTTTGTTAAGACTATTTCCATTCTATCATGTCTGAATCTTTATACTACTTTTGCGCATCATCTATGTTTGGTTTGTTTCCTATTGTTCTTTTCCATTCTTATGTTTGGTTGTTGTTTATGTGGGAGAAAACCCATTCCGTGTTAGCTGTGTGGTCCCATGTATTATTTTTAAATACATTCCCTTTTGGTTTAGAGTTTTACTCATACCAGACATATTGTCTAACCTGGGTTGTTTATTTTCCCTAAACTCAAAGGTACTCAGTTATATTTGAGTAGTCCTAGAATAGCAGGTTTTTTCTTTGGAGCTCTTTGAAGACGGTGATCGAGCAGGATGCTCCTTAGTTATTTCTTTCTACTGTATGGTTAAGAAGATGTATTTTGTATTTAAAATGAAAAGTCAGAATGTATAACTTCAAATCTGTTTGATCTAGTACTTTTGTTTAACTCTGATAGCTTCATGTAAGGAGTAACCTTTTTACCATTTCATTTTCTATTATATGTAACCATTCCGTTGTGAGCTTTTTTTTTCTATTTTGTCTTGTTCTGTTCTTTATTTTCCCATATGACAACTTGTCTTCCAAACTCTTGGCCAATAGCACATGAATATTATGGATGTATTAAGTATCATTCCCAGGAGTCGGAAAGGTGAGTCGTCACAGTTGGTATTAGAGCTTAGGTTTAGTGAACCCTTAATCTCAGATGGGGTAAACTCTCTAAGGATGGGATTAGTGATGTCCTAGGATAAGTTTGAGAGTATAAATATATATAGTGAGTGTGTATTTGTTAGTGTTATAAATTTTTTTATATTTTGTTGTTTATTCCATTGAGTGTTATATGAATTTTGGTCGATGCATTTGATCAGCATTATCGATAGGGATTCATAAATACTTAAACGGACCTACCGATAGAGTATTTTTATAAAATGGTAAATGAAATCATTTTACCTGGGAATATATTTTTTATATATATAAAAGCATGATTTTCAAAAAAAAATGTACTGATGAGTTAATTATTAGGCGATGATAATATTTTAATATTATAATTTAGGATTTGTTTAGTTATGCTCGTCCAGTTTGAGCACTAACTATTATTGAATTAGTTCATAAGAGATTTTCCTTAGTAAGGTATAGGTTACGTAAATAGGAATTAGGGAACCTTGAGAAAGAACCCTTTGTAAAGTCCATTTCACATAAGGTGTTCGGTGAAAGGGTTAAGTTAAAAGTTATCTTTTAACAGTGTTAAACTGAAAGTAAACTTTTAGTAAAAAGGTGTTTAATATAATCTGAATGGTAGGATGATACATTTAGAGGATAAATATATGAGAAAATTTAGTTATAATAAAGGAGAAATATTATAATATGAGTTTAACTCACATTCAAATTTATTATATCATATTTGTGGTGTTATAAACTATTATTGATTACATGGATGTTAGCAAATGGTTTGATTGGTTGTTTGGTTGAAATTCCCATTTTTGAAAACGAACGACATATGATTTCAATTATAGTAAAACCATATATGTATGTATGTATGTATGTATGTATGTATGTATGTATGTATGTATGTATCGTTCGTAACCATTATCTTGTAGGGATCATTCGTAGAGAAACCATTAAGGGGTTTCTCGCCAATATTTAGTTATTTACATCCTTGCATCGCTTATATTATCGTTTGGTCGAAATTGATCGTGATATTCTTTTTAAATTTCTTGTGTCGTTATACCATTTTTTCGCTATATCGTCACTTGCGAATATCATCTCCCCTAACTTTCGTATGAATTGCTTTGAGCTTGTATTTTCACAAAAGTAGATGTTTAAAATTCATTAATCATTTTGATTAATGGAATTTTAAATTAATTAATCATTTAAAAAATGATGTTTAAAATTAATTAATCTTTTTTATTAATGAGATTTGAATTTAATTAGATCGATTTAATTATTAATATTAAACTTTATTTAATCATTTTAATTATTGATTGGTTAAATTTAATTAATTTTTTTAAATAATAGTGTTTTGAAATTTAGTTAATCATTTAATTAATGAAGTTTGAATTCAACAAAATCATTTTAACTAATGATATTTGAAATCTAATTAATCATTTTAACTAATGATCATTCGAATCTAACTAATTGTTTTAATTCATAGTATGTAGGTTTTGTAAATCATTTTAGTTAATGATAGTTGAGATTAATTATTTATTTAATTGAAGATTAGTTGAATTTAATAAATCATTAATAAATGATATTTTAAGTTATTTAATTAATTTAATAAATGAGTTTAAGGTAAATTAACTGATTTGATGAAAGTGCTTTGGAAGTAATTAAGTATTTTATTAAAATAATTGATTTTTTTATCAAAGGAAAATGTAAATTTGATTAATTATCTTTCGGAATAATAATATTGTTTTAGATTTTAAAAAGAATTATATAAATCATTCCCTAGGACAATTAACATTGATTTAAAAATTTATAAAGATATTTAAACTATTTTATTATCTTTTGGGATAATAAATATTATTTTAAATTTATAAATGATGGTTTTTAAAAAGAACTTTAAAATAGAATTGTTTATAAATAAAGCTAAGTGTAACTTGTTTTGGTTTATAGTAAACGAAGCTTAAAATGACATCTGTTTTTTAAATTTGTTTTAATACAGTTAGTATTATAAATTTGTCTTTCAAAATAACATTTTAAAGATTTTTTTGAAAAATTTAGATTTCGGAATTGTTTGAAATGATTTCAAAAGATTTTGAGAAAGGATGTAGCTATATTATTTGTAATATTTCTAAAGTATAAATATTTTGGAAATGAAATTTTAAGTAGAATGCATTTTCTTTGAATAATTGGGAGGAAAAAATTTCGGTTAGTTTTGTGGTACTCAGAATAATCTTTTAAGTGACGATCAGATGTTTCTTAGGTGAACGTTCCGGAGTACTTAGCAAATTATTCTCCTTATCATTGCACAATCGAAATGAGTTCAAATTCGAACGAACCTAAAGTGAGTTTTAGTAAAGAAAAAAATTGTTTAAAGTTATTATTTCATAAAGAAAATAATTATATTTTCAAAAAAAGGAGTTTTGAAATGAAATGCGGGTAACAAGTTTTTAAGTTCCCTTAAAGGGAATTCATTTCCAAATAAATAGTATTTTTGATAAAAAAGATTGTTCTGGACAAATGAATCTTTACCCTTAGAGAAGATAAGGGATAATTTAATACCGATTTAAAACGGTTAGATTGGATAGGAAGGTTTTGATAACATTTTTTTATCAGAACCATAGAGTTTATTTAAAACATCGAAGTAGTGTAACTAATTGGTGTTATTGGACCATTCCATAAACAACATTCATTATAACACCTTAAGGTAAAAGTTAGGAAGGTTTTAATATACATTATTTTATTAAAACCATAGCTTTTGTTTAAAATATGTAAGTGATGCAAACTCTTTGTTATTTTAGGTCAACCCATAAACATCATCCAATTAAAACTCTATGTTAAAGAGATCGAAAGGTTAACTCGGTTTTAAAAGACCCAAATTTTGATTAGATCTTCACCTAAAATGTGAAAAGTAAAAAAAATTGTATTTGTATGTACTCCTAGAATGTAGAAGAGTACTATATAGGTAAGTAAGATGGAATAGGTTATTATTTGATATTTTATAAAGAAATGACTTTATAAAGTTGTTTTAACTTAGGTGAACATTTATGTGACATCCCTACTTGGAGGCCCAAAACTAACGGCTATGGATGCTGCAGTAATCCATAGTTATTAATCTTCGGTGGCCAAATACGACGGTGCTAGATACAATGATACATAGATCACAGAAATATGAAAAAAAAATTAACAATTCAAAAACATATTTCCATGTTTAATCCAAAGCATTTCTTGTTCATTGCATAATTTCCAAATTATGTTAACCACGTTCAGCAAAGTATAGTTATTGCAAATACGCCAAGAGTGACATAAGAAGATGCCCCCATGGTTGATCAAAGAATATAGCAAGGCTAATAAATCTGTCTTTATAAACAAAACACACAATGGAAAGAAAAACTCTAAATAACTATCTTCCTTTTGCACGACTCCGGAAGCTTTATTCGTCGGAGAAGAAAAGCCGAGAACCTTAAATCTCAAACTATTCAAAATCAATTGAGTACCTGAGAGTTTAAAGGGAAAACAAAAACTTTGAGTCGGACATAAAGCCTAGTATGAATAATAATCTAACATATCAAACCTTTTAGATATCTAGTGAGACTATGCCACTTAGTTAAACGGGTTTTCCCCTCATTAGTATCCTAAAACCTTTATAAAACCAAATTCTATGCTCCTGCATCCACAATGGTTAAAACATACATTTCAAAACATTTTATGATATGCATACTTGAAAATAAATAAGATTTTCCCATTCCCAGTTTAATCGGACGCCCTGTCATTATTAAAGTTTCTAGGGTCACTATTAACCTTTCTAGTTTTCATGGATTTACCAGTAACCTTGTTATAACTAATAGACACCTTGTCCTATTTATAATTTTCATGGGATCACTAAGAACCTATAGGCTCCTACTAGTTAACTTAATTAATTCATGGGTCTTCCTGAACCTATTAGTCATTCCAATTACTAATCACCTTATCTTAATTTTCATGGGTTGACTAGGAACCTATGGACTTATCCAGTAACTCACTGCACATCCTGGTTTCCATGGGTTGACTAGGAACCTACTGATACTTTCATTATCTACTTACTTATCTAAGTTTTCATGGGTTTACTAGGAACCTATTGACTGATGTCAATTCTTAATCCGAATATAGTTTTCATGGGTTCACTACAAACCAATTAGCCCCTACCAACTGTCCTTATGCATAGTTTTCATGGGTTAACTATGAAACTTTTGGTTTTCCTCCAATAACTACAAAGTTTAGGCATCCTATATTTTTGGTCACCCTGACTCCATGAATGCAATTATAGTCATTTAGGAGTTTAAGTAATTTATATTCACTATTCGAGTTAACCTACTGGTTCTTCTACCCCCTTTTTCTCGAAAATACAGTTATGGGTTATCATGTGAATATACTCGTATTTAAAGAAGTAAAACATTAAGTAACAATACCACTCCTGTGAGTTTAAGGTCCTTGAAATACATATCATAAAACATTGTTTACACCTTTAACTTATATTTTTATCAAGGCAATACTTCTTCAAAATTACATACTAAAAATGCTTAAAAAACTCCTTTATATAAGCTCTGGGGTTTCCTTTAAAAATTACAGTATAGATTTTCAAATCTTTTAAAACCAAACCTTTCGACCTTGTCTAAAGGTCATCAAAACAATCTTTTAAATCCAAACCTTTCGAAACCATCGAAACCATTCAGCAATTCAAACCTTTCGAAAGCATTCAACTCTTAATATATAAACCTTTCGAAGACTTACTAGGTTCAAGATAAAATATGTGGATAGTCCTCTTTTAAAACCTTTCGACTACAACGGAAGCAACCTTTCAACCTTGTCGGAAGGTCTGCTTAAAAAGCTCTAAAACATTTCATTTAAAACAATAGACCTCCGCCTTTTTGAAGCAACTCCTTCGAAAACTAAGGTTATACTTCAATTATAAAACAAAGGAAAATTATCTGTAACGGCCCGAAATTTCTAAAGGTTTTGATAATGCATTTAATTTGATTTTTGTGAATTTTTAATAATTGAATTTTAAAATAAAAAAATTTATATTTGGAATACGTCTAATTAAACATAGCAAATGGTAAATTTTCATCTAAAAATATGGAAGTTTATTTTTCTTGTGTAATATATTTAACTTCGAATCAGTTAATATTTGATGATAATAAAATGTTTTCCAACCTGGATATTTTTAAACAATAAATTTGTAAATCATCTTCTAAGTGAGACATTGTAACGACCCGATATTTTCAACCATTCGCATCCGCACATGTCGGACTTGAATTGCTCAAAATATCGCGTTGTAAATAAAATTTGGCAAATATCAGAATATATAGTAAATAAATAATCACATATTACAGACACAGAGTAAATAATAATGCAGCGGAATTTAAAGAGATAGTAGTTCATGAAGCTACTATATAAAAATAAGATACATCGGAGTTAAACAAGATACAACAGAAGAGTAACAAGATACATCGGGTACAAATTAGAATACATCACTGAAATCACTGGATACTGAAAGCAAAATAGATGGCTGGATCTTCAAGCAAAGCTACAACTCCGAAGGTGAGTCTTGAATGCTGAATCACTCAGTCTGACTCGAGTGTAAAGCAAAACACAAAACACTCGAGTCAAGACATAAATACTTATGAACTGTAAATCAACTCAAGTGAACGGTAACAAAAATGCATCAATAACTTAAGGATGCTTGGGATCGCCCATCCTTTAAGGATCCGTTAAAATATTTACTATGTAGCAATATTGCGCTATTATTGTAATGTCTAGAGTAAAATAAACTTACTTTAAAATAGCGTTGAAGGATTACCCATATAGCCTCCAACACATAATAGTCCCAGTAGTCTATCCAGTATCAGCGTATCTCTAGATCGGGAGGCTACCCTAAATATCCATGGGATATGGAAGAAAAACAAACTCGTAGAAAGGCTCACTATGGTAGGTGGCACGGCACATAAAGCAATGCTAGGGTAGATATACCAATTACGCACACGGGCTGGTGGTAACATAGCAGCCACATACGCCCACCTCGGAACACACTCCCAAATCAAAATTGGAGGATGGCCATCAAATCAATCACAAGTAAGAGTATAGTATCGAAGAACTGTGTCCGACCAGAGGGGCTACCCCTTTTGGCCCGAGATCGCTCTTGTTTTAGCCACCCTAAGCCAACTCACGGGAGTCGGGTCCACATTCATACCTCAATAGGATCGTCGCCACCATTCTACTTCATTCTGGAATCTCCACCGCGAACACAGATGTTAAAGTGGTTTTCGGAGTTGGCAGAGAGTATAACAACTTTAGATCCCAGTCTCTTTAACAACCAAACGTTATTATAATGCCGTGGTCATTTAAAAATAGTTTATTCTTCAAAATCAAATCATTTCATTTCAAAGCTATATTCCTTTCAAAATAGTTTATACTTCGAAACCAAAACCATTTTTATTTCAAAACTATATTCAAATCAATACTATATCATTTTCATTATTTACTTACATTTTAAAAATAAAATTTAAAGTCAAAAATCACATTTACTTCAAATTTACATACTTAAATTCACAAATTCAAAACCTAATATTTAGTTTACTTAAAACCATAAAATATATATTTTAAAACAAAATTTCATACTTTAAAATACATATCTTAGAAAAAATCAATTTTTAAAAATATACCACGGGGTCTGTATATAATTGTCTATCCTAGGTCAAGCGATACGGATATATATCTTTTCAATCCGTAGTTTACAAAGAAAACTCGGGTTCTATCATTTCAAACCCACAATCCCAAGTAAATAAAATAAATAAAAATCGCTCAGGTCTACCATTTCAGCCCATAATGATTTTTTCCTGTTCTAAAGTCCGTTCGGGTATGTATCATTTCAACCCATAGTGATTCTATTCTAACAAAGAACTTGCAGTGTGAACATATGCATGAACAATATAAACAATTATACTAACATGTCAATGTCACAATATACTATCATTTATCAAATGTCAGGTGATAATTAACAAAGTTAATATGGTAATCACATGGCATAGCATATCATATAATCATCATTTACTTGCATAACATTTTTAATTACTAAACACTTGTCATCAATTTACGATTTCATAAGTAAACATGTCAGAGTGAGAAGGACTCACCTTTTCAAGCTGGAGTTAGCAAATCAAACTACACGAATAAATTCCAGAAAAACGATATGGCACAATATAGCATGACAATTAATTCAAGTGAGTGAAGAGCCAAAGTGATGATCTTGCAAATAACAATAAGCAAGACAATATAACACATGAATTTTCAACACAAAATAACATGAAACAAATTGAAATAAAATGCAACAAAGATAAGATAGTTTTGACCTTGCCTTTTATCACTCCAATGCTTGGCCTAAGTGGAGCATATGCTCGGCTATGATGTGCTAAAGCTCGAGTTATGGCATCACAAATGCACGGCAACATGGAGTAAGGGTAGTGGTAATAATATGAAGCATACATAGGTTCAAGTGCAAAATAGGATGGTTTTGTCAACATGTAGGCTCTGCTTGGTCACATATGGGCTCGGCTCATGCTTGTACAGATCTGGACAGTGGCTGGAGTTGTGGCTAGAGGTGAAGTAGCAGCTGGCGGTGGTGGCTAAGGGGGTGGCCGAAGTGAATATGGAAGGGTAGGTGAAAATATGGCTCGGCTAGCATAGTTTTGTGGAGTGTTTGCAATGTTTTTATGGTGATGCTTCAACAAATGATCATGGCCTGAATTTGGTCAGAGAAGGAGGAGTGGTTACTGTTGTAGATGGAGGAGGTGATGGTGGAACCGATGGTGGAGAAGTGGGGCCGAGCAAAGCTAGGTAGAAGCCAAGCAAAAAATCAATGTAAACAACGAAGAGAAATAAGGAAAAGTTGCCATTAGAAAACTTACAAATAATTTCAGAAAATTAGCATGCCGTTACTTTTGAGATGAGAAGAAATGTTTTTCACGTGAATATGAGAAGAGAAATACACGGCAATATAAAATAGAAATGGACGCCTACAATGAAAAGGCAATTGGAAATTGGAAAGACAAGTAAATGAAAAGTCAATGGAAAATGAAAGGTCTATGACTCTTTGTTTTCTTATTTCTTTTATTCAAAATAAACAAAATAAATTCAGTAAATAAAATAATAGACAAACAAAAAACAAATTGAAAAAAAAATAGAAAAATTATTCTTAGGAAAAATAAAAGTAAATAAAGAAAAAAGTTTATTATATTGAAACTAGAATTAAAAATTGTAAACAAAATACAATAAGCATTGGAAAATTATAACTACACTTTTAAAATGTCTTAAAAATAAAATATATACATAACATGTCACACTACACATATATACACAATTATAACATGATATGACAAACAAAATATTATTTACACAAATTAAAATAAACAATTTTGTTAAATAAACAATTTACGTACAATAGTGTAAAAATCATAACTTCCACAATATTAATCAGATTTCAACGAAACGAAAACCAATATTCTTGAAATTTAATTTATTTTCATAATAAAAGATAAAATTAAAAAATTCAAATATTTTAAATTTTAAATTTAAAAGTCAAAGTTAGACCATATTGACCAAAATCCACACTTTTGGAAAATATTCTATTTATTCATGTTTGAAACTATAATTTACATAAAACTCAAAATTTATATTTAAAATAAAAAAATTTATTCATTTTAAATAAATAAAATAAATTTTTTTAAATCGGGAAATTCAATTAAAATAGTTGAAATATACAATTAAAATAATCCCAAAATACAGGGTTGTTGCAGACATCATATTTCATTTCGTCAAATTTTGACTGTTGTTGCTCCGTTTATCTTATTTTTGGAAAATTAGAAGCATTTTCGGTATCGATTATTGACTTTTGATAGGATGATCATACCACTAATATCTGTAAACTGTTTTGATCGTCTCATCGTGCTGATCTCTGCGGTATATTCAATTATGTATTTTGAAGTCTGATTCACAGCGGAATCTACCAAAATGGTAACTGTATCGGTATCGGGTTTTGTGACTTTTGGTTCTTGTGACTTTTGAATTCCTAGTCAATTCAACTTTCCATCATATATCTCAGTAGCCATGTGATTTATTATTCACTGACTTTTTCATACTTTGGGATTCAAAATTTTGTTGTTTCATTTTTCCAATTCCTTCGTTCACTATTTTGTGTTTGATAAAAAAATAAATGATGAAACAAAAATTTCTTAAAGCCATCCCTTCTTCTTCCTCTACCTTTTTCCTGTTGTTTTATTTCTTTTTTTTCTATGGTGTTTCCCCTTCAATTGCAAGCACACAGCCACCACTTCCCTGAGCCATCATCGAAACCATGCACGAGATGCTCGTCTCCGCTGCTTTCGTGCCGCCATTCCACACCTCTAGCTCATTTTACAGTTGGCCCGTGTCTCTCCTTACCTATATGCAACCACCAACCCCTTTGACTGAGATCCTTAACCTGCCTTTCACACACAACACCGAAAGCCTCTACCACTCGTATAACCCTCTCCTCCGTACTCCTTGCGCCTTGACTGACCACATTGTCTCTTCCTCCCGATGCTAGCGGCAACCATCACCGTCTCTGTTGTATAGATGTAAATATGCATTTATATACATTATTATATATATAAGTTTTATACATTAGTTAATATATATAATCGTAGAGTTGTAAGTTTAAATATTTAATATAGTTGCAGTATATGTTTACTTTATTGTATATACATATATATAGATTATATACTAGTACGTTAATTTGGTTTTATAAATATTTGTATACATTATTTTCTGTAGGGGTTTTGGATAAGATATATACATATATATATATATACATATACATATATATATATATATATATATTAGTATTTTGATTTCTTATGAATACATATAAATATAATATGTATGTAAGATTTTTTTTATTTTTTTATATAAGTTCTTTTATATAAAATGTTATATATATTACTGTTAGTATATATATAAGCTTATGTCCTCTTGACCTTTCATTCTGTTTTGTATATATAAAAGCTTATATAAGGTTGTATATGAATCTGTGAAGTCATTTCATGAGTTATTTGTAAGTAAGTTATATATATATATTTTTATATATATGTTATGTTATGGCAGAACTTATATTTCCATTTTAAAAGCTTCTATGGCCTCTTGTTCTATTTGTATCTTAGTTTGCATAACTTATAATAATATCTTTAATACTTTGCATCTTTACAAGTATACATATATATGTTGTATACCTTCCAATCACTTTTGTCTTGTATTGTTATCTTATAGTTTGTGTGTGTGTGTGTGTATATATGTATATGTCATACACAACACCAGAAAGGCAATTTCCTCACGGTTATAAGCGTGACAAAACTAATTTGTTACGGTTATAACCGTGAAAATAGGTACTGTGGGAAAATTCAGTCACACTTTTGCTCACGGTTATAACCGTGATAAAACTAGTAATTCTCGCGCTTATAACCGTTACAAATTTAGATATTATCACACTTATAACCTTGATAGAACAGTATTTACTCACGCTTATAATCATGATAAAATGGTTATTACTAACGCTTATAACCGTAGGAAATTTAGATAGTATCACACTTGTAACCGTGACAGAACAATAGTTTCTAACATTTATAACCATTACCAAAAAGGAAACTCTAACACTTATAACCGTGACAAATGCAAATTATATCACAGTTATAACCATTACGAAAGGTTATTTTCTAACACTTATAACCGTGATAACTAAAACAGCATCAAACAAACTATATAGCACCATTATTTTATTACAGCTACAAACAATCTATACAAAAAATATATAGTATTAACATTAAGAAAACATACGATCAATAATTAGAACAACACCAAACATTTATGTTTCATTCAAACACCACAAAGGATACTTCAACCAACACCACAAATTATAGCATACAAGCATAGTATATATAACAAACTTTAAACATGGTTTCAGAATATAACTACACAGTGTTCAGTAACTTACTAATAACGCAAACGATACTCGGGCCAAATCACAAAACCCCCTTCAACTAATTCAGATAGTGTGAAATGGCCATTTTGTGGTGCTTCATAAATTGAAGCTTCTGGATCGTAAACATTCTCCACCCAAACATCTTGCTCTCCTTCAACCACCTTTCTACCATGACATATCTTTTGCGTCCCAATGTGTCCTTTTGCTACTTCCGTCAAATCTACCGACAATAGCGTTACTGGTTGTTTCTCTCTCGTAGAAGATCTCATTATTCCATTTAGTGGAGAACCTAAGCTATCTCCAGGACTGTTGAGATTTTGCTCAGTATTAGAATCAGCTTCTCCTCTTGGTGTCGGCACATTTCCTCCAATATGATTTACAAGCATCTTTATACATTGTCTCATATCATTTATAGCTAAACTCATTATTTTCATCTCTTCATGCATTTCTGTTTTCCATTGTTGATTTGCATTCTCTTTGTAATTGGTAATGGCTTTTGAAGCTTGAGAGAGTCTTACTTGCTTTACATTAGACGTAGAGCTAATAGCTCGGCAATTGCTTCGCTTTTTATCATCCCAAAAAGCTTCGGCAACGGGATCTTTTTCAGAATCTTCTAAACTTCTTATTCCATCTTATCCACTAACACTAGCTTTCGATTTTTGTCTTTCTTCGGCTGCTTCTATCAACGCCTACACAATTCATATTTTTGTAAAGATGTAAAATTACATAACAGAGGTTAAATATATAATTGAAACTAAAACTGAAATTAGCAGATGTCAATTTTCATTTGTAATCATATTCATAAATTACATGTACATTTGATTGTATACTATTGCTTGCATGTGATAAGCAGACTATATCCAATGTAACAAAATGCTACTATAGCCAGTCAATATAAACTACTAAAGAAAATAATCCTAGATTGAAAATATTAAGCATACAAAAGCAAAAATAATATAAGCATTGGAATAATACAAACAATCTGTTGTTTAAGCATTGTTGTTGTTAGGGAATTGGGTTGCTGCATTTTACTTTGTAGTGAATATGTGCAAAGAAAAAAACAACTTCCTGTACATGTTATATTGCTTAAACTCAAATGGCAACATGTATAGAATATGTACTTCTTGAGATTGCATAAATTTACGGACTGAAAGAAATGTACAAATTTGAAAAACTCACAGAACATCGTACTTTTAATTATAGAGTATAAAACAGTACTCATTTGTTCAAGCAATTTATCAGATGTTTACAGGAAGTAGTTCCAAGTAAGGAAAGTAATATAAGTCAGGTACACTGTGAATGTATAAAGAGAACAACAAACAGAATCTACTAGTAACTGAAGAAATGGTATAGGCCACGGTACCATGCTTAGAAGAAAAATGCATGGTACCAGTCACTATGAAGAAATGCATGGTACCCGTCACTAGTAGATTCTGTTTCTTCTAAACACGGAAGTACAGAAATGCATGGACATCTAAGCTTTGTAGTAAGTGACAAAAGTTCACAGGCTACAACTTAAGCTTGATCCACAAATATAAGATAACAACAACTCTTCTTTCATTCCCAAATCCTTTAACATTTGTTTCATTGTCGAGTACTTCTCCGGTGTTGTATTTTCCTTTGGAAGCCACCGCTTCAATCGTAGCAACAACTCGGTCATACTGTTTCCTGACCAATTAAAATCTTTTTTTAAATTGTGAAGCTCTATAATGACACTTAATGTTGTAAGACCATCTTCACAAGAAGGGTATAATTTTTCATTTTCTTTTCTTTTGTATTCCTGATACTTTTTCCAATGGTTACCATCACCGGCGCCTTCAACGCTACCATATAATCTATATGCATCATCAACAAGATCTTCAAGCGCATCTCCTACATGGTTCTGTTCTTGAAATTGATTAAAGTTATACGCCTTATAGGTATTATGTCGCGTACTATTGACCACCACATCATTGTCGCTTCTCTCTCCATGGAAAAACCATTCGTCGTATATTGGATCCATACCATGAATGATCAAGTGTTTTTCTACTAATTTAAAAGCTAACTTTTTTGAATTCCTACACTTTATACAAGGACAGCTGCATAGTCCAAAGTCCGATGGTGAATGACTCTTCGCGAATTTCATAAAATATCGAACTCCTTGTATATATTCATTGGTATTCCTATGCCGAATTCTAATCCACTCTCTCGATGTAGGCTTCGACATTAGCAAAAAAATTTATTTGTTCCTACAATTTTATGTAAATACAACATTAATACATAAACGAAGCATTAAACAACATGCTAATATAAATAAAACAATACATGAACAACTTACGGTTGGTCGAAGACATAATGTTTCAAGATTTTGGCCTATAATGCCCAACACTTAACTATTTATGTTGTCCCTGATCTCATACAGAGAGGACTCATTTCTGATTCTGGTACATTTTTAGATTGCGCTTAATATTTATATTGTATGCTACAATTTAAATAGATTCAATTTAATGATTTTCAATATTCGTATAATCGTATATGATAAAAATTTGTGAAAATATTCTTAGTGTTGGATTTTTTGGAAAATTTTGGCAAAATCTCCTGTGTACGGAGAACGTTTTGAAAAAAGGAAAAAACAATATAATTATAAAATATACATCTTCGAAGAGGCATCCCGAAATGTGGAGAAACAAGATAATATCACGTATATCTCGCAATAACGTAAAAACGTACCTTTTAATTAACATTTTTAAGCGAGCTATTTCACATTTTCATGAGAAAAAGCGAGTTATCACTGCTAGATCCTATACTTGACTTAGTTTAAATGTTAGTCGCATATATGAAGAAATTACCAATAGAGAATTAAATCTATGAATTGACAATTGCTCTTCTTACCCTTAGAGGAGTATCATAAGCTATGTATATCTACACATTTGCTGAAGTGCAACAACTTTAGAGGGTCCACTGATTCTATAAGCCAAAAAAGGACTTGAGCATTCTGATATCAAATGCCAGTTATTCATGACTTTAGTACTTGCAAGTCATGTGGGTTGTTTTCCACTAATAAACTGATAGCATTCTTGTTAATGCTTTTCTGCAGTCTTGTATGACATAACTTACTGATTGCGTTTTGACAGGGAATATCATTTTCCTCTATGATATCGGGCTCTCATTGTTTCTGTCTACTATCTTATCAACGAGAACCATATGTGGCTTGCTCATGAACGAAGCATTTCAATCTATACATCAACTATGGTTTTTTCTGAAGATGGAGGGACACAAAATGGAACTGTACACCTTTTTTTTGGGAGTAGGCATTGATGTTGGTTTTCTTTTAGTATTGGATCATCCATTCATTTCTCACTTTTATTTTTTTTGTAAACTTACTTCCCATCATCACTGACATGCTCACTTATATACCTTGTAATCTTGTTTGAACCAGAAAAACAAATTAAGTTATTGACAGGTGTGGCTTACATGTAAATTTTTTCTCTTTTAGCCTACAGGCAAACGTCATCTTTCAAGTTCAACCAAGTGCAGTTTTTATATAGCCACTAATATATCCAATAACAATGTTTTGACCTTGCTAATAGCATATTAGTATAGGTTGTAGTAATATGTATATAGTCTGTTCCTTATTAACTAGGCATGAACATGGATCCAACGATGCACAACCTAATCAAAGACAAGAAATTAACTCAAATCATGTTGATAATGTAGTATCTCCTAATCCAACACAGGAACTAAATGCAAATCATGGTCGCAGTGCAACATCTACTAAACAAACTCAGGAAGTAAATGCAATTCATGCTAACAGTGCAACAGCTTCGAACATAACAGCCAGTTAAAGGAAAAATCAAACAAAACTACGCTGTCCTAATCTACAAATTAGCAATAAAGACGGCAAAATCAATAGTGCAACAGCAAATGAGAGCGCACTATAGACCCTGACTCGACATGAAAGTATAACTCAACCAGATTCCACAAAATAGCAATAAAGATGGAAAATTCAGTTCAACACATAGATTCACATCTAAAATAATTAGTGATAGAATTTGAATAAATCTAGATCTTGACATGAAAGTACACTCCGAATCAAACCTTAGATGTCAATGTGAATGCGAGATCCCCGAGAGCGAACTGTAGGAGAAAAGTCGGCTATTGAATACAGTGAACCGAAGGATTCGAAACCCTAAATCGCCTAAATCGTGAGACAACGACGTATTTTGATGATAAGAGAATGTGTTGCAAGTGTAGAAAACAGGGAGTGAGCAAACAAAAATTGGGAATTACACAGCCCTCCCTGATAGTTCGAAATATTTACAAATTTACCACTGTTTCTCATGGTAATAAGCGTTGGCCCTGGTTGTCACGGTTATTTTTGTTATTAATTTATCACGATAATAACCGTGACAAATTGGGACAGAAAAAGCGTTACAAAACTGCTTATTTGGTGTTGTGATATATAGTAGTTTATATATATATATATATATATATATATATGAATTTTATGTTAAATTTTATATGTCAGTTTATAGTATAGCATAGCAGTATAAAGGTTACTTTTATATGTGTTATACAGTTAGAATATGCATGAGCTTTGAAGTTGTGTATATATATATATATATATATATATATATATATTTGCAAATCTAAAAGCTACTTTGTTTATTTGTCTTATATTTTGCAGTATATATATTGTTTTGCATAGCTGAGCTGTTTGTGTATATATATAAATATTTTATTGTCTTATATTCTTTACTGACTCTTTTGTTATATATATATATATATATATATATATATATTATTTGAATATAAAGGTTTGTTGTACACATTTGTCTATATTTCTAGTTTTGCATTTTTCTACCTTGTTTAGATGGCCTGATTTCGTATTGTTTGTGTATGTGTATGTGTTTATGTATATATATATGATATTTCAAAAGGTAATAATTGCTTATTAAATATGGGTTTCTGAAAGTATATATACATATAAATTATGTACATTTTTTATTTTCCTGATGGGTCTTATATATGTTATAGTAGATTTTTAACTTGTTTAAGTGTTGTATTTTATAAATTTATATATATAGGTAATTGTGGCTGGGTATATATATAAGTAATGGTTTAAACGTATATTGTGTGTGTACATATGACTGTAATATATGACTTTTAGTTAAACAATGATTTTGAAATGCATATATATTTAATTTAATCTATGCTTGAAAGTTGAACTATGATTTTACATATATATTCTTATCAGTTCAGTTATACCAATTATCTTCATCGATCCCGTTCTGATTTGATTTGTCTATTCCTATTTATCAGCTTTATTCGTCGAAATCGTGTCCATCTAGCTTTTCTTTGGAATTCATAGCTTGTTCTGTTGTCAAACTCTCTAGCCTCGAAAGGCGAGCAATCACTCACGATTAATGTTCTTATATGTATTAATTTTGATTACAATTGGAACGACAATTGAAATCTGATGTTAGATATTTACATTGCTATATATATGCCATTACCTGTTCACTTGTGACATCTGACACCATTATCTGTTATTTATATTGATGATATATGCATGTTATATTATTATCATATCTGTTATCACTCTGCAAGTTCCCGTTAGCATAGAATTCACTATGGGTTGAAATGATACATACCCGAATGATCTGTAGAATAGGAGAAAATCGTTATAGGTTGAAATGATAAACCCAAGTGATTTTCATTCGAATCGAATTTGGGATTACGGCTTGAAATGATATATACCCATATATAATCTAAATTGCGAATTGAAATGATAAATATCCATATCACTTTACCATAAGATAGGAAAATATATATAGATGCCGTTGGTCAATATATAAATATTTTGAAAAATGATTTCTATGGTATTGAAAGAAATATATGGTTTAATAATTATTGATTTTAAGATATTACATATATTTGGAAATGATTTCCAAGGTTTAGGAATTGAATTTATTTAAGACTTATACTCAAATAAGTTTGATTTGAAATTTATTAAATTTTGAATTTTAAAGATATGTTTTTATAACTTGATTTTGATTTAAAAGTGATTTAAGCGAACATTTCAAATTTACATAAATTGAAATGGTATATTTATTTTTATTTAAATTTGAAATTTGAAGTTTTATTTAAATGTTATTTGAATGATTAAGTAAATATTTCAAAATAAATAATAGTAAGTGAATAATATATATATGGAATTATCAAATCGAGTTTTGATACTTAAATATTTAAAGCTTTGAAAATATTAAAATTGAAATAGTTTATTTTGTGGCTCAAAACTGTATTTGAAATAGATATAATTTGAAATGGTTTATTGAGATACTAAAATAAATTGAAATTGATGATTTGAGATTTGATTAAATTTGAATTTTCGAATTTGAGTTGATTTGGAATCGATTTGTGAAATTTGAGGAAGCTATTTTATTATATAAAGTAATTTTAAATTATATTTAAAATATTTTATATTTTTCTTTATAAATTATTTTAATATAAAGTATTTTAATATGAATCGTGTTTAATATAATTAAACTATTTTAACATATAATTCTTTTATGTAAACCATTTTACTTTGTAAACTATTTTATTATATATATACTATTTTAATATCTAAACTGTTTAAGTGGTGGAAGTTATGTTTTCAAAGTTATGAATTTCAAGGTATTATGTTTCGAAAGTGTTATAATTTCAAGTGTTTGGTTTCGAAAGTGTTATAACTTTGAAAGTGCTATGATTTTGGAAATGATATATTTGAAATGGAAATGATACCGTATTTGGGTTTGAAATGGAAATGATATCATATTAATATGGTTTTGATATTTTGGTTTTGAATTATAAACTATTTTAAAATGACCGCGGTGTTATAATAACGTTTGGTTGTTAAAGAGACCAGGATCAGAAGTCATACTCTCTGCCAACTCCGAAAACCACTTTAACAACTGCGTAGGCGGTGGAGATTCTAGAATGAAGTAGGATGGTGGCAACGTCCTATTGAGGTATATACATGGTCCCAACTCCCGTGAGTTGGCATAAGGTGGCTAAAACAAAAGCGATTCTCGGGCTAAGTGAGGTCGTTCCTCCGATGGGACACATTCCTTCAATACTATATTCTGACTTTGTGATTGATTCGGTGGCCACACTTGATTTTTTTGATTTGGGAGTGTGTTCCGAGGTGGGTAGTAGTAGTTGCTATGCGTTACCACCGGCCTGGATGCGTAATTGGTATATCTACCCGGACATTGCCTTATTGTGCCATGTCACCTACTATATCGAGCCCACTACGAGTTTGTTTTGTACCATACCTATGAAGTACGCTCTGACGCCTCCCAGTACGGTGGAGATTCGGTACTGTATAGACCATAGGAATATATAAAATGTGTTAAGGGGGATATGGGTAACGCCTTAAAGCTATTTTAATAGTTTACTTTAGATATTATTATAATAACGTATATTACTAAATAGTAGATAGTTGAACGGATCCTTAGAGGATGGTTATCCCAAATATCTTTGAGTTACTTGTATTTCAGTTGATATTTCACTTGAGTTGGATTTATGGATATAAAAATGTTAGTCCTGACTCGAGTGTTTTGTGTTTTGCTTTACGCTCGGGTCAGACTGAGTGATACAGTATTCGAGACTCACCTTTGGAGTTGGAGCTTTGCTTGGTGATCCATCTATCGATTCTGCTTTCAGTTATTCAGTTGATTCCAGTGATATATTCAGATTTTGTTTTGACTATTGTATTGAGACATCTATGTATTTGAGAATTCTATTGTATCTTATACTGTTATATATATAGTAGCGTTATGAACTACTATTCTATTATTTCCGCTGCATTATTGTTATATTACTCTGTGTCCGTGATTCTGTGATTATCTTAATTACCGTATATGCTGAGTTTTGCCAAATATAAATTAACAATCTGGTATTTCGAACAATTCAAATCCAGCATGTGTGGATGCGAATGGTAGAAAATATGAGGATGTTACATGTGGTATCAGAGCTTTGGTTTTAGGCAAACTTAACTTATAGAGTAAATTTAATTACAGAATCACTTTCATTCGAATTTTAATCTCTTCCTCTTTGACTCAATTTCCTTTGAGTTTTGGAACATTCCCCTCGGTTCCAAAATCCGTTTCTGTCTTCCCCTATTCAAATTCTTTTGATTTTGGAGTATCCCATAACTCCCCTTCGAATGATCTCTATAATAAATCGATGGTCTTTCCAATCACTGAATGGTTTGAAACGGGGTGAAACTCCTTTGCAATAGCATCGTTCCACCGGAGATTTATATATCCTCGGTTCAGATGCTGATATCTCTTGTTATGCCTGAATTCTATTCCTTGTGATCTGATGTCGACTTGCCTCTGAATTTCCACATCGATCTTATTCGTGAATTCATGGTTGACCCGACTAAGGTTGCCATGATTAATATCATTATATCCGTCTTCCTATTTTGAAATTTAATTATTTTATCTCCTGCTCAAGCCTATCTTCTTAGCTAGCATTTGCTTTGATTAGGGTCCCAATAAATTTGAATCCCTATCCTTGCTTTGAAATTCATTTTGTATTATTGAGTGAGTGAGTGTATTTGTAATTAATATTAAATGTTTTATAATGTGTTGTTTGAGTTGTTGATGTTAATTTGGATTTTCGATCGATTCGTCTGATCAACGCTATCGATAGGATTTCCAGAACGCTTGGACAAAGCAAACTGACACAATATTGTTTTCAAATTTGGTAAATAAAATAAATTTTGCGTGATTATATTACATAAGTAAATCTTCTGAAATTAAAAAGTTAAATGGATTGGTTAACTAAATGATAATATTTGATTTTCATTTATTGTTTTGTAAACCAATGACTATTGCCACATAAAATAAATAAATGAATTATCAACTTGGTTTATAAATTGATTCAGAAATTGAAATGAATGTAAATTTAGAATTTGAAATTTTAATTTCTGGTGATTTCAAAATTTTGGTTTTAAAGTTTTAAAGGATATATTATTTAAAGTATATTCGAATATAAATCGTTTCCAAAGACTTTTTTAATGTTTAAATTAGTGTTTTTCTCTTTTGTCGCTGGAAAATAATTTCGGTGATGACGGCAACATCATCGACATTCATTTTCGAGTTTCAGATTGGAGAGACCATTCTGTAGCTTTTCTACACTTTTTTTTTAAAAAAAAAATGATTCGAATTTTAAAGTATGGCTTGATTTATAGCCGATATGCTATATATTAGTATATGATTATGGGTTTGATGTGATATATTGAATGTATATATATGTATATGTATATGTATATGTATATATATATATATCTAAATTGTTTGAAGATTAATTGGAAATATAATTCTCAAAATTTTGATTAAAGATGATTTCAAGTATAAAAAAATTTGAACAAATATTTGACTTGAAATAATTGAATTGGAAAATTTTCACTTGTATAATACCCAGTTACATTCTAATATAACTACCTAAATCATTCAGAAGTTGAATTTGTAATTGGATAATGTACAATATAAAATAATTTTATAAATAAAATTTTAGTGGTTAAAATAGATTTTTAATACTTAATTTATGATTATAGAAATGTTAATTGAGATAAAAATTTAATAGTAATAAGATAATGAGTAAATGAGATAGGTAAAATAAATTTTGTTTGAAGGAATCTATAAATTGAAATTAAATCAACTTGATGAAATATATTGAATTTAAAATCAATTATTGAATATTAATTTAAACTGAAATTTATATGGTTTTAAATTAATTGTTTTATTTTGTTTTCCGAATCTATTTTTCTTTCTGGTTGTTCCTATTCTCCTACCTCCTTCCTTTTCGGGGACGAAAAGTTTTGGGTGGGGGAGAATGTAACGACACGAAATTTCTAAAGGTTTTGATAACGTATTTAATTGAATTTTTGTGAATTTTTAATAACTGGATTTTATAATAAAAAATTTATATTTGGAATACGTCTAATTAAACATAGCAAATGGTAAATTTTCATTTGAAAATATGGAAGTTTATTTTTGTTGTGTAATATATTTAAATTTCAATCAATTAATATTTGATGATAATAAAATATTTTCCAAACTTGAATATTTTTATACAGTAAAATTGTAAATCATCTTCTGAGTGAGACATTATATTTCATTTCGTCAAATTTTGACTATTATTGCTCTGTTTATCTTATTTTGGGCAAATTAGAAGCATTTTCGGCACTGATTATCGACTTTTGATAGGATGATCGTTCCACTAATATCTGTATACCATTTTGATTGCTTCATCGTGCTGATCTCCGCGGTATATTCAATTCTGTGTTTTGAAGTCCAAATTGTAGCAGAATGCACGAAAACGGTAACCGTATCGGTATCGGGTTTTGTGACTTTTGATTCTTATGACCTTTGAATACCTAGTCGATTCAACTTTCCATCGTATATCTCAATAGCCATGTGATTTATTTTTCATTAACTTTTTCATACTTTGGGGTTCTAAATTTTGTTATTCCATTTTTCCAATTCGTTCGTTCACAATTTTGTGTTTGAGGAAAAAAATAAATGATGAAACAACAATTGCTTGAAGCCATCCCTTCTTCTTCCTCTACCTTTTTCCTGTTGTTTTCTTTCTTTTTTTCTACGGCTTTTCCCATTCAATTGCAAGCACACAGCCACCACTTCCCCAAGCCATCACTGAAACTATGCACAAGATGCTCGTCTCCCCTGCTTTCATGTCGCCATTCCATACCTCTAGCTCGTCCTCCAGTTAGCCGGCGTCTCTCCCCACCTACATGCAACCACCGACCCCTTTGACTGAGATCCTTAACCTACCTTTCACACACAACACCGAAAGCCTCTACCACTCGTACATCCCTCTCCTCTGTACTCCTTGCGCATTGACCGACCACCGTGTCTCTTCCTCCTGGTGCTAGAGGCAACCATCACCCTCCCTGTTGTGTAGATGTAAGTATGTATTTATATACCTTTATATATATATATAAGTTTTATACATTAGTTATTATATATAATCTATCGAGTTGTAAGTTTAAATATTTAATATAGTTGCAGTACATGTTTACCTCAGTGTATACACGTATATAATCTATATACACTAGTATGTGAATTTGGTTTTATAAATATTTGTATACACTATTTTCTATAGGTTTTTGGATAATATATATATATATTAGTATTTTGATTTCTTATGAATATATATAAATATAATATGTATGTATGATTTTTATTTTTTATTTTTTGTATAAGTTCTTTTATACAAAAAGTTTTTACATATATTACTATTAGTATATATATATAAGCTTATCTCCTGTTGACCTTTCATTCTGTTTTGTATATATGAAAGCTTATATAAGGCAGGTATATGAATCTGTGAAGTTATTTCATGAGTTATTTGTAAGTAAGTTATATATATAGTTTTATATATAGGTTATGTTATGGCAGAACTTATATTTTCATTTTAAAAGCTACTGTGGCCTCTTGTTCTATTTGTATCTTGGTTTGCATAACTTATAATAATATCTTTAATACTTTGCATCTTTATAAATATACATATATATGCCTTATACCTTCCAATAACTTTTGTCTTGTATTGTTATCTTACAGTTTGTATATATATGTCCATATAGATTAGTTTATATATCAGTATATATATATATATATATATATATATATGAATTTTATGTTAAAATTTATATGTCAGTTTATAGTATAGCATAGCAGTATAAAGGTTACTTATATATGTGTTACACGGTTAGTATATACATGAGCTTTGAAGTCGTGTATATATATATACATATATATATATATATATATTTGCAAATCTGAAAGCTTTTTGTTTATTTGTCTTATATTTTGCAGTATATATATTGTTTTGCATAACCGAACCGTTTGTATATATATGTAAATATTTTATTGTCTTATAGTCCTTACTGACTCTTTTGTTTTTTTATATATATGTAAGTTGTGTGTGTGTGTGTATTATTTGAATATAAAGGTTTGTTGTACACATTTTTCTATATTTCTAGTTTTGCATTTTTCTACCTTATTTAGATGGCCTGATTTTGTATTGTTTGCGTGTGTGTGTGTGATATTTCAAAAGATAGTAATTGCTTATTAAGCATGGGTTTCTGAAAGTGTATATACATATAAATTATATACATTTTGTATTTGCCTGATGGGTCTTATATATGTTATAGTACATTTTTAACTTGTTTAAGTGTTGTATTTTATAAATTTATATATATAGGTAATTATGGCTGGGTATATATATAAGTAATGGTTTCAACGTATATTGTGTGTGTGTGTATGACTATAATATATGAGTTTTAGTTAAATAATAATATTGAAATGCATATATATTTAATTTAATCCATGTTTGAAAGTTAAAATATGATTATATATATTATACCAATTATCTTCATCGATCCCATTCTGATTTGATTTGTCTTTTCCTATTTATGAGCTTTATTCGTCGAAATCTTGTACATCTAGCTTTGCTTTGGAATTCGTAGTTTATTCTGTTTTCAAACTCTCTAGCCTTAAAAGGTAAGCAATCACTTACGATTAATATTCTTATATTTATTAAATTTGATTTCAGTTGGAACGACAATTGAAATATGCTGCTGTTAGATATATACATTGCTACATACATGCCATTACATGTTCACCTGTGACATTTGACACCATTATCTGTTATTTATATTGATGATATATGCCTGTTATATTATTATCATATCTGTTATAACTCTGCAAGTTCCATGTTAGTAAAGAATTCACTATGGGTTGAAATGATACATACCCGAACGATCTGTAGAATAGGAGAAAATCGTTATGGGTTGAAATGATAAACCCAAGCGATTTTCATTTGAATTGAATTAGGGATTGCGGGTTGAATTGATATATACCCGTTTATAATTTAAATTGCAGATTGAAATGATAAATATATGTATCACTTGACTATAGGATAGAAAATCATATATAGACACCGTTGGTCTATATATAAATATTTTGAAAAATGATTTCTACGGTTTTGAAAGAAATTTATGTTTAATAATTATTGATTTTAAGATATATATTTGGAAATGATTTCTAAGGTTTTGGAATTGAATTTATTTAAGAATTATACTCAAATAAGTTTGATTTGAAATTTCTTAAACTTGGGATTTTAAAGATATGATTTTATAACTTGATTTAGATTTAAAAGTGATTTAAGTGAATATTTCAAATTTACATAAATTGAAATGGTATATTTATTTTTATTTAAATTTGAAATTTGAAGTTTTATTTAAATGTTATTTGAATGATTAACTAAATATTTCAAAATAAATAATAGGAAAGTGAATTTGATATATATGGAATTATCAAATCTAGTTTTGTAATACATAAATATTTAAAGCTTTGAAAATATTAAAATTGAAATAGTTTATTTTGTGGTTCAATTCTGTATTTGAAATAGATATAATTTCAAATGGTTTATTGAGAAACTAAAATAAATTGAAATTGATGATTTGAGATTTGATTAAATTTGAATTTTCGAATTTGAGTTGATTTGGAATCGATTTGTGAAATTTGAGGAAGCTATTTTATTATATAAAGTAATTTTAAATTATATTTAATATTTTACTTTATAAATTATTTTAATATAAACTATTTTATATAAATCATTTTTAATATAAACTATTTTTAATATAAACAATTTTAACTTATAATTCTTTTATATAAACTATTTTACTTTGTAAACTATTTTACTTTGTAAACTATTTTATTATATATATATACTATTTTAATATCTAAACTGTTTAAGTGGTGGAAGTTATGTTTTCAAAGTTATGAATTTCAAGATATTATGTTTCGAAAGTGTTATAATTTCAAGTGTTTGGTTTCGTAAGTGTTATAACTTTAAAAGTGCTATGATTTTGGAAATGGGTATATTTGAAATGGACATGATATCGTATTTGGTTTTGAAATGAAAATGACCATATATTGATATGGTTTGAAATGGCAATGATATTTTGGTTTTGAAGTATAAACTATTTTGAAATGATCGCGGTTTTATAATAACGTTTGGTTGTTAAAGAGATCGGGATCGGAAGCTGTCATACTCTCTGCCAACTTCGAAAACCACTTTAAAAACTGCATACACAGTGGAGATTCCAGAATGAAGTAGGATGGTGGCGATGTCCTATTGAGGTATATACGTGGAGCCAACTCCCATAAGTTGGCATAAGGCGGCTAAAACAGGAGCGATTCTCGGGCCAAGTGAGATCATTCCTCCAATCGAACACATTACTTTGATACTATATTCTGACTTTGTGATTTATTTGGTGACCACACTTGATTTTTTTGATTTGAGAGTGTGTTCCAAGGTGGGCGGTAGTGGCTGCTATGCATTACCACCAGCCTGGATGCGTAATTGGTATATCTACCCTGGCATTGCCTTGTTGTGCCGTGTCACCTACCATATCGAGCCCACCAGGAGTTTGTTTTGTACCATACCTATGGAGTGCCCTTTGACGACGCCCGGTATGGGGGAGATTATGGTACTGTATAGACTATAGGAATATATAAAATGTGTTAAGAGGGATATGAGTAATGCCTTAACGCTATTTTAATAGTTTGCTTTACTTTAGACATTGGTATAATAACGTATATTACTACATAGTAGATAGTTTAATGGATCCTTAGAGGATGGTTATCCCAAACATCCTTTGAGTTACTTGTATTTCAGTTGATATTTCACTTGAGTTGGATTTATGGATATAAGAATGTTAATCCTGGCTCGAGTGTTTTGTGTTTTGCTTTATGCTCGGGTCAGACTGAGTAATACAATAATCAAGACTCACCTTTGGAGTTGGAGCTTCGCTTGGAGATCCATTTATCGATTCTACTTTCAGTTATTCAGTTGATTCCAGTGATATATTTAGATTTTGTTTTGACTATTGTTGTGACGACCCGAAAATTTAAACATTTGAAATTGAAATATTTAATTGATTTTAAATATTTGGAAGTTATTTTAACTTGAATTTCAGATATAAACATGAATTTGGCAATTAAATTATTGAATTTAATTTATTGAAGTTGGGTAAAATATTGAATCTTGATTCTTAAGCTGATTAAAATTATTTCAAAGGCTTGAAAAATCTATATTGATAATACTGAAGATAATGGAAACTTCAGATTGAATTCGAAAATGTTTTATTCAGTTTTGAAATTATATCGTTTAAATCGATATTTAAAAATAGCCTTCCGAGGCACAGTTTCGTATTTCGACGAAACCAGTTCCATTGGATCTGTAATAGTGTATTATTATCTGATTTAAATTTTTGTAGTGTTTGGAGTTGTTATGTGACCGTATGGTTAGCAAATGCGCTGAAAATTATATCGAAATTTAATATGAATAACTGGTCCGAAAAGCTATCTTCTCCATACGATCAAATTTGGACTCGGAACCTTTTCCGTTGCGTTTGGAATAGGCGTATAACATTATAAAAGTTGGGCGTCATGCCTCGATTGGAGATCGAGATTTTGAGTTGCAAAATTGAACAGTTTATATTTAAATTTGAATTTAAAATGATACATATTTGTGTATTTAATATGATATTAATTCTCAAGGTAAATTACACGTTTCATTTTTTCTTACACTTGGCAAATGTTAAAACACGTGTTCATTTCAAATTCAAAATAATAATATAATATATCAAACGAAGAAATTAAAATTCTTGGTTTCAAAACAAACAATGGCCGATCGAAAAGAAAATGGCCGCTGTTAAAATAAAATTAAAAAAAATCAATCGAGTAGTTTGAAATCATGACCGCCTCGTTCTATTTTCTTCTCGTCGATCTTTAATATAAATCGAATCGAATCAATCGAATTTTATCGCATGCGACGTTCACTCAATGGAGGAAAAAAAAGAGGCGCGCGCCTGGTAATCGCGACCTAAGAAGTCGCGTGGCATCGATCAGTGGGGAGCACGATCGCTCAAGAAGCACGGCGGCGCAGCAATCTTTCGAAGATGAGGAGCTCGATTAGCACAATGATGATGATCGTAGTCGCGCGCGCTTATGGCAATGATGGTAATCGATATGGTAAAGAGGCTGTGGCGTGGTTTCGTGGCAGCGATCAGGGTAGGATAGCCTGGGTGCAATAGCATCAGTGAGGTACTCGATTTGTTTTTTTATCTAAACTGGATTTGATAAAATGCATACTTACAGATTTGGAAGCAAATTTTTTTTATAGTAAAATAGTTCAGAGTTATTGAGCCAATGAATTGGGCAGACAGTAAAAGTATATTCAGAGATTTTTATAGATAAAGTGGTAAAAAAATAGGAATTTTATCATGTTTTAAGCAAATGTAAAAATTAGATTTTTAATCTATAAATTATTTTGTAAAAATATATATGAAGTTTCAAAAGAAAAATAAAATAAAATACTTTACAAATATCCATTTTTATTTTCTAAGTTTATTTTAGAATAATGTATAATGGAGATAAATTTGCCTAATAAACTTATTTGATTATTTTAGTCATTAAAAATATTTTATTGAAGGAACTTATTTAATTATTTTAGTCATTAAAATTATTTTATTGAAGGAACTTATTTCTCCTCTTATTACCTTGGGCTGTTCATCCATGTTGGGATGGGCAGACTAGGTAGCAGGTGACAGGTGCTGTTCTTGGAGATCTACGCTGATGATGACGAAGACGAGCAGGAGGCTTTTGCATATTATTTCATATTATATGTACTGGGTGTTCCGTTGCTGTATTTGTTTGAGTGTTATGTAGTGAGGCTTTTTGGTGTATGGATGATTCATATGTTTGTATAAAGCTATTATGATTAGATGATGATATTTTTTTCTATGGGAGCTTCACTGTATTATATTTCTCTATTGTATTTTATCCATGCGCTGTGAGTTTTACGATAGAGTCTGCGATGTTTATTTTACCCTTGACGGTCACTCATGGCTGCCTGGCACACTTTCAGCGCACTATTCCCTTGTTTCCGTGCGGGAGTCATGGGCGGTCGTCACATTTGGTATCAGAGCTTTGGTTAATCGATTTTAGCCAACGCTCGCTGACGTAACTACGTATGAGAGACGTAATTGTATTTTTATGAATAATTACTATATATAATATAGTAGTTTAGATGGATTTGAACTCCTTATGTAGTTGTTCCTCAAGGTGTTCTAATTAGTCCTTTTTGTAGATACTAAGGATGAGTCGAAGAGGGAGACCAGTTGCAAGGGAAGGCCGTGCCGCTGAAGGAGTTGCTGATTATGGAGCTATGTTTGAAGCCATGATGACTTCTATCATGAGAAGGATACCAGCTCCAGGGCCATCAGTGGATGTTGGAGTTCAAGTTCAAGCCCAAGACCAGTGGATTTTGCTAAGCTTTGTAAGGACTATACTTCTCTTGGAGGAAAAGTTTTCTTGGGAACGGAATCAACTATTGAAGTGCAGAGATGGATTGATGCTTGTAGGAGGATCTTTGGTGATTTGGAAATTGAGGATGCAACTAGGAGGAAGCTTGCATCAAGGCAACTTCAAGGGAGAGCTTCAGATTGGTGGAATTCTATCACCATTGATACTCCGGAGGATGAGATTACTTGGGAGCAATTCCAAGTCAGATTTGAAGCTAAGTTCATCTCTACGGCTTAGAAATCTGTCTTGTTTAAGAAGTTTGTGGAACTCAAGCAAGGTGGAAGATCAGTTCTTGAGTATGTTTCTGAGTTTGAAGCTTTGTCCAAGTATGCTCGATCGTATATTGATTCTCCCTATCAGAAGAATGAGAAGTTTGTGACCGGTTTGGATGCTTACCTTGGAAGACAGTTGGTAGATCATTTGGACGATCCGTTTGAGAAGCTTGTGGAGAAAGCTCTCAGGCATGAGAGTTTGTTTCCTAGGGAGAGTTCTGTTGTTGCTGTAACCAAGGAAGGGTTTAAGCCACAGAAGGGTGGAAACAAGAAGAGGAAGCAACAGCAACAGAAGGGTAAGGATGGCCAGAAGAAGCCGAAGGGCGAAATGACTTGCTATAATTGCCAGCAGAAGGGCCATCTCTCCAAGGATTGTAGGAATCCAAAGGCGCCGGTGAAATGCCACAACTGTGACAAGCCAGGGCATTTCAAGAAAGATTGTCCAGAACCGAGGAAGGACAGGCAGATTGTGCAAGCTTATGCTTTGGGAGCTGTGCCGTCATTTTCAAAAGCTCTTACTGCTGAAGAGGAATGGAAGAGTGTGGTGGTTCAAGGTACTCTTTCCATTTGTGGTGTTCCAGTTAGAGTGTTGTTTGATACTGGAGCGTCGCATTCTTTTGTTTGTGATGATCTTGTAGGCCGGTTAGGTTTGGAACCGGATATTGTTGATAGGCCATTGGTTGTGACTAATCCAGTTGGGGGTTCGTCATGTTTGTGTATGATATGCCGTGGTCTAGTTGTGACGAGTCATGATTGCTCTTTTGTTTGTGATTGCTTTGTTCTGAACTTTGCGGGGTTTGGAATTATTTTGGGTATGGACTGGCTTAGGAAGTATGCGGCAAGGATTGATTGTGAGAGGCTAGAGGTGACAGTCGGGAATGTGGAAGGGCGAAAGGTTGTGATACGATGTAAGCATGAGGAAGGCGTCTTCATGAGCTTCATGTATTCGCTGGTTGTTCCACGGGATGGACTGTCATCGGTGCCTATTGTGAATGGATTTGAGGATGTCTTTGACGAAGTCAAAGGATTACCGCCGCATAGGGAGATCGAGTTTCGTATCGATCTAGTTGAGGGAGCCAGACCTGTTGTGATACCTCTTAGGCGGATGGCGCCTAGGGAGCAACAAGAGTTGAAGGTGCAAGTTGATGACCTTTTGCGGAAAGGATTCATTCGGCGTAGTGTGTCCGAATGGGGTGCACCAGTTGTGTTCGCAACCAAAGCGGATGGATCGTTGAGGTTGTGTGTGGATTATCGTGAGCTGAATAAGGTGACTAAGAAGAACAAGTATCCATTGCCGAGAATAGATGACTTGTTTGATCAGCTTCACGAAGCTAAGGTGTTTTCTCAGATGGATTTGGCAACGGGATTTCACCAGTTGAGAGTGGCTAAGGATAGTGTGCCGAAGACTGCTTTTAGGACACCATCCGGTTTCTATGAGTGGCTGGTAATGCCGTTTGGATTGACTAACGCACCAGCATATTTTGTGGATCTTATGAATAGAGTGTTCAGAGATCAGTTGAATAAGTTCGTGCTTGTGTTCGTGGATGATATTCTGATTTATTCCAGAACTGAGGAAGAGCACAAGACGCACTTGCGTATTGTTTTGGAAATCTTACGGAAACATCAGCTGAAGGCTAAGTTTTCGAAGTGTCACTTCTGGAAGAGTGAAGTGAGATTCTTAGGCCATGTTATTTCTCGAAATGGAATAGCGGTTGATCCCGCTAAGGTGGCAGCGATCCAGGATTGGGTTAGACCTAAGAATGCATCTGATGTGAGAAGTTTTCTTGGATTAGCAGGATATTATCGTCGGTTTATCAAAGACTTTTCCAAGATAGCTGCACCGTTAACAGGATTGACGAAAAAGAACCAAGTGTTCAAATGGGATGCTAAGTGTGAGCAAGCTTTCGTAATCCTAAAAGAGCGACTAACAAGTGCTCCTGTTTTGACTATTCCAAGTGGGAATGATGAGATGGTGGTTTACACCGATGCATGTGGTACTGGACTTGGAGCAGTGCTAATGCAAAAGGATAGAGTTGTTGCATATGCAAGTCGACAACTGAAGCCGCATGAAAGGAATTATCCGACTCATGATTTGGAGTTAGCGGCGATCGTATTTGCTTTGAAGATGTGGAGACATTATCTATTGGGAGTTAGATTCGAGTTGTTTACAGATCATAAGTCATTGAAGTATCTGTTCTCTCAAAAGGATTTGAATCTTCGACACTAACGGTGGCTAGAGTTCTTGGCATCGTATGATTTTGGTATAGCCTATACTCCGGGAAAAGGTAACGCAGTGGCTGATGCGTTAAGTCGGAGACATGTCGGATTGGGAGCCATGTTTTCGGAATGGAAGAGTCTCGAGTATTTGGCTGGATTTGACTTCAGGCCTAGATGTGAATTGGAACCTGAAATGTTGGCAAACTTATCGATAAGACCTACTCTTGTGGAAAGGATTGGCGAGGGCCAAAAGCGAGACGATAAGCTTGTCAAGATTATTCGTGATTTGGAATCTGGATTGGACCCAGAGAAGGATAGAAGATTCGAAGTCGACCGAGAGGGTTGGCTTCGGAAGCAAGGACGACTGGTTGTTCCCGATATCGATGAGTTGAGAGATGAAGTTTTGAAGGAAAGTCATCACTCGAAGTTGACAATTCATCCAGGAGGAAATAAGATGTATCGGGATATGAAGAGAACCTATTACTGGGAAGGTATGAAGAAGGACGTTGGAAATTTTATTTCCAAATGTATGAACTGTCAGTCGGTAAAAGCTGAACAGAAAAGGCCAAGTGGATTACTTCAGCCATTAGAGGTTCCTACATGGAAGTGGGAGCAAGTGTCGATGGATTTTATCGATGGCCTACCTAGAACCAAGGCGGGAAATGAAGGGATTTGGGTCATCGTAGATCGGTTGACTAAGAGTGCAAGATTCATTCCTGTTCGATCGACTAGGACTGCATCGAAGTTGGCTGAGTTGTATGTTAAGTGGATAGTTCGATTCCATGGTATTCTGAAGAGTATAGTGAGCGATCGAGACCCATTGTTCACTAGTGGATTTTGGAAGAGTTTCCAGGAAGTTTTGGGAACCGAGTTGTGTTTGAGTACAGCTTATCATCCCCAAACAGATGGTCAGACTGAGAGAGTCAACCGAGTTTTGGAGGATCTCCTTAGAGCATGTGTTTTGGATTTCGGAGGATCATGGGAAGATCACCTTCATTTGGTGGAATTTGCATATAACAACAGTTACCAGTCAAGTATTGGTATGGCACCGTTTGAAGCATTGTATGGAAGACCGTGTAACTCTCCGACATGTTGGTTGGAAACTGGGGAAAAGTTGGTACTTGGGCCAGAGATGATTCGACAGACTACGGATTGTATAGAGATCATTCGGCAACGAATGAAGGCAGCCCAAGACCGTCAGAAAAGTTATGCCGATAATCGTCGTAAGGATTTGGAATTCGACGTAGGTGATATGGTTTTTGTGAAGATTTCTCCACTGAAGAATGTTATTCGATTCGGGAAGAATGGAAAGTTAACTCCGAGATTTGTTGGACCATTCCCGATTATCGAGCGAATTGGAAAGCTCGCTTATAGATTGGAGTTACCGGAAAAGATGGCGGGTGTGCACAATGTTTTCCATGTATCTTATTTACGGAAATATGTGCATGACTCGAATACAGTGGTTTCTGCTGATAGCTGTGAAGATTTGGAGGTTGATCCAGTTGTTAGAAGACCTCGTAAGCCGCTTCGTATTGTTGAAACCGATACGAAACAGCTTAGGAGGAAGACGATTACGTTGCTCAAGATACAATGGAGTGATGATGTTAACGACTGTACGTGGGAGGAGGAAGAGAGGATGAAGGCAGCTCATCCCGAACTCTTCGAGATATGGCCCTAAGGTGTCGTGACATCTCATGAATTTGTACCTTGTTCTAGTCTTAGAATTCTGCATGCTAGGTTAGGAATTGGATGCATGGTTTGTTGATTACTATGGATGGTAGGCATGCGGAATAACTTTGGTTGCTCTTGTTTGTTTGGAATTTCAGGGGCGAAATTCCTAAGGGGGAGAGAATGTAACGACCCGTATTTTTACGGATCGAAACATTGTAAAACTATATGCTTCAGGTCGTTGATGTTGTTAAGTCGTTTAGAGTTTGAGTCGACCAAAGCTTAAGTCGTGTGGAAGTTAACCCGTGTGGTGTTTAAGTCGTAGGAAGCTTGGGTCGTTTGGTAGTTTAGGTCGTGTGAGCGAGTTAGGGAAAGCTAGCGACCTATAGAATTGGAGCGACCTATAGATACTAGCGACTTAGTGAGGTAGAGCGAGCTAGGGACTTAGGTCGTATGATAGTTAGGTCGGAGGAGTTTTGGAACGACCTAAGGAAGCTAGCGGGTTAACGAGTTAAGGTAGTTAGCGGGTTAAGGATTCTAACGACCTAGTGGGGAGCGACCTAGTGGTGAGCTGCTTAGAGGAATGAGCGACCTAATAGTTGTAGCGACCTATAGGAAGTAACGACCTAGTGGATGGTATGTATTGTAGTTAGGTCGCTGAGTCGTGTGAACGACTTAGTGATGGGTCGTGGTTTCGTTAAGTCGTTGGGTCGGTTTAGTGTTAGGTCGTGAACGACCTAAGGCTTGAGTCGTGTGTGTTTTAGGTCGTCTTATAGTTAAGTCGTGTGATCCTGTGTTGAGTCGTGCCTGTGTTGAGTCGGCAACATAGTTAAGTCGTTAGGTCGTAACTCGCGTGCGAGTTAGGTCGCGAACATGTTGAGTCGCGCGTGTTGGGACGTTGTGTCTTAGGTCGTTAGGGGCTTGAGTCGTGAGTCGTGCATACCTGTTGAGTCGTTGACTCGAGTCTGTAGGCTGCTTGTAGTGTTAAGTCGCGGCCCTTGTTAGGTCGTAAGTCGTTAGGCCATGTTGGTTAGGTCGTGTGGGGCTGTTAGGTCGTAGGTCGGCCATAGTTAGGTCGTGAGCGACCTAAAAGCGAGCGACCTAAGGGGCGTTCCAGCCTATAAATAGAGGGGTTTGGTTCACTTTTTGGCACCGGATTTCGAAGCGACGAAGTGCTGCCATTTTGAGAGCTCGACTACAACATTTCTTCATCTTCTTTTCTCCACTCTAATCTAGTTCTAACATCCATCCAAGATCGAAGATCGAGATTGAAGATCCAAGAGCTAAAGTTGAAGATCTTCATCCAACCAAGCTAGATTTCATCGTTTCAAGCGGGATTTCGACGAATCAAGCTTGAAGCTTCGCTGTCCAGATCTGAAGTGATTGGTTTTTGAAGTGTTTGGGTGATTCGGTGAGTGGTGGTTATCTCTCACGCGGACCCAAAGGAGTATATTGGATTGGTGGTTTGTTGAAGTGTTGTAGATAGTGATTTTATGCATATTTCTTTAGATCCAAGTGTAGATCCATTACTTATGAAGATGTTTACTTATGCAAGTTCATTCATCAAGTTGTAGAGACAAAACCCATGATTTATATTTGTTAGATCTATGCTAGAAACCCATGATTCATGTATGTTATATCTATGCTCATTTATTTACGAAATTGCCATTGTAGTTATAAATGCCTATTTAGACCATATTTGACTACTTGATTGCTTAAGTTAATGATTGATTTGATTGATTGCTATGTATGTTAGTTGATTGATAGTTAGATCTAGACAAGATGGTCGAAGATGATTCAAAAGCTAAGTGGAAAGGCTCTTGAATAGTGAAAGCTGCTTGTGGCATATGAAGCGGATGTTGAAGCTCATATGTATGGATTAGATGATGTTGAGATGGACTTTACCATAATGCGAGGAGGCAAAGTATGGTATTGAGATGGACTTTGCCATGATGCGAGGAGGCAAAGCATGATGATGATATGGGACGGGTCATGATGACGTTCCAAGCACGGGCTGCGACGACGTGCGAAGCTATGTTGATAACTCGGTGATGCGATCCGGGTTGATGATAATGGTTAGCTTGAGAGGCGCTTGAGCTAGTATGAAAATAGTCGTCAAGGAGGATGACTAGGAGGCTGAGATCTCATCGTTGTTGAAGGTTCTAGCATGCTTAAAGCAAGAGTACGTTGGAACGGGCTGCGACGACGTTCCAAGCACGGGCTGCGACGACGTGCTAGTACTCTGGGTAGTTGCGAAAATTCCTAGGCACGGGCTGCGACGACGTACGGAGTTATGTCTAGAACCGGGGTTACCATTGGCCCTTGACAGGTGGTCGTTCAACTAACGGTGAAATCAAGGCAATGATAATAGTGATAGCCAGAGTCATGGATGTTTGGACGTTTGATTGTATCATCATTCGATCTCAAGAGCGGTATTTTCTGGGTGCTTATCTGATCTTGGTTTAGGCCTTGGGGGTTTGTATTTGGAAAACATCGACCTTGACTCGAGTGATTATTGCTTTACTTTAATTGCTTGCTATGTTATGCTTGCTTCTCCTTAATGTGTGTCTGGGGGCTATCACTGTAGAAAGAGGCGGAGTGGGATGGTTTGGTTCCTATTCCTTTTATCCCTTATGCTCTTTTGGTATGTTTGATAGTTGATTTACTGCTCACTAAGATTTTGTCTGACTCAAGGTTTTATGTCTCCTCTTATTACCTTGGGCTGTTCATCCATGTTGGGATGGGCAGACTAGGTAGCAGGTGACAGGTGCTGTTCTTGGAGATCTACGCTGATGATGACGAAGACGAGCAGGAGGCTTTTGCATATTATTTCATATTATATGTACTGGGTGTTCCGTTGCTGTATTTGTTTGAGTGTTATGTAGTGAGGCTTTTTGGTGTATGGATGATTCATATGTTTGTATAAAGCTATTATGATTAGATGATGATATTTTGTTCTATGGGAGCTTCACTGTATTATATTTCTCTATTGTATTTTATCCATGCGCTGTGAGTTTTACGATAGAGTCTACGATGTTTATTTTACCCTTGACGGTCACTCATGGCTGCCTGGCACACTTTCAGCGCACTATTCCCTTGTTTCCATGCGGGAGTCATGGGCGGTCGTCACAGAAATGATTCTGGAAATCAATTTGGAATTTGATTTGGTGTTGAAAGGGAATATTTGGAAATCGATTTGAAAATCGTATTTAATGGATATTTGGAAGTTCAAATTCACGATCGAATTTATAAAGGAAAGAGAAATTTGTTTTAAAAATAAAATATTGGTTTATTTTTAAGTGTGGAAAGAAATTTACGGATTTGGAATGTAAATTTAAAATAAATCGGAAAGAATTTATTAATTGATTTAAAATGACCATTTTGAAATGGAAAGTATATTTTCCCTGGGAAGCCGAGTATGTTTTAAAGTTGCTTTCAAATATAAATTAAAAGTTTTTAAAGTTGGTTTTTTAAAAAAGAATGTTTTGGAGAAATTACCTTCTTAAGTTGTTTTTAACTCTTTAAAGTAAAAGATTTATTAGTAAATTATAGAAGTGATTATTTAAAGATTAAATTGATTTTTATTTTAGAAAATGGTTATTTAATAGTTATACCCTATCTACTAATTTTATTTTAAAATTAGTTTGGACTTGAGTTTTTAAACGAGATATTGATATTAGATTTTATAACCAATGTTTTAAATAAAGTGTTAAAAATAGTTTTGTTTTAAATATTTCCAAGTAAATATTTAAATTATTTTAAAGTATTTGAACTCGGCAAAATTATCAGTGGAAATAAATAATATTTGGAAATTTATTCCACGTGAGGAAAGTGATTTGAAATTTGTTTTCAAAGTATTGAAATGTGAAAAGTGATTTGAAATTTGTTTTCAAATGGTTAAAGTGTTAAAACTATATCTTGCGAAGATAATTTAAAAATAAATAATTAGGCAAAAATTTATTTGAAATCTTGGTGATTGTTGTGGATATTGATTGATAGTTAAATAACCGACTATCAATATTGGCTTTTAAGTGACATTTGAATTTCGGTGCGACCAGGGTCGGATTCCAAATGGATATCTGAAATCCACATCGAATCTTTGTGATGGATCTTTTGTTTAAAAGATCAAAGTGAAATTGTTGTGATTTACTTGAAATCTGAATGTAACACTTATTTTAAAGAAATAAGCACTCGTTATTCGGATTAGCCGGGAGAGGACTTTGTGTCATAAAACCCATTCCGAATAACGATACGACGAAATGGGATTGCATTTGAAGATAGTGTTGAAAACCGGGGATTTTTGAAAGCGAAAGGATTACCTGTCAAATGTCTCTACACTGAGTTGCTTCGGTATAGAGATTTTATCACCCTTTGTAATGGGGATTCCGGACGTGGTTAGTGAATATCCATATTGCAAGGGCTTCTTTGAAGTGCCTACAGTTCCATTCGTTCCCGGAACGGACTTGTATGGATGTGTGTCTGACTATACACTTTGAGATGTAAACCTGGTTTCTATCAAATACATTTCTGTTGGTGGCAGAGAATTTATTCTCTTAGCTTAACACCCTTCTCTGAGACGTATGAGCTTAGAGGTTATGTAGTTGATGGTTACTAGTGATACATGCCCAATTTGGTAATGTGGCATAAGAAGTGCTGCTGAGCATTTGTTGATCGAAGCATGGCTTTGTGAAAAGCGTAGCTTTGTGGACGAGACTTCGTCGGACCTCACAACCCGAAAATGGTCAAAACAGGAAGGACGTGGCAAGGTTATTTGGGGGTAGTGCCCTCAGGGTATGTCCATTTCTTCTGGGAAAGGGTGGTATCATGGTATGGAGCCCAGATATTTAACCTATGTGGTTGCTGCAAATATATTACTTTGTGGTTGAGGATCCATGGATAAAGGTTGGTAAAGACTGGGGATGGCATACTTGTAGGTGTTACCTATTTATAGAGGTAACCCGGCCTTGTGTTTGCAGAGAGCTGGTTAAGTTCTCAGGACCTCCCTCTAGTGGCGTACCCATATGGCGTAGGAAGTTTCTTACCCTGACCATTTGTTGGAAATCCAATCACCAATATGCATCTTGTACAGTTTTAGTTGTATGACCTGCCATTTACCTATGTGGTCACCACTATTTAGATGGTAGCTATAGTAGGAATACAATAATGGTTGTATGTTAACTAAGATTTATATTATACTTTTGAAATGTTTTCCACACTATGCACTAATAATAATATCAAAAGGTTTTCGCATATCAAGCATGTTTGCACTAATAATAATATCAAAAGGTTTTCGCATATCAAGCATGTTTGACTATCATAAGAAGAATGTGGAATATGCGAGTATATGATTTTTGTTTGATGATAATAAACATATATATATATTCATTTAAATGTATTTGATAATGTACTATTTTATTTTTCATAGATTAAATAAATATTTGTTGAATAAAATAAATTACGCAGAATTTGAATGGAATTTGAATTCAAATAGAAATTTTATTCAACAAATATTTATTACAATCTTGAATAGTACAAATTCAAGCTCTCACTATACATATACAATTTTGATTACATCACAATTATTTTTACATTAATAACCTCACTACATATCACTCACACTCGTATTTTATCTTCAACTGCATTCCAGTCTGATTCCAGCATCTGAGCAATCTGCAAAAATATTCACTAACGCAGTAAAATTGAAAAAGAAATATTTTTGCAATATAAAATGAATTTTTTTTTTGAAAATATGATTTGCCTCAGTTATTTGGGTTGTTCGTCATCATTCACATTTGAATTCATTATACACGAGCAAAGTGACATGCACAGTGTATCACTGTACATGCCACAAGGCCGTGCACATAGATATATACACTTGATAACGCTATAGGGACAGGTGTGCACAAGGTCAAACCCAAATATAAAAACAGGTTCAACTCAGGTGCAATATAAATGAAATCTTGTCATCAGCACAAGGTCAAACTCGAGTTTTTAAAACCGAGTTCAACACAAGGCAACATGAAGTATGCAAGCTCGACTAACAGCAGGCCAAAGTGCAACAATGACCAGACTCAAGAAAAGTTCAAGTCAGATCAACAAATATCAAAGACACAGTGCATAACAAATTTGTCAAAGAAATGCCACCAAGATCATATGTGCAGAGAATCAAGTCGACCAGGTAGTAATGATGGTAATGCAACATAGTGCACCAAAGACATGACATCATAGCAAACATGACAGCAGACCGAGTACAACAACTCAAAGCAATGAACAGAACATCAACTGGGCACATGCAGTAATAACCAGAATGGATGCAGATTACAAGACAGTTTACAAGCAAATTCAAAGTGGAAGCACCACCAAAGACTCAACAGGGAACACATGTCACAAGCAATCAATGATCAGACTACCATGATCAGTAATACAAGCAAACAGCATAAGAGTGCATGCAACAGCAGTAAAGGAATCAACATGTACAGCAGTGAAGCCAGAACATGAATAATACAACATGACAGTGACATACTGCAACAACCAAAGCCAAGACCACAAATGTACATATGATACAAGAGAAGTAAACAACAATGCAACAGTGTGGAAGTCGAAATCACATGGAAGTATGACATGAAGCATATACATGGATGAACAGCACGATCAAGTATGGCAGTGAAACTCAAAGCAATGATCAAGTCAAGACAAATGAAACTGGATTCAACACAGTGACCCAAGTTGTGATGATCAGAGCTACAGACCGACAACTACATACAGGTGAACAAAAATGATTCATGCAAACTACAGAACATCAAGATGAATCAAAACAAGTTCGATCAATATCAATAACCAATGTCACAGTAAAATCAACATCATCAGAGAAGATGGCCAGAGACGAAGCTCACCGGGATGAACACAAAGAAATGATGATGGCCGAAAGTTATGCAGATTCGCGAATGTATACAATCAAGAAAATCAAGTGCGTGCAAATGTTTGAAAAAGTCACAAATTAAAAGAGGAAAGTCACTACCGTTTCAAACAAGAAAAATTGAACATTCTCAAGATAAAGCCGTGCGCATCAAGTCAGGAAATAAAATTTCAGGAAAGTATCGAATTAATTAGGGTATAGGAATTCATATAAATACCAAACCGAAAATCATCATCTGTGTGCAGAAAAATCGAATCAAATCCATATTAAAACCCACCATCATCATCGGCACTGACAAGCAAATCGAATTCAAGCAATCCATACAGATAACAAAAGGATAAAATCACATACCAGAGAGAATTCGAATTAAAGCATCTCAAAGCAACCAAGCCGATTACATCAAAAACCCTAATTTCACAGAGTGATCAAGAGAAGCAGCCGAGTGGAATTCAAAAGAGCCATCGATCGACAAAGCACGACACAAAATCGAACGATCAATATAAGTGGACAAAGCCGCATTTTTTTTCAGATCGAATGAAGGGAACAAAGCCCTAATTTGGACGAACAGTGACAAAAGCGACATTTCTTTCACAAGTCAGAAGGATCGGGTTAAAGATTAAAAGGGCCGGGCCTTGTTTTATAAAAGGGAATTTATGTTAAGGGCTTTAGTTTATGGGGTTTAATTTTTAAATTTAGTTTTATTTGAGCAAAAATTATGGAGTCAAGTTTGTATTTTAATTTTTGCTCTTGCTTTCAATTTTGAGTCTGTTTTTTTTTTCAAGTCAAAGTATTGCTAAATCACCACCTAGGTTATATGTAGTGTCAGATTGTCTAGTTAGAATTAGTTCAGTGAGCAGGGTGTGCGAGTTTGCAAAACTCTATAGGCAGGAGCAGGGTTTGCGAGTTTGTAAAGCTCTATAGGCGGAGCAGGGGGTGCGAGTCTAGTAGAGTGTTTGTGAGCGGGAGCAAGGGTTTGCGAGTCTGTTAGAGTGTTTGTAAGCGGGATACTGTTTAATTCTAATAGAAATCTGGGAATGCAGCAGTAGGCAGGGGTTGCCGAAGCTGGGTAAATTTTGTGTGTGATTTACTTTATAGCATATTTATTTCGGCAGTTTGTTTTCTGTGTTTAAATAGAGAAAATTTGCTATAACCCTATTCATCCCCTCCTCTAGGGTTAATCTAGATCCTACAAAGAAATCTCCTCCAATTCTGCGTTTGCATTGTGTGTGTGGCAGGAGGCCTTATGGTAGTTTCATTTTCCAAAAGCATAGCGGATTTCATTTCCTTTCTTTGTGAAAAATAACTTTTTATAAGATCTCACACCAGTCCCATGGCTGACCTGGAGTTTATTGTTCCCTTTCCAAACTATGGGTGCCCATAATTTTCCACACGGGCAGCCTAGAGTCAGGTTATCAGTTGCTCGGGAGAAAAGTCAAGAAGTTGCTATGGGGATCTGGAGTTCAAGCTGGATGGCGAGGCGTATCACTTGTATATGTTATATTCTTTTTCGTTGTTTGTTGTTGTAAACTCTGATGATGTATGTATAAACTAATATAGTGCTTTTGTTTTAAAGATATTAATTCATCTATTATATTTGTTCCGCTGTGAAATGTGAGATTCTATTATTGCTTCTGTTTCTTCTTCTATCTTCTTCTTCTTTAACCCTAACGGTTCAGTTTTTTAGCATTCGATTGTGCGGCATTTGATACAGTGCACGTATTAATGTCGACTTTCGGGCGTCGAAAAATTGGGTCGTTACAAAGTGGTATCAGAGCATTTGGTTAAGCGATAACCTTGGCTCGGGTGGGGAATACTCATTAGAGATAGAGTCAGTAGTACTCTAGAATGAGTTTGAGTGTAATAATAGATGTGAGCGTGTACTTGTTAGTGACTATAAAAATTGTTTTATATTGTGTTGACTTATCAGTTGATTGTTTAATGATTCTGGTCGGTGCAGTTTGGCCAATTGTGTCGATAGGGGTTACTAAACTCTTGAACAAGGTAAACTGACACAGTATTGTTTTAAAATAGGGTAAATAAAATAATTTTATCCAAATTATATTTGTATATAAAAGAAATATTTTCCATAAATTATTATATTATATGGTTGATTGTTTGTTAGGAAGTGATGATGCTAAATTATTATCATTTAAGTGTGGAAGTTGAATAAAAACTTAAAAACATTACCAAAGGTTAAGAAATAAAATCCATATACAAATGGGATTTGTAAATATAAATTGTAAATGTGATTTACAATTTGAAATGGAATTCCAGAGAAATATTTGGAAGAATTTGAAAGGATTTGAAAATTTTGAAATTTGGAAAAGATTAAAAATCCTTTTGAGTTTGGAAATGGTTTTCAAAAGGTTTTGGAAAAATGTTTTGGAAGGATAAAAGCACTAAACTCTTTTCAGTCGCTAAAAAATAATTCCAATGATGATCACGACATCATTGGTGTTCATTTTTGAGTTTCCTAGAGAGGAATTGCTGCCAAATTATTTAAAAAATCAAAGTTGTTTGCAAAACTGGGTTTAGTTTTGGAAATTAAAATGATAATTGGAATTGATTTCAAAAATGATTATGTTGAAAAGACTCTGGAATTTTATTAAAATGGTTATTCAATAATAAATAAGTTCGAGACCTAGAAAAATTCAAATTAAAAATGAATTTAAACTTGGATTAATTTAAATAAAAGAAAATCTGAGAAGTAAATCTAGTAGACTAAATGAATTGAAAATTTGAGTCAAATAAAATGATGATATGGATTCAAAATGAAATTGAAATACAATTAAATGAAATTGGAACTGAATATTGAAATTCATTTCAAATTTGTAAGTAAATAGAACTGGAATTGGATTCAAAATCCAGTGAAATTTGGAATTAAAAAAAAATTGGACTGAGTAAAATTAAGTGAAGTGGAAATTTTGTCAAGTTGAACCCAATGAGGCAAAGTATTGAAATAAATTAGTAAGTAAAACTAATTGAAAAAATGACAAAATAAATATCGTTGAAATGAATTGAATTCAATAATTATAAAAAAAAAAGTTAAATTGAATTCATATGGAATTGGAAATCCAGTTTAAATATAAGTAGATATTGACCGAAGTGGAAAATTGAAAATAAATATAGAAAGTATGTAAAATACTTATGTTGAATTTAAGAATTAAATGGCAAAATTCTTAAGTAAATTTTGAATTGAGAAAATATTCTAAGCTAATGATTGAATAAAGATTAAACTGGAAATTTATGAAATGGTAATTGTGAATATGTAAATAAATGTGAATAAAAGAAAAGGAAATTGGTATAGCTAATAATCAATTTGGAATAAATACGTAGGATGTATGTATATTATTTTATTCGCATAGCAATTTGATCCAGAATTCGAGCATAGAATTTCGAAATAGTTATATCGATCTGAGTTGGGATTTTCCACTCGGTTTTCGATGGTGAACCTGGATATGGATTTTTGGTTGATTATGGAAATTCTTTATCATAGTTTACGGCTGTGCAAGGAGAATGACGGTTTCTGATAAAAAACCAGATCTGAGTCCGCACTAGGGAGTCGGGTGGACGATACTAGTTCGGAAGTGAAATTGTGTGATCGATTGAGCGATCGAATTTGATAATGCGTACGAATGGTATACGGATATCGTACGAATTTGAATGAAATGAATGTTGGAATTTCGTATAGAAATGTATAAAATGGTTTTGAATGTTGTGATTAGACATTATTGTTAAGAAGGATATACAGGTGATATAAAAAAATGGAATTGGGATTTGATTTCGAAGATAAAATTTAATTTGCTCGAAAAAGGTATGTATTTAAATTTCAGTATGAAATTTGATGATTTTCTTGTCCAGCCTCTTGGCTTTTTGTTTTCTTTTGAAATGTGGGGGCCCGCTGTGACATTTTGTTGTCGTACCGAGCTAACCGCGCAAAGGAGACGCTGGCAAAAAAATTCGTAAATTTAGGGAGTTAGAAAAATTTTGAAAAATTTTTGAAATTGAAATTTGAATTGTTGGGAAAATAAAGTTGTTTGAAAACAATGAAAGACTTTGGAAAGTTATTTGAAGTGAAAGAGTCTTGAATAAAAAAGATTTGTTTTGGCAAGTTGATAAAAATATTTGGTTTTGGAAAAAAAATAAACGGGTTAAGGATCATTCTTCTTAACTAGTAATTTCGGGATGAAATTTCTTTTAAGGGGAGAAGAATGTGACGACCCGGAAATTTTAACATTTGAAATTGAAATATTTAATTGATTTTAAATATTTGGAAGTTAGTTTAACTTGAATTTCAGATATAAACATGAATTTGGCAATTAAAATTATTGAATCTGATTTATGAAGTTGGATAAAATATTGAATCTTGATTTTTAAGCTGATTTAAATTATTTCAAAGACTTGAAAAATCTATATTGAAAATACTGAAACAACGGAAGCTTCAGAATTGAATTCGAAAATGTTTTATTCGGTTTTGAAATTATATCGTTTAAATCGATATTTAAAAATAGCTTTCTGAGGCACAGTCTCGGATTTCAACGAAACTAGTTCCATTGGATTCGTAATAGTGTATTATTATTCAATTTCAATTTTCGTAGTGTTTGGAGTTGTCATGTGATTGTGCGGTTAGCAGACGCATTGAAAATTATATCGAAATTCAAAATGAATAACTGGTCCGAAAATCTATGATCTCCATACGATCAAATTTGAACTCGGAGCCTTTTCCGTTACGTTCAGAATAGGAGTATAACATTATAAATGCCGGGGGCAAGCCTCGATTGGAGATCGAAATTTTGAGTTGCGAAATTGAACGATTTAAATTTAAATTGATATATATATATTTGTGTATTTAATATGATATTATTTCTCAAGGTAAATTACATGTTTCATTTTTTCTTACACTTGGCAAGGCGTTCATTTCAAATTTAAAAAAATAAAAATAAATATAACATATCGAACGAAGAAATTAAAATTCTCGGTTTCAAAACAAACAATGGCCGATCGAAAAGAAAATGGCCGCTGTTAAAATAAAATAAAATAAAAAAATCGATCGAGCAGTTCGAAATCATGGCCGCCTCGTTCTATTTTCCCCTCGTCGATCTTCAATATAAATCAAATCGAATCAATCGAATTTTATTGCGTGCGACGTTCACTCAGGTGGAAAAAAGAGGGGCGCGTGCCTAGTAATCGCGACCTAAGAAGTGCGTGGCGTCGATCAGTGGGGAGCGCGATCCCTCATGAAGCACGACGGCGCAGCAATCTTTCGAAGACGAGGAGCTCGAGCAGCACAATGATGATGATCGTGGTCGCGCGTGCGTATGGCACTGATGGCGATCGATTTGGTGAAGAGGTTGTGGCGTGGTTTCGTGGCAGCGATCTGGGTGGGATAGCCTGGGTTCGATATCATCAGTGAGGCATTCGATTTGTTTCTTATCTAAACTGGATTCAATAAAAATGCATACTTATAGATTTGGAAGAGAATTTTTTTACAGTAAAACAGTTTAAAGTTATTGAGCCAATGAATTGGGCAGACAGTAAAAGCATATACAGAGATTTTTATAGATAAAGTTGGAAAAAATAGGAATTTTATCATGTTTGAAGCTTATGTAAAAATTATATTTTTAATCTATAAATTAATTTGTAAAAATATATGTGCAGTTTCAAAAGAAAAATAAAATAAAATACTTTACAAATATCCATTTTTATTTTCAAAGTTTATTTTAGAATAATGTATAATGGAGATAAATTTGCCTAATAAACTTATTTAATTATTTTAGTCGCTAAAATATTTTATTAAAGGTATTTGTTCAAATTCAATTATTAGCAAATTAATTGTTGAATTAATTCAAATGATAATTAATCACTCAAATTTTTGCGAAGTGTTAATAAAATTATATAATCATTTACAAGGTTTAATACGGTGAAGAAAATCAAGCTGGAATAAAAATGGGTTGCATGCATAGTCAAATGTGAGATCTTCTCGTTCAAATTAAAATTGGAATTTTATTTATTGATTGACTGTTTGGATGTGGTAGTATATATAGTAGTATGTGTGTATATATATATGGAGTGATTGATTTTCCGCATCATATAGCGGATGAGACCCTATGTGCCTCATAATAGCCGATGATTTTATATAATCCCATATACCGCGATATTCCACCTCGAAGTGGAATTGGTATTTAATTGTTGTGCTAACATCTGTGGAAGCAGGGAAACAGGTTGGAGGGATCCAACTAGATTCCTCAAATATTTGAATTTGTTTCAATGAATTATGTGTTGATTTATTTATAATCTATGTATGATTATATTTGTGATTGAAATTGTTGAAGGCTATGGTTTAGCCGAATATGTTTTTGGTATCGTAGGATACCAGAAATATAAAATTGGATTTTTGGAAATTAAAGTAGAAAACTTCTAAGTAAATTTATTATTAAGAATTGGTAAATTTAAATGAAGGAAATTTAAATGGGTAAAGATTGATTTTGAAATCTTATCGAATTAATTCCAACATACGGGAAAAGATTTTAATAAAGGTATTTCAAGTAATATTGTTTAATAGTTGAAAATTTTATTTAAAATTCGGATTTTTAATAGTTTGGGAAAAATAAAGGAATTTATTTAAAAAGGTAGCAAACTTTAGAAATCGATTTGAAAATTGATTTGGTGTTTTAAAAAATAAATCTTTGGGAAATCGATTTGGAAATTGATTGGGAATTTGAAAATAAATCTTTGGAAAATCGATTTGGAAATTGATTCAGTGTTTGAAATATTTTTGGAAATCAAATTGATTTTTGTGTTTGAAATGAATCTGGAAATCAATTTGGAATTTGATTTGGTGTTTAAAGGGAATATTTGGAAATCAATTTGAAAATCGTATATTAGTGGATATTCGGTAGTTTAAATTCACGATGGAATTTATAAAGGAAAGGGAAATTTGTTTTGAAAATAAAATGTTGGTTTATTTTTAAGTGTGGAAAGAAATTTACGGATTTGGAATGTAAATTAAAAATAAATTGGAAAGAACTTATTAATTAATTTAAAATGACCATTTTGAAATGGAAAGTGTATTTTCCCTGGGAAGCCGAGTATGTTTTAAAGTAGCTTTCAAATATAAATTAAAAGTTTTTAAAGTTGGTTTTTTTTTAACAAGAATGTTTTGGAGAAGTTACCTTCTTAAATTGTTTTTAACTCTTTAAAGTAAAAGATTTATTTAGTAAATTATAGAAGTGATTATTTAAATATTAAATTGATATTTGTTTTAGAAAATGGTTATTTAATAGTTATACCCTATCTACTAATTTTATTTTAAAATTAGTTTGGACTTGAGTTTTTATATGAGATATTGATATTAGATTTTATAACCAATGTTTTAAGTAAAGTGTTAAAAATAGTTTTTGTTTTAACTATTTCCAAGTATATATTTAAATTATTTTAAAGTATTTGAACTCGGCAAAATTATCAGTGGAAATAAATAATATTTGGAAATTTATTCCACGTGAGGAAAGTGATTTGAAATTTGTTTTCAATGGATTGAAATGTGAAAAGTGATTTGAAATTTGTTTTCAAATGGTTAAAGTGTTAAAATTATATCTTGCGAAGATATTTTGAAAATAAATAATTAGGGGAAAGTTTATTTGAAATCTTGGTGATTGTTGTGGATATCGATTGATAGTTAAATAGCCGACTATCGATATTAGCTTTTAAGTGGAATTTGAATGTCGATGCGACCGAGGGTCGGATTCCAAATGGATATCCAAATTCCATATCGAATCTTTGCGTTGGATCTTTTGTTTAAAAGATCAAAGTGAAAATTATTGCGATTTACTTGAAATCTGAATGTAACATTTATTTTAAAAAAATAAGCGCTCGTCATTCGGATTAGCCGAGAGTGAACTTTGTGTCATAAAACCCATTCCGAATAACGATACGATGAAATAGGATTGCATTTGAAGATGGTGTTGACGACCAGGTATTTTCGAAAGCGAAAGGATTACCTGTCGAATGTCTCTGCACCGAGTTGCTTCGGTATAGAGATTTTATCACCCTTTGTGATGGGAATTCCGGACATGATTAGTGAATATCTGGATTGCAAGGGCTTCTTTGAAGTGCCTTCGGTTTCGTTCGATCTCGGAACGGACTTGTATGGTTGTATGTCTGACATTACACTTTAAGATGTAAAGCTTGTTTCTATCAAATACATTTCTGTTGGTGGTGGAGAATTTATTCTCTTAGCTTAACACCCTTCTCTGAGACGTACGAGCTCAGAGGTGTACGAGCTCAGAGGTTATGTAGTTGATGGTTACTAGTAATACATGCCCAATTTGGTAATGTGGCATACGAAGTGCTGCTGATCATTTGTTAATCGAAGCATGGCTTTGTGAAAGCGTAGCTTTGTGGATGAGACTTCGTCGGACCTCACGACCCGGAAATGGTCGAAACAGTAAGGATGCAGCAAGGTTATTTGGGGGTAGCACCCTCAGGGTATGTCCATTTCTTCTGGGAAAGGGTGGTATCATGGTATGGAGCTCAGATATTTAACCTATGTGGTTGCTGCAAATTTATTACTTTGTGGTTGAGGATCCTCGGATAAAGGTCGGTAACGACGGGATGGCACACTTGTTGGTGTTACCTAGTTATAGAGGTAACCCGGCCTTGTGTTGGCAGAGAGCTGGTTAAGTTCTCGGGGCGTCCCTCCAAAGGTGTAACCATGTGGCGTAGGAAATTCCTTAGCCTGACCATTTGTGGGAAATCCAATCACCAGTATGCGCCTTGTACGGTTTTAGTTGTATAACCTGCGATTTACTTATGGTGCTTACCACTGTTTAGATGGTAGTTGTAGTAGGCATACAATAATGGTTGTATGTTGGCTAAGATTTATATTATACTTTCGAAATGATTTCCACACTATGCACTAATAATAATATCAAAAGGTTTTCACATATTAAGCATGTTTGACTATCATAAGGAGAAATCTCCTCCAATTATGCGTTTGCATTGTGTGTGTGGCAGGAGTCCTTATGGTAGTTTCATTTTCCAAAAGCATAACGGATTTATTTTCCTTTTTTTGTGAAAAATAACTGTTTTTAGTATCTCACACCTGTCGCATGACTGACCTGGAGTTTATTGTTCCCTTTCTAAACTCTGGGTGCCCATAATTTTCCACACAGGCAGCCTAGATTCAGGTTATCAGTTATTCGGAAGCGATGTCAAGAAGTTGCTGTGGGGATCTGGAGTTCAAGCTGGATGGCGAGTCATCTCACTTGTATATGTTATATTCTTTTCCGTTGTTTGTTGTTGTAAACTCTGATGATGTATGTATAAACTAATATAGTGCTTTTGTTTTAAAGATATTCATTCATCTATTATATTTGTTCCGCTGCGAAATGTGAGATTCTATTATTGTTTTTGTTTCTTCTTCTATCTTCTTCTTCTTTAACCCTAACGGTTCGGTTTTTCGGCATTCGATTGTGCGGCATTTGATACAGTGGACGTATTAATGTCGACTTTCGGGCGTCGAAAAATTGTGTCATTACAATTGTATTGAGACATCTATGTATTTGAAACTTCTGTTGTATCTTATTCAGTTATATATAGAGTAGCTTCATGAACTACTATTCTATAGTTTCCGCTGCATTATTGTTATATTACCATCTGTGTGTGATTCTGTGATTATTTTATTTACTATATATGCTGAGTTTTGCCAAATTTAAATTAACAATCTGGTATTTTGAGCAATTCAAATCCGGCATGTGTGGATGCGAATGGTTGAAAATATCAGGATGTTACATTATCTAAGTCGAAGGCTTTGACACCTTTCGAAAGCAATGGGAGAAGCGGTTGGTTTTTAAAACAAGTAAACCTTTCATCTCGAGAGCAACGACTTCGAAAGGTTGGAAAAAGCGGTTATAACCTTTCGACTGTGTCAGAAGGTTCAAACAAAACAATGATAAGTGGCAACATCCTTTCGACTGTGTCGAAAGGTTCTAAAACAAAATAGTGTTAAAGCAGCAGTTTTGTCGAAAGGTTTAAAACCTTTCTTTTTAAACATTTGTCCTAGTTGAGGGCAACCAAGTCAAAAGCTCTAATTCAAAAGCAAAGCAGGTGAAAGCTTTTGGTTTATTTAATAAACATACCCAAACCTCTTTGGTCATTAACCTTTCGACTAAGAACCCTTTGACCTTGTCCAATTCATTACGTACCGAGTAACTTGATACCATATGCATTGGTCTGACCTTGTCGAAACCTATAACCCTTCGACTTAGTCGAAAGGTCTGGAACGGAAGATTTACTACTGTAAAAGACTAAAACATGCTAAAAGTATTAATTTTTTTTTTTTAACTTAAAAGACAACTTTTCAACTAACCTGCCTTTATTTGTCAAATTCTCATTGGTTAACAATTTCTTTTCAGAAAAATGATGTCACTAATTTTTAGAAATAAATAATAATTTTATTTTATAAAATTCCCCTTTTCCTCAATTAAATATATAAAACATTTAAGTCGCATACCTTAAATAATTTTTTATATTCATCAACATTTAGGAAAAATCTGGAAAAATCCTAGAAAATCTATTTTAATATGTTTTCTAACATTTAAAAATTTCAAACCCAAATAATCTTTATTTTAGCCGTAATTAATTTATATACAAATAAATCATTTTCTTCACTAGAAAATTTATATAAAATCCATACAAACTACGAAAATTATGAAAACTGAAATCCATCTCCAAAATCATGTTTACTATAGCTTCAAATTTTCCGATAGTATTTAAAAATAATTTCATCTCAATTTTACCCTAAAACCGTGTATATTTACCTTTTAAACAAACTTGTTTAAACACGAATAAATTATAAACAAGCATATCATCATTCAAAAAATCATAAACCAGATTTATCCTTAAATCTGAAACCATATGATGTTAAAATCAAAATAGAGACGTGGAAATTATTATTATTATTCACCTTAGATTGGATTAGGAAGTTGAAGTATGATCGGGATTGATTCCTTCTAACTTGAATCCGAACTTTTAGTTGATTTTTCTCTTCTCCTCTTTCTAATGGTCGGCCTTGCTTGCTTCTTACGTTTAAAGTTTGTTTGAGACAAAATGAACATGTATGGCTAAGTGGATAGTATAAAAGTAGGAAATATGGGCGGCTAATTACCTTAATGCCCTTGTGTTTAATATCCTAACCATTTATATAAGTTCATTTGGTTTAATTAAGCATGGCCACCGAGTTTATTAATCAATCTCGATCTCCTTAACCACATTATTCTATTTACTTTATTCTAATTAAATCTCCTGAATAATGTCAATAAAATTAGGGTTGTTACAGGCTCCCTCCTTAAAGAATTTCGTCCTCGAAATTCATTAAGGACTAACTAGCAAACATAGCAATCATCTGTAACATCTCTTAGCTACCAATCTATGTAAATCTACTAGAGACATACCATCAAAATAGATCACGATAAGCCTCTCGAATCCTATCCTACATCTCTCAAGTACAGTCTTTCTCGTTGTTGCTCCATTGAACCTTCACTAACTTGACTGTCTTGGTCCTCAAGTTCTTCTCATCTCTCGCTACGACCCGAACTAGTTGTCTGACGAAAGTCAAATCATCCCCTACTACAAAGTCCTCCAAATCTGTATGGGGAATAGTAGCCTCTGGATCATGCACATACTTACAAAGATGAGACACATGGAATACATGATGGACACCTTCCAAAATGGTCGACAACTCTACTATGTGAGTGAGCTTTCTAATCCTTTCTATAATCTGAAATGGACCAACGTACCTCGAGGCCAACTTTGCCGACTTTCCAAATCATACCACACCCTTCATCGATGATACTTTAATAAAAACCTTATCTCCTACTGAGAACTCTAAGTCCTTATGCCTTTTATCTGTGTAACTCTTCTGCTTGGATTGAGCTTCCTTCATCCGTCCTCGAATTAACTCAATTTTTTTGATGCCTCTCTTACCAAAACTGGACCTAAAATCATTTTGTCTCCAATCTCTAACCAACATGCCGACGATCGGCATGGTCTTCCATACAAAGCTTCAAAAGGTGTCATTCCTATACTAGTCTAATAACTATTTTTATAGGAAAACACAATCAGATGTAGGTGATCTTCCCAAGACCCATCAAAGTCCAATACGCAAGTCCTTAACAAATCTTCAAGGACCTTGTTGACTCTCTCTGTCTGCCCATCCGTCGGGTGATAAGTTATACTTATCTTAAGCTTGGTACCTACCTCTTGCAGACTCCTACGAAATTCGCTACTGAATAATGCAACTCTGTCATTGACTAAGTTACTAGGAATCCCATGAAGTCTGACTATGTTCTTTATGAACAACTTTGCTAAAACAGGTGTCGTCCTGGTTGACTTTATCGAAATGAAATAGGCACTCTTAGTCAACCTTTCCACTATAACTCATATGCTTTCATTTCCTCTATTTGTCCTTGGCAACTCATCTATAAAATCCATCGATATCGAATCCCACTTTCAAACTGGAATATCTAAAGACTGAAGTAACCCACTTGTCTTTTGATGTTCGGCTTTCACTTGTTGATAGTTAATACACTACCTAACCCACAAGCCAACAACACTCTTCATGCCTTCCTAATAAAAGCTCCTCTTCATATCTTTATACATCTTGGTTCCTCCAGGATGAATCGTGAACTTCGATCAATGACACTCTTCTAGAACTTCTCTCTTAAATTCTCTACACGTGGAACACATAACCGTCCCTTCTTTCTCAACCATCCTCTTTAGTCAATATTAAAATCCTTTAGATCATCAATCTCTAATCTGACCTCAAGATTTCTAATCCTCTCATCCAAAATTGGGTCTTCTCTCTGCTTAGAAGCTATCTTTTCAATCAACACTGGTCGCACTTTTAAACAAGACAACATGGTAGTACCCTGACTAGAACTAGCAGTAGATCTCAACTACACCCCATAATTGGCTAAAGCTTCTAGATCCTTCCATTATGCCAACATTATTAACACCACATTCTGATGTTTTCTACTGAGAGCATCTGCTACCTTATTTCCTTTTCCCGGAGTATACTCTATACCGAAATCATAAGCAGCTAGAAACTCCAGCTACCTCTGTTGTTTCATATTCAACTACTTCTGAAAGAATAAATACTTTAATGACTTATGATCGGTATACAACTCAAATCACTCTCCCAAAAGATAACACCTTCAAATCTTCAAGGCAAAAATCATCGCTGCCAACTCCAAGTCATGAGTAGGATATTTTACTTCGTGTGGTCTAAGCTGCCTAGATGCATAACGATAACTTTGCCCTTCTACATCAATACTGCTCCCAATCAAGTACCACATGCATCAGTGTATACGACCAATCCCTGATTACCATCCGAAACTACTAACATTGGCGCATTGGTCAACAAATGCTTTAACTTAAAGAATGCTTCCTCACATTTGTCGAGCTAAACAAACTTCACTTCCTTCCTAGTCAACTTAGTCAAAGTTGCTACTATCCACGAGAAATCCTTGATGAATCTTCGATAATATTCAACAAGTCCAAGAAAACTCCTAATCTCGGTTATCGTCTCTGGTCTCTCCTAATTATTAACCGCCTCGATCTTTACTGGATCAACTGACAGTCCTTCTTCTGAAACCACATGACCAAGAAATTTAACTTCTGTCTTCCAGAAATTACACTTGGAAAACTCTGTCTTCAGCTGATTCTGCCCCTGCGTCTCCAACACCACTGAAATATAAATCTCATGCTCTCTTTCATCTTTAGAGTACACCAAAATGTCATCTATGAATGCGAACACAAACCTATCCAAGTGCTCTTTGAAAACCCGGTTACTCAAATCAACATAGAAAGCAAGCGCATTCGTTAATCCGAATGGCATTACAGACCACTTATACGAACCATCCCCGGTCCAAAATGTCGTCAAAGGAATGCTATCCTCTAACACTTTCAACCGATGGAACCCTGTCGTTAAGTCCAATCGGGAAAACACTCTGGCTCCACTCAACTAATCAAATAATTCATTGATTCTCAGCAAAGGATACTTACTATTGATTACCTTTTCGTTCAACTTACGATAGTCGATGCACATCCTTAATGATCCATCTGGTTTCTTCACAAACACCGCAGCTACTCCCCAAGGAGAACTGTTTGGTCTAATAAAGTTCATTTCCTCAAGATTCACTAACTGCACCTTTAATTCCTCTATCTCTGTCAGTGTCATCCTGCTAGGTGGTCTACCAACAGGTTCAGCTCCCGGTACAAGGTCTATCTGAAACTCAATAGCTCATTTCGAGGGTAGTCCAATGACCACATCAAACACATCTGCAAACTCGTTGGCCACATGAACTTGAAAAATTCTCCAACTTCCACGGTACTCAACAATGCACAAACGCTCTTACTGGAATTATTCGTCGAGAAAATGATTCGGTTATGACTGTCTGGGTGACTCAATGATATTTCTCAATCCTAACAAAATATCCTAGCCTCATACTTACCCAACCAATCCATACCTAAGACGATCCCGAAATCTACGAAATCAAAAACAAACTGCATGCAAACTTATCACCTAACTACTCAAGTTCTAACTAGTCACATCTCATCCCAAAAGTTGCATACCCTCTTATTGGATTTGCAACCCTTAAAGAAGTAATAAGGTTTCTATACATAATCTATCAACCAAATACTGAGATATAAATGAACGGGATGCACCGGTATCAAAAAGTACCCTAACAGGTATACTCTAAATCAAAAGAATACCTTCCATCATAGTTTTCCCTTTCTCCACTGTAGTGGGTTTAGAAGAAGATGGTGGTCCAATAGCAAACACCTTCTCTCTGTTCGCCCTGACTGGCTCTAGACACTGGTTCCTATAATGCCCAACTTTGTCATAGTCGAAGCATTTCACATTCTTCTTCTCGGCAGGCTTCTTTCCTTTTCCAGTTCTGCACTCATGGGCATAATGGCCCTTTTTATCACACTTATAACACACTAAATCAGCCTTCGCCTTCTTAGCGGCCTCCCCTTTCTAGGCTCCATTCTTCTTAAAGAATTTCCTTTTTCTTCCTTGGAAACCTTGAGACTCAACTGGCTTCTCCCTAACTGAAACAGCAAGCACCTCCTCATAGAGAATGGACATCTCCACCATCACATGATAGGCTCCCTAATATGAGTCATAGCCATTGTGCCTATCTTCGGCCTCAAACCTCTAATGAATCTCTCATTCCTTTCGACATCAGTGTCAACCAAAGCATAATCATATCGAGATAGCCCATCAAACTTAGCACCATACTCAATCACAGACATCTGTCCTTGAACAAGATCCATGAACTTCCTCATCAATGCTGATTTGGCAACCTCAGACAAGAACCTCTGCTTAAACATCCTCCTGAAGTTAGCCTAAGTCAACTCTTTCTCCAGCACTCCGGCCATCACACTACTCCACCATTGAAGCGCTAACCCTTGCAACTGTCTAGAGGCTGGCCTTTTCTTCTCTCCATCATTCAAGCCTAAGTTTGTAAAGATCTTTTCACAAATCAATAGCCAATTCTCTACTTCAACGGCATCTTGCGTTCCAGCAAACGGCTTTCCTCCTAGACTGACATAGTCTCTACTCAGCTTAGCATAGTTATATCTAACCGGAACTACAAGATTAGCTCCACCAACATTCTCAGCAGCTCCTTCTTGCAAAAGATCAGCCAACAACTAATACAGCATCTATTGGTGGATTTTCAGCACCTACATTGGCCTCAGCATTAGCCTGTCGACAATGGTTTCTCTAAGTATTAGATCGAGCATTTCCATTGGTTGTGGTTGTAACGACCCGAAATTTTCGATCCCAAAAATTCCAGATAGTTATGAAAAAGAAAGAAAGAGATAGAAGAAGAAGAACAGAAACACCAAACATCTCACATACGCAGCGGATAAAATATAATAATAAATAATAAACAGTTTACAAAAGAATATTATATCTGTCGATTACATTTAATATACATCAGAGTTTCACATATATACAGTCACTGGACGTATACAAATCATGTTTCAGATACACAATAATATACTACAGCAGAAAACTCTATACGTTCTCGCCATCCAGCTCGCCTCCTGAGCTCCTGAACGTCCTTCCTGAAATCTATAATACTCGGTCTGACCCGAGCATTACATCAAAGTAACACCCGGGTCAGGCTGGAAACCAGCGTGAGTAAACCCAACTAACATGGAATACATGCATACAACTTATATAAAACCCGGGGTAACTCGTATCAACTTGCAAATCCACAATTTGTTATAGACATCACTTATTTCGCACATCAATTTCCCAAGTACCAAAATTTAGATTAAATAGTCCAATTCACTTAAATCATTTCGTTTCAGCCTGTTGGTTTCACTTATCACATATCAGGAATAACAAATAATCCAAGGCATTCAAATGTCATTCAATCATTCATAAGCAAGATAAATTTGTCATCCCATCCCTGATTAGTTCAACGAATTGTATTAATTACTTTATTACCTAAAAAAAAATCTTGCTTATTTAACATTAATTATATTCAATTAATTATCCATCCGTTAATTATTCATCTTGATTAATCATCCTTGATTAATCACTCCTTAATTACAATAAGGAATTAACTCTCAATTAATTACATATTTATTTATTCTTTACCCATCCATACCAGTTACATTGAACCTTGATTAATCACTCAAATTAAGTATCTCATATACATTTCATTTATCAATTATCCCTTAATAAATCATACTCATTATTCAACTAATCATTGATTAGTTTCCTTAATCAATAAATCCTTAATTAATTACACTAAGTAATTAATCCTCTATTACTTCCATTAAGTAATAAATTAGTTACTAATTACTACTAATTACTTAATTAACCCCTAACTATTAATTAGTAAATCTTAATCATTATTAAATTAAACTAATTAATTACTCTTAATTACCCTATTTAATTAATTAGATATTTATTATCCAAATCTTAATTTTTCTCTTAAGATGAATCTTTATTTTTATTAGTGAATTACTTATCATTAACAAAATTTAAATACATTTCAAAACATTCCACTTATAGATTAAACTTTAAGTTAAAATTTGAGATTTTAAATAACTTACAATTTAACTTAACAAATTTAAGTTAAACGAACTTCAAATCTTCTAAATCAAATGTTTTAAGAAAACATTTATTTTACATAATAATTTTAAAATTTTAATTCAATTTACATTTTAAAACTTGCTTTGAAAAAAACCCCTTAAAATTTCTACATTTTGAACCAACCCAGGTTCTACCCGAGAATAGCTCGAGTCTAACTACGGTTTCCTCATCTTCTACCTAAATTTTCAAAACTTGTTAGTTCAGTAACAATTAAATTTCAAAACCTGGTTAACTATAGTAAAGGCAATTAAAATACTTCGAGCCTAAAGCCCAATATCCCGATCATAAACCGAGCTAACACATGATTTCCCCCAACCCATCCTTCTTCTCCTCTGTTCAAAGTTTAGAAATCCAACATAACCAGATACGCACTGATAAACGTGCACATGCACTGACGATCGACCCCCCTCCCATCATCGTCGCTACCCCCAGCAGGTCATCATCGACCATCTTAACCCTATCAACAACTCAACATCAACAAATCCATCCTAAAACAAAAATGAGAAGAACGAGGCCCTCAGAATAGAACTGTTCACCCAAAAACCACTTCGACACGCCACCACCCACCACCAGGAAGTTTGACTCTTTGACCGTGACGTTGCAGAAGACCCACGAACAATTTTCCCTATTCGCGAACTACTCCGGCGGCACCATGACATCAAATTCGATCAACAATCCTCCTTGATTAAACTTTGCTTTAAACCATAGTTAGCTTCACCACAGCAACCAGGGCACAATATAAAATCGTTCGCCATTTTTTTTACTCATCACCGACCCTCTAGCCATCTCTGACCGGAACCCCAACAACCCTACTTTTGCCGATCACCAGGAAAACTCTCGAAAACCTATGTCGCGTTCAACCTCGATTTCTCTAGATTTACTAACTTAAAAATCATAGTTTTGCTTTTAAAAATCCTAGATTTCGGAAACGAAGAAGATTTTATACAAGAAAACAGAATTCTTTGTATCGAAATTTTTGATATGAATTGAATTTCACTGTTCATCTTCCCTTTTGTTTAAAACTATACTCAGATTCTTATAAGGAACATTTTTAAATCAATTATCTTGTTAACATGAACAAGTTTCATTTACACATTCAGGTCTAAAAATGAATTAGGAAAGAGATATTAAAACTTTGATCAGGATTTGAAATTTGTAAATCAGAACAGGGTATTCATACTTTCCAGGCATGCTCACATCACATATATATATATGCAATTCATACAGCTAATCTTACAAATGCATACCATACTTTATTTCAAGAAATTTCTGAATGTCACAGGATTTTGAACAGATCAAAGTTTGGGACTACTCACCAGATTAATGTGCAGGGACTAAAAAATTTTGATGAGCTGAAAACTTTAAATCTGCAGATCCTTGAAACTAAAACTAGAATTACTGGAAACTAAAATACTATGTTGAGTGGCTTTAAGCTTTGAATCTGTTTTGAGTTGAATTTGTATGATTTGGTTTAAGTTGTGAAATGGAAGTGTTTTCCATTTAACTTGTTCGAATGAAGAAAAAAAACACAAGATAGGGGTACATATAGGAGAGGTGTGTTGCAGCTCTTTTGTACACAGCAAGTTCCCCTTTTATTTATTTTTATTTGATTTTGTACAAATGTTGGCCTGATTTGATTAAATGGTTGCTTGCATTTAATTCTATGTTCCCTAGTATGTCTATATACAAATCCATTCATATGCCAACATACGTATATATTTATCTTTTTCTTGTTTTTTTTTGATCTTATCGCACTTGAGTTATTTTGTATTTGTGATTGTATGAGGAGGTAACTACGCAGTGTATATATGAAGTGTTGAAGAAGCTAAACTGAAGTAGGATGTGCAGGCTTTTGCCTCTCTTTCTTTTCTTTTTTTCTTTTCCTGACAGCCAAGATTTGTGAAAATGAGATGATTATAAACATTTCGAAATGACTTCCTTGTGTGCTTGAATTGATAACATTTAATGTTTTCCTATTTTTTACGCATGATTATTACCTTTTTCTATATGTAGATATTTGTATGTGAGTATCCACTTGCAGGTAAACATGTGTATGAAGATACTTTGTATGTAAATATTTGTCTTCTTGCTTAATTCATATATATATCTTTGCCTGATTTCATTTTATACATTTGTGCTTACAAATTTTCAGTTTATGTTGTAAGCATACCTTATCTACTTAATTCTTGCTTGTATTTACATTTCTATTTTAACTATCAATATTTCAATCATATTCATATACTTACTTATATTTTATACTTAAAATTTTATATTGATAGAATTTGATTCTATTTTAAACATTATTACCTATATATATATATATATATTTATACCAAATGTTAACAAGATAAGGTATTTTGATTCAATTATATAAGATAGATTTTATTTAAATATTTTTAAGAGATTTTCTTTTAATTTTTTTCCAAATCAATTTCCCCTTTTTAAAATACAAACCTATATAACCAAAAGGCAGTATTCCCAAAAGTCATATTCATTTTAAAACGATCAGTTTACATTTTATTTAACTGGATTAAATATTTATCAAAATAACATGGCCAAAATACCGGGTCATCACATTCCTCCCCCCTTTGAATCTTTTCATCCTCGAAAAGGAACGAAGCCAGATTTATCAAAATGCTTAAAATCAGATGAATTTTCTTTGATCATTTTTAAACTACTTTAAAAATCTATATAATACTTCTAAAATAGTTTTCATAAAATACTTTTATAACTCATTTATACTTCAAATTAATATCCCACCAAATTCAAGTTCAGTCTGATAATCCAATTCCAATCACAACTTTCGATTTAGTTTTTAATCAATCAGACTCCATCCATTTATTATTTATCTCAATTAACCCATTTTTAAAATTTTAATTTACTTACTTAATTCGTTATCGAATTTATTTTATTAATACAAAGTCATTTTCAATTTATTTCTATTCATTTGGGATTTGTTTGCAACCCAACCATTTCTATAATTATTCACTTCCATATCATATGACAGCACTTCTCTTATATCCAATTTACTTGCAAATTTCATTAAATATTATTCAAATCACACTTGAATTTTATTTATAATTCAACCCATCACATTTTTTTTCAATCCAACCCTATTTTATTTTTACAACATCTCTTCTAATTTATTTCATTATTGAATCCAAGTCGAGTTCTATTTACAGTTTGAATTCATTTCCAAACTCCACTATTAATTTACAATCCATTTATTTACCAAAGTTAAATTTTATTAGCATATTTAATCAAACAATTATTTAACCAATTAGCTTATTTTCAACTTCTAAATCAATATTCGATTTTAATGACAAAGAATCACTTCTTAAATTTCCCGAGTTTCAAATTTTATTTTATAATTCCAGTTTGGGTTTCCTTATTTTCCAAAATTCCAATATCTTTATTTAAAAATTTTAGAAATGCTTTTAAATTCACATCATACTATTAAAAATAGCTTTTAATAAAAATACTTTTATAACTCGATGCCTCAACCAGTCCATCCTTGTTCTCATAGAAATTCAGTCATACGTTGATCAGGCGTAGGACTGAGAATCTATAAGTACTTGGTAAACTCGTTTTCAACACCCAGTGAAAATACTAAAAAAAATTATTAAAAATATAGAAAACAGTTTTTGAAAATAGAGGAAATGTCTTTGGTGAGAATTCTCTGGAAATCATCACCCCCATCCATGGTCACAGTTACATACCAGGGTTACGTTGCCGTCGCAGTAAAAGTCCATGTAACTGTAGGCTCTCCGCGGCCTCTCAATTACGCCATGGATCCCACACAACAGATCACAGTTACATCCAGGGTTACATTGCCGTCGCAGCAAAAGTCCATGTAACTGCAGGCTCTCCGCGGCCTCTGATTTCGCTATCGAAATGAAACCTCTCCACTCCTACATAGGTCGCAGTCTACCGAGATAAACTCAAACGCAGACTGTTGGCTCTCAGCGGCACACACGACTTCCGCTATGTGGTATACCATAGTATCGCAGTCTATCGATATAAAATCAAACGCAGACTGTTGGCCCTCAACAGCACACACGACTTACGCTATGGTATACTCAACTCACATAATCCTCAGGAACTAGTTTTGTCCGGACACCTCACAGAATCAACTTTAGAACCCCCTTGGGCTCAAGGCAGCACCACCCTGTGGTACTCCTGAGAAGTTCATTTCAAGGGAGCGCCTTTTTCCCCAGAGCCATCATCAAAACATTTTATATATACACATATAGTATCTTCAAATCATATACCTAGTATGATCTCATACAAAGCTCATTTATAAAAAATCGATTATTCGAAAGTCGATAATTTCCAAACTAGGCTTTCCAAATTCTCATATTGATTTTACCCAAAAATCAAAAGCCTTTCCAAATCCAAAGGTTCTCAAAACCTTTTCCAAAATCCTCATAAGATCCTTTATATATATTCAGATATATAAAATTTTAAAATCTTTGGATCTTTCCAATCTTGTATAAAACTTATTTTTATACTTCAAACACCTTCAAAAATCCTATCTTCCGACTATAGATTTACACGGAAAGATTTATCTTATATAACAAAGATATATATAACTTTGTTTATTCAAACCAAATATTCAAATTTGATTACTCTTTCCAATATCAATTTTATTCAAATTCGTACGATGTACACATACCATTCGTATGCTATATCAACTTGATCGCTCGCTCGATCACACAATTTTACTTCCGAACTAGTATCGTCCACCCGACTTCCTAGTGCGGACACAGATCTGGTTTCTTGATCAGAAACCGTCATTCTGCTTGCATAGCTATAACTATGATAGAGAATATCCAGAACTAATCAACAATCCATATCCAGGTTCACCGTCGAAAATGGAGTGAAAAATCCCAACTCGGATCGATAAACTATCTCGAAATTCTGTGCTCGAATCTGGATCAAATCATTATGCGAATAGAATAATATACGTACATCCCACATATTTATTTCCATTGATTATTAGCTAAATCAATTTCCTTTCTATTCACACTTCCTTAAATTTCCATTCACTTATTTACAAACACTTCAATTCCATTGAATTTTCACTTCAATTCTTATCTTGGTTAGGTATTTAATCAATAACAGTTTGAACTCCGACCAGTTTTAGGAAATAGCTTGAAAATTTTAAAAATAGATAAGTAGTTGAAAAATAATCATTAGTTTGCAAAATGGCTATAAATAGGTAACTAATTGTAAAATAGTTGAAAAATAGCTAAATAGTTTCAAAGATTTTAAATGATTGCAAAATAGTTGTAAAATAGAAATTAGTTTGTGAAGTAGTTGAAAAATAGTAATAAATTTAGAAAACAGTTGAAAATGGTTACATAGCTCCAAAAATAATCGTAAAACAAGTATATAAAATAATTTGGCTTTAAGAAAGAAAGATTGTATATATTTAATAGCTTTGAAGAATAAATTTACATTGAAAATAGTCAAGAGTCAACTGTTCACTTCCCCAACAATTCAACTTGAATTTCCACGTCCATTTAATTGACTCAATTCCAATTTGAATAACTCCAATTTCCATTGGACTTGATTTATCTAAACCCAATTCAAGTTGAATCAACCTTGATTCCTTTCCCAATTCAAATCAAATTCCATTTGATTTTAATCCTGTTTGATGTTAATTTTAATTTCATATTTCCAATCAATTTGAATTATTATCAATTTAATTTCAAAATCCAAATCACTTCTATTTAAACCAATCCAATTTCCTATTTAAAGTTTTTCAATCTTATACATCTTCAATTACCAATTCAATTACTTCAAATCAAATTCAATTTTAAACTAATTCAATTCAATCTTGAATTTAAACTATCTCGAATTATAGAAATTCGAGTTAAATTCTCCAAGGTTGGTTTAACTCTTTAAACCAAATCAACCCTTAAATCAAAGGGTTTAATCATTTTAATTTCTGAGCCCAATTTCTCAAAATTCTCATTTTAAATTATTTTTACTTATGTATTTCAAGGTTCAATACAATTTTATTTTTAAAATTTTAATTTATTATTCAATTTAATTTTCCAATTTGAAGCTAGTCCTTAAACAAGTTTATTTTACAATTCAATTATTTCAAACTTATTTTATTTACACAATACTATTCTCAATTTAAAGATTTTCATTAACAACAAGATGATATCATCCAATTTATTTTTAAAACGTCCATCCATTTTCAATTTTTAAATCTCAACCCGTTTTGAGATCACACAAATTCCCAATTCAAATCAACCATTTAACTTTCCCAGTTCTATTCCAATTTCATTTTGAAATTTCCAATGCGGGTTGCTTGTTCTATATTTATTTAACTTTCCCAAAGTTAAATTCCAGTTTTACTTAATCCAATCAACCTCATTCAATCCTTAAACTTCACAATAATAATCCTCCCAGCCATGTTTTAAAATTGTAAACCACCCTGGTTTTAAATTCAAATTAATTTCAAACAACCCATTGTTTTCAACAAATCTCGGTTATTCAAATAATACTTATTTATTATTTTCATTACTTTGAAACCAAATTCTCAAATTCTGGGATTAGATTTAGAATTTCATTTTCAATCACTTAAATTTTAATTTAGTTGTATTTCTATTCCAACTTAATTTGATTCCAATTCTAAACTTCAGTTTCAGTTTGAATCCATTTCAAACTTATCTTTATTAAATTTCAGTTTGGTTATATTATATTATTCCTTAATTTTAATTCCAATAATTAACAACCAATCACCTAAATATTTATTAGGAGGAAATATTAATTTATATATCAAAAAATATATTTTATATAAAATCATTTAAAATCTTTATATAAGAAAATAACAAGTACGCGCTCATATATATATATATACACACACACACACTCAACTCACTCTAGAGTACTACAGACTCTATTAAATGAGTAATCCCCACCAGAGCCAAGGTTCTCGCTTAACCTTTCATCTTTGATACCAACTGTAACGACCCGAAATTTTCGATCCCAAAAATTCCAGATAGTTATGAAAAAGAAAGAAAGAGATAGAAGAAGAAGAACAGAAACACCAAACATCTCACATACGCAACGGATAAAATATAATAATAAATAATAAATAGTTTACAAAAGAATACTATAACTGTCGATTACATTTAATATACATCAGAGTTTCACATATATACAGTCACTGGACGTATACAAATCATGTCTCAGATACACAATAATATACTACAGCAGAAATACTCTATATGTTCTCGCCATCCAGCTCGCCTCCTGAGCTCCTGAACGTCCTTACCTGAAATCTGTAATACTCGGTCTGACCCGAGCATTACATCAAAGTAACACCCGGGTCAGGCTGGAAACCAGCGTGAGTAAACCCAACTAACATGGAATACATGCATACAACTTATATAAAACCCCGGGTAACTCGTATCAACTTGCAAATTCACAATTTGTTATAGACATCACTTATTTCGCACATCAATTTTCCAAGTACCAAAATTTAGATTAAATAGTCCAATTCACTTAAATCATTTCGTTTCAGCCTATTGGTTTCACTTATCACATATCAGGGATAACAAATAATCCAAGGCATTCAAATGTCATTCAATCATTCATAAGCAAGATAAATTTGTCATCCCATCCCTGATTAGTTCAACGAATTGTATTAATTACTTTATTACCTAAAAAAAAATCTTGCTTATTTAACATTAATTATATTCAATTAATTATCCATCCCTTAATTATTCATCTTGATTAATCATCCTTGATTAATCACTCTTTAATTAGAATAAGGAATTAACTCTCAATTAATTACATATTTATTTATTCTTTACCCATCCATACCAGTTACATTGAACCTTGATTAATCACTCAAATTAAGTATCTCATATACATTTCATTTATCAATTATCCCTTAATAAATCATACTCATTATTCAACTAATCATTGATTAGTTTCCTTAATCAATAAATCCTTAATTAATTACACTAAGTAATTAATCCTCTATTACTTCCATTAAGTAATAAATTAGTTACTAATTACTACTAAATTACTTAATTAACCCCTAACTATTAATTAGTAAATCTTAATCATTATTAAATTAAACTAATTAATTACTCTTAATTACCCTATTTAATTAATTAGATATTTATTATCCAAATCTTAATTTTTCTCTTAAGATGAATCTTTATTTTTATTAGTGAATTACTTATCATTAACAAAATTTAAATACATTTCAAAACATTCCACTTATAGATTAAACTTTAAGTTAAAATTTGAGATTTTAAATAACTTACAATTTAACTTAACAAATTTAAGTTAAACGAACTTCAAATCTTCTAAATCAAATGTTTTAAGAAAACATTTATTTTACATAATAATTTTAAAAATTTAATTCAATTTACATTTTAAAACTTGCTTTGAAAAAACCCCCTTAAAATTTCTACATTTTGAACCAACCCAGGTTCTACCCGAGAATAGCTCGAGTCTAACTACGGTTTCCTCATCTTCTACCTAAATTTTCAAAACTTGTTAGGTCAGTAACAATTAAATTTCAAAACCTGGTTAACTATAGTAAAGGAAATTAAAATACTTCAAGCCCAAAGCCCAATATCCCGATCATAAACCGAGCTAACACATGATTTCCCCCAACCCATCCTTCTTCTCCTCTGTTCAAAGTTTAGAAATCCAACGTAACCAGATACGCACTGATATACGTGCACATGCACTGATGATCGACCCCCCTCCCATCATCGTCGCTACCCCCAGCAGGTCATCATCGACCATCTTAACCCTATCAACAACTCAACATCAACAAATCCATCCTAAAACAAAAATGAGAAGAACGAGACCCTTAGAATAGGACTGTTCACCCAAAAACCACTTCGACGCGCCACCACCAGGAAGTTTGACTCTTCGGCCGTGACGTCGCAGAAGACCCACGAACAATTTTCCCTATTCGCGAACTACTCTGGCGGCATCGTGACATCAAATTCGATCAACAATCCTCCTTGATTATTAAACCCTAGTTAGCTTCACCGCAGCAACCACGGCACAATATAAAATCGTTCGCCATTTTTTTTACTCATCCCCGACCCTCTAGCCATCTCTGACCGGAACCCCAACAACCCTACTTTTGCCGATCACCAGGAAAACTCTCGAAAACCTATGTCGCGTTCAACCTCGATTTCTCTAGATTTACTAAATTAAAAATCATAGTTTTGCTTTTAAAAATCCTAGATTTCGGAAACGAAGAAGATTTTATACAAGAAAACAGAATTCTTTGTATCGAAATTTTTGATATGAATTGAATTTCACTGTTCATCTTCCCTTTTGTTTAAAACTATACTCAGATTCTTATAAGGAACATTTTTAAATCAATTATCTTGTTAACATGAACAAGTTTCATTTACACATTCAGGTCTAAAAATGAATTAGGAAAGAGATATTAAAACTTTGATCAGGATTTGAAATTTGTAAATCAGAACAGGGTATTCATACTTTCCAGGCATGCTCACATCACATATATATATATGCAATTCATACAGCTAATCTTACAAATGCATACCATACTTTATTTCAAGAAATTTCTGAATGTCACAGGATTTTGAACAGATCAAAGTTTGGGACTACTCACCAGATTAATGTGCAGGGACTAAAAATTTTTGATGAGCTGAAAACTTTAAATCTGCAGATCCTTGAAACTAAAACTAGAATTACTGGAAACTAAAATACTATGTTGAGTGGCTTTAAGCTTTGAATCCGTTTTGAGTTGAATTTGTATGATTTGGCTTAAGTTGTGAAATGGAAGTGTTTTCCATTTAACTTGTTCGAATGAAGAAGAAAAAAACACAAGATAGGGGTACATATAGGAGAGGTGTGTTGCTGCTCTTTTGTACACAGCAAGCTCCCATTTTATTTATTTTTATTTGATTTTGTACAAATGTTGGCCTGATTTGATTAAATGGTTGCTTGCATTTAATGCTATGTTCCCTAGTATGTCTACATACAAATCCATTCATATGCCAACATACGTATATATTTATCTTTTTCTTGTTTTTGTTTTGATCTTATCGCACTTGAGTTATTTTGTATTTGTGATTGTATGAGGAGGTAACTAGGCAGTGTATATATGAAGTGTTGAAGAAGCTAAACTGAAGTAGGATGTGCAGGCTTTTGCCTCTCTTTCTTTTTTTTTCCTTTTCCTGACAGCCAAGATTTGTGAAAATGAGATGATTATAAACATTTCGAAATGACTTCCTTGTGTGCTTGAATTGATAACATTTAATGTTTTCATATTTTTTTACACATGATTATTACCTTTTTCTATATGTAGATATTTGTATGTGAGTATCCACTTGCAGGTAAACATATGTATGAAGATACTTTGTATGTAAATATTTGTCTTCTTGCTTAATTCATATATATATCTTTGCCTGATTTCATTTTATACATTTGTGCTTACAAATTTTCAGTTTATGTTGTAAGCATACCTTATCTACTTAATTCTTGCTTGTATTTACATTTCTATTTTAACTATCAATATTTCAATCATATTCATATACTTACTTATATTTTATACTTAAAATTTTATATTGATAGAATTTGATTCTATTTTAAACATTATTACCTATATATATATATATATATATATATATATATATATTTATGCCAATTGTTAACAAGATAAGGTATTTTGATTCAATTATATAAGATAGATTTTATTTAAATATTTTTAAGAGATTTTCTTTTAATTTTTTTCCAAATCGATTTTCCCTTTTTAAAATACAAACCTATATAACCAAAAGGCGGTATTCCCAAAAGTCATATTCATTTTAAAACGATCAGTTTACATTTTATTTAACTGGATTAAATATTTATCAAAATAACATGGCCAAAATACCGGGTCATCACAGTGGGGCTTATTCCACCCATATTTCCTATTTCATTTCCTGCCTTCATATCCTCTACCTTGTATATCTGCATACGAGCCTTAGTAAGATACAAAAGAACGGTCTAAGAGAAGGGGAATACGTACTTACATATATACCTATATATCAAATAAAAGTATGTTACTTTGGCGTTACCCTAACTCTCGATCTTATTTTTTAATTCATCGTATTATGTTTGAAGAAGCTTTTAGATTTAACTTTTCTTTTACAGTTTCATAAATCTATGCTCTGATACCAACTTGTAACGTCCCTCTACTTAGAGGCCTAAAACTAACGGTTATGGATGCTACAGCCATCCATGGTTATTAATCTTCAACGACCAAATACGGCAATGCTAGATACATTGATACACGGATCATAGAAATATGGAAAAAATTAACAGTTCGAAAACATATTTCCACATTCAATCTAAAACATTTCCTGTTCATTACATAATTCCAAAATTAGTTATCCACGTTCAGCATACAAATACGCCAAGAGCGACATATGAAAATGTGTCCTTGGTTGATCAGAGAATATAGTAAGGCTAATAAATCTGCCTTTACAAACAAAACACACAATGGAAATAAAAACTCTAAATGACTATCTGCCTCTTGCACACCTCCGGAAGATTTATTCATTAGAGTAGAAAATCTGAGAACCTTAAGTGTCAAACTACTCAAAATCAATTGAATGCCCGAGAGTTTAAGGAGAAAACAAAAACTTCGAGTCAAACATAAAGCCTGGTATGAATAATAATCTAACCACTCAATCCTTTTAGATATCTAGTGAGACCACGCCGCTTAGCGGTAGGGGTTTTCCCTTAACTAGTATCTTAAACCCTTTATAAAACCAAATTCTATACTTCTGCATCCACAATGGTTAAAATATACATTTCAAAACATTATATGGTATGCATACTTGAAAATAAATAAGATTTTCCCATTCCCAGTTTAATCTGACATGCTATCATTATTAAACTTTCTAGGGTTAATATTAACCTTTTAAGTTTTCATAGGTTTACTAATAACCTTGTTATAACTAATAGACACTCTGTCCTATTCATAGTTTTCATGGGTTCACTAAGAATCTATAGGCTCCTGCCAGTTAACTTAATTAATTTATGGGTCCTCTTGAATCTATTATTCATTCCAATTACTAATCACCTTATCCTAAGTTTTCATGGGTTGACTATGAACCTATGGACTTATCTAGTAACTCACTGCACATCCTAGTTTTCATGGGTCGACCAGGAACTTACTGATACTTCCGCTAGCCACTTACTTATCCTAGTTTTCATGGGTTTACTAGGAACCTATTGACTGATGTCAATTCTTAATCCGGATATAGTTTTTATGGGTTCACTACAAACTAATTAGCCCCTGACAACTGTCCTTATGCATAGTTTTCATGGGTTAACTATGTACCTTTTGGTATGCACCAATAACTACCATATCATAGTTTTCATGGGTTTACTATGAACTTCTTGGTATGTACCAATAGCTACCGTATCATATTTTTCATGGGTTTACTATAAACCTTTTGGTTTTCCTCCAACAACTACAACGTTTACGCATCCTATATTTTTGATCACCCTGACTCCATGGATGCAATTCTAGTCATTCAGGAGATTAAATAATTTATATTCACTATTTAAGTTAGCCTATTGGTTCTTCTACCCCTTTTTCTCAAAAATACAGTTACGGGTTATCATGTGAATATACTCATATTTGAAGAAGTAACACATAAAGTAACAATATCACTCCCGTGGGTTTAAGGTCCTTGAAATACATATCATAAAACATTGTTAAAACCTCTAACTTATATTTTTACCAAGGCAATACTTCTTCAAAATTACCTACTTAAAACTCTTACAAAACTCCTTTATATAAGTCGTGGGTTTTCCTTAAAAATTAGAGTATAGGTTTTCAAATCTTTTAAAACCAAACCTTTCGACCATCTTGAAAGGTCATCAAACAACCTTTTGAGTTCAAACCTTTCGAAATCATTGAAACCATTCAACAATTCAAACCTTTAGAAAGCATTCGATGCTTAAAATATAAACCTTTCGAAGACTTACTGGGTTCAAGTTAAAATATGCAGAAGTTCCTCTTTTAAAACCTTTCGACTACAGTTGAAGCGACCGTTCGACCTTGTCGGAAGGTCTGTTTCGAAAGCTTCAAACATTTCATTTAAAACAATAGACCTTCGCCTTTTTAAAGCAACTCCTTCGAAGGCTTGGGTTATATTTCAATTATAAAACAAAAGAAAATCATCTAAGTCAAAGGCTTTGACACCTTTCGAAAACAATGGGAGAAGAGGCTGGTTTTTAAAACAAGTAAACATTTCATTTTTGTCGAGAGCAATGGCTTCGAAAGGTTGGAAAAAGCGGTTGTAACCTTTCGTCTGTGTCGGAAGGTTCAAAACAAAACAATGATAAGTGGAGGTAACCCTTTGAAAGTGTCGAAAGGTTGCAAAACAAAATAGTGGTAAAGCAGAAGTAACCTTTCAACTTTGTTGGAAGGTTAAAACCTTTCTTTTTAAACAATTGACCTAGTTGAGGGCAACTCAGTCGCAAGCTCTAATTCGAAAGCAAAGCAGGCGAAAGCTTTTGGTTTATAAAGCAAACATGCTCCAACCTTTTTGGTCATTAACCTTTCCACAAGAACCCTTCGACCTAGTCCAATTCATTACGTACCAAGTAACTTGGTACCATATGCATCGGTTTGACCTTGTCGAAATCTATAACCCTTCGACTTAGTCAAAAGGTCTAGGTCGGAAGGTTTACTATCGTAAAAGGCCGAAATATGCTAAAAGTATGATTTCTTTGTTTTTAACTAAAAAAAAGATAACTTTTCAACTAACCTGCCTTTTTTTGTCAAATTCTCATTGGTTAACAATTTCTTTTCAGAAAAATGATGCCACTACATTTTCAAAAATAAATAGTAATTTTATTTTATAAAATGCCCCTTCTCCTTAATTAAATATATAAAACATTTAAGCCCTGTATCTTAAATTATTTTATATATTCATGAAAACACTTAGGAAAAATCTAGAAAAATTCCAAAAAATCTATTTTAATATGTTTTCCAACATATAAAAATTTCAAACCCAAATAATCTTTATTTTATCTGTAATTAATTTATAACCCAATAAATCATTTTCTTTACTAGAAAATTTATATAAAATCCATACGAACTCCGAAAATTATGAAAATTGAACACATCTTCAAAATCATATTTTCTATAATGCCAAATTTTCCCATGGCATTAAAAATAATTTCAACTCGATTTTACCCTAAAACCGTGTATATCTATCTTTAAACAAACTTATTTAAACATGTAAATCATATACTAGCATATCATCATTCAATATATCATAAAACAGATTTATCCTTAAATCCAAAAGCATATGATGTTAAAATAAAAATAGAGATATAGAAATTATTATTATTTAGCTAGACTGGATAAGAAAATTGAAATATGATTGAGATTGATGCCTTCTAACTTGAATCCTAACTTTTAGTTGATTTTTCTCTTCTCCTCTTTCGAATGGTCGACCTTTCTTGCTTCTTAAGTTTTGAATTTTGTTTGAGATAAAATGAACGTGTATGACTAAAGGGATAGTATAAGAGTGGTAAACATGGGCGGCTAATTACCCTAATCTCCTTGTGTTTAATATCCTAACCATTTATATAAGTTCATTTGATTTAATAAAGCACGGCTACCTTGTTTATTAATTGACCCCAATCTCCTAATCTATTATTCTATTTAATTTATTCTAGTTAAATCTCCTGAATAATATCAATAAAATTAGGTATGTTGCAATTTATGAAATAATTCATAAAAATTTTGGTATTGAATAAAATACTAAATGCAAATTTAAGCGATTTAGTAATATTGGTATAATTAAGAAACTAATAATTTTAGAAAGTGGCTTTCAATTTTGTCTAAAGAAGCATAGGCAATTCTCTAAGCAATAACTAAAGGCTGATGAGCAAAATGGTGCGTTTAGGAAATTATGTGTATTCTTAGGCAATCAAGAAAGTTTTAAATCTAAGTTAAGATTTGTTTGTTAGTCATTTGAAATTTTAAATGATGTTGAGTGTTAGATTATTTTTTTCTCTTTATGGAATTTGATTGACTGATAGTGTTAGTTTATTCGTTTACGAAATTTAATTAATTTTATTGATTGATTATGTGGTCTTATATACCATAGTTAATAAAGTAAAATAAACCAAGGTTTTTGAATTTTTTGTTTATCAGGACTTCAAATCACGGTACCGTTGAAAAAGTGATTTCAAAATAATTTGAGAAAGAAATAACGAAAATATCACTTTGAAAAAATATATTGATAAAGTGTTATTGTTCCAAACGTTTTAAAAGAATACATTTTTTAAGTAATTTTCCAAATATTTTGTTATGACTAAATTTGGGTAATGGGGGATTTTTCGATTCGAAAGGCTCACTCGGTATACATACTCCATTGTTGTTTTAGGAAGAACCGAAATACCATTGGATGCTCCATGTTGTTTTATTCTAGAGTTATACCATGCTTCTATTGTGAGAGCCCTCTCCTTGTCATAATTCATTTTTGGTTTTGATTTGTTCCTCTTTGGAGGAATTTGAAAAAAAAAAAATTTGAATATAAAACCTGGATATTTAGTTCTAAATTTTGAAATTTTTTGGATGCATGGCATTTGTTATAGAATATTCTCTTTATTTTGTTGCATTTGTTTATTACATTACTTTTGGTTGCATCATGTTACCTGATTGAATATGGTTGTTATAGTGTTTATATTACATATGTTTATGATAGAAATGATATAGCTAAGGAAAATATAACTAATCGGATTTACTGAAAACCAAGTAACCAAATTGATTTTTCTTAGGTTAATCGTTACTTCTTCCACTCCGTAATAATTTCGGGGACGAAATTCTTCTAAGGGATAGTGTAACGACATGGAAATTAATTGCTTTGTATTTGAATATTTAAATTATTTTTAAATATTTAAATAATGGATTTTAATAACTGAGTAAACATCTTTTAAATAATAATTAATGATGTTAAAATCATTTTAGAATTTTGTTTACCAGTATAGTTAGTTTACATAAAATAGAAAATGTGACAAAAACATTTTCCGAAATTTTGACTTTTCGACATCATGAAAGTCATTGAAAACGTCATGTATATTTGTATCAACATGCACACATTTATATATGTTAGGATTAGTAATAATAAAGCACACTTAAATATATTAACATATATATATATATATACACAAACACAAACTTAAGCATGGATGTGACATATTATGTTATAAAAGACATATATATACATATAAACAAACCTATATGAATACAAACCATCTCCATACTCTAAGTACATACACAAGAAGGAGTAGCATGATTTAAGGAGGTAGAAGTGAGGGGGGTAACATGTTCTAGGGGTGGGAGAGGCATGGTGTAGCGTGCATGAGATTATTTTATGCTAAGGTTATTTTTGTAAACACTAGTTTTCCATGCTTATAATACCACTACGTCTTCATAATTTCCACTTCACAAATCCTCCTTCTTCATTTCCTACTTCTCTCTTCATTTTCTTCATTTATATTTCCATGGCTTCCATATTGAAGTTCATGGCATAAAACACTTGTTCTTCCACTAACATCCACTTAAAACTAGCGTATTCCTTATCTACTTCACTCTACATTCAAACATGACTTATAACTCCTTATTTTGAGCCAAGACCGAGCCATAATAGCCCATGGACGAATCCAAACAATCCACATATGGCCCAAAAGTCCAAGCTTTGGTGATTAGGAAGTGTAGTTTGAGTATTGGCAAGATCGTGTAGTGATTCGACTTCGTTTATTTGCATTTTTGTGAGTAAAACTCCACCTTTATAACCAAAGTTCTTAAACTATTTTAATGATCATATTATTGATCTATGAATGCTTGTTGTATATGTGTAGTGCTGGTTTGGTAGTTGGTTTGGTTCATGTTGCAAAAAGTTGTCGCATTTGAAAGTTAGTTTGAATGTAGTAAGCGATATGAAAAGTTAGCGGCTAAAGTTAATCATATTGTTAGCAAATGTTTGATGTGCATTTTATTATTGTAAATCATCGTGTATATATTTCATACCCTTGATTTGTGATGTTTGGATGTATTGCAATGACATATACGTGATTTCTGAACTGCCCATATGGCGATAGTCACTATATCGGCACTTACAGAAAAGTTCACTTTATCGAAACCATTTGGTTTCATTATCGTGCTTGAAATTATTTCACAAGTTAACAAGTTTTTTATTAATGATGTTTTCAAAAAATAATAATTATTTTAATAGTGATTATTTAATTTAATTAATTAATTAATATGGATTACGGTTAACAAATTACTAAGTTAATGATGTGTTTTAAATTTAACTAATTACTTGATTATTGATTGTTTAAATTAATTATTTAATTTATTTAATGATGTTTAAGAATAATTAATATTTTAATAATGATGGCTTAAAGTTAATTAATCAATGAATTAATGATGCTTTTAAATTAATTAATCTTTTAATTAAAGGCTTTTTAAGTTAATCAACTTATTTTAACTTTGATTAATCTTCCCTTTAATGATGTTTATAATTAATAAATAATTTTAAATAATGAGATTAATTATTAATTAATTTAATAAATTATTTTTATATTTTATTAATTAATTGAACTAATGATGTTTTAAAGGTAATTTATCATTTTCAATTAAAGGCGTTTGAAGTTAATTTATTAACTCAATTAATGAAGTTTCACAGTGAATTTATCAAAGCAACAAGAATGTTTTGACTTCGTTATTCATTTTAATTAATGATAATAAATTATTTATTTATTTTAATTAATTATAATTAGTTTTCAAATAAATTAATGGTGTTTAAAAGTGATTAACTTCTTTTGCATTAAAGGCTACTGAAGTAAATTCATCAACTGAATTAATGAAGTTTTAAAGTTAATTAATTATTGTAATAAGGATGTTAAAAGTTATTAAATCATTTTTATAATGATGTTTTAAAGTTAGTAAACTTTTTAAATGAAGTTTTTTAAAGCTAATACTTGTAATGTGAAGCCAAGCATGAATTTGGTTTTTAACAGAAAAGGTTTGATTCGTTTATGGAAATAAATTAATTTTCGTAAAGCGACATCACTTATACGTAAATGATATATTTGTATGCTTAACACTAAACATCGAAGAAGTAGACGTGTCACCATTTCAAAAGTTAAGAATAATCGTGCGACATGACTTTGGGGTGATACTACATTGACTTGTCCATTATTATTGCTAACCAAGAAATAATACAAGTTTGAATTCAACTAGTGGTGATAAGCATACAAGATTCAATTCCATATACGATCTTTTTATATCCTCGATAGTTGGTTTTTCAGCTATCGGTTACTTCAGCTTCTTTGTTATCGTCATTATAAGATGATTTCTTGCTTCGTTGAGCTTTGTTATCCTTTGTCGGAAATGACTAAATCAAAGCGTGTGTTTTTGGGGGACAAGTTATGTTGGGTTGTGGAACGACCCAGAATTTGACCACTTTAAAATATACTATTTAAAGTGATTTTAAATATTAAATATATAACATTTTATGATTTAAATAATATTAGATAGGATTTGCAAAGAGAAATATATACAAAAATAGGAACAATTGCTTATATTGACAACAGTGACAAAATCCGTATTTTAAAAAAATTAGGTTTCAATGTTTAAATAAATTATTTTAATCAATTTACGAGTGTTTAGATTTTTAAATAACATTACACCAATTTATTTTTAAATTTGGTTTACATAAATAAATAGTTTAACTAAAACGTCAAAATGTGACCGTAAAACATTTTGTCGAAAATCAACGTTTTGTCGAATAAAACTTGCCGCAACTTTGTTGCACCTTTATGTATATATACATGTACACATTTTTAAATATGTTAAGCATTAACAATTAACTAATAAAGTTTACTTTTACTAATTAAGGTTAGAAAATTCTAGAACGTAATTAACAAAAAGTAAGCATAAAAGTCAAAAAATGTTATAAAAGCAAAAGGTAAACATTAAATCAAACAAACATAATTATTATATTCTTTACTTAATATTTAAGTGAAAATGACATAAAGTAATAATTTAAAATGTGATGTTAACTGTTGGAAAAATTAGTTTGCTTAAAGTATAAGTAAAGGGTATTTTGGTCTTTTTACAAAATAATATTTTATTCCAAACTTTTTCTATAAATACCTACAACTTCTTTCATAAATTTCAGACACTTTCCATTCTTCTTCTTCCTTTTCTAATCTTCTCCTTCTTCTTCCTTAGGGGTTTAATGGCTTCCATGCCTCTCTTAAAAAATTCCAAAAGCATAACAAATTTATGGCAAAAATAATCGAAAAAAAGTATATCACTTAAGTCATGTTCAAGCTAGTAAGTTCCATCCATCCATCTAAGGCCATGCCCACCTAGAAGCCATCTCCACCTCTTTTCATCTCAACTTCTAGGATAACAAAGCTATAGCCGGATTTTAAGAAGTTTTGAGAAATAATAGCGAAGCAATAGTCAAATCTGTGGTGACAAAGTTAGCAAAATTGGTAGGAAGTTTGGTTTAGATCTGGAGTTCCTTGCCTTAAAGTTTGGTGGAGTGGAATCCAAAGTGAGTTCTTTCTTCCTTTAAGTTCATTTAAATCATTGCTAAATTGAAGGAACTTTAAGTGTTAAGTGTTGCTTGAAAACCCTTGTTGAATGCTTGTTTACTTTATTTGGTAAAACAATGGTTTTATTTCCTTATTAGACTATTTGGATGGTTAATTAAGTTTTTTAAAATTTAGAAGTTAAATACTTAATGGGTATCAGGAAAAGACTAGTACACGTGTTTCATCTGTGAGATCCAAGATACTTAGGCGAGGGATGGAACAAGTCGAAGGTAAAGCCCGGATGCTCTAAAATAATATCAAACCGTTTTAACCCAAGATAAAATAAAAAGTGTTATAAATATTTGATAGAATGAAGCTTTGATTATAATTTATTATTGTGTTTATTTCATTGATTGATTGTTTGAATTGGGATCGACCAGTTTACGAGCTATTAATTATCCATATGCATGAACTAAGTAGAAAACAATTGTAGGCTAACACCTTGTGATTTATTTCGCAATTTGACTATAAGTGTTATGGTGGTAAATTTGGTTCACTTTAATTTAATGAATTGTTTTGAAAATTGGTTTTCAAATTGAAACTTTAAGAAATATTTTTCTTCAAAAGAGAAAAAAGAGATATCTGGGAGTAAATGTTTTGAAGTGATTTATATAAAAGTGGTTTATATAAAGAATGGTTTTATAAAAGCGTTTTATAAGACGGAAAGAATTTCGAGGACTAAACTTGATGGTTTTAAGATGATTTTTGAAAGGATTTGGAAATGGAAATTATTATAGATTTGACCTATTTGTTATTATTAGCATAAATGATTTTGCCACTCGGGATATAACGTGATTTGTTATGTTACCGATGATTTGGTAATCAATATCTAAAAAGATGGATAAGGGAGGTGTTGATGTTATGTAGCCTCAGTATAGTTCGCTCTCGTTGTACAAGGATATACACATCTATATTTATTTTTCGAAAGGATGGGACCCAGTTGCCTTATTATGGCTAGAAACCTCCCAATCATGTAGCATATAGTTTTGTATGCTTGTATATTGATATCATTTCAACAAGGTGATTTTCTCAGATCCCGAAGTTTGAATATAAGATATATATATATATATATATATATATATATATATATATATATATTTCAAAGGTTTAGAAAATAAGGATTCGGGTATAAAGTCCAAAGAGATAATTTCTGTAAAGGTAATTAGATTTGAAAATCTAAAATTGAAGATTAAGCCTAAGTGGGTAGTTTTGAAATTGCATATTATTTGTTGCGTCGTAGGCTCAATAAGTCTTATTTGCATTAGGAGCACTACGTTGGCTTGATCCTGTTATCTAATTGGGTACCCAATTAGATAGGGGTACGTAGGCAGTCAAGTGGTAGTGATATAGCCCTAGTAATAACATAAAAATTTTCTGTTTATTGGTTGTTATTTGGCTGGTGTTGTTGTATCTTTCTTGCTTACTCTTTTATTCTGCATTTACATTGTTTATTAAGTTTGCAGGTAAGGATATTACTGTTTCTCATCGGAGTTGCATAGAGGTAAATTTGTAATTATTTGTAGTATTTTCTTTTGGGTTTGTATTAAAGCACACTTATAGAATAAATGATTACTCTAATAACTTGTATAATTGAAAGTTGTATCCTATACATTTAGTAACATTGGATATTTATCAAATATTGTGTGTTAAGTTGGTAGATTTCATTCGTAGTTTTAGAACGGATGGATGTTTCGGCAATTTTGACTGGTCCGTAAATCCAGGTCGTCATAGGTTGCTCCCATTAGGGTATTTTCACATCTCATCTAGAGTGGATTCATTTTTATGTATTTAGATGTGAAATGCTCGAATTCTCGGTAAGGGTTGGCAGGGTCCGGCTTGAAGTTTTCGAGGTTTTCAAGCATATTTCTAGAGGTATACTTCTTTTAAGTGGGATGCACCCTTCTAGTCATTGTTGTAAAAATTTCCTTTCCTTATTTGATTCGAACCTTCGAATTATTTTTCTGTAATTGCAACGGGAAGAGCCAACCACTCTTCACGATGTTTAATTATAGGTTTTGTCCATTCTATCAAGTATGGGCTGTTATCTTATCTTATCCATTCTGTCCGGTTTGAATTTTGTTTAGACTATTTCCATTTTTCCAAACTGGATCTTTATACTATTTTTGGCCATTATATATGTTTGGATTTGTTTCCAATTTTCCTTTTCCATTCTTACGTTTGGTTGTTGTTTATATGAGGGAAAACCTGTTCCACGTTAGCAAGATGGTCCCACATAAAAATTTTAAATACATTCCCTTTTGTTTCAGAGTTTTACTCATACCTGACATATTGTCTAACCCAAGTTCTTTATTTTTCCTAAATTCTCGGGTACTCAATTATGTTTGAGTAGTCCGAGATTAGCAGGTTTTTTCTTTGGAGCTCTTTTAAATACGGTGATCGAGCAGGAAGCTCCTTAGTTATCTAGTTATTCCTTTTTGCTGTATGATTATGGAGATGTATTTTGTATCCAAGATGAGAAGTCAGAATGTATAACTGCAAATCTATTAGATGTAGTACTTTTGTTTAGCCTTGATAGCTGTAAGGAGTAACCTTTTGTACTATATCATTTTGTATTATGTGTAACCATTGCATTGTGAGGTTTTTTTTCTCTATTCTGTTTTATTATGTTCTTTATTTTTTCCAATGACAACTTGTCTTTCATATACTTGGGCAACGACACATGAATACTATAGATGTATTAAATGTCGTTCCCAGGAGTTAGAAAGTTGGGTCGTCACATGTGATTAGCTAAATTTTAAGTATATTTAACTTTACATAACAAGTCACATCTCACTTTTATATTGACTCAAGAAAATACATACATACATACATACATATATATATATATATGAAAACATATCTTAATTATTTGTGAATGTATGTTAATATACTTATACTAGAGTTCATAACGTTTTTAACAAATTTTAGCTGACGAAAAGTCGAAAATTCAGAAAATGATTTCAGTCACATTTTCGATTTTTCTTCAAACTAAATATTTTTGTACGCAAATTAGGAAAAATATTTCAGCAAAAATATTTCAGCATTATTATTTATTATTTAAAAATGTTTTATTTTAATTATAAAACATATTATTTGAATATTTAAAATTAATTAAATATTCGCAAATTAAAGCAGTGAAATTCTAGGTTGTTATACTCTTCTCCTTTAAAAGAATTTTGACCCCAAAATTTTACCATAACCTATGCCAGAACACAAAACAACCAAGAGTACTGTACATCAGTCTGTATAATGTATATAGATCATTCCTATGAAAAATCTAATTTGATCGCTCACTCGAATTCTTAGTTTTACTTCCGAACTAGTATTTCTCATCTGACTTCCTAGTGTGAACTTCGATTAGGCTTCTTAATTAGAAGCCTTCATTCCTATACATAGCCATAAACTATGATAGAAAACTTTTGGTTCTAAATTAAGTACCCTCACCAAGTGTTCATCATCAAAAATCGAGTAATAAATCCATATTCGGAATGGTGTGGGACACCTCGAGTCATGTAATCGAATCTTGGATCGAGAATTATTTGAAAAAGAAAAATAATCTACGTACAACCTACGTACTTTTCTTGTTGGTTCTTACTGTCCAACTACTTTCTACCCTCCCAAAAATATACGAAAACATTTCATAACAATTCCGACTTAGGTTCACACAATTTTAAATGATACAACTTATTTATGAAACCTTTTCATAAAATCGTTTTAATCTATTAACTTGTATAATACTCTTATATATCCTACGAGTATATACAAAACATCTTTTTTTAATTCTATTTAGTTTTTAACTATACGGATTATAGATCTAAAATAATTTGGGTCTTAAAATTGAGTCGACCAATCCAACCTCTTTACCTAGTCGGTCTGGCAACTAGCTAAGAAGAGTTGGATGATGGTATTCCAACTTCGTCCTAGAATCTACTTTTTCTTGGACACCTCTAAGGTAAAATTGTTTTTTAGCCGGTCCAATAACATATAATAAAATTTTCACTCTCTAGATGTTAAAACCAAAAGATACGGTTTAGTAAAATGATGTTTATTAAAGCTCCAAATTAAAATTTCATTGATTTACCTACTTTTTGAATCAAAATACTTTATTATTTTGAAAATTTAGGAGCCAAATACCTGGGTTTTATTTCAAAAAACTTTTTTAAATTACACTTTATATTTAGCCCTTAGATATATATATATAGCTCAAGTAACTCTAAAATGATATCAAGGAACTGCGTACTACCAAATAATATCATATATTCCTTTACCAAGAAGGGTAATACTTAAGAGAAGTGTTTACCATCCGAACAAATCTCCTACCATTTTTAGTCATTTTCGAGTCACTTGAACTGGTGAACCGTAAAAAATACTTCTTTTCAAATCCCTTTTTGAAACAATATTATGTATATATTTCCAACTAAATTGTTTTTAACATAATATTTATCATCTACTTGCTTTGGATTCATTCGGATTTGAACTCATTTTGATTGTACAATAACAAAGAGAATAATTTACTAAGTGTCGCATCACATCTGCCTAAGCAAACATCCGATTGTCACTTAGAAGATTATTATGATCATCACAAAACAGATCGAGACTCGTTCCCCGAACCATCCAAAGAAAAATGTTACTCTCGAATTTCCTTTCAGAATATTTATACCTTAAAGTATTTTTATGTAATATTATTATTACTTTTCCATGAATCATTTGAAAATTCAAAGCCACCAGGATTTAAATCCTTTGAAAATCTATCTTATTTTCAAAATATATTTTATAATCCTGATTTATGAGATCAAAATTTATAAAATCATTTGAAATATTTCTTTTAATATACACCATTTATTAAAATCCAATTTTAACACAACATTATCATCGAACGCCTCATAGACAAACTGTGAAACTTAATTCGTAAAGTATTCCATTCAATGTTCCTACAAACTCTATCTACCCAAGCTATACTTAAAAGGGAAAACTACTAATAGATTAGAAAATAGTCAATGCTCAAAAATGGACAAGCACGACTAATTGAATCCTATATGATAATAATTAAATATTATCAACTTCTAACAATAATCATATCATAGATATCTATATAAATAGAAATTGTTTCCTTTACATATATAAAATATAGTCCTAAGCAAAATTATTTCATTTACCAATTTTAAAACAATATTTTGTCGATTGGACTTGTTTAAGTGTTTAGGGATCCCTATCGATAATGTTGGCCAAATGAATCGGCCAGAATTCTTAAGCCACTCAATAGATCAAACAACATAATATAAAACGGCTTGTAATCACTAACAAATACACACTCTTATATATATAATACACTCGTACTCATTCCAGGGTCTCCCTTACCTGATCTCAAATGAGTTTACCCCACCAAGGCCAAGGTTCTCGCTTAACGTTGCGCACTGATACCACATGTAACAATCAGCCTTTCTTACACCTAAAAACGACACTTAATGCATCTTCGGTATCCATGTGCCAATTATATAAGTGTCCAAAAGACAGGTCGTTTAGGGTGAAAGAAAGAAAAGACGGAACAACATCTCACATATGTGATGAGTAACATATAAGATACACAAAATCTTTAGAAAAAGAAATCAACTTTATTATACAACATCAAAGTACATTAACCTATATTAGATGGACAGTTATAACAGTCTGACCTTACAATTTGATAAATACAACAAACGGACAGATAACAAAATGATGGCAGTGGAAGAATATAAGATACATGAATACATCTTGGAGAATCCAGCTCGTCTCCTGAATTCTACAAAGGATCCAGGTAAATCTAGAAATATGCTCGGGTTGACCCGAGCATTACATGAAAATAACGCCCGAATCAATTGGGTAAAACCAGCGTGAGAAACTCAAATCACAAGGAATTTTATTTATTATAACTTGTAAAATCATTTAAAATCAAAGGTATCTCGTAAGATCATGCCGCACATAAACACAGATGGGTTTTTAGCTTACGATAACCAAAACATTTTCGATTCAAAATCCAGTGACATTATAATAATGTCTAGGACACAAATACATATTAATCATAGCCGAAATTATTACATTAATTAAATTCAAGCATAATAGGTATACAATCAAATTCGAAGGCACTTTTGGAGAATGGATTCGAACTACGAAAGGGTAAGGGTCTACCCATCCAATCTGTACACCTCTAGATAAAATGTACATGAGGCTACAACACGTTACACCTCTGCTACTCAGGACCAACCCTATCCCTTACTGGATAGTGCCAAATATGATCACCCGAGGGCTGATAGACAACCATACCCGAATCATACATAAATATCGACACTAGATCTAGGAATGATTATACCTCAATGGAAGCCGCCCACATACCCCTGCTGCATGTTCCTACTTTAGTCATTTTCTTGGTTGATGAGGCTTAAGGCTAAGATTACCTTTCATATAGCAAACCATCTTGGAATACTAACACTGCCTCCAGGCGGAAATGTAATGCCAGCATTCATTCATACAAGTTTGTTCTAGGTCTTAAAGAAACCGAAGGCACTATCTCTACAACATCTATTTTGGAATCACCCTCGGGATCAGTAGCAAGAAGCCCTTGCACTTCAAAAGCTCGTCTGTAATCATCCACAAAATATCTTCAGTTCGAAACACTTAAGTTGGATCGAAGTGGTTTTCAGATAATTTATACTTATCTGATCCTGTCTCTTCAAAATAACTTTCAATAGTTCCAGTAAACTCAACCCCGGTTCTTTTAATAATAAATAGGAAATACATAGGAGTAGGGATCACGCTCTAACCGATTAAGTGGATGGATCTCCTTATCATTTGTCCTAAGAGAAGAAAATGAAATTTACATGCATAGTACAACATCTTCAATGATGACTATGCCATATAACTCACGTGTTTCTCCTAGATATTTTCGAAGTTATATTTTGGTCCAGATTTGATAGTCGGTTATTTAACTATCAAATAAACAAACAACAAAAAATTCAAAGATTTAATTACCTATAGGGATGGCAATGATGCAGGTCTAGGGTCTAAACCTAGCAGACCCGCCTCTGTTTTGGCCCGCTAAGACCCGCCCCATCAGGTTGCCAACTTGCCATGGTAGGTAGACTCATTACCCGCTCTTGAAAGCTCCAAGTCTAGGGTCGAGTTGGGGCTTGGCTGACCCACCCCAACCCGACCCCTGCCAAGCCCCAACCTGACCCGCACTATTGATATAACATAAAATCACTTTACTGCTATAATGATGATTTGTTAATCCTTTTACACATAACTATTTATAACATGGATATTATAATGTTCATTCAGCAAGTTATGGGGTTTTTAAAATATTAAGTTGCACCACTGATAATTATATATTGACGTATGTGTACGTTCGGAACTATTATTCTATACCTCATTTTTATTATTTTTCAGTATTATTATCAAAATATTATGGTTTATATTCAGTGTCACTTTGTGATCATGTCTCTTACAAATAAAATAAATAGAAATATTTACATTAATACACAATCCTAAAAGAATACATAAAGTCTCACCGGATCTTGGGGTGGGGCGGGTGTACCCTAACCCGAACGGCTTTCGAATTCGGGGCAAAAATCCAAACCCGCACCGTGTCTACGGGGCGGGTCTGGGTTTTAAAAACCCGAGGTGGGTCCGGGGCATGAAAAACCTAACCCAACCCGCCCCATTGCCATCCCTAATTACTTATACCAACCACTAAGCCTCAAACTAAATCATTCATTTATTAAAACTCTTTTCAAAAGTGTTTATTAAAATGTTCATATGCATGTCTCACTGACATAAGTATATTCACAATACATTGTGAAAGATTTCTTATTTTTATAATCCTATTAAAAAGGATCAAAACAAGTGTTATTTAAAATAGGAATAAGGATAACCTCAAACAATATTCCTTCGGTGTTATGTGTGGAACGAATATTTATACCATCAAAATTAAGATGGTCAGTTAAAGGAAATCCAATCTTAAATTCTTTTATAAATATCTTCTATAAATCCTCTTAATATATCTCTTTTATTTATGAATCTTCTTTACTTAAATTCCAAACCCATTTACAAAACTCTTTATAAATCTCCAAGTTGAGTTTACAAAACTCTTTTATAAATATCAAAACCATTTATATAACTCTTTATAAATCTCCACAAATTATTTATAAATTTTCCTTTATAAATATCCGAAATCATGTATTAAACTTTCTTATAAATATTCCTTATTTAAAACAAAACTCCTTTAATAAACTTATTTAATAAAGTCTTTTTTGGCAAACAAAACGATTATTTAAAACATCTTTACAAAAATAATTATTTAACTTGAAACCATTATTAAAAGTATGATTAACCTAAAAAGGAAAAAGAAGCTTAGTGACCACAATGGTTCTCATTTAACTGGTTTTACTTTTCAAGTTATAACATGGATATTTACATAACAATTAGATATGTATATGGAAATCAATCAATCATAAGTAAATGTCCAAGTTACTAAGACAGCAGACGGGGATTTGTTCTGCTAAACACGTGCCTAAGTTAATATAATGGCAGAATGGGTTTTTATTTTGCCTAATAAATGTCAACATAATCTACTTGATGAACTATGGTAGAACGATGATCCATTCAACCAAATAGATATTAAATACAAGTTAATTAGCAGAACGGTGATTTATTTTGCTAAACATATATGATTGGGTTTCATATTCACTTAGGTTACTTAAGGGTAGCCGACATAGAAATCCCTTGGATTGAAATCTTTTTGTAAAAGAAAGTTGCTTCTTGAAAACAAATCCGATCTTTAAAAATGAGGTGGTCGAAACTTCTAAAACCTTTATTTAATAATTAGATAACGTTTAAAATTTTTATTTCAACAACTAAACCTTTAGTTAATAATTAAACACAAATTAACTATTAAATAAATAATTAAATAATAATTATCCTTTAAAATAAATAATTAAATTATATTTATTATTTAAATAACTAATTAAACCATAATTAATCTCTAATTAATAATTAAATAATAAATTAAATCTTAATTAAGTCTTATGTAAATATTAACTTAATTAATAATTAGTTAATAATTAAACCTTTTTATACATAAACAAGTGATTAAAAATTACCCTTAAATAATTAATTAAATAATAAATAACTCTTTATTAATTAACTAATTGTAGTTTACTTACTTGATTAGTACTTTTTTGAGAGAAATGTGTGATCCTCAAAAGTAGAGGAGAGCACATAGTATGTATGTGTATATATATATTTATGTATGTAAGTATATACCACCGAAAACAAAAGAGCTGCCAACATGCCTGGCAGGTAACAAATCATAATACAAAAAAATCAAAGAAAACGGACGCAGGTAACTTCTTGAATGAGCTCCGGCAAGGCCACCGCCCATTACCCCTCAATATCGAGCTCCGGCAAGGCCACCGCCCATTACCCCTCAATATCGAGCTCCGGCAAGGCTACCGCCCATTACCCCTCAATATCGAGCTCCGGCAAGGCCACCGCCCGATAATGAATTCTAGTATCCAAAAAAAAATTGGTGCAACCAAGCACAAATGAGATCGATAAGCAGCTCCAGCAGAGAAAGAATGCCTCACTGCAAATGCGGATGAGACAGAATGAAGGCCTCATTGCAAATGCGGATGATAAGAATGAACGTCTCACTACAAAAGCAGATGGTCCATGATGCGACCAAGTGCACAAATGAGATCAACAAGCAGCTCCAACAGAGAAAGAACGCCTCACTGCAAATGCGAAAGAACTGGAAAGAATGCCTCACTGCCAACGCGGAAGATCCAGAATGAACGCCACACTGTAATCCTGGCGACAACCCTGAAAACCTGCAAATAGTAACCTATCACCATTTTTGGTCAAAACTTGTATTTGTAGATGGAACTAAACCAAAAATATAAGAATAATACATATATATATGTATATAAATGAAATTTATATACATATATATGTATTAATGAAGTAAAAGTAATAAAAATAAAGTTAAATTATAAGATGGTAAAGAAACTAAAATAAGAGAAAGACTAATAAAAGGATCGAAACTCATTATGCAACATCTTGACTAACTCTAAAGTTATGAAATAGTGATTTGGAAAATAAAAAGGCATAAAAAGAAACAAAATACGAACTAAAACCCTATAAACTATAAAATATAAAATTAATATTATGCTCCTTTGATCAAAAGAACATTATGATAATCAGTAAATCATCATTCAAATTCAAGAAAATGTTGATGCTATAATTATTAGTGTTAAAAATATTGTATTTTTATTTAAATAACTTAATGCTATTTCTAACCTTATTAAGATATTCTTTAAAATGATTATTTTTAGCTAATCTATATTTAGGATTTGAGATTCAATTGAAACAAAATGATGTTATTGTAAATTTTGATATTTTAATATGACTAGTATTATAATTAAAAAGTATCTGGTTTCTCTCAAACCAAATATACCAACATATTATAATGAATAAAGTATCTAGTAAAAATCTATTTCTCCTTTTAAACTCAAATCTTAAATTATTCCAGTAGAAATCACAATCAGAAACTTTAGTTGTAAGGATAAAGTTAAAGATTTTAAGAGTATTGTTAAGAATGAGCAAGTATCCATACAATCATAAGAAAGATGATTAATATCTTCAAAATACAATTTACAAAAAGTACATTTATTATCAATTTGCATATTAGTTTCCCATGCATGATTAACCACATATGAATCTTAGCTTTGGCGGAGTGTTAGGTTTCCAAATAAGATTAAAAGAGTTATTAGTAACGCCCGAGAAATTAGGAAATTAATATAAAGAATTAAAAATGAATTTCTTATTTTTCCCAATCCCAGTTAATAATATCAATTTCATTATCAATGTTATATAAATTCAATTTTGCACATTATAAAGAGAATTTTTTAAGAATTGCACCTTCTAAGATTCTATTAAAACTAAAGTTCCAAGAGGGGTCATTATCCAAATAAAAACATATATAATTAAAGCATTTTTAAATTTACAAATATCAAAAAGCTCTTTAAAGAGTTTTGTTTTGTTTTGTTGTGTTTGGATTCTATCCTAAGAGGAATGATAGATATTCAACGATCCTGCCAAAAAGAAGTATTATTTCCTAAATGAACAATCTTATTAGTACCAATGTTAAAAATCTCATGACATTTTAAAATTGATTTCAAAAAATTAGATAATTTATAAATAACTATAGGTGTAATTTGGTATAAATTATTACTACCGTTATAATAATGTTTAGAAATAATTTCTTTCCAAATAGAATTATCATTTCTTACTTGATTAATACTTAAGTACTAATTACCATGTTAACTAGTGATTAAGTACTAATTATCTCAATTAATTAATTAATCATTAAAATAAATAAATAATTAATTATTTTTAGTTACTTAATCAAAGTTTTGAAAACACTTTGCAAATATAATATTTAAGTAAAAAACACTTTTTAGATTTTTTCAAAGCCAGTTCGTTTTACGAACTGCACTTATAGCGACTATCGATATATGACCCGTAATTTTTAAAACTTGGAATTATATCTAAATAGCTTTCAAAATTCTACTCTTTTAAATTTTAATTTACTTTTATAAACTTTGGATAAAGTTTTTAAAAGTAGAAATAAAGTCTAAAACTTTTGTAAGACTCTTTTAGAAAGTAACGCAAGTAACGCGGCAAATTTTTACAAGGGATTTCGATGTTGCAAAACAAGAAACTTAAATGCTAACTTCTTTAGCATATAACACATAGTGTTACACAACATCTATCACATGCCATACATAATCCATAAGGTAAAAATTACTGCTTTAAACTCTAGCTTCTCTTATTGACTTTATTTTCAAGTTCATAACAAATGCAACATCTAATCACACTAAGTATAAAACAACATTATAGTAAACTATACAACCAATATTATTTTCCATTCAAACAAATAACAATTTAGGAATCAAGTAAACAACAAAATAAAGTTTAAAACTTTATATAAAAAAGTGGGCTTTTACTCACTTTAAAGCTACCAAAAGCTTACTAACTTGACCCAATCTTTTCTATCATTAGAGCACAACATATATCCTAGCTTTGCCTTAGGAAAAATTGCATTTTGGAGACCTTCAAGGCTAAGATAATTCAGCCCAAGGGGAGCATAGGGCTTGGCCAAGCTTGAATGCGGTAGTGGCTTTTCTTTGAAAAGATTGAGGTGTAGAAAAGGAAGGAAAGGTGCTTGAACAAGATTTAAGAGTTTTAAAAGTGATAAAACTAAGAAATTTAAAAAAAAAATCACATGTAAGGCATTAATAAGTTTTAAGAGGTTTGAAAACCAAAATGGAGTTTTTGGAAAGAGAAAACAAAAGTTAGGAAATGAAAATGAATGAGAATGGAAAAAAAAAAGCTCTTACGTAAAATGGTATAAAACGATTACTAAAATATCTCTTTGAACGTTACCCTCCATTCAAGCCTTGCCACCTCATCATCATTTCTCCTTCATCGTTGAAAATCATGAAAATATTTCCCTTCCCCCTTCAATACTTTGAGCCAACATGTATTTAATAACATTGTACTTATGTTTTTTAGTGATATGACCGGTTAAATTTTAAGTATATTTAACTTTACGTAACAAGTCACATCTCACTTTTATATTAACTTAAGAAACTACATATACATATATATACATATATGTATGAAAACATATTCGAATTATTTATAAATGTATGTAAATATGCTTACAAAAGAGTTTATAATGTTTCTGACAACTTTTAGCTGACGAAAAGTCGAAAATTTAGAAAACGATTTCCGGTCACATTTTCAATTTTTCTTTGAACTAAATATATTTGTAAACAAATTTGAAAAACTATTTCACTATTATTATTTAAATGATTTTTATTTTAATTATAAAACCTATTATTTAAATATTTAAAATTAATTAAATATTTGCAAATCAAAGCGGTGAAATTCCAGGTCATTTCAAAGCCTTTGTGCGAAGTTATCCTAAGAACTCTCTGCAATATTGCTTTACGAAGACAACTTATGAATATCCGACCTTGTTTCGAAAACATTTTTAAATCCAACCTAATCTGAAGGGTTTTGAACATAATGTGAAATTCAATCTCATCTAAAGGAATTTGGAAAACAACTTGAAATCTAAATTCCTATAAAGGATTTCGAAAGGCAATTTGAAATCTAACTTTATCTAAAGGATTTTTGAAAAATAACTTGAAATGTAACCTCGTCTAGACAATTTCTAAAAACAACTTTAAATCTAACATCGTCTAAAGGATTTCAAAATATAACTTGAAATCTAACCTCCTCTAGTGGATTTCAAAAAATGACTTGAAATCTAACCTCATCTAGAGGACTTCGAAAATAATTTGAAATCTATCCTCGTCTAGAGAATTCTGAAAAGCAATTTGAAATCTAACCTCATCTAGAGGATTTCAGAGAATATTTTGAAATCTAACCTCGTTTAGATGATTTCGAAAAATAACTTGAAATCTAACCTCATCTAGAGGATTACGAAAAACAACTTGAAATATATCCTCATCTAGAGGATTTCGGAAAATAATTTGAAATGAGTGCCTAGAGGAAAAAATACTCAGATATTATACTCAAGTCATCTAGACTTGGTCTCACTTGGGTATTGGGTTTTTAGATAACTACCACTGGCGGTATAATGCTTATATTTTGCATGCGGCTGACGTGACTCGCTATGCAGCACCATGCATGGTAATTTTGACCATAGCTCACTCTTTGCATGAAAAGATTCGGCTATGGCTCACTCTTTTGCACAACACTTTGGTTGTGGCTTACTCGGTACATGCGGCACGGTCAACTTCCCATTACTCATTCTTTGTATGACACGATCGGTCGTGGCTCACTATCATTGGGGATTTACGCAATGCATGGTTTTTCTGGACCACGGCTCACTATATTGGGAGTCTACCTAATTTTCTAATCATTTTGGGACTACTCAACTTACTAATCTCTTTGGGGATCTATCTGACTTATAAATCTTTTTAGGAATCTACCCAACTTGCTAATCTTTAGGAAATCTACCCAACTTATTAATCCTTTTAGGTATCTACCTAATTTAATAATTTCTTTGGGAATCTACCCAACTTGTTAATCTTTTTGGGAATCTACCTAATTTTATAATCTCTATGGGTACCCAATCTTACTAATCTTTTTGGGAATCTATCCAACTTATTAATCTTTTGGGAATCTACCCAATTTAGTAATCTTTTGGGAATCTACCTAACTTAATAATCTTCTTATAGTCTACCAAGTTTTACTAATCTTTTGGGAATCTACCTAACTTATTAATCTTTTTGGGAATCTACCCAACTTATTAATCTTTTTGGGAATCTACCTAATTTTACTAATCTTTTGGGAATCTACCCAACTTATTAATCTTTTTGGAATCTACCCAATTACAAACTGAGTAATTTCAATAAGGAAAAATCATTTTCTTGGTGAAACTAAGTAATTGCCATGAGACGAAATCATTTACTTGGTGAAACGAAGTAATTACTGTAAAGCGAAATCATTTTCTTGGTGAAATTAAGTAATTTCCGTGAGGGGAAATCATTTACTTGGTGAAACTAAGTAACTGCCGTGAGGTGAAATCATTTTCTTGAAGAAACTATGTAAGTGCCGTGAGATGAAATTATTTACTTGGTGAAACTAAGTAATTATCGTACGACGAAATCATTTACTTGATGAAACTAAGTAATTGCCATGAGGAGAAATCATTTACTTGGTGAAACTAAGTAATTGCCATGACGTAAAATCATTTACTTGGTAGAGGCAAAAGCATGGCTTTAAAACTTGTAGGACACTACTTGATCAGAGTAGTACCATGACTAAGACGTTTTGATGTACTTTTGAAAGCTTCATGATATTACTTGATCATGGAAATAATCACGACTAAAAAACTTTGATGCAATGTTTGAAATGACTAATACCTAAGAAGATTGAAGTTTCATGTGGTATATCTGAGTTACGGCTGAAAGATTGGTAATTGCCTCAAACTTTCAATAAAACTTTTACTCGGGTGGCAACCTCGTAGCTTTAGATGCTCGGAATTCCAAGTCCAAGGTATTATATTGCCATCCGGCCTCTTTAATCTATATGTTCCTGGCGGGGTGACATCGTGAATTAGAAAGGGTCCTTCTCAATTTGGATCTACAGGTCCATCTGTCGGATCCTTGGTGTTTGACATTATCTTTAAGAGGACGAGGTCCACTTTCTTAATTTTTCTGGTCCGAACTCACTGGTTGTAGTATCGGGTCATCCATCGAATATACTCTATTGTTCTTAAAGTAGCTTGGTTTTTGAGTTGGGTAACAGATTCAATGACTCCTTTCAGAGTTCTGCATTATGCTGCTTATTATAATAATACGATTCAATTTATAACTCAACTGGGAGCATGGCTCTGAAGCTATAAACTAGGGAGAACGGAGTATGTTCTGTTGAGGTCTTAGAGCTTGTCCTATATGCCCTATAAAACGAAAGGCAATTCACCTACCCAATTGCCTTGGGCTTTTTTCAATCTTTTCTTTAAACAGGCTTTGATAGTTTTGTTGGCTACCTCTATGCAACATTTGCTTGTGGATGAGCTATTTAAGAAAAACTCTTGATGATACCATAATATCAACAATACTCTGCAAATTCTCACTCTTGAACTGAGTGCCATTGTCCATAATGATCTTATATGGAAGGTCGAATCTAGATACGATATTCCACATCACAAACTTTATTACTCGATGAGAGGTTATGTAGCTAAAGGTTCTACCTCAACACGTCTAGTAAAGTGATCGACCACTACTACAGCATATCTTGCTTCTCCTTTAGTAATCGAAAGGGGTCTGATGAGATCAATGCCCTAAATATGAAGGCCTATGGACTCACCATCGGGGTTAGCTCACTAGGAGAGGCTCTCCGGTCAACATACTATATCTCATCATTTACTTGTTAAAAATCATGATTTGATTAATATAATTCATCATTTTACAATGCGACTCAATTTATGTGATCAAATCATGAAATTGAAAGGTTCGATTTTTTTGATTATAATGATTTCCTCTGTAAAAACTCATTTATGAAATATTAACTAAATAATTCCATCTGAAATTATTTTTAAAAATGAATTTACTTTGTTATAATCATTTTCTTTTAAATGATCATAGCTTGAATTTATTTGAATAAAAAGATATGAATTTATTTCTATTCTTAAGTCATGAATACAACAGACAACAGAGACCATAGATTTATGCACAAGGACATATATATTGTATATACAAAGAAGTTTAAACTATATTCAAACATAAAAACATCCATGCACATCATATATTCATCAACACAACACGGATCTAATACATGCATCAAATAAATAAGAACTCTTAGCTTTTAAAAGTTTCTATTTACTCACTGTTAGAAACAGAGAACAGGCTTGATGTTGAAATTGAAGCTTGCTTTAATCTGGTAATTACTACAGATTTTGATCTGATCTTTAAGTTTTAATCTGATTTGAAACTGAAGCTTGCAACTTGTTTTTGATGTTTGATTGAATTGCTAGCTTGATATCAGGTATAAAAACTTGGAAACTGATGTTGTATTTTTTCCTTTCGATTTCAGGTTTGCAAATTTGGTTACAGGTTCATTCTTTTCTGGTTTGAAGAAATATTTGAGTTATAGATTGTTTTTAGTTATAGGATTGAGTTTCTCTTAGTTTTGAATTGAAGAGGATAGAAAAAGAAATGAAGGTAAGAAAGCATGTTTTTATAAAGGCTAAAATGATTTATTAAAAATTAAAGAAAATTGAAATTAAAAGATGACACTTGTAAAATTTTCTAATATTTTTCATTACATAAGTTTATCTCATTACACTTGTTATTAAGGTTATTTAATTTATAAACACTTGTCATGATGTATTTATAATTATTTTTAAAATGTTTTAAAAGCTTTTTATATTAAATTTCCTAATTAAATAAATAATTTTCTAAATTTATATAAATAAATAATTTTAAAGTAAATATTATAAAACAAATTATATACTAATAAAATCTTATACATGTATTTCAAAATCCAAAATATTTTAAAATATCTATCCTTTGAATTTCAGATTTAAATCCAAATTCAACTTCAAATTAAGTTCAAAAATCCAATTTAAAGTCAATTTAAAAAATATATATCCACACATATAAAACAACACATTCAATTTGAAAATAACAATTCTATTTTCTTTAAAATCTATTTATATTTATATATAAAAACAACACATTATTATTATTGTTTGAAAATAAAAAATTTGTCAAATTTTAAATAATTTATAAAAGAGATTATCACATTATTTATAAAACTTCTATCACTAAATGTATTAATGTATCATATGTTTTATATGTTTATGAATTGTATTTTAAACTTTATATATTTACAAATAATATTTATTAAGCAATATTTAGAAAGAAAATAAAAGAAACCTTTTCGTTAATTTTATTTAAATTTAAACTTAAGCTAAAATATAATTTAAACAATTAAACATTTACCTTAAGTATTTTAAAACTATATTGTTAACTATTTAAATAACCTTTGAAAAGTTTTATATTAAATTAATCATAACTTCCAAATTACCAATATATATTAGAATTTGAAAACATGATTTTATTTTTAAATGCAAACCAAAGCCTTTCTATTTACAATATATACAAATATATATTCATTATAAATAGAAAACATTTTATTATCTTTTAAAGGATAAAATTCGCCAATTAAATATTTACTTGCTTTTTAAATGATAAACTTGCCGATTTAAATTAAAATTATAAAAGAAAATTATCAAATTAATTTAATTACTAATACAGATTATTAAATTGATATTGCCAAAAATTCCAGGTCATCTCATTCCTCCCCCCTTAAAAGAATTTCGTCCCCGAAATTTAAAAGCAAAGATAATTTAATAACCCATCAAAGATTTTAATTTTAAACCACAAGCATATATTATAAACCATATGCTAACAACCATAGCAACCAATTCACTCAGTCAAACAAATTTAATGATCCTAACACAAATCAGGATAGATCTTCCTAACATTATCTAGAGTTTCCCAGGTATAAACACTAGGATAATTGCTCTACCGAATCCAAACTAGCTACACCTCTAAGCCTCTGAGCTCCTACTCACCTCAATCTACAATCTGAACAGGATATCAAACCATAGTCAAGTCCGACTCAACTACCAAATCTTTCTGAACTGCTGATTCTAAAACCAGTGATGGATCATACACGTACTCCCTCAGAGATACGTGAAACAGATTGAATCCCAGTCTTCCAAACTGGAAATTCAATTCTGTAGGCCAAACACTTATCCTTACAAGAACATAGAAAGATCCAATATATCTCGGAGCTAGATTCCTATTTTACCAAATCTTATAGCTCATTTAATCGGAGAAAACTTTATCCAAAATCAAATCTCCGACTTAGAAATCCAAATTCCTCCGTCTCTTGTCCACAAAATTCTTCTGACGAACCTGGCTGCCTTCATCCTTCCTGACCAGCCCAACCTTTGCTGATGCCTCTTGAAACAAACTGGACCAAAAATAACCAAACAAAATGATCCTCTTCAAGATCTACCAAAATCAAGAACAAACTCTACTTCACAATCATTAGTAGACTTCAAACTTACTTCTCCTATCCGAAAAAGACAAAACAGGTGAACTTGCCAACCTTGCCTCAGATCCTGAAAATTTTCTTATAGAAACCCTCTAATCCAAGAAAACTGCAAATTTCAAAGGAGTCTAGGGTTGCTTCCACTCTAGAACAGCTGCCACCTTGCTTTCGCTGCACAACTCTGAGCTAGAGTAGATGAGAATGCTGATGATGAACACGAGCACAGACTTGTCCAATACATCCTAGAAGACACGATTCATCAGATCCATAAAGAGAAAATTCAGAAGTTCCACGAAATCCTGGGTTGCTTCACCAAACCTTCTCTCTAGGAGCCATCCTTCTTCTTAGCTGAACCATCGGTGTCACTCCTGGAATCCTAGCGGATATGAAACTCAGTCTCCAGATGCTATGGCAAACCTTGATTACTACGAAGACATCCGGAATAAATCTCTGACAACTCCTATATTCCTTAGAAATGCCTCGATCTCAAGCAAAAGATTACTCAAGAGAACACTTAATTATCGCAAGTCACTTTTGTGATCTACCCAGCCTAATTTCCAAAGATATTGTTCTCTCGTTACCAATCAAAATAGCTTATACTAATCTAGCCAATCCATCGAAGAAATGGGTCCACTCTGTTGCTTCTAAACTCCATCTCTAGAACACTGCTTAGTCAAATGACCTTCTTGTCGGCACACAGAACACTCTGAGCTGCAACGTTGACACGGATGCCAAAGACTTCCTTATCCAAATCTCTTCGAACCTCAAAGCCATATCATCCAATCCCACACAGAGCCTAGAGATGGGCAGACATCTCCTCAAGAAATTCAGGCCTTAACCCAAACACAAACACCCTGCTGAACCTAGTCTCATCACCGATGCAGACACACTTCTATAAACTTTCTCCAAAAGAAACATCTTTAGAAACATCCATAGTTACTGCGTCTCACCACACAGCTTCTCCTTCCTGAAGTTGCCAAGATACTATCACTCACTTCTGCTAAACCGACAGATCCAAATTGGCACTACAAAGATGGACTCTACACCTTGAAAAGGCTTCCTTCAAGATTGGTGAAATCCTTACACCACTGTAAAGCTTACTCGAGACGGTATTGGATCTACAGCCTCGGCATATAGAATCAACCCTCGAACTTCTTCCATTGGTAGTTGTGCTACACACACCACTACCTTTCCTACCTCTAGAACTCATATTAAAAAACCCGAACAGGTAACCCAACAAATAGGTAGAAATATATATATATATATATATATATATATATATATATATATATTACCAAAATTACAAGTACGCTCTTTTAAGAAGAAATTACTCCAAAATCTAGGTATTCACTCAACCTAGCGCTCCGATACCAAATGAAAGGACCTGCCTTTCTCTCCATAGAAAGACGCATCATTATTAAGAAAAAAAAGGGATAGAAAAGAGAAAAGATAGAGAAGAAAGAACAAAAAAACATTAGAATCTCATGGCGGAACGAATAAATTATATTAATCACATAAATATTACATAATATACAACATCTATCAGAGTTACACAGCTTATACATCACAAACTAGACGGTTATAAACACCTGTCTATCATACACTTCACAATACAACACAAAGATACCACCATAGCGGAAACACCTATATATCTACAGACGCTAAAGCCCTCTGCTCCAATTCTCCTCCAGAATTCGTCAAAGCTACCTGAATCCCTTGGCAACTCGTAAAAATTTGAGTACCCAAGAGTTTAATAAAATAGAAAATAAACTCCGGGTCAGACATGGGTATGGTGTGAGTAAACGGGTTAAAGTTGCTTAATTTTGAAAAACCTTTGAAAACAAAAGGTATCTCGTAAGACTTCTCCAACATAAACATGGAAAAAAATTTACCTTACGATAACCAAAACATTTGATAGGAAATGCAGTTATATTATAATGTTGTCTAGGGTTTTCAAGTAAATACGGAAATAGATGGAATGCTTACATCTCATGTTCCAACATAGTTGGGCATAATCAAAACGTACGACACTTGTTGGAGATTGGATTCCATACAATGGCAGGGCTACTGGGGTACCGTCCGTCACAGTAAGTGGCCTAGATCACCGTACCGAGGATCCACCCTAAATCCCATGCAACACAAGGTCAGAACCATCCCTTACTGGATAGTCCCGAACAAGACAACTCCGCAGTTGTTTGCAACCAACTGCCCACATCGCCGAATAAAAAGGGACCTCTAGACAGGGAAAATCTTGTCCTACTTGAGCGCGACTCATTTAGCCTTGCTGCACCTCCCATGTTTTAGCCATTCCCAGTAGATGAGGCTTGAGGCTACGATTACATTTATAGAACACATCTATCTTCGAATGCTCATCGTCCACTTGACGATGTTCTGAAAGCATTTAATCCATACAAGTTCGTTCCGGGTTCGAACGAAACCGAAGGCACTATCTCATTACACTCATTTTGGAATCACCCTTAGAGTTAACGACAATAGCCCCTGCACTCTGAATCCTAATCTCGATCATCACTTGAGATTCACGACTTATCGTTTAATTTGGATCGATGTGGTTTTCGGATATCCAAATTTGGAAATCCGATCCCGGTCTCACCGAAATCCAAAATTCCATCTTCTAAGGTCAAGTTGTTTTAAAGTTAAAACAATTCAATTCTATTATCTGTATTCACACAGATAGATAATTCACATTATCACAAATATATAATCCATATCATCACAATTCAATCAAAGCATCCAATATCGCAGATAAGCACATATCCCATATCAAAGATATCAAACAATCCAAGGCATTCAATATCATTCAGCCATCCATAAGCAAAGATTAATTAATCACATCATCTCTAATTAATTGAAAATAAATTAAACTAATTACTTCCATCCCTATAAATCCTGCTTACTTAACCATTAATTAATTACAAACCAATTAATTAATTATTTTTTAATTATCCATCTTAATTAATCAACCTTGATTGATTATTCTTTAATTACATTAAGTAATTAGCCTTTAATTAATTACACAAATTAATTATTATTAACCAATTATAGTAATTATCCTTTAATTACTCTCATTAATTAATTAACTATAATTAATTACATTGACCCTTAATTAATTACATTAATAAATTACTCTATAATCATTTCATTGATTAATTATCCTTTAATTAATCATATAAATCAAACCTTAATTACTTTCATTAATTACATTAATTAATTAATTGCATTAATTAATGATCCTCTAATTATTTTCTTTAATTAATCACTCTTCTTGATTATTACATTTAACAAGAAATCTTTACTTAATCACATTCATTAATCAACCTTGATTAATCATATTTAGTAATTAACAACCCTTAATTAATTACATTACTTAATTAACTTCTAAATAAATTTTATTAATCAATTCTTAAAATAATTACACTAAGTAATTAATTCTTAATTACTTCCACTAAGTAATTATCCTTCTTATTAATTACACAAAGTAATTAAACCCAAAACTACTTCCATTCTTTAATTAGTTACATCCAGTAATTACCCATTAATTACTTCACTAAGTAATTACATTTTATAAATTACATTAAGTAATTATACTTAACTAATTCCATAAATGATTATCCTTAATTAATTAATCTAATTAATTATCTTAAATTAATCATATTAATTAATCATTTCATAATCCCTAGTTAATGATATTTATATTAACTATTAACAATTCTTTAATTATTTTCCTTAAGTATTTATACTTCAGTTAACCATTATTGATTACAGATTAATTAATTCTTAGTTACCAGTTAATTAATTTCTAATTACCAATTAATTAATCTCTAATTATAAACTAATTAATCTTAATCACTTAATTAATTAGTCCTTAATTATCAATTTAAATAAATCTTTAATTAATTATAACCCTTAATTATTCCAGTAATTACAATATTTATTACATTTTAAAATACTTAGGAATTTTATTTCAAAATTGTCCTAATCATATAATTACTTTAAAATCAAATAAGTTCAAACATTACTTTATTATTTAAATCTTGGAAATCTTGTCTAAAACTTGTTTAAACACTTGCTTGGAAACTAATTCATTTTAAAATATACTTTAAACCTTTAAACTTGCTTGAAAACATTTTGTTTTTTAAAAAAACTTAATTTATTTTCAAAACCAGGTTACAAATTTTATTTTGAACCCATACTTAAAAACTTGATTTAAAACTTCTTCAAGCTTTACTAAAACCTGGAATCCATAATACTTCACAAAAACATGTTCTTACTTAGTTTTAAAAATCTGTATTCTGTTTTTAAAAAAAACTGTTCAAGTCTTATTATAAAAATCTTAAAACAGGTTATACAGATATTTACCCGAGTCATTCCCGACTCTCCCCATGTAAACCCCCCGGCAAAACACGATACACTCTCGAATCATCTTCCTTCGAGCCACAAATGCAACCAACATGAGGAGCGACCCGAGAAAAGCTTGTCTTCCTAAAAAAACTTCACACATTTGATACAACGTGCATGTGTGCACCTGCTTCAATCACCAGACCACTTCAGATCTTCGCCGAGGCATCCAGCAAATCGATGATCACCACGTCGTCCTCTCCGACCCCACAAATCCACGAATCCTACAGCAAATCAAAAACGGACCCCTAGATCGAAAATTGGAAAACACAACCCAATCGAAATCCAACCCTAACGATCGCCTCCAACCACCTGTACCTGCGCCGACCTACTTAGAGTGATGTCCCAACACCAGCTTCAATTTCCCCCATATGTGATCATCTTCGGTGTTGCGCCGTCGTCGTTCTAGCCTCGACTACCACGACATACAAAGCAGCTCTACAAACCTTAGATCACCATCGAACTGCCACCGCGACCCTCTAGAAGTACCCTGGCCGATATTTCTGAGATCACAAACCCCCTGCTATCTTCAGCCCGAAGCATGCCGACTCTCCTCTCAACGTTCGTCGGAATCCGACCAAAATACAAATTCCGATCAACATACTATATCTCATCATTTACTTATTTAAAAATCATGATTTTATTACTATAATTCATCATTTTACAATGCAATTCAATTTATGTGATCAAATCATGAAATTGAAAGGTTCGTTTTTTCTGATTATAATGATTTCCTCTGTAAAAACTCATTTTCGAAATATTAAATAAATAATTCCATCTAAAATTTTTTTAAAAATGAATTTACTTTGTTATAAACATTTTCTTTTAAATGGTCATAGCTTGAATTTATTTGAATAAAAAGATATGAATTTATTTCTATTCTTAAGTTGTGAATACAACAGACAACAGAGACCATAGATTTATGCACACGGACATATATATTGTATATACAGAGAAATTTAAACTATATTCAAACTTAAAAACATCGATGCACATCATATATTCATCAACATTACACAGATCTAACACATGCATTGTTAGCACCAAAATTGGTCACTAACACCCTTGAGTAGAGTTATGTAGAGAGATTAATAAAGAGAGTAAATTAAAACAGAAGAATAGTGTAATTCAATGCCAAAAGAACAACAAAAACGAGAACACCAGATTTATAGTGGTTCGGCGTAATTTCCTACAACCACTTTGAGTTTAATCTTTATTGTTTTCTCAATCACTTGAATACATATACAATCCGTAAATAAATCGCTTGAGTACAAGTTTGAATCAAAAAGAGGAGAGTATAAAAAATGGCAGAGTCTCCCCAGTGTTCTCCAAAAAAGGTCCCTTTTGTTGTGCCCCTGCCTCTCTATTTATAGACGAAGATGGGTTGGACTCCCCTAATGGGCCTAGGAACAATGGCCTAGGAACAGTGTACTTCGGCCCTTGGTAAGTAACTTCTGCGCACCAAGCCATAGATGTCGAACGGCAATTGTCGAACGAGGCTTGTACCGAACGATGCTTGCCGAACGAGGCTTGCGTCGAACGAGGCTTGTGCCGAACGAGGCTTGCCGAACGAGGCTTGCCGAACGAGGCTTGTGCCGAACGAGGCTTGCCGAACGAGGCTTGCCGAACGAGGCTTGTCGAACGAAGCTTGTGTCGAACGAGGCTTGTGCGGCTTGCCGAACGAAGTTTGCGCCGAATGAGGCTTGCCGAACGAAGCTTGTGCCGAACGAGGCTTGCCGAGCCATCTGGACCGAGCGACGTGTGCCGAACCATTCTTGTTGACCATGCCTAAATGCCAAACATGTTGACCGCATCAAACCCGTATGCTACCAGGCTCCTCTTGGTCAGAACCTTGTCTAGTGCTAATAATAATATCTTCAACTGTCGTTTTGTAGCCGGGCCAAGGTGCCGGTTAACATGCATCAAATAAATAAGAACTCTTAGCTTTTAAAAGTTTCTGTTTACTCACTGTTAGAAATAGAGAACGGGCTTGATGTTGAAATTGAAGCTTGCTTTAATATGGTAATTGCTACAGATTTTGATCTGATCTTTGAGTTTTAATCTAATTTAAAACTGAAGCATGCAACTTGTTTTTGATGTTTGATTGAATTGCTAGCTTGATCTCAGGTATAAAAACTTGGAAACTGATGTTATATTTTTTCCTTCTGATTTCAGGTTTGCAAATTTGGTTACAGGTTTTGTTTTTTTTCTGGTTTGAAGAACTATTTGAGTTATATATTGTTTTTAGTTATAGGATTGAGTTTTTCTTAGTTTTGAATTGAAGAGGATAGAAAAAGAAATGAAGGTAAGAAAGCATGTTTTTATAAAGGCTAAAATGATTTATTAAAAATTAAAGAAAATTGAAATTAAAAGATGACACTTGTAAATTCTTTTAACATTTGTCATTACATAAGTTTATCTCATTACACTTGTTATTAAGGTTATTTAATTTATAAACACTTGTCATTATGTATTTATAATTATTTTTAAAATGTTTTAAAAGCTTTTTATATTAAATTTCCTAATTAAATAAATACTTTTCTAAATTTATATAAATAAACTATTTTAAAGAAAATATTATAAAACAAATTATATGCTAATAAAATCTTATACATATATTTCAAAATCCCAAATATTTTAAAATATCTATCCTTTGAATTTCAAATTTAAATCAAAATTCAACTTCAAATTAAATTTGAAAATCCAATTTAAAGTCAACTTATATATATACATATATAACAACACATTCAATTTGAAATTAACAATTCTATTTTCTTTAAAATCTATTTATATTTATATATAAAAACAACACATTATTATTATTGTTTGAAAATAACAATTTTGTCTAATTTTAAACAATTTATAAAAGAGATTATAACATTATTTATAAATTACTTCTATCACAAAATGTATTAATGTATCATATATTTTATATGTTTGTGAATTGTATTTTAAACTTTATATATTTACAAATCGTATTTATCAAGCAATATTTAAAAAGAAAATAAAACAAACCTTTTTGTTAATTTTATTTAAATTTAAACTTAAGCTAAAATATAATTTAAATAATTAAACATTTATCTTAAGTATTTTAAAACTATATAGTTAACTATTTAAATAACCTTTGAAAAGTTTTATATTAAATTAATCATAACTTCCAAATTACCAATATATATTCGAATTTGAAAACATGATTTTATTTTTAAATGCAAACCAAAGCCTTTCTATTTACATTATATACAAATATATATTCATTATAAATAGAAAACATTTTATTAGCTTTTAAAGGATAAAATTCACCAATTAAATATTTATTTACTTTTTGAAGGATAAACTTGCCAATCTAAATTAAAATTATAAAAGAAAATTATCAAATTAATTTAATTATTAATACAGATTATTAAATTGATATTGCCAAAAATTTCGGGTCATCACAATTAGAAAAGATCGGAGGTTGGGAGCCGCCCTCTCTCTAGTGCCAAAAATGTTAGACGGATTTTTCGTCTAAATAACACTCAAGCTTTCAGAACCTTGTTCTGAAAGGATGCTAATAAATTGAATGAACGCTGAAACTATGTAGATAATAAGTGCCGATAAGTAAAGAGATAAGGGATTTATAGTGGTTCGGGACTGAGATCCCTATGTCTACTTTGAAGGTTCTGCCTGGGCCTTCATTCGTCAATTATATGTAAAAGTACATTTGTTACAAAGTCTTCCATTAATGATCTTTTGATTAAATCTTTCTAAATAGAGTAAGGAATGTGGAATGATTGTAGAATGTCATAAAATCTCTAGTCAGGCCCTTTTTAGTAGCGTGTAGTCCTCTATTTATAGCAAATTTTTGAAGTTCATGCATTGGTGTAGGAGCTTTCACATGGATTGATGACATATCTTGCTATAGGTAGCTTGGATTCAAACACCTATCATTATCTTATGAAGAGTAGTTTGATGTGGATTGATGACTTGGCGCTTTTATATATAGTCCTTTGATTACATTCGTTTATTTGGTCGTTGATCTCAATCTGTTGTTATTTGAGCTGTTGGTTTTGATACTCGTTGAAATGTCTTTGGTCTCAGTGCTTGCCGCTCTCGACTGAGCTTATTGTCTTAATTGGACAATGGTCTTGATCTTAATTGAAATCTTTGCTCATGCTTTCGGATTTAATGTTCTCAAATATTGAGCCTGGTGCTTAAGCTCTCGATGGATAACAAATAACGGGTCTCGAAATAACAAGCCAAGGGGATTTTCTTTCAAATATTCATAATTAGTACTAGGTGCACATTATGATGTAAAATGTTTTGTGGAAATTATGAAGGTTTATAAAAAGAGTTTTATAATTATAAATGAAGTTTTATAAAAAGATTATTACAAATGAAGTTTTATAAAAAGATTATTACAAATGAAGCTTTATAAAAGGAGTTTTATAATTATATTCGAAAATTTGTAAAAGAAGTTTTATAAATGAATTTGGAGTTTTATAAAAAGAGTTATAAATTAATTTGGAGATTTCTAAATGGAGTTTTATAAATAATATTTTTATAAAAGGAGTTTGTAAATATAAAAGAGTTTATAAATAGAAAGGAGTTTCATAAAAAAAATTGTAAAATGGATTAATAAAAAATTATTATAAAAAGAATGAGATTTGATTTCCATAAATGATCATTTTAGATTGTGGTGGTATGGAAAGTATTCTATTCATACTTAACACCAAATTCTGAGGTATAAAAACTCATCTCTATCTTGAGAATTAAGAACATGTGTCAAGGCAAAGATAGTTTCATAACTCGTCTGATCTCATTGTTAATCGAAGGTTAGTGCTAACTGAAAATGGAAAGTGGTGATAAGTATATTTGGTCTAGTTTCTATATGATCCATTTACTTAAACCAAAAATAAAGTGTTTTGTGTTTATTGTTACCAATGTCTTAAATGACATTTTTAATCCTAAATAAGTATGGTTTTGGAAAATGAAATCTTTCTTAAGATTTGTGAATATACTTATACAGTTGAGATAAGTATATGGTTAAATTTCCTTAGTATTAAAAGTGCGGTGTTTTGTGAATATACTTATACCATTGACAAAAGTATATGGAAAAGTTTTCTAAGTATTGGAAGTTAAATGTTTCGTGAGTATACTTATACAATTGAGATAAGTATATCAATATTTTTCAAGTATTGAAAAGAGTTGAAAAGGGTTTATGGATATATCTTTGTTAAAGTATTTTAACACATGAACTTACAATGCGGTTTTGATTAATGAAAGAGTTTATCGGTGGCTTGTGTGCTTAATCATGCTTAGTTTCTGTATGGAATTAAATCTATGGTTGGATTATTATTTTTGTTTGATGGTTAAATAACCACCATGAAATATTGGCCAGTTTTAAAATTATTGTTGTCACTTAGAGAGACTGAGATCAAATATATTTTCTGAAAACCACTTCGAACCAGCATAAGCAATCAAATTAAAGACACCTTAAAGATGATCCAAAATGGATGTAGTAGAAGTAGTGCCTTCAGTTTGTTCATATCCTGAACAACTTGTATGGATGAATGCTAGCATTACATTATTGCCTAAAGGGCAATGTTGTCATTCCAAGTGCTATTTGCTAAAAAGGTTAAACATAGCCTCAAGCCTCGCACTTGGGAATGACAAAAATCAGGGGAGATGCAGTAGGGTATAAGGATCGCACTCATCAGTGTATGTGATCACCCTTCTAGATCACTATTTGTGGATTTGGTATGTGCACGAAAGCTCTTGAGGAAAAGGTTTCAAAGCAATCGGGGTGATGATATATTTAGTACAATCAGGTAAGGGGTAGGTCGGTTCTATGTTGGTAGGGGTTTTAGGCGAGGCCCTTGGTACATTTTCTAGAGGTGTACTGTGATGGGTGGTAACCTAATGCCTTGTTATTATATCGAACCCATTCTCCAATACGTGCCATTACAGACTTATTTGTATACCTAATACACTAGAATGTAAATAATGTAACTATTTCGACTATGATACAATATTTATTTAAACCCTAGACATTATTACAATACCACAAGATTTCTTATGAAATGTTTGGTTATCGTAAGGTAAAACACATCTGTGTTTACGTGTGGTGTTGTCTTATGAGATACCTTTATTTTGAAAGGTTTTTATAAATTAAAAACCTATACGATGTGCGTTTTTCACGCTGGTTTACCAGACCGATCCAGACGTTATTATCTTATAATGCTTGGGTCAGTCGGAGCATGTTTTCCAGATTTAATTTGGATGCTTTAGAGCTTTAGAAGACGGGCCCGATGCCTCCAAGACGTACACTTGTATATAATTTATTTTTTGTTGCATTTGTTGTTTGTATTTATCAACATTTGCAAGGACGGGTTATTAAAAATGTCCAGGTTGATGATTGAATAGTTTACTTTGATTGGTGTATGTATATTATAGTTTTCTTTTGTAAAAATCTATTGTATAATATATATTGCTCTATCATGATGTGAGATTATGTTTTGTTTTTCTTTCTTTTCCCTAACAATTTGTCTTTTTGACACTTGAATGCTAGACATATAAATGTCATGGATGTATTAGTGTCAACTTATGAGGGTCGAAAAGGCGGGTTGTTGCACATGGTATCAGAGCTTAGGTTGAGCAAACACCTAGGTTTTGGTGGGGTAACTTACTAGAGATTGTAACGACCCGTAAATTTCGACGATTTAATTTATTTAATAGAATTTTGTAATAAAAATTTAGTAGAAATAATAAAAGGTGATAAATATATATTGAATGCTAATTTAACAATGGTAATTTAAGCCTTTGTTTGTAATATGAATAAATTTTTCAATAAAAATTGGTGTAAGTATTGTACCTGAATATAATGGGAAGATAGAGAATATAGGTAAGGCATTTAATTAGTTAAGTGTAAATTTATGGGTATAATAACAATTCGTATACATTACCTAATTAATCTGTCAATTAATTTGTTAAAAAAATCAAAACATTTTAATTTGGTAAATAATTTGATGCGTATTGATAAGCGTTACTTTAACGATTAATTTTAAAGTGATGGGAAGAAAATAAGTAAAGTTATGCAGTAATAAATAAAGAAAAATATCGCAATAAATAGGAAACTGACATAACATTTATTTATATGAACGTTACTTATTGATTTGAGAGTAACGGAAGTGTGAACGTAGAATAAAATAAGCGTAGATTTATGTTAGGTAATTATTGAGAATATGGGGAATAAGTTGAAATAATATTAATTAAAAATTTATGCGTAAAACATGTTATGTAAGATATATTGATTCCATTTAATAAATTGAGGATTAATATTATCGAAGAGGATTAAATATGGTCTCAATGTAAATTTAGATAAGTTTTGAAATAAAGACTAATTCCATTCAGAAGATGACAATGGGTGCAATATTTTGATTTGTAAGCAATAGTAATAGGTTACATGTTTAATTAGTTGATAGAATTTGAATTGAAATAAATGTTAATACACTAAATAAATGTTACATTAATATGATAAGTAATACAATGTCTAGAAGTTTAATATAGAGTGTGTTAAGACGTAGAAATGGAAATTAGGAAGCAGTTGGAATTAAATGAATTTTAGGTGTATTTATGAGAAATTTACGTACAATTAAAGAGGCGAATGAAATAAATACCAACCGATTTTAGTGAATAACGGGATCTAAACCTAAATAAATAAATTCCTTGAAATTTTAATTTTAATTTTTGACAAATTGGATTTGTACTTTAATATTGAAAATTTTGGGATTATTCAAAAATAAATTAATGTAGGAAGTTGTTAAAGGATTCTGAATTTACCAAGTGGTCCAAACTGACAAAATTTGAAAATAATTAAAGTTGGATTGTAAATCTGATTCAATTAACCTATTATTAATTTATTTGTTTGGAATATAAAAAGTAATGATAGGGTTAATTAAAATTAAGGGTAGTTTAATTTGTATGTTATTTGGGATTAAGGCAAGATGGGTGGATATTAGGAGTTATATACTTAGATCATTCAATTTATTTGGATAACATTGTAATAAATGTAATTAAATGTACATTTACGTGAAATATAATACCATGCTTAATAGATTGCTAAGTTGTATATATTAAAGGGAATTTTATTAATTGTTTTTAAAAAACCTTAATTAATATGGTTGATAAATTTAATATAAGAAAAACCAATGAAATTCTTAGGAATAATGTAGGTTAATATGAGTTAGTAGTTAGGGTAGTGACTAAAATTGGTAATACATTGCAATTAATGTTAATAGTGTTGACATAAGCTAATAAATTTAAATGTTAATGCAATACCAATTTATGTATTTAAAGTGATTGCGAAATTGGAATTTGATAAATGCAGTAACTAACTCAGGGAAAATAGATTTTATGGAATCAATAAAAGATAGGTAAATTTAATGATTGTTTGGTGGTAATCTAAGCATGAATGGGAATAAATCGGGCAATAGTGAGAATTATTAATTATTACCCATCAATTTATTTAGAATCTAAATCAAATGCAACATTCGTTGTTATTTGTAGCTTATAGGTGGAAATAACGTAAACTTTATTCAGAATATGATAATTAGTTAGATTAAAAGAATGGAAGGCAGGATATATGGATTCATTTGGATTTAGAACATGATAATTTGAATTTATTGAATTTATTGGAAACTGAATAGAACATTTTATGTGATTGAAATTAAAGTTGGAATTCGGAGATGTTTTAGGAATTCCCATCTATGGGATACCAATAGATAGGATAATTAAATGAAAGGTCGACTAAAGGATTTCTGAAAAGTTAATTTATAATTTGTAGATAAAATAAAATTGAAGTTTTACACTGAAGTTAATAATGTACTCAGCATTTAAGAAACATCTTAAATTGTCTAAATTTGAATAAACAATGAAGTAATAAATAATAATTATTAATAAAATCCAAAATTTGGTAACCCGTTTTCAAATTAATGATAATTGGTGTTGGTATAGGCTATTTATTTAAGTAAAAGTGCGATGCCAAAAAAAAATGGATTGGAAGTAATTGTGAAATATAAATAAAATATTTTAGTAGGGAATTCAAATGTATATATACATAGAAATATGGATTTTTATAGTATGAAAACTTAGTCAATTTACAATAGTTAAATCTATTGAGAATGAATAAAAATCTAAGATAATTATTACGGTAATTCAGAAATTTAGTTGAAAATGGAAACTTATCTATGAATTAGGAATTTAATGAAATTGTGAATTTATATTGAAACTTATAAATGAAGCATCTAAATTTACATTTGTAAATACGTTTAAAATTCAATGTAAATGTCTGAGGAAGAAATTAATTTATTTACTAATCCGTAACGTATCCAATTAATATACAATATTCTGGTGGGCCAACAACCGTTTTGCGCGTTTATGATTCGTGCCCACCTATCCTATTTCACTTTGTCTATTTATAGGCTGTGTAAACCCTAGCCTCCATCTATCTTCATTTCTCTCTATGTGTTCTTTTCTTCAACTTCTTCTCTTCCAATGGCTGCAAAATTTCTAGATCCAATTACAGTCCAAAATAAAAATAAAAAATATTTCAAACTCCTCTAAAAATTCCAGAAAAATTATATGTCATAATTCTCGAAGAGCGTAATCTGTTGGTACTGTCCGTTTTTTTTTATTGGTGTTGTAGCATGCTCGAATTTGAGAAGAAGGACGTGGCCCATGACGTGGCATGGTGATGGGGTATATTTGTTTATTTTGTTTTATTTAATTTTTGTTTCAATCGAAATTTTCGAATAACTTTCTCATACGTAGTCCGATTCACGCGAGATTTTTTTTATTAGGATCGTAATTAAATTCCAGATCTGTTGACACTGGTTTGGACCAATTCGGAGACCGTCGAATTTTTGAGTTTAAATTGAATTTAAATTCGATTTAAATTCAAAAGGTGAGTGTTTTAACCCACTCACAATTTCTAAAATTTCTTGTGTTTGTTAAATTAATTTAGATATGGGTAGAAATTTTTTATGACTGTTTGGTATGTTTTATTCACTATTTCTGTTTAAACGCATTTATTTAATATAACTGTAAATTTATTTATTTATTACCTATAAATTTGACAGTTAGAATTTATTTATTTCATATTAACTGCCAGGCATAGTTATGTTAAATTTTATTTCATATTAACTGCCAGTTAAGTTTACGTTTATTTTTGCATATAAACTGCCAATTAACAGTTATTAAATTTATTTTGAGTATAAACTGATAATTGATACCATTATTTATCACCTGTTATATATTGATGATTGTTTGAAATTGGATGATGACTGTGATAAATGGATGTATGATTTGATGGATGAATGGATGATTTATTTTATTAATTGCAAGTTGTTATGCATTTCATTCATTCGGGATTGCGGTTTGAAATGATATACAACCGCATTTTATTTTAAATCGCGGATTAAAATGATAAACATCCGTATCACTTGACCATAGGGTAGAAAATTTTATACAGGCACCGCGGTATATATATGTAATATATTTTGGAATGTTTTTATGGTTTTGTAAAGCTATAGATATATGGTTTATGGGATATTGAATTAGTTATTTATATATATATATAGTAATTTTCGGGTTTAAGCTTTGTATAAATTTGATTTGAAGTATAAAATAAAGTTTGATTTTTAAGATCAAATACGATTAAGCATTTATTTAAAATCTAATTTCTGGAGTTTTTATGACTTAAATGAGAATAAGGTTTGGAAGATGAATATTAAGTTAAATTGAAATTTAATAAAAATTAAAAAAATTTAAAGGATATGATTTTTATAACTTGATTTTTGTGTAAAGTGATTTAAATGAATATCAGGTTGATTTAAATGAATATATCAAGTTTAATAAATTGAAAGATTTTCCAATTATGTGAAGTTAAAGGTTTTACTTAAATTATATTGAATTCATTAAGTAAACATTTCAAGTCTAAATAATAAGTAATTGAATTTGATATATATGGGTTGGTTAAATGAGTTGTTTTTTGAAATGGTGAAATATTTAAAGCCTTAAAACATAAGAATTGAAATGGTATTTGGAAGTGTAAATCGATATTTGAAATTGATTTGTGAAATCTAAAGAAGCTATTTTGTTTTATAAAAGTAGTTTAATATTTAACCATTTAAGAGATGGAAATTTGTTTCAAAGTTATGATTGTCAAGGTAGTATAATTTGGAAATATTATATTCAAGAGTTTTGATTTCTAAATATTTTATTTTGGAATACCCTATGGTTTTGAAAAGAATATATATTGGAAAATAAAATGATATCGTATTGATTTTGGGGTTTTAAGAATAAATGATATCGTATTTATATGGGTTTTAAATGGATATTTTATTTTGGTTTTAAAAGAATAATTATTTTTTAAATGACCGCGGTGTTATAATAACGATTGGTTGGCAAAGAGACCGGGATCGGATATGGACATACTCTCTGTCGATACCGAAAACCACTTTGACTAACCGTGTACGCGGTGGAGATTCCAGAATGAAGTAGGTTGGTGGCGGCGTTTCCTGTAAGGTATGTACGTGGACCCAACTCCCGTGAGTTGGCATAAGGTGGCTAAAACAGGAGCGATCGACGGGTTAATGAGGTAGCACCTCTGATCGGACACTTCCCTTCGATACTATACTATGACTTTGGATTGTATTCGGTGGCCACCTTCACTTTTGATTTCTTTGATGTGGGGAGTTTGTCCGAGGTGGGCGGCAGCTGCGCGCTGCGCGTTTCCATCGGCCCGGAAGCGTAATTGGTATATCTACCCTGGCATTGCCTAGTTGTGCCATGTCACCTACCCTAGCGCGCCTTAAACGATTTTGTTTTGTACCATACCTATGGAGTGCCCTCTGACGACGCCCAGTACGGGGGAGATTACGGTACTGTATAGACTATGGGAGTGTTAAGGTGGAAAATGTAAAGCCTTAACGCTATTTAAAAGTAAGTTTATTTTACAGTTAGACACTATTATAATAGCGCAATATACTACATAGTAAATAGTTTAACGAATCCTTAGGAGATGTAAATCCCGAGCATCTCTTGAGTTACTGCACTCATATTTATTTCTGTTAATGTAACTCCCATAAGATCTTTTAGTTCTGACTCGAGTGTTTTTGTCTTTCCAAATTCGCTCGGGTCAGTCCGAGCGTTTCAGGATTGAAGATTTTATTTTCGGAGGAAGAAGACGAAGATTTTATTATTATTACTATAGATAATATGGTTTCACTACACTCGTATTGTTCCGCTGCATTGTTATATGGTATGTGTACTCTGATATGTATTGTATAAATAAATCAAAGTTTTTTGTAAACAGATTTATGAACTGTATATTTGATTATTATATTTTATCCTTCCGCTGTGAGATTCTGTTTCTTTCTCTGTTTTCTTATTTATCCCATAACAATCCGCCCTCACGTATGGTTTGAATTGGCACGTGTGTCTGTTTAAATCGTGCAAAAAGGCGGGATGTTACAGTTGATATCAGAGCTTTGGTTTAGCGATAAATCTTGGCTTTGTGGGGTTTGACTCTTTATTAATAGGGTAGTAATACCCTATGGGAGTCACTGAGTGTATATATGAGAGAGCGTATTTGTTAGTGTTATAAAAAGGTTTTAATATTGTGTTAATTTGTTCCGTTTCGTATTTATAAATTCCGGTTGGTGCATGGGACGCTATGACATCAATAGGGATTTCTAAACACTTAATAGGACAGACCGACATAATATTTGTTTTTAATACAGGTGAATGAAAAAAATTTGCCTATTATATTTTTATATATAAAATAAAAAATTTCAATTGATATTTATATTTGGCTGCAATAGATTGATTGTTAGGCAATAAAGTGTAAATAATAATAGAAATAAGTTTGAAAAATAAGATAAATGAAATTTGGGAATTTAAAACTTAAGTCCGGGGTTTTTCTTTTGAATGATTTTGAAATATATTAATAATTTTGTTTATAAGTATTTTCTGATATAAATATTTAACATAATTCGGAAGAATCTTTTTAAAGAAGATTTTTGAGAAAATAAGTTTTGTACTTTCCTCTTTGTCGCTGGAAAATAATTTCGGTGATGGCGGCCGCATCATTGACTTTCATTTTCGAGTTTCGAAGGGGAAAGGCCACTGTAGTAGTTCTACTGCAGATTCATTTTCGAAAAAGATATAAATTTTTAATTGTTTTAAATAAAATTAGAGGTATATAAGTTAGAAGAATATATTTATCTAATATTTCAAAATAATTTGAAATTTAACCCGGTATTTAATTCTTAAATTTCCATTAATTAATTGTTTAAATTATTGTAGTGAAATAAAAGGTAAGAGATTTAATGCAAAGTTATAAAGGGAAATTTGAAATTTGTAACATATGAAATAAAGAGTAATATTGTTGAACATTAAATTTAATTAAAAGATGAGATAAAACTTGTATAAGTTCATTTGCATTTTCTTTAACATATATAACTTACCAAATATAAAAAGTTGAAATGTTTAATAAGAAATGTAGTAGAAATTTGTACAAGTAATAGTAGGTAATGAAGCATTCAATGAATTTGCTGTATTCAATAACTTAAGATATAATTGAAATTTTACCAAGTAAATATAAATAAAGGTAGGCATGATAGATAAATGATTATAAAACTTAAGGAATCAAAGTAAATAAATAAGGACATGCTATTATAAATGAATGAATAATTATAACAAAATATAAGGAACCAGCATGACCCGAGTTAATGGAATTGAATAATTGTAAGTAATAAGTAAAAATGAATCAGCAAACCTTTGATAAGTAAATGTGAATGAGAAAAAAATCACTATATAAACAAAAAGGGAAATCAAACAACTAAAGCATGAAATTTATAATAAGTTAGTTTGGTTGCTGGTTTGAATTGTTATTGTTTGATTTATGGTTGGTTGGGTAAGGAAATTTGAAGTTGTTGGATGAATAAATAACCTATTTTGTTCCATCTAAGACTGTTGAGTAAATGATGCACTTGATAGTTATTTTTCATTCCGTACAATTTCAAGTTTGAACCCAAACAACTATTTGATTATGTGATTGTATGGTTGTTTTGTAATTGTATGTATGCTGTTCGAGGAAATTGATGATTGTTGTATTAATTTGGATGATTAGTGATTGGAACTACTTAGATATTTAAATTTTGGACTTAGAAATATTTTGAAATGTTCTCCAAACTCTAATAAATTTAAGTATAAAAAGATAATGTTGTAAATTTGTATATTTTAAGAAAAGTAACAGATATTGTAAATTTAATTGTTTATAAGGTAATGTTTTGAATAAGATATGTAGATTCTAAATCTTTCTTTTCCCTTCTTTTTCCTTTTCGGGGACGAAAAGTTTTGAGTGGGGGAGAGTGTAACGACCCATAAATTTCGACGATTTAATTTATTTAATAGAATTTTGTAATAAAAATGTAGTAGAAATAATAAAAGGTGATAAATATATATTGAACACTAATTTAACAATGATAATTTAAGCCTTTGTTTGTAATATGAATAAATTTTTCAATAAAAATTGGTGTAAGTATTGTACCTGAATATAATGGGAAGATAGAGACTATAGGTAAGGCATTTAATTAGTTAAGTGTAAATTTATGGGTATAATAACAATTCGTATACATTACCTAATTAATCTGTCAATTAATTTGTTAAAAAAATCAAAACGTTTTAATTTGGTAAATAATTTGATGCGTATTGATAAGCGTTACTTTAACGATTAATTTTAAAGTGATGGGAAGAAAATAAGTAAAATTATGCAGTAATAAATAAATAAAAATATCGCAATAAATAGGAAACTGACATAACATTTATTTATATGAACGTTACTTATTGATTTGAGAGTAACGGAAGTGTGAACGTAGAATAAAATAAGCGTAGATTTATGTTAGGTAAGTATTGAGAATATGGGCAATAAGTTGAAATAATATTAATTAAAAATTTATGCGTAAAACATGTTATGTAAGATATATTGATTCCATTTAATAAATTGAGGATTAATATTATCGAAGAGGATTAAATATGATCTCAATGTAAATTTAGATAAGTTTTGAAATAAAGACTAATTCCATTCAGAAGATGACAATGGGTGCAATATTTTGATTTGTAAGCAATGGTAATAGGTTACATGTTTAATTAGTTGATAGAATTTGAATTGAAATAAATGTTAATACACTAAATAAAGGTTACATTAATATGATAAGTAATACAATGTCTAGAAGTTTAATATAGAGTGTGTTAAGACATAGAAATGGAAATTAGGAAGCAGTTGGAATTAAATGAAATTTTAGGTGTATTTATGAGAAATTTACGTACAATTAAAGAGGCGAATGAAATAAATACCAACCGATTTTAGTGAATAACGGGATCTAAACCTAAATAAATAAATTCCTTGAAATTTTAATTTTAATTTTTGATAAATTGGATTTTTACTTTAATATCGAAAATTTTGGGATTATTCAAAAATAAATTAATGTAGGAAGTTGTTAAAGGATTCTGAATTTACCAAGTGGTCCAAACTGACAAAATTTGAAAATAATTAAAGTTGGATTGTAAATCTGATTCAACTAACCTATTATTAATTTATTTTTTTGGAATATAAAAAGTAATGATAGGGTTAATTAAAATTAAGGGTAGTTTAATTTGTATGTTATTTGGGATTAAGGCAAGATGGGTGGATATTAGGAGTTATATACTTAGATCATTCAATTTATTTGGATAACATTGTAATAAATGTAATTAAATGTACATTTACGTGAAATATAATACCATGCTTAATAGATTGCTAAGTTGTATATATTAAAGGGAATTTTATTAATTGTTTTTAAAAAACCTTAATTAATATGGTTGATAAATTTAATATAAGAAAAACCAATGAAATTCTTAGAAATAATGTAGGTTAATATGAGTCAGTAGTTAGGGTAGTGACTAAAATTGGTAATACATTGCAATTAATGTTAATAGTGTTGACATAAGCTAATAAATTTAAATGTTAATGCAATACCAATTTATGTATTTAAAGTGATTGCGAAATTGGAATTTGATAAATGCAGTAACTAACTCAGGGCAAATAGATTTTATGGAATCAATAAAAGATAGGTAAATTTAATGATTGTTTGGTGGTAATTTAAGCATGAATGGGAATAAATCGGGCAATAGTGAGAATTATTAATTATTACCCATCAATTTATTTAGAATCTAAATCAAATGCAACATTCCGTCGAATTTTTGAGTTTAAATTGAATTTAAATTCGATTTAAATTCAAAAGGTGAGTGTTTTAACCTACTCACAATTTCTAAAATTTCTTGTGTTTGTTAAATTAATTTAGATATGGGTAGAAATTTTTTTATGACTGTTTGGCATGTTTTATTCACTATTTCTATTTAAACACATTTATTTAATATAACTGTAAATTTATTTATTTATTACATATAAATTTGACAGTTAGAATTTATTTATTTCATATTAACTGCCAGGCATAGTTATGTTAAATTTTATTTCATATTAACTGCCAGTTAAGTTTACGTTTATTTTTGCATATAAACTGCCAATTAACAGTTATTAAATTTATTTTGAGTATAAACTGATAATTGATACCATCATTTATCACCTGTTATATATTGATGATTGTTTGAAATTGGATGATGACTGTGATAAATGGATGTATGATTTGATGGATGAATGGATGATTTATTTTATTAATTGCAAGTTGCTATGCATTTCATTCATTCGGGATTGCGGTTTGAAATGATATACAACCGCATTTTATTTTGAATTGCGGATTGAAATGATAAACATCCGTATCACTTGACCATAGGGTAGAAAATTTTATACAGGCACCGCGGTATATATATATAATATATTTTGGAATATTTTTATGGTTTTGTGAAGCTATATATATATGGTTTATGGGATATTGAATTAGTTATATATATATATATATATAGTAATTTTTGGGTTTAAGCTTTGTATAAATTTGATTTGAAGTATAAAATAAAGTTTGATTTTTAAGATCAAATACGATTAAGCATTTATTTAAAATCTAATTTCTGGAGTTTTTATGACTTAAATGAGAATAAGGTTTGGAAGATGAATATTAAGTTAAATTGAAATTTAATAAAAATTAAAAAAATTTAAAGGATATGATTTTTATAACTTGATTTTTGTGTAAAGTGATTTAAATGAATATCAGGTTGATTTAAATGAATATATCAAGTTTAATAAATTGAAAGATTTTCTAATTATGTGAAGTTAAAGGTTTTACTTAAATTATATTGAATTCATTAAGTAAACATTTCAAGTCTAAATAATAAGTAATTGAATTTGATATATATGGGTAGGTCAAATGAGTTGTTTTTTGAAATGGTGAAATATTTAAAGCCTTGAAACATAAGAATTGAAATGGTATTTGGAAGTGTAAATCGATATTTGAAATTGATTTGTGAAATCTAAAGAAGCTATTTTGTTTTATAAAAGTAGTTTAATATTTAACCATTTAAGAGATGGAAATTTGTTTCAAAGTTATGATTGTCAAGGTAGTATAATTTGGAAATATTATATTCAAGAGTTTTGATTTCTAAATATTTTATTTTGGAAAACCCTATGGTTTTGAAAAGAATATATATTGGAAAATAAAATGATATCGTATTGATTTGGGGTTTTAAGAATAAATGATATCGTATTTATATGGGTTTTAAATGGATATTTTATTTTGGTTTTAGAAGAATAATTATTTTTTAAATGACCGCGGTGTTATAATAACGATTGGTTGGCAAAGAGACCGGGATCGGATATGGACATACTCTCTGTCGATACCGAAAACCACTTTGACTAACCGTGTACGCGGTGGAGATTCCAGAATGAAGTAGATTAGTGGCGGCGTTTCCTGTAAGGTAAGTACGTGGACCCAACTCCCGTGAGTTGGCATAAGGTGGCTAAAACAGGAGCGATCGACGGGTTAATGAGGTAGCACCTCTGATCGGACACTTCCCTTCGATACTATACTATGACTTTGGATTGTATTCGGTGGCCACCTTCACTTTTGATTTCTTTGATGTGGGGAGTTTGTCCGAGGTGGGCGGCAGCTGCGCGCTGCGCGTTTCCATCGGCTCGGAAGCGTAATTGGTATATCTACCCTGGCATTGCCTAGTTGTGCCGTGTCACCTACCCTAGCGCGCCTTATACGATTTTGTTTTGTACCATACCTATGGAGTGCCCACTGACGACGCCCAGTACGTGGGAGATTACGGTACTGTATAGACTATGGGAATATATAAATGTGTTAAGGTGGAAAATGTAAAGCCTTAACGCTATTTAAAAGAAGTTTATTTTACAGTTAGACCCTATTATAATAGCGCAATATACTACATAGTAAATAGTTTAACGGATCCTTAGGAGATGTAAATCTCGAGCATCTCTTGAGTTACTACACTCATATTTATTTCTGTTAATGTAACTCACATAAGATCTTTTAGTTCTGACTCGAGTGTTTTTGTCTTTCCAAAAACGCTCGGGTCAGTCCGAGCGTTTCAGCATTGAAGATTTTATTTCCGGAGGAAGAAGACGAAGATTTTATTATTATTACTATAGATAATATGGTTTCACTACATTCATATTGTTCCGCTGCATTGTTATATGGTATGTGTACTCTGATATGTATTGTATAAATAAATCAAAGGTTTTTGTAAACAGATTTATGAACTGTATATTTGATTATTATATTTTATCCTTCCGTTGTGAGATTCTGTTTCTTTCTCTGTTTTCTTATTTATCCCATAACAATCCGCCCTTACATATGGTTTGAATTGGCACGTGTGTCTGTTTAAATCGTGCAAAAAGGCGGGATGTTACAGAGATAGGGTTAATAATACCATAGAATGAGTTTGAGTGTGTATATATATATATATGAGAGCATATTTGTTAACGCTATATAAATGTTTTATATTTTGTTGACTTATCTGTTGAGTGGCTTATGAATTCTGGTCAATACAGGATATACAACTGTATCGATAGGGCCTTCTAAACATTTGTACAAGGGAAATCGATACAATATTGCATTAAAATTGGGTAAATGAAATAATTTTACCTAGATTTTATTTTATAAAAGAATAATTTTTAGAAATTGTTATAGTAATTTATGACGTATTTGTTTGTTAGGAAATGACAATATTCGATTATTACCATTTATTGTTTGATTAGTTATGCTCGGTCTGTTTATGAGTATTTATTCTTGGATTAAATTAAATACGAACACTTTATGAATTAAGTTTTGCACTTTGACTATAAGGCGTTTGATTATAATGTTGGGTTAAAGTTTAGTTTAATAAAAAAAATTGTTATAACTCAAACAAAGATAAACATTTATGAAATGTTTTTGTATTATAAAGAAAACTGGTACAAGTATGATTTATAAATAAAAGGGGATTTAAAATAAGAATTTGAGAACTTAAATCCCGATGTTTTTGGAAATTGTATTTCAAAGTTTTAAAGAAATAATAATAATATATTTAAAAGTATTTTCGTATAGAAATACTTTTAAAGGATTTTAAAGGAAGTAGAAAGCGAAAAACTCGCTTATGTCATTGGAAAATAATTCTGGTGATGACAGCATCATCGGCCTTCATTTCCGAGTTTCTAAGTGAGGGATTGGTATCATAGTAGTTTTGCTTCAGAGTTGTTTTGCTAAAACAAATTTTGTTTTAAATTTCAAAAATAGGATTTGATATACGAAACAAGATATGTATATTATAATTTCAAAATGTTTTAAAATAAAATCCGGGTGTTTAATTCTGAAATTTTCAGTTAAGCTATTAACTGGATTCATGTATCCTATTCATTAGGATAGTTTTGTTCGTGCATCTCATTATGATGTGTTGTTTTGTATTTTCATTTGTTAAAACGAAATTGAATTTTTGGCCATTTTGGACAATCGAAAACTTCTGAATTGATTTAGAACTTGAAGCTAAGTGCTTTTGTGAAAATCTAAGAAAATAAGTTTTTATAACTTCTGAATTTGAGAAGAAAATAAGTTAAAATAAGTTTTAAATTTGTTGAATATCCTGGTTAAGTAAAACCAATCTGAATTTTGTATATATATCCTTAGGATGTAGAAGAGTGTTATACGAATATGAACTTAAGTTTTAAAGTGTTGACAATCATGAGTATGTTTATAAACTTAAGTAACAGTTTTACGAAATGGTTCATAAATGATGTTAATATTAAATGAAATACTATTAGAATGTGAATGAAAAGTAATTGGTGTAGTTAAGAAACCAATGGAATAAATATGTAAGTTATACGTAGATCATTTTATTTGCATAACTGTTTATGATCCAGATTTGAGTGCACGATTTCCAGGTGATCTACACCAATTCGAGTTGGAATTTTTCACTTGACACTTGATGGAAAACTCCTTATACAGATTTTTGATAAGATTTTGAAGTTTTCTATGACAATATGTGCCTATGCAAGGATAACATAGGTTTCTAATCAAGGAACCTGATTGGAGTACACACTAGAGAAGTCAAGTGAGAGAAGCTAGTTCGGAAGTGAAATTTGTATGATCGAGCGAGTTATCGGATTTGATATTGTGTACGGATGAAATATCTACATTGTATGAGCTTTAATTAATTGTGTGTTTCTTTCATTAGGAATGCAAGTTATATGGTTTGATGGCATTTGTAACTAAGATACAGGTATATGGAAGCAAAGGCTAGCTTGCTGCTTTTGGTTTCATGAGTAGAGCTTGTTTGCTTGACAAATTGGTATGTGTTTATTGCTTTACGGTGTGTTTACTATGTGATATACACACTCTATAAGATATATTATAAGCATACATATTGTTTTTTGATAATTTCATGACCTAGATATGGAAAGCCACTTTTGGGCTAATATTTTCTTTCATTGATTTGGGTCCATTGTGACGAGCTGTGGTTTTTCCAAATCGAGCCGCTTAAAAATGGCGATGATGAAATTTCCCATAACATATGAGATTTAGAAGTTTAATAACTCATTTTAGTAAATTAGTTTTTAAAATCCTAAGGGTTACGAGACAATTTCCTTCCTTTGGGAAATTCGGGATCAGAATTCTCTTAAGGGGAAAGAATGCAACGACCCAAAAAATTTAACATTTCGAATTGGAATATTTTATTTATTTAAATATTTGGATTTGATTCGAATTTAATAAATAATAAGAAAATAAATTTTTAATAAAATGACTCAGTCTTTTATAGTAGTATTTTTATTTTTATTTATAGAGTTTTTCCATAATTTTTAATTCAGAAAATATTGAAATTATCGTTTGGCGTATTTTATGACAAACAACGATATTTTTGAAATTTTACAGAATAAACTAATCAGTGTATAATATTATTGTTTTGTGATCGTATTGCATTCTTGTGCGCGACTGTAGTTTTGTTTTATAGTTCGAGGGTCGTACGCGAACGAAATTCTGTGGAGCGAGGAGCTAAAATTACAATATAAGTAACTCCACGCTAGGACAATTCAACGCAACTTGACTTTTCTTTTTCCCAATCTCTTTTCATTTTCAAAGCTTCATGTAAAAGAAAGTTTAAGCCTCTTTCATTCAAAATTCAAACAACAGAAATACTCAAATAAAAATTAAAATAAGAATCCTTAGGTTCGTCTTAGTGAGATATTCGATTTGGTATAGGTGTTGAAAGGTGCGGCATTGGTTTGGAACGCTCGATAGTAGGTGGTTCAAGCTAGGTTTGAGATAACGAGAGATCTAGGCGAAGTTAGGCAAAACCGAGTGTAGATTTGAGTTTTTCATGTTTTTAAGCATCGATGGGTGAATTCTGAGATGGCTCGCTTACATAGGTGATGCGACAATTTTAGGCGTGGTGAACATAATCTAGGGTTGGCAATTTTGGTGGCTAGAGGAGGAGATAGGCGACGAGGTTAGGTCATTGAGTTTCCAGCGTCAAGGGGCTTTGGTGGTGATAATTTGGTGGAGCTCGATGGATATTAAGGATGTGCGACTTTTCGTGGACGAGTGGATAGAGGAGCTGGATGGAAATTTAATGGGGGAGGTTGAGCTTCACATCATAGGTGGGATGGAAAAGAGCATGCAAAGAGGAGTTTAACGGAGGTGATGGATTGTGATTTTGTGGTGTTTTGCTCGAGATTAAGGCATGCATGCATGGCTTGGAAGAGGTGCATATTATGTACATGAATAGTCAATTTGGGGATGGAGGAAGATTTGACTTAGGGAAGAAGGTAATGACGTGGCGAGTAAATGGAGATAAAAATTGTAATTAATTATATTAATTAATTCTCATTCTTATAAAATGAATATATTTTTTATACGAGGTCCAATCAAGATGTAGTTTTTGCGTTGCTCTTGTTGGAGTGATATCTATGTGCTTGAACTAGTTTCGTCAAGCTTGAAACAAGTGAAATTTTAGGCTAACATCAAACATCATTTGATTTTAGTTCAAATTGGAAATGCTTAAGTGTCAACTGGGATTTCGATGAGTTATCTCGCTTCTTAATGAATTCTATAATTATATATTATAGATATAAATTACTATTTGTGTTTGAATGATTTATTGGTTTGGTTTTGTTGAATTTCGGCTTCAAAAAGCGAATGACATTTAAATGAAATATAGGGAATTCTATAGAGAAACCCGAATTTCTCATGATTATGATTTTTAATTTCAATGATATACCTATTGATTTAATTCCATTTAATATGCCTGTTATATAGATTTGTTAAGTGTCAAAACTTGTTAATTGGCCATATTGGACGTGACATTGATATATGTTAAAAGTTGAACCTTTTTAGCGATAAAGGTAGTAATAGCATTGGTTTAGTGCTATGGTAGTTATTTACCTTGTTATAATATTTTGAAATGCTATTAAGTGGTGTTATGATTTGAAATTGATTTTGACTTGGAGAATGATTTTAATATTCGACTTTTGGTATTTTTGTAATATTTTATTTAAAAATGGGTTTAGAACTTATGTATTTTATTTCAACCTTTTGATAATATTTTCTAATTTATATGGGAATGCTTTAAAATTCTTTTAATAAGTATTTATTTTCATAGAAAAGTAATTATAAAAATGATGTTTATTTTAAAGGAAAATAAAGGGACGTTATCTATTTTATAATAAAGTGATCCTATTTTAAAAGAGGATAGAAAATATTTTGGAAAAAATATATGTGAAAATTTTTCCTTAAATATTGAATAAAAATTATAGTTTATAAATATTGTTTTTATATTATAAGAATAGTTTTATACAAAATAATATTTTTAAAAAGGAAACGATACAAATGTGATAAATTGGAAAATAAATCGCATTTGTGGATTTATGGTGATACATGGAGTGATCATTTTATGGAAAGTATGGAGATCTATAAAAGGAGTTTTATAATTAAATATGTGGTTTTATAATAGGATTTTTACAATTATAAATGAAGTTTTATAAAAGGAGTTTTATAATTATATTTGGAAATTTGTAAAATGCGTTTATAAATAAATTTGGAGTTTTATAAAAAGGGTTAAAAGATCCATTTACAAAATGAGTTTTATAAATAAATATATTTTTATAAAAGGAGTTTGTAAATATAAACGAGTTTTATAAATAGAGAGGAGTTTCATAAAGAAATTTTATAAAATGGATTCACAAAAAAAATTGTAAAAAGAATGAGATTTGATTTCCATAGATGATCATTTTAAATTGTGGTGGTATGGAAGGTATTCTTTTCATATTTAATACCAAATTCCAAGCTGTGAAAACTCGTCTCTATCTTAAGAATTAAGAATGTGTGTCGAGGCAAGGATGGTTTTCTAACTAGTCTGATCTCATTGTTAATCAAGGGATAGTATTGTTTGAAACTGAAAAGTGGTAGTAAGTATATTTGGTCTAATTTTTATATGATCCATTTACTTACACCAAAATAAAAGTGTTTTGGGTTTATTGTTACCAATGTTTTAAATGACATTGTTTTAACCCAAACAAGTATGATTTTGGAAATGAAATCTTTCTTAAGATTTGTGAATATACTTATACAATTGAGATAAGTATATGGGTACATTTCATAAGTATTGAAAGTGTAGTGTTTTGTGAATATACTTATACCATTGATATAAGTATATGGAAAAGTTTCTAAGTTTTAAAAGTTAAATGTTTTTTGAGCATACTAAACAGTTGAGATAAGTATATTAATGTTCAAATATTGAAAAGAGTAGAGAAGGGTCTGTGGATATATCTTTGTAAAATTATTTTAATATAATAATTTACAAAGTGGTTTTAATTAATGTAAGAATTAATTAAAGAGGTTTAGTGGTGGCTTATATGCTTAAATATGTTTAGTTTCCATATGAAATTAAATCTATGATTGGATTGTTTATTTGTTTAATAGTTAAATAACCGACTATCAAATGTTGGCTAGTTTAGGATTATCATTGTCGGTTCAGAGAGACTTGGATCAGATGTATTATTCGAAAACCACTTCGAATCGGCATAAGTGTTCGAATTGAAGACATCTTGAAGATGACCGAAGATAGAGTCATTTGAAGTGCAAGGGCTACTTGCTACTAATATTGAGGGTGATTTCAAAATGGATGTAGTAGAAGTAGTGCCTTTGGTTTGCTTATATCCCGAACAATTTGTATGGATGAATGCTGGCATTGCATTGTTGCCTGGATAGCAGTGTTAGCATTCCAAGTGGATGCCTCCAAGACGTGTACTCGTTTATATTTTATTTTCCACTTCATTTGTTGTTCATATTTATCAGCATTTGTGAGGACGGATCATTGTAATTGCGCAGGCCAATGATTGGTTAGTTTATTCTGATTGGTGTATGTACATTATGGTTTTCTTTTATAAATTTTTGTTGTATATTATATATTACTCATCACGATGTGAGATTTTATTCTGTCTTTTCTTTCTTTTTCCCCAACAATCCATTTTTCTGGCATTTGAATGTTATGCACGTGAATGTCATGGATGTACTAGTGTCAACTTTTAAGGGTTGAAATGCGGATCATTACAATCATCCCTTCACTTTTTAGTTTTCTCTTTCGAGATGTAGGATATGCTTTAAGGTTCCTACATGTCCTTTCATATGGTATTTGGAGGAGCGGTGTTAGTTGTAGTTTTATGGTATAGTTTGCATTCCCTCCAATCCGCTTCCCTAAGATGATAAGTATGGATCTATTCAGGCTGGCCTGACTTATAGTGCTGGTATGAGGGCCATGGGATTGGTAGATGATGAGCCTATTACTGTAACCAGAAATTTCAATGCATATTGGACTCGAGTAGCCTTACGTGCTTAATCATTACTTGATTATATATAAGGTTTGAACTTCGATCATATTGGCCCGCGTATCTCTTCCGGTAGAGTACCATTACCACCATCTACTTTTGAGTTTACATCACATAGTACACACAGCCTCCTATGTTTGATCCCCCTCGGCATTCATTTAGAGTGTACACATTACACGGTGAAATCGTTGAGTATCCACCACAGTATCCTACAGATGAGGATGTTCAGGGTATGCCTTCTGCTAGTGTATATAATCTGCATCTGGTACGTACGACCTTTAAATTTATGTATAGTTCACTAGCAATTACATCCATGATATATGTATAATTTTTCCTTTTTACATCGTGGTTTTCTCAGTACATGGATCGGGATAGAAAAATGATTGTTATATTTAAGCATAATTGCTACATTTAAGCGCATGACGCTTGATTATACTCAGTTAAGTATCTGGGTTATCAAACTGATTATCAACAACAGACTCGGTATGAGGTTTAGATACATGATTACCAGACTCTGATTCAACAGCATCAACCACCGCCCGAGCCATATGACTTTGATGACGTAATAATGATACCAATGACGAGGTATGTTGATGATCGATGATATTTATGTATGCTTGTGTACTATTTTTTTATCAGTCGTGTGACAATGGTTCATATTCTACTTTCATTTTATACTATATTCGTGCATAAATAAAAACATTTGTGAAGAAGAAAACACACTTGTGTTTGTTTGTTCATAAGTTTGCGGATGTTTGTCATGTGGTCATCTAGATGACACTTGATTTATATGATGCAGATTATGAACTTTCTATTTAAACTAAAGTTTTGTATTGAAATTCAATGGAAAATGAAAATTGGACTCCATAAGATTATTTGGTACTAACTAAAGCATAAATAAAAGGTGACACATGGAAGAGGAGTTGGATCAAGATTTTTAGGTTACTCTAAACGAAGCATTTAATAATCATCCAGATCGTAGATTAATTCTTAGGATTCTGAAAATTTGGAGTACTTATGTCGCATTTACTAGAGCTTATCGAAGATATAAAAGCATTATAAATATAGTAGAGGAAGAAGACCAATTTTAGTTAACACAATCTATATTTTATCACGATATTTGTGGGAGTATCTTACTAATTTTGTTGGACACGCTGCATGATCTTTGGGTAGCTATATTTAACAATTTGAATGATGTTTGGGTTAGCTTTGTTAGGCAAGTTGTCTTTATTTACGAATTGAAGTTAAGTAAGTTAATTAAGTTATTTAACTTTAGTGATTTCTTTGTAATTTTGAATTCAAGTATGTTAGTTAAGTTATCTACCTTCAGTAAGTTCTATGTACTTTCGAATTCAAGTAAGTTAGCGTAAGTTGTCTACCTTCAGTAAGTTCTATGTACTTTCAAATTTGGTTAAATTAGTTAATAGATGAGAAACTTAAAAATTCAAATAAGTACTTAAGAAAAGAATCTAACAATTACTTAATTAAAACGGTACAAATAAGACAACAAACATTGAAATAGAAATAACAATATAGATCGAAAATAACACATATATTGATTTAAAAAACTATCTACGACCACCTGGTAACTGAATTGAACCTAGTCTCCTATGAAGCGTTTCAATTTTTTCTTCAAGTTCAGTAGCATACACAGCTTCTTGATGAGGTAAAGGATCATTGAGCCATGCCAAAGTTCACATCCATCTAGAAAATTGCGGCATCTATAGTGACGTCTAAAAGGGAGCGCGGATTGAGGATCTTAAGGCTAATTTAACACTAGAGGGGGAGTGAATAGTGTTTTAATGGATTCTAAGACTTATATTAACTAATTTATAAATTATGATATAAATAAATGCAGAAATTAATCACAGAAAAATCACAGAATCAAACACAGATGCAGAAAGTAAATAAAAAGCAGTAAAAGAAAAGAACACACCGGATTTTATACTGGTTTGGAGTTACCCTACGTCCAATCCTATACCAAGGCAAACACCTCGTACAGATTTTTATTATACCAATGTCGAGATTACAATCCTCAATTTATAAAGGCCTTGAAGTACCCTCCTGTTCTTCAACTTCGGGGCAAACTCTCTTGATTTACAGGACACAAGATCACCCAATTGATTTCCAGGCACAACCACACCTTATAGAGAGACTCAATAAAATTTTGATTACAAATTGATCCTATAACTCTGACTAGCACTTTGATCTTTGAGAGAGGGCAGAGAATCAAACAAGAATGAGATTCTAATTTGATTCACTTGAGAATTCGGCAGAATTTTAGAACGATCTTAAAAATATGAAAATTTTAGAATATGGATTTGTGGAGAAGAAGGAGTGAAGAAAATAAGAAAATAGTTGATTAAAAAATTCGTTTATGAAGGCTATTTATAGAGCAGTAACGGTCATAACCATTCGTGAAGAGATTTAAACGAATAGACACTTCTTTTAAAAATTGAAACTTTTGAATTTAACGGCTACCATGTCGACATGGGGTATCCCATGATGTCGACATCCCTTAGTTAAAAGCAATGTAAAAAAATTTTGAAAATCGTATTGAAAGGAAAACAAGACGAAATGATTCTGGAGTAAAATAAACTAATTTTCCTATGTTTTAAGAGTAGAAAAATATATTTTTAGAATGTATATATAAATTTGATTTTAAAGATCTCAATTATATATATTATAAAGAATATTAAAAAATCAAAATATAGTTTTGAAAAACAAACGAAGTTTAAAACAAGAGTTTATTTAAAAACAAAAACAAAGAATATTTTAAGGCTAAAACATCTTTTTTTTTAAATCATTTGAAAAGATAATTTTTAAGGCTAAAGCATTTTGAAAAGCAGTTTTGAAAATCATTTTGAAAACCATTTTGAAGTAGTTTTGCAAGCTTCTTCCTACAGAATATTTCATCACATCTGGACTCGAGAACATGTAAAAAACTAGGATGTTCGTGGGTTTGTAAGCCACTTGTGGTAGGTTTGTAAGCTACTTGTCGTGGGTTGGTAAGCCACTAAGAAGGTAGAAATGGGTTCCATCCCAAATGGAATTTGGAATGAAGATTTCCGTGCTATTATGAAGTTTTAACAAAAAACTAGACACTTATCTTGAAATCTTAATCTTGATACTCATGAGTCTTCAAACTTGATTTCTTCATTCTTGATCTTTATACTGTACAGTCTTTAATAATCAGTACTTGCCTTATATATATCCTGCATAATAACATTCATATATATCTAGACAATAGTGTTAGTATATAAATTATAATAAAATAAGTTACAAAGGTTGTTGTCATCAAAACCACTATCTCCAGTTCCTAACAACATCGACCGATATCATTTGTAACACCCCCAATATTTTACGGGAAATATAATTAAAAAGGAAATTAAAAGCACATTTGGTACAGTGGTAAAGGCGTATATTGACTTCCTTAGTGATCACGGATCAAGTCTCGTTGTTGCCCAAAATATGGAGCAATGTTTTTTTAGCTTGGTTCGTTTCTAGCTCAACGTTGTTTCTGACATGTGGCAGCTTCCCATTTGCTCAAGTGATGTAATAGGATGGGATGGCTAAATTTTATTAGTTGAGTGATGTGTATTGGCTAGAATGGATAACCATTAAGTGTATGAAAGAACCAGATTTAATCTAAAATAATCTAATGGATTCTATTCACTCAAACAATCTATAAATAAACCGTCTAACCTAAACCTAATCTCTTATTCAACCGTCACCATAATTCTACAGTAAAATTAGTGTGTATTATTCTTCCACCTTTTCTCTACTAAATAAACAAATCTCTACCAAACTAAATTATCTATATATATCCAAGCAATTTGGGGGATTTAGAAGAATCAAAGGGAGAAAGATTAAAGCAAAGCTTTTTTCAAATTTACGCAAGCTCAAGTGCCAGATGAGTGGAAATTAATATGAAATAGAAAAATAAAGTAGTTTAATTTCAGTTCTTTTTTGGCACGTTAATATGAATTAATTTCTGTTATTAATTGAGAATAGATGTAATTTACTGCAACTTCTTCTTTTTCCACTTCTCAATTCTAATTCATGTTTGGTTTAAATATGGAACATATAAATTGTCTATTCACGTTTTATGGCAAAAATAAGATTGAAATTTATGTAAATTATTGTATCTTCTTCTTACACTTCTCAATTCTAATTCATGTTTGGGTCGAAATTTGGAACAAACAAATTGTTATTTACGTTTCATGGCGTAAATAAGATTGGTTTAATTAAATTAAATTAAATTAGAATTGTTATTCAATTTCTAATGGTAGAACAAGTTAATTGGATAAATTCAGAATGCATTTCTTGTATAAAATTATGGTTTTGATTGATATAATTACATAATTCTGAATATGGTTTTAGAACAAAATCGGAAAGTCTAATTGGCATAATTGTTTGTTTCATATTTGGCCTAAAAATGTTAAAGTGGAATTTTGTGTAATTAAATGGTTTGTGGCTATTGGATAAAAAAATTCTATAGATTAAATCTCTAAAAGGAGAATGCAAATTAGGGTGAAAAAAAATGTAAGTTAAATAGACCCTAAAGGCTAGTGTAAATCTATAACAAAATGACATAAAAATTACAGACAAACCATACAGACTGAACGGATGTGAAAATGAAATATCATTTATGCAAGAAAAAGGAAGATTGTGAAATAACCAAACCGGATGTAAAAATGGCCTAAAGCAGATTTATGGAAATAAACAGTATGTAAACTGTAATGGTAAAATTAATTAATCTGGAAGTGATTTGGTAGGCAGGCCTTGTAAAGGTCTAGATAGGTGTTTTATGCAGTTAAGGCCAAAATATGGTTTTAGTTGTACTAGGAGCGAGCAAGTAGGTTTGCAAGGATGTTTGCTACTTTTCTAGGTTGCTAGTATACAGGATAGATATAATCCGCAATCGTAGGCTTCTTCAGGCAGATCGACGCGGACGGAACAGGACAAGTGTGCTCCAACCTAGGCTTCTTTAGGCAGATCGTTGGTGGATTTTGCACAGCCGACCCAGTCGCGGGTGCTTTTTCGGAGGATCGACACTTTCGATAGGGGCAAGTCCACGTTGGTGACTGAGGAGATATGAGGATAGGAGTCTAGTTTGAAGGTGCCTGAGCACAACTTCGGGGTCCAACGAGGTTGTTTGAGTCGGTGCTGGTCGGACGTAAGAGGCATTTAATCATAGTGCATGGGTGAAGATCGTGACTTTCATGCTGTAGCACATAGATAGGTAAGGACGGCAGGTCCGACAGGCTGATTGACGTTTAGTATCGCTACATGGTTGACTTCCATACAGTGGCCACGGACTTCGACTTCATAGGAACTGTATCTAAGAAGGATTCACTGTATTATATTATTCACCCTCTGCGATTTTCGGGGAAGACCTGGAATTAAACTGTTTTATTCTTTTCGCTTCATTTTGTTTCTCATTCCCTAGACTTTATGTCTGACCCATTCCTATTTTTTCTATTTTCCCTAAACCACGGGAGGGCGGGTCTAGGTTGCAGTTCTTTGCAACTTGGAGGGTCATTCGAGCCGTTGTTATCTTTAGCTTTTGTTTCTTCTGTTTCATGTACTTCGTTTATCTTTTTTCCATACTTTACTTTATATATGAGGACCTATATTGTGAACTTTGTTATGTTTTATGTTTTCATGGAAACTACTTGGGACTTTTGGTTTTACAAATAAATTTGGGAATGTTGTTTTTAATGAAGTTGTTTTGCTATTAATTTATAATTAGTGAAAGTTTTCTTCAACTGTAATATTTTAATCATTTTATGTTGTTACCTTAGTCCCTATTCTATGTTATGAATTTTTATTTCACCCGACCACCTGTACTTCTACCCATGTCTGATTTTCGGAGTGCCTAGAGGTGCAGATGTCACATCATTTCCATTTCTTATGATAGAATACAGAACATAAACTCAACAGTTATAGTATGTTTCTCCATAGTCAACCTCTTGATCTATTTTAGGTACTTGGTGGCGTATTTCATGCCTTCTTTGGCTTCTTCCGTTATAGTTACGCCGCTTTTCTTTTTGCCTTCTTCCATCATCTAGAAGCCCGCCTTCTTGCAATTCTCTCTCATGCTTTCTTATGTCATCATAGTATCTTTCTACCATTTCAACATACCATTCGATTAGTGGTGAGGTGGAAGACGTATTCAACTGGGTTTGTAACTTAAAAAACCTTCATATGAGTATGATAAGGGTAAGGTAGTATGGTTGTAATCCACCATTTTTTGTATACTAATAGGATGATATGATCGCAGAGAAGGATGGCAAGAAATACGATATATATATATATATAATAGAATACATTAACTAGTCTAGCATGTGAAGAAAGTTGTGCAACATGACTATAGTGTTTGATTATGATAGGACACCGAGCCACCCTGTCTCCATTAACCACGTTAGCATGTGAAGAAATTTGTGCAACGGGGCTACAGTGTTATATTATGACAAGATACTGAGATATTCTGTCTCCATTAATCAAGAATTTTGGCAAATATAAATACCCACGATAATCTTATTAATTCGTGCACATTCAGATCTTATATTTTTCCAACTAAAAAAATAATGTCAGTTGAAGATCTTATTTTTCGATGATAGCGACGATATCTTTGATGAAATGATGGAAGATTATTTTCCTTATGAAAGAGAGTTAATAGCTATGTTTGGGATACAAGTTGATCAGTTTAGTGGGCAGAATAATGGATCGGTTGTTGGACATCGCTACAAAAATCAAAAACATGCATGGTATAATGAAAGACAGATGGAAGACTATTCCAAATGCTACTTTTACTGACGGTGATTTTAGAAGAATATTTCGAATGTGCCGACCTTTATTTCTTAGGACTCCAAAGTCCATTAAAGAACATGATAAGTACTTCGTCTTCAAACCCAATGCATCTCATACTCAAGGATTGACTGGATACCAAAAAATGACCGTTGCATTGAGAATGCTTGCATATGCAGGACCAGCAGACGCTCTCGATGAGAATTTGCATCTTGGAAAAAGCGTGATATTAGAATCTTTGGACCATTTTTTTCAAGCTATCGTCGATATTTACGACGATCAATACTTACGAAGACCAAATAAAGCTGACATAGCAAGATTAATGGGGATGCATGGCAGTAGAGGATGGCCAGGAATGTTGGGCAGTGTAGATTGTATGCATTGAGTGGAAGAACTGTTCAAAGACTAATGTTGGAGTTTATCAGGGTAAGTCTTGTAGGTTGATAATTATTCTTGAAGCGGTAGCTTTATATGATTTATGGATCCGGCGTGCCTTTTTCAAAATGCCAAGTTCTAGCAATGACCTAAATGTAGTCGAACGATCTATTTTGCTTATTGATTTAGCAAATGGTAGATCAACTTCGTGTTCCTTCAGTTTAGGAGGTAACACTTACGATTACGGATATTATCTTGGTGATGTGTGACATCCCCCATTATAAGGCTAAAAAATAAGTGCTACTGATGCTACAGTTATCAATTGTATTATCCTCCGCTGACAAAATGAGATAAATTAATAGTATCATTAACATGAAAGCACATGAATATGAATTTTTTTCAAAACATAGATTTCATTAATTAATTTCCATATTCATCACATAATCCCAAACGTTGCCTAGGTTCAGATAAAATATAATTATTACAAAATACGCTAAGAGCGACATATGAAGATGACCCCTTGGTTGATCAGAGTTTACTACTAGATAGATACAATTTCTACCATTATATACATATATACAAAAGATATAGCAACACAATAGATAGATAATTAGATAGACTCTTATATAGCTAGCTCTGACTCTTGCATGTCTCGGGAAGTTTTATTCGTCAAACCTAAAAACCTGGAAACCTTACTTCCAAACTACTCAAATGAATACCCGAGAGTTTAAGGGGAAAAACAAAAACTTCAGGTCAGACAAACTGGTGTGCATAATAATATGTCGTCTCAGTTAATAGATATCCAGTGAGGCCATGCCGCTGAGCGGAATGGGTTTTCCGCTCACTAGTATCCTCAAAACATGACTTTTATAAATCAAGCACCTGCAACCACAATAGTTAAACTAGATAATATAAACAATCATATGCATGCATGCAACCTGGGTAATCATGACCAATCTGTCTATATAAATGGACTATCTGTCCCACATCATAGTTTTCTCAAGGTAATTACCAATATATATAGCTGACTCGGGCCTATCAGATATATCAAATTCTCCAACTTACTATTAGAAGAAAACTGGACAATTTGTCCAAAACTTACTATTCATAGGGTCACTTTGATCCTAATAGTTTTACAGACCAACCAATAACCTTCCTCATCTCTGTGTATTCCTTTCTATGTGTAAACCTACTTTTAGTCTTACCCTTGAGGAAGCCCTATGCACTGGAATTTTGGACTAATATCATCTAAGGGGCTAACAGTTGAAGCATAGGGCGTACCCCTACACTAGTCCTCTTTGGTTTTCTAATCTCCGAGTTAATCCATCCTATCACAATTTATCTGAAGGTGATAAGAACAATAATCTCTTTAGTAAATTTCTGGGCTAAATACCCTTTTATTTCCACTAAAACATAAATCTTTATAATTGATTAAACCCTTGAAATCATACTTTAAATAAGGAAACTACAGCCATTTACTTTATCTAAAATATTATGCCAAGATGTGTATAAGCTTTTATAAATAACATTTATGATTTTCGAAGTCATTTAGAGGTTATAGCACCTAATAAGCATAGGCTATGAAGCCATATATAGTAAACCATTTATATTAATAAAGTGTGGCATTAATATTTCCTCTATGGGTTGTTGCATCCCGTCTATATTGAAACTATACTAAAGCATCTGATTTATAAAACATAAGGCCAAAACTATTTATGATGCATACTATAAACACATACAGATCGTTGAATATAAACGGCATAGTTATGTATTGTATAGTATAAAAATTTAAAACATGGAAATATGGCAATTTCGATATTAAGGTTAGGCGGCATTATTGCTGATATAAATCAGTGTCAAAAATAGCCTATAGCGGCATCATAGCTAAAACACGATGGCATAGGAAACTAGCGGCATCGTTGCCTCTTTATAATCAATTTTAAAAATAACCTATAGCGGCATTTTGACCAAACACTACAGCATATGAAAATAGCGGCAATATTACCGTATAAAATCAATGTCGAAATTCATACATTAGGCATCACTTCTGTAACATAGCTTATGTCGAATATATATACTTATAGTGTAACGTCCCGTAAAATTCGATAATTAAATTTCTTAATTTAAGAAGATTTTGGTAACTTAATGTTGAAGGAAATAAAATTTAGTGAATTATTAATGGAAATAATAACTTGGATAAGATTTGGTAAGTTAATTTTTAATAACTTGAATGTAACAGTATAATTGTAAGTTAATTGTTAATAACTTGGATGTAATTCCAATCAGAGAAACAATGTAAATGTTAATTTTGTTCTTATTGTAATAAAAGAATGGAACCTAGATGAAATGATTAATGTGATTTAAAATCTTAATTTGTATATGTGCATTAATTTATAATGGAATATAAAAGGTAAATTAATAATGTAAAATGTTGACATCACCTTTAAGATGATAAGTTTATAATTGATTCATAATAAGGAAATCAAATGAATGGTTTTATTTGAATGGCAATTGACAATTAATGAATTTATCAAAATTGTAACGATCATAATTGATTGCATTAAATAAATTAGGAAATAAATTTCATTAAAGGTAATCAAATATTATCTTAATGTAGATTAAGATAATATTTGAAATTAATGTTAACTCCAATCATGAGATGACAATTGGGGTAACATTTGGCTTGTAAACATATATTTTTAGTTACCTGTTTAATTAGTTAATGGAATTTGAATTTGAAATAAAGGTTAATAAAATAAATAAATGTTACATTAATGGGAAATGGAATAAGATGTGTAGGAGTTGTCAAATTTGAGTATAGTAAAAGTAATAAAATGTTAACTAGGTTGTAGAGTAGTAATGAACTTAATAAAAGGGATTTGAATGGAAACAGACCAATTTATTGAAATGTAATATATATATATATATATATATATATATATATATATATAAAAGGAATGGGATTTTCATAGCAAATGGAATTTAATACTACGATGATTAGAACTAAGAGGAATTTAGGAAACATTAAGGTAATAGTTATGAATCAAAATAATTGTACCATAAGAAGAATGTATTGAAAGTAAATGGAAGGCTAAATTTCTTTGAATTTTTTGAAGTCAATTACAATGATTATAATTTAATATTACATTAATGTTATTTAAGGTAATATTTGTAATTAATGTTAAAGTTATTCATATTGGGCAATTTGTTGAATTATAAGTATTGGAAATAAAACTTTATCGATATATTGGAATTTAATTGGATTAATTGCAATTAAATGAAATTAAAATATCTAAATATTACGTTACTTGAAATTAAGATGGAATGTGAGAATATTTGATGTAATAGCTTTGAATCAGATGTTAAATCCATCCATTTGAAATTTATGAATGGAATAATCATTAATTTATTTAATTAAATGGGATTTTTGGAAATTAAATTTATAATTTCTGTATTTAAATGAAATTGTGGTTAATATTGGAATTTATAAATTAATCATCTCTAAAGTTGACATTTAAATTGGTTTAAATAATTGTAAATGATTGGGAAATTAAAAATGATAAGAATTGGAAATTATCAAATTGAAATTGAAAATTTAATTTAATTGACTAAATTTTATTTATTTAATTAATATAAAAATAGCCATTTTGGCCACTGACTCGGATTTCGACGAAACAAGTTTCATCGGATCCGTAACGGTGAATTATTGTAGAATTTCAAGTTTCGTATCGATCGGACTTTTCGTTTGATCGTATGGGCTTGAAACGCCTTGAAAATCAATTAAATTGAAATCAATTTGAAAAATATTGATTTGAGCATAACTTCTTCATACGAGGGAATTTGGACTCGAAACTTGTTCCATACGTTTAAAATATTTAAAAACATCTATTTTGATATACGGGTTGACCTAATTTCGTTCTGGAGTTAGAATGGGCTTTTTGGGCCACTTGTCGTTAGCGCGTATATTCAATCGTGCCCTTCTATTCTATTTCAACCCTACCTATAAATACCCGGTTATAAACCCTAGCCTACCCCTATTTCTCATTTGTCTATACATACATTTCAACTATCTCTCCTCCTCAATGGCAGACAAACAAATTCTAGATCCAGACACAAATTAAATTTCAATCCAAATCAAAGTCAAAAATCCAACCTCCTCAAAAAAATTTAGAAAATTTTTATGTCGAAGCTCTCGAAGAGAGTAACTCAGATCTGCAATTCGTTTTTCAGTTTGATGCATCGTTTATCCAGAAATTCAGGTTGAACCTCAGCCGTCCATAGGCTAGGGTTTGATCCAACGGCGGATTCGCGATGATTTGACGATCGGGAAGTGGCATTGGGGAGAGGACGACGAGCAGGCCCGGTTGTGTCATTCGTGTGTCATGATGTGGTCAAGTTTCGCCAAAAATCAAAGATTCATGGCCGATTTTCGTCTCGGATTGGAGGAACGCGGCGGCACCAGAGGGCGCCAGTCGATGGGTGATGGGGCGTCTCGGCCTGGGCTAGCATGGGGTGTTGGCCGATCGACCTGTTGCTTGCCGTGGGCACGGCGAATCGTGGTCAAACTTTGATGAAGACCGGCGGCTTTATCTTGTTTGAACGAGGGAGCGATGTTAGGGTTTCGCTCTGTAAGGTGACATGTAATATTTTATTATTTAATTTGTTTTAAATTTCAAAATCTAATTATCTTCTTATTTTATAACTTTTACATACGATATCCGTTTTTCGCGTGGTTTCTTTTATTAGGATCGTATCTGAATTCTGGACGTTTTGACACTAGTTTGGACGAATTCTAAGGCCGTTCAACTTTTGGGTTTAGATTGGATTTAAATTCAAAAGGTAAGTGTTTTAACCTACTCGCAACTTCTAAAATTTCTTACGTTTGTTAAATTTAATTTATGTTGTGATTTTGCATTTATTTATGACTGTTCTGTATATTTTTAATCATTATCTCAGTTAATTGCATTTATTTAAATTAAGTCGTTATTTAATTTATTATTGAATATAAATGCCAATTAAATACTTGTTATCTATTATCAGTTATCTATTGATAGTGATTGATAGTTTTGGATGATGGTTGTGATGGATGTGTGATTTGCTGATGGATGAATGGATGTTTATTTTATATCATTAAAATCTGCAAGTTCTTTATTGATTTGTTATTATTGATTCGGGATTGCGGTTCGAATGATATACAACCGCATTTTTATTTTTAAATTGCGGATTGAAATGATAAATATCCGTATCACTTGACCATATGATAGAAAATTTTATACAGACACCGTTGGTCTATATATAAAAATATTTTGAAATGATTTCTATGGTTTTGTAAAGAAATATATGATTTTATGAGATATTGATTTGGATACTTTATAAATGTTATTTTATATATAGTTAAATTCTGGGTTTTATGCTATGTATAAAATTGATTTGAAGTATAAAAGAAGTTAACAATTAAGTTTGATTTTATTAAGATAAAATATGATTAAGCATTTATTTAAACTAAATTTCTGGAGTTTATAATGACTTAAATGAGAATAAGGTTGGAAGATGAATATGGAATTTATTTGGAATTTAATAAAATTTAGAATTTTAAAGGGTATGATTTTTATAACTTGATTTTTAGTTTAGAGTGATTTAAATGAATATCAAGTTGATTTAAATGAATATATCAAGTTAAATAAATTGAAAGAATATCCAACTGTTTGAAGTTAAAAGTTGTACTTAAACTATATTGGATTTATTAAATAAACATTTCAAATCTAAATAATAGTAATTAAATTTGATGTATATGGAATTATCAAAGAATTAGTTTTGAAATGGTGGAATATTTAAAGCTTTGAAATATATGGAAATTGAAATAGTTTAATTGGAGGTTCAAATCGGTATTTGGAATTGATTTGTGAAGGTGAAGAAGTTATTTTACTATATAAAGTAATAAAATATTTAAACCATTTAAGTGGTGTAGTATGTTTCAAAGTTATGAAATTCAAAGTTTTATGTTTTGAAAGGCTATATTTCAAGTTTTGGTTTCGAAATATTATAACTTTGAAATGTTATGGTTTTAGAAAAGGATATATTTGAAAATGATATCAAATTTGATTTGGTTTTTAAAAGAGGAAATGATATCGTATTTATATGGATTTGAAATGGATATTATATTCTGGTTTTAAATGTATAAACTATTTCAAAAAGGACCGCGGTTTTTTAATAATGTTTGGTTGTTAAAGAGACAGGGATCGGAAGTTGTCATACTCTCTGCCAACTCCGAAAACCACTTTAACAACCGTGTATGCGGTGGAGATTCCAGAATGAAGTAGGATGGTGGTGGCATTTCCTTTGAGGTAAATACGTGGACCCAACTCCCGTGAGTTGGCATAAGGTGGCTAAAACATGAGCGATTGACGGGTTAATGAGGTAGTGTAACAGCCCGCAAATCCGTACCCCTTGAGTCAACACTATTCTACCTAAATCAACTCAAGTTGTACAGAAATACGAACCATTTGGGTTAAAGAAGAAGAGGTAGAAGAAGAGAATAGAAAACAACAACAGAATCTAACCATCGCAGCGGAATAAAATATAATAGATAATATATTATCTTAACTCAAAATCAAATATAGCTGCTTACATATTTTACATCATCAGAGTACATCAATCATAGCTCAACATCAATAACATACAACTGAATACACATCAACTCAACACAGCGGAATATATATATATATATATAAACAAGTACGCGACTACGTATCGTCATCCAGCTCGTCTCCTAGTCACCACAGCATTTCCTGTATCCTATAATACTCGGTCTGACCCGAGCATTATAGTTAAATAACACCCGAGTCAGTCTGGAATACCAGCGTGAGAAAATCACACCCAATTGATTATTAAAGTTTCAAAAATCCTTTGAAAATAAAAGCATCTCGTAAGACCACGCCACAAATAAACATGTCGGGTTTTTACCTTACGATAGCTAAAACATTTTTATTAAAGTCCTCTGATATTATAATAGTGTCTATAGAAAGTAAATAGAATATAGCTGAAATGCTTGCATCTCACGTTTCAGTAATAGTGGGGCACAATCAAAACCGTACGGGCGCGCAGGGAAAATGGATTCTAACTAATGGCTAAGCACTGGGGTACCACCTGTCACAGTACCTGGTCTAGATCAGCGTACCGAGGAGCCATCTTAACTCCTCTGCAACACAAGACCAGAACCATCCCTTACTGGACAGTCCCGAGCAAGATCACCCCGCGGTTGGGATCAGCAACCGCCCACTAAGCCGAAATGAAGGGACATCTAGACAGGGATGACCTCACCCTCCAATGGGGGCTACCCACGAAGCCTTGCTGCATATCCCCTGATTTTCATCCATTCCCATTTGGTGAGGCTTGAGGCTAAGCGTTACCTTTAAGAACAATATCCCTTAGAATGCTCATCGTCCACCTGACGATGTTTCGCAAGCATTCATCCATACAAGTCCGTTCCGGGTTCTAACGGAACCGAAGACACTATTCCTACAACATCCATTTGGAAATATCCTCAGGATTAGTAGCGACTAGCCCTTGCACTTCACTACTCCATCTTCGAATCCACAATCGTTTACTCGAAACGTACAAACCGGATCGAAGTAGTTTTCGAGAAATAATTCTCGATCCTGTTCTCTTCGAAACGATCAACGCATTTGGCCAATATTGATAGTCGGTTATTTAACTATCAATTAATATTCACAAACATCCATCACACAATAAATAATTTTCCACATTATTTATTTATCTCAAAGATATCTTCCCAAGATATGCGTTTACTTTTCAAATTCCTTTGAAAACAGTTTCAAGGCTAACTGCCTTCTCAGAATAAATTTCAAGTGTTTTTATTTCTTCCGGAATCACCAAGCACAAAACTAGATTTTTTTTTAAATTAATTTAAAACACTTTACTTTTAAAAATATATTTTAAAACATTCAAGTTAAAATTACTTTAATAATTTGTTAAAATATACACACTTTATGAATATTTGAAAATAAGGTTACTTAATAAAATATAAAACTAGGTTTATACTTTTAAAACAAAATACTAAGTCACTTTTATATAATTACTACTATAATAGATTAAGAGAAAATACTTACCATAGAATTTAAATATTACAAATAATAAATTTTTCAAAACATACCTTTTAACAATTTTAAAACTATTAACTTATATTTAAAAATTTATTTGAAAACGTACTTAGTTATCCAGGAAGAATTCCAACTTCAATCACTTAAATCAATTTTCCAAATTGATTCCCAATTTATTCCATTTGAAATAAGTTTCTTTAATTACTCAATTCATTTCAAAATTCTTACTTATTCACTTAATTATTATTGTTATTATTTTCCTTTTGGTTTTAAATCTTTTAACTGAAATATACAAATTTCAGCTTTTCCCAACTTCTTTATTTTTTCTCAAAAATTTAAATCTTACATTTTAAATAAATGTTTTTTTTAATATCATTGAAGATTAAAATTCATTAACTTTCTGTTTATTCAAATTTCCATTCTATACCAGGATCTATTTAGTAGAATTTTAAAGTCACTTTATTTCTTTCCAATTCATTTAAAAATTTATTCAAATTTCCATAATTATTTCACTTACAATTTCACTTCTTATATTATCTTACCAAAATCCACTTTATATATTTTTGATAATTCATCATACCCAATGATATCCAATCTAACCACGTCATTCAATATTCCAATAAAGATCAACATAGGATATCAAATAAATCACAACAGAGGGTTTTAAATAATTTAAATAAATATTGAGGGATCCAGTTGGATCCCTCCAACCTGTTTTTCCCTGCATCCACAAAAGTCAGCACAATATAATATATCAATTCCAAAATATCATACTATATCACATCAATTCATTCAACCATTCAAACAATTATTTAAATTTAATCATTTTAAATTTAAATTTAAACTGAGTGAGATTAACTCACCTTTGGCCTATGATTTCCAATCACCTCAAACTCGTCTTGTGTGACGACCTGGAATTTTCGAGCATTTAAAATCGGAATATTTAATTGATTTTAAGTATTTAAAGGTTAATTCTCAACTTAAATTACGAATATCATAATTTATTTGACAGTTAGATTGTTGAATTAAATAATTTGAATTGGATAAAATATGAAACCTGAGATTTTAAGCCTGTTAAAAATATAATTTGAAAGCTTATAAATTTATATTGATAACATTGAATATAATAAAAGTGTTAAAATGGAATCTAACATTGAATTGGTCAGTTTTGAAATTTAATCGTTTAAATTGAATTTAAAAATAACCTTCCGAGGCACAGTCTCGGAATTCGATGAAATTCCATTGGGTCCGTAATATTGAATTATTATCGGATTTCAAATTTCAGAATTAGTGTGTGAGTGTACGATATATAAACACGCTGAAAATTTAATTGATAATAATTTAATTAGTCAAGCTTCTTGTATACACCATCTCTATTGTATTTACATTTATAATAATACAAAAGGTATAAGTATGTATAAGTATAGGATAAGTGGCATGACATGGTAAAGACATGTGGCATAATATGGACCATATGTAGGATCGATTTCACCCTAGAGGGGGGGTGAATAGGGTGATAGTGTTAATTATAAAAATTAATCGCGGAAGCTTATAAAATAATTTCAACACGGATCACAGAATATTACCAGCACAGAAATAAATAACAGAATAATAAAATGCAGAACAGAACAACACAGAATTTACCCAGCTTCGGCAAAACCCTGCCTACGTGTTGCCCCCAAGGTTTCTACTAGAAATTAGAAAGTCCCTCGCTTACACACGTAAACTCGCTATACCCGCTATTGACTATTCTAACTCTACGCTCAAAACCTTGACCACAACTCAACTACCGAGTTGCAAATTCCCAAACTACACACCGTAGTTTGCACCCTAGTCACACGACTAGAAAATTAAAACCGTTTAAAAAAGAAAATGCAAATTAAAAACAAAATAAAATAAAATAACCCTATTTAAACAATTAAAAAACCCTTTGTATAACAAAGAAAGAAAAACCAGGCCGGCCCAATATTTATTCCTTTTATTTTCTTCGGCCCTATTTCTTTTGTGATAATGTCGGCTATCTCTGTTTCTTCCTTCGTTCCTCCTGATTGCAAAATTAGGGCTTTTGTTTCTCTGATCCAAATTCAGGGTTATTGAAGCGCCGCTTCAGGTTGGTCGAATCGAAACTAATGATTTTTAGTTGCTTGCCTTTTCGATTCGTTGTTGCTTTGAATTGTGGACGGCTACTTCGAGTTCGGCTGAGTGATATGGTATGTGATTTCCTTTTTATTTGTTCTTCTTTGTTGTACTCGAACTCTCTGCAATGCCGATGATGATTATTGGGTTTTATATAGGATTCCAATTCCTATTTTTGCGTTCGTATAGATTGATTTGAATTTGTCAATTAATTTGTTCGGCCGTTGATTTTAGCTTGGATGTTTGAGATGATTGCTGACTTCTTCAATTCACGTATATTTGATTTCTTGATTGTCACGGCTTCAATTTTGTACCTGTTCAACTTCGGCCTTGACTCGTTCATCTTGGTTTTGAATTTGATAATCACGGCTTTGAATCTGACTTTGATAAAAGAAAAACTTTGACTTGATTTAAGCATCACTTGATTTTATTCTGAACATTTTAAACTGAGTATTCTTGTATCATTGCTGCCTTGGCTTTGGTATTTTCTCTGTTGGCATTTTGGTTTACCACATGTGCCTGCTTTAGTCTCGGTTCTTCACTTTGTAAGTGGGCTGGTGCATCTTGACACTGTTGCCTAAGTCCGCACATGTTTGGATTGAATTGTTAGTGCATTGCCACACTGTTGTTGTAATCATATACGAACTGATGCTTCACTTGGTCTTTGTTGTAACTTCGACACGCTTCAATCATTGTTTGCATTCACTTGATATTGTTATTTCTTAACCTGAGATTCCTCACTGCCTGTACACATTATAACTGAATTCATTTGCATTTAGTATGCATTTTGGCTTGTGGTGTTGAGTTGCTGTGTTGCATTTGTATTCATATGCATGCATATAGCCATACTGTTGCATGTTAGTGTGCTTCATCACTTGATTCATTCCACATTGAACTAGCTTTTGATGTTGGTCTATTCTTTACATATGTGCACTTGCACACTTTCATTGTTGAGTTGAGTTTGATTTGCACTGCAGTGCATCTTGTTCACCATGTTGCATATTGGATATTTGCAGTTGGTATTTGAATTTGAGTTGTGGCTTTTGTGCTTGCATTTTGATGCAGTCTTCATGCTACTGATTTTATTGAGCTCGACATTGTTGTTCACTTATGTTGCAACTGCACTGTTGCCTTGTTGATTCCACTGTTTGCTGTGACATTGTGTGATGTTGTACATGCATGTGGTCTTTGTTGTTGGCATTTCTTCCTTTACTTGAGCACATGGTCGAGTTCATTTCCATTCTGGTCATTGCATTATGATGAAATGTTACATTTTTGAGGCCATGTTCTTGTGCACTGACCATATGGTCTTTACTGCCTCTTTGTGTATGCACTTGCATACTGCTGCACTGTTCCATTGTTGCTGCTGTGTTGTAGCCGTGGTCTTTGCATTGCATTCATGTTGATTTCTGAACTTTCACTTGAGTTGAATCTAGTTTCAAAAACTCGGGTTTGACCTTGTGCTGAGAATTGTGACTTTTATATTATTGCACGTGAGTTGAACCCGGCTTTATATTTGGGTTTGACCTGTGCTCACCTGTCCCTGTAAATCAATCAAGTGTATATATCGGTGTGCACGGCCTTGTGGCATATACAGTAATATACTGTGTATGTCACAAGTTGTTCGTGTATGATGAATTTAAATTATGACGAACAACCCAAATAACTGAGGCAAATTATATTTTCAAAATCCATCTTTTAATTTATATTGCAAAAATATTTTCTTTTCAATTTTACTGCGTTAGTGAATATTTTTGCAGATTGCTCAGATGCTGGATTCAAACTGGAATGCAGTTGTAGATAAAAATACGAGTGTGAGTGATATGTAGTGAGGTGAATATGTAAATGTGAAATGTGATGTAATTAGAATTGTATATGTATAGTGAGAGCTTGAAATTGTACTATCAAAGTTGTAATCAATATTTGTTTGAATAAAATATTCATTTGAATTCAAAAACTGTGTTATTTATTTTTATTCAGCAAATATTTATTTATTCTGTGAAGATTAAAATAGTATGTTAACAAATACATTTAAACGAATGTATATATGTTTATTATCATCAAACAAAAATCATATAAACGCATATTCAACAATCTCCCCCTTTTGATGATAACAAACATATATTTAAGATTTTGAATATTTAAATGTATTTGATAATTTCATTTGCTCCCCCTATTTGAATGCTTCCTTTCTATATGATACTCCCCCTACATATATGACTCCCCCTACATATATGCATACAAATAAAATGTGCAAATGAGTCTATATGCATATTGAAAACTTCTTTGACCTTTTCTCTCCCTTTTTACAAAATCTTAACTTTTCTCTCCCCCTTTTGTTATCAGCAAAAGAATAATAGTAATAGAAAAAGTAGAGTTATAGTGATCGATATTAATTCAACATTAAAACTCAATTGAATATAAAAATTAAATTTCGATAAAAAATCAAACAAAAATCATAAATCCTTTAATTGACGCATATTCCACTTTAGAATGATATGAATGATTTCATCAAATAAAACCATATAGTCGTGTCTATTTGTGGTATATTTATTTCAGGAAATTTGAATATCTACTAACCATGCATAACCGTTAGGACTTTTAAATGAGATTAGTAGTATTCACAATTTTTTATTTTTATTTTAAAAATGAATTCAAGTATCTTCTAACCACGCATAACCGTGAGGACTTTTAAATGGGATTAGAATCAACTTGTCTATTTAACCAATTAATTTTGATATGCGTTCCATACATGCATAACCGTGGGGACTTTTAAATGAGCATGGAAGCACATAATCAAAAATCCAAGTAATTCACCCATGCATAACCGTGAGGACTTTTAAATGAGAGTGAAAACTTTGGATATTTATTTTATTGCTAAAAGTATAATAAATTGAAGCACAAATGATTTCCCGTTTAAAATACCACATATTGACATACTATATAGAATTTTTGATGAGTGATGGTCGTTAGAAATATGAAAGATATAGAGATGGTCATGGAATTTTTACCAATAAAAAGTTTTATAACTCTTGTCTAAATTTCTAAAGAAATTTACTAATTATATTGTCTCGAGTCATAATATATGATTAATATCAATACTCATCTTATTTTCAATCACTATATATCTTTTCAGATAATTATTAGGGGGTCAGATTAGTTAATATAGTTATTTAAAATCGATTTCAAAAATAGTTATAAAATCAAGTTTTCTTAAATAACTAATCCGATACAAGGTCAAAAATGTTTTTCTAGAAGGGGTTTTATAAGAAAATTTTCTGCTATTAAAAAAATTATTTCAAATGAAAAATATGCAGACATTCTCTTTGAAAAACGATGCAGCAAATGAATGTGTCAGGAAATAATCACGTTCCACTAGTAATTTTTCTATCAACTATATTACCAGTGTAATCTGCATCAGAAATTTTCACTCAATATTCACTCGATGGATTTCAAAGACCAGATTGTGAAATTTCAACAAACTATCTCAGAATTATTTCCAACAAATTTTAAATGAAATTCTCTTGGTTTTGAATTTGAAATCGTGTCAATCAAACAAATATCATTGTCAGTTTTAGAAGCCGAGAATAAACAGTTATATTCATGAGTAATTCAACAATCATTTCAAAACAGTTTCTTGAAGTTTCAACAATTTCATAAAGTTTCTTAAAATCCTTTTCACAATATTTAAATAGAATTCATTAGGATTTTAAGATGAAGCCATGTAAATAAAAGAAACCGTGAATATAGATTTAGCCAAAAATATTATAACCAAAAGTATTATCATCCAAAAAAAAAACACTATTTTTATCCCAAACTTATATATCAAGTAATTCTAGAGAATTTTATAGTGTTTTGGCATAAGAATATAATTGGCTAACAATGTTGAATAAAGTCAGAATCAAAAACATCATGAAATCATCATCATCATATAATTGGCTGATTTTAATTCAGAATATGGTGCAGATTATCACATTTAATATATCGTTTAAATAAATATACCTTTACCTGTCTTTACCTTTACGATATTTCTCGTGTTGTTCATTGTGATTCTGTCACCTTTATACTAGGCTAAGGAACTTTGCTTTGTCGCCCCTTGTGTTTCTGGAACAGCCAAAAACCAGATAACACCGTTGTTGTTCCTTAGCCTGCCACCACACCTACATGGGAGAAGTTTTATGTGACCTATTTGTTTTTATAGGTCCATGGTTGTTAGTGGCAGAATAATTATAACAATAATTTTGTGGAGACCCAAAACTATTTATAATCGTTCCCTTCGGTACCCAAATTTGTTTAACTTTGAGAGTTTTTATATTTGTGCCTTTTGGAACCCAAATCGGTATAGTTTTCACATGTTTGGGTCTATACCAACAATTATTGTGATTGTGTCCATATTTTCTACAAATTGTGCACATAGAATTAACTTGATTAATGTTGCTTTCAACAGTTTTCGAATTATTATATCCAAGTCCCTGTCTAACCGTATTAACAGTTTGCTTTCCTAATAGCATATTCAACGATTTTTCACTTTTTGAAAATTTATCCAAAGTCGTTGACAAATGTTGGACTTGTGTTTTGAGAGAATTATTTTCGTTCAACAATTGAGTGCACTTTTTGATAGAATTTTCTCTCCTAGTATTTTCATTTTCTTTTAAAATCAGAATTTCATTTTCAAGTGATTTTATATTGATTTCTGATTTTCTAATTTCCTCTTCGAATGTTGGACACTTATCACACTTAGGGATCCTACTCTGATAGGTTTTAACTAATTGGTCAAGTTGTTCATTACATTCTATCAAAGTATCTTTTTGTGATTCAAGTTTAGCATATTTTTCCCTAAGTCGTTCATAACAGCTGTTTATTTCATGAAAATATATAAGCAACTCAGAATGGGTAAGTTTTGATACCTCACTTGGCTCGTCATCGTCACTGTCAGTTGTATCACCTCGAAGACACAATTCTGCTTTTTCGCTTTCACTGCCAGTGCTTTGATTATTCTCGTCTATTTCATCCCAAGTGGCTGCAAAACTTTTCTTTTTCTGTTTCTTTCCATGGCTGGATTTAATTTGTGGACAATCGGGCTTGATATGGCCGGGTTTGTTGCAATTATAACAAATAAACTTTTGTTCTTCTGAGTAGTCTAGTGCTTTGGCTATTCTGCTTTTTGCTTTTTGAATTCGAGCTGAATTTCCATGTTTTTGATTCCATTTTTTGAATTTCCTTATTAACAGCTCCAATTCTGCTGCTCCATTATCTTCATCGTTATCATCATCACTTTCGGTTGTTCCTTTGAGAGCTATTGATTTCTTTTGAGTGTCACCTCCTTCACGCTCTTCTTTGAATTTCATTTCAAGCTCATAAGTGGTGAGATTTCCGATGAGTCCCTCAACTTTAAGTTGTTTTAAATCTTTCGATTCTTGTATGGCAGTTACTTTTGCTTCAAAGCTTCGTGGAAGGACTCTGAGGATTTTCCGGACTATTTCTAATTCGGTGTATGTTTTTCCGAGAGCTTTTGATTTGTATACGATATTGGAGAGTCGTCCGTACATCTCTTTGACATTTTCTTCCTTCGCCATTTTGAAGTTCTCGTATTCGCTGCTTAGCATTGCAAGGCGAGATTCTTTGACTTGAGATGTTCCTTCGTGAGTCACTTCTAGTATGTGCCATATTTCCTGCGCAGTTAGACAATGTGAGACACGATTAAATTCAAATTGATCTAATGAACAGATAATAGAATTCATAGCTTTAGCATTAGTATTCTGTAATTTATTTTCTAATTCTGTCCATTGTTCCTTTGGTTTCTCTATTTCCTGATTATCTACAGTTATAGTTGGTATTCTATAACCTGTCTCAACAATATTCCAAGCGTCAATGGTTTTCAGAAAAATTTGCATTCTATTTTTCCAATAAGCATATTCACCATTGAACATTGGTGGTCTAACTATGGATTGACCTTCTGCAAAAGCATTATTAAAAGAAGCCATTTTAAAAATTCAAATTTTTAAAACAAAAACTGATTTTTTCAAAAAATTGAATTTTTAAAACAGATGTTGACTTCTAAACCTGTCCTAGCTCCGATACCACTTGTAGGATCGATTTCACCCTAGAGGGGGGGTGAATAGGGTGATAGTGTTAATTATAAAAATTAATCGCGGAAGCTTATAAAATAATTTCAACACGGATCACAGAATATTACCAGCACAGAAATAAATAACAGAATAATAAAATGCAGAACAGAACAACACAGAATTTACCCAGCTTCGGCAAAACCCTGCCTACGTGCTGCCCCCAAGGTTTCTACTAGAAATTAGAAAGTCCCTCGCTTACACACGTAAACTCGCTATACCCGCTATTGACTATTCTAACTCTACGCTCAAAACCTTGACCACAACTCAACTACCGAGTTGCAAATTCCCAAACTACACACCGTAGTTTGCACCCTAGTCACACGACTAGAAAATTAAAACCGTTTAAAAAAGAAAATGCAAATTAAAAACAAAATAAAATAAAATAACCCTATTTAAACAATTAAAAAACCCTTTGTATAACAAAGAAAGAAAAACCAGGCCGGCCCAATATTTATTCCTTTTATTTTCTTCGGCCCTATTTCTTTTGTGATAATGTCGGCTATCTCTGTTTCTTCCTTCGTTCCTCCTGATTGCAAAATTAGGGCTTTTGTTTCTCTGATCCAAATTCAGGGTTATTGAAGCGCCGCTTCAGGTTGGTCGAATCGAAACTAATGATTTTTAGTTGCTTGCCTTTTCGATTCGTTGTTGCTTTGAATTGTGGACGGCTACTTCGAGTTCGGCTGAGTGATATGGTATGTGATTTCCTTTTTATTTGTTCTTCTTTGTTGTACTCGAACTCTCTGCAATGCCGATGATGATTATTGGGTTTTATATAGGATTCCAATTCCTATTTTTGCGTTCGTATAGATTGATTTGAATTTGTCAATTAATTTGTTCGGCCGTTGATTTTAGCTTGGATGTTTGAGATGATTGCTGACTTCTTCAATTCACGTATATTTGATTTCTTGATTGTCACGGCTTCAATTTTGTACCTGTTCAACTTCGGCCTTGACTCGTTCATCTTGGTTTTGAATTTGATAATCACGGCTTTGAATCTGACTTTGATAAAAGAAAAACTTTGACTTGATTTAAGCATCACTTGATTTTATTCTGAACATTTTAAACTGAGTATTCTTGTATCATTGCTGCCTTGGCTTTGGTATTTTCTCTGTTGGCATTTTGGTTTACCACATGTGCCTGCTTTAGTCTCGGTTCTTCACTTTGTAAGTGGGCTGGTGCATCTTGACACTGTTGCCTAAGTCCGCACATGTTTGGATTGAATTGTTAGTGCATTGCCACACTGTTGTTGTAATCATATACGAACTGATGCTTCACTTGGTCTTTGTTGTAACTTCGACACGCTTCAATCATTGTTTGCATTCACTTGATATTGTTATTTCTTAACCTAAGATTCCTCACTGCCTGTACACATTATAACTGAATTCATTTGCATTTAGTATGCATTTTGGCTTGTGGTGTTGAGTTGCTGTGTTGCATTTGTATTCATATGCATGCATATAGCCATACTGTTGCATGTTAGTGTGCTTCATCACTTGATTCATTCCACATTGAACTAGCTTTTGATGTTGGTCTATTCTTTACATATGTGCACTTGCACACTTTCATTGTTGAGTTGAGTTTGATTTGCACTGCACTGCATCTTGTTCACCATGTTGCATATTGGATATTTGCAGTTGGTATTTGAATTTGAGTTGTGGCTTTTGTGCTTGCATTTTGATGCAGTCTTCATGCTACTGATTTTATTGAGCTCGACATTGTTGTTCACTTATGTTGCAACTGCACTGTTGCCTTGTTGATTCCACTGTTTGCTGTGACATTGTGTGATGTTGTACATGCATGTGGTCTTTGTTGTTGGCATTTCTTCCTTTACTTGAGCACATGGTCGAGTTCATTTCCATTCTGGTCATTGCATTATGATGAAATGTTACATTTTTGAGGCCATGTTCTTGTGCACTGACCATATGGTCTTTACTGCCTCTTTGTGTATGCACTTGCATACTGCTGCACTGTTCCATTGTTGCTGCTGTGTTGTAGCCGTGGTCTTTGCATTGCATTCATGTTGATTTCTGAACTTTCACTTGAGTTGAATCCAGTTTCAAAAACTCGGGTTTGACCTTGTGCTGAGAATTGTGACTTTTATATTATTGCACGTGAGTTGAACCCGGCTTTATATTTGGGTTTGACCTGTGCTCACCTGTCCCTGTAAATCAATCAAGTGTATATATCGGTGTGCACGGCCTTGTGGCATATACAGTAATATACTGTGTATGTCACAAGTTGTTCGTGTATGATGAATTTAAATTATGACGAACAACCCAAATAACTGAGGCAAATTATATTTTCAAAATCCATCTTTTAATTTATATTGCAAAAATATTTTCTTTTCAATTTTACTGCGTTAGTGAATATTTTTGCAGATTGCTCAGATGCTGGATTCAAACTGGAATGCAGTTGTAGATAAAAATACGAGTGTGAGTGATATGTAGTGAGGTGAATATGTAAATGTGAAATGTGATGTAATTAGAATTGTATATGTATAGTGAGAGCTTGAAATTGTACTAGCAAAGTTGTAATCAATATTTGTTTGAATAAAATATTCATTTGAATTCAAAAACTGTGTTATTTATTTTTATTCAGCAAATATTTATTTATTCTGTGAAGATTAAAATAGTATGTTAACAAATACATTTAAACGAATGTATATATGTTTATTATCATCAAACAAAAATCATATAAACGCATATTCAACACCATACACCTATCTTAAGATGAAATAGAATTATGACACATATATCACTTAGGTGTACACTTCTAGAACACCTTAAATGATTACCAAATAAGGTATGTGTTATGAAATAAAGCTTGCATAAAAAAATGAAGGACATGTGTCCATGTGTAGGAACCTCTTAACACACCTAAGTAGACACATAACCCCATTAGGTGTCCATGTGTAGAAACATCTTAAGACACCTAAGTAGACATGTGTCAACATTCTAAAGCTTGTGCAAAGAGAAGAAGATAAGTATCCAAAACTAAAATTACCAAACTAGCCTTAAAAATTACTATATAAAGGGTGGAAATGTTCACTTATTTTTGGATACTTTCACAAAGCAAAAACAAAAGTAAAATAAAGTGAAAGAGCTTGGAGAAAGCTAAGGAAAAAGAGTCAAGTCAAATACACAAGTTTAAGGTGAGAAAACCTATTTAAATTTCTAGTACTCATGTTATTCTTGAAGAGATGATAGTTGTAAGTAAAAATGGCTCGGTTCTATCAAAAACGTAGCTTAGTAATTTAACCATAACTTTCTCAATCCTTAATGAAATTTCGATTTCTTGGATGTTCTGGAAAGCTTATTTCATGTGCTACAACTTTTATGATTTGTGTTTTCTGTAATTTGGAAGTTAGCTATGTCAAAATTGAATCTTTCTACTATAATCCCGAAAGCAAAACCAATATTAACTCTGTGCTTAAGGCTGAAACTAAATTGGCCATAACTTCTTCGTTCCTCAACCGATTTCGATAAATTTTGATGTTCCAGAAAGCTTAGACTTTGTTTTAAAACTTTTATGTTTTGAGTTTTTCAAAATTTCGATGCTATCTTGGCCAAAATTGTAATTGTTTATCGCTATCCCGATACAAAATGACACAAGTTGTGAAATTCAAATCTTAGAATTCTTTTACCATAACTCTTACAATTCTTATCGGAATTCGGAAATTTTTAATGTTCCGGAAAGCTTAGAAACTAAGCTAAAACTTTTGCTTTATTCATTTTGCCTGATTTCGATGTTTTCTATGCTAAAATTGAAATTGTTGGTCGCTATCCTGCAAATGCATAAGTTCAGGCTAAGTTTAATGTTTTTGGTAAAATGGTCATAACTTTTGAATCGATATTCCAAATTCGACGATCTTGGTCATTCCGGAAAGCTAACGGAAAGTCCTATAACTTTTATTTGTATTATTTTCTGAAATTAGTTGATTAAAATGTTGAAAAACCTCTTGCAAACTCGCTGTCCTGTTGTTTTATGCAAACCTGAGCTAGTATTTTGTGCATAACTTTTGCGTTTCTTATCCAAATCCTATAATTTTTAAAGTTTTGGAAACTGCAGGAAGAATGTGATAACTTTCATTTGTATCACTTTTTAATTAATAAAATTCTGTATATGGAAAGGAATTTTTGAATAAGCAGAAGGTTAATGAAGTTTGAAACTTCAATGATATTAATTAATAAAAACAAACATTTATTTAATATTTAAGATTTAACTTAAGGAATAAAGAAGAAATGGGAAAAAGCCTGACATTCGTATATTTTAGTTAAAAGTTTTAAAATCAAACGGAAAATCACAACAATAATAATAAGTCCGTAACTAATGAATTTTTGAAATGAATTGAGTAATTAAAGAAACTTACTTCAAATAAAATAAATTGGAAATCAATTTCGGCGAAATTGATTTAAGTGATTGAGTTGGAACTTTCTCTGGATGGCCAAGTACATGTTTTAAAAGGTAAAATTGTAAATATAAATTAAATGTTGTAAAGCTGTTTTTAAAGAAAGCAAGTTTTGAAAAATTTATTATTTCTATTATTTAAAGTTTAAAGTAAGTATTTTCTTTAATCTATTCTAGCAGTAATTATTAAGAAGTAACTTAGTATTTTGTTTTAAAAGTAGAAATCTAGTTTTATAACCTTATTTCAAACATTCGTATAGTATGTATTTTTAACAAATTATTAAAGTAATTTTAACTTAAATGTTTCAAGATAAAGTGTTTTAAATTATTTTAAAAATCTATTTTTGTGCCTGGTGATTTCAGAGGAGATATAAAATATTTGGGAAAGTTGATTCTGAAAAGAATGATGGTTTTGAAACTGTTTTCAAAGGATTGAAAATAGAAATATATCTTGTGAAGATATTTTTGAGATTAATAAAAAATTTGGAAAATTATTTATTGGTTGATGGTTGTTTGTGAATATTAATTGATAGTTAAATAACCGACTATCAATATTGGCCAAATGCGCTGATCGTTTCGAAGAGACCGGGATCGAGATTTATTTCTCGAAAACCACTTCGATCCGATTTGTACGTTTCGTGTAAACGACTTTGGATTCGAAGATGGAGCAGTGAAGTGCAAGGGCTAGTCGCTACTAATCCTAAGGATATTTCCAAAATGGATGTAGTAGGAATAATGCCTTCAGTTCCGTTCGAACCCGGGACGGACTTGTATGGACGAATGCTTTCGGAACATCGTCAGGAGGGCGATGGGCATTCTAAGTGAAACGTTCTAAAAAGGTAACGCTTAGCCTCAAGCCCCATAAACACCGAAATGACTGAAAATCAGGGGATATGCAGCAAGGTTAGGTGGGTCATGCCCAAGCAGGACAAGATATTTCCCCTGTCTAGATGTCCCTTTTTATATATTTCGGCTTAGTGGGTGGTTGGTCGCGCCAACCACGGGGTTTATCTTGTTCGGGACTGTTCAGTAAGGAATGGTTCCGACCTTGTGTTGCAGGGGATGAAGGGAGTAATCCTCGGTACGGTGATCTAGTCCCCGTACTGTGACAGGTGGTACCCCAGTGCCTAGTCATTAGTTGGAAATCCATTCTCCCTACGAGCCTTGTATGAGTTTTGTTTGTATTACCCACTCTGTGGCTAGTAGCTGGAATTTAATAATGTAACAATTTCGGCTATTTTATAAGTATTTGTATATAGACCCTATTATAATATCAAAGGATTTCTATAAAAATTGTTTTAGCTATCGTAAGGTAAAAACCCGACATGTTTATTTGTGGCGTGGTCTTACGAGATGCTTTTGTTTTCAAAGGATTTTTGAAACTTTAATAATCAATTGGGTGTGATTTTCTCACGCTGGTATTCCAGACTGACTCGGGTGTTATTTAACTGTAATGCTCGGGTCAGACCGAGTATTATAGAATACAGGATGTGATGCTGTGGAGCTCAGGAGACGAGCTGGAGGACGATACGTATATCCGTACTTGTTCTATATATATTCCGCTGTGATTGAGTTGTTGTGTATCCATTTGTATGTTGTTGTTGAGCCGTTGATCGATGTACTCTGATGATGTAATATATAAACAGATATATTTGATTTTGAGTAAAGATTATTTATTATCTATTATATTTTAGTCCGCTGCAATGGTTAGATTCTGATATTGTTTTCTATTTTCTTCTTCTACCTCTTTTTCGTTAACCCAAATGGTTCGTATTTCTGTACAACTTGAGTTGATTCAGGTAGAATAGTGTTGACTCAAGGGGTACGGATTTGCGGGCTGTTACATCTTGTTTCCGCGATTCTTAACCTTGTGTAAACCAAATTACGATTTATTAATATTTGAATTTCTCAAACAATTAATCACCATTAACACATTTAACTTTAACTTAAAAGTTGATTTAACTAATATAAATCGAATAAGTTTATTAAATACGTTAATTTAACAATTTATCCACCAAACTTTTGTATATCTTTCTTATTCAACATTTAAATTTTCTGCTTACATAAACCTTATATACCATTCAATTTAATATTATAAAAACATCATAAAATTTCATCTATAAAGTTCTCTCTGTACAAAACCGTTTCTGTTAAAAAAAAATTCTTTTCTGTACATATTAAACAAAACTGCTTCACAATTACTCATTAGAAATTTCTCTCTGTATATATCGAACAATATAAATATTTTTTTTTCTTTTACCGTAAAATTTATATACATACAAATTAAAAGCAATTAGGTTAAAATACCTCATCGTCTCCTACCCAGAGTGCACGCGCCTCTACCAAACAACCCGAGAACCCTCCCTCCTCTCTGCTCTCGAGACTCAAATTCGCGATTTGAAGTCGCCATGCTCAATTCGACTCGTCGTCGTTCTCACCGAGAAGATGCGCCGCTACCCCTCAAAAGCCTCGATCGATTTCCCTTGTTCTAGAAATCGCGCCCCAAGCACTCGTCTACCACGGTCGCGACCGCCACCAGATTCACCGAACCCATGAAAATCGTGGCCTCCCCTTCGATCGAACGAATCAGAGACGCCGCGCCTGAATGCAACGAAGCCGTGCTCTTTTTTTTTAAATTATGAATGACTTGATTTGAGGAATTTAGGGCTTCGGCCATTATAATTGTTTTTATGTTTCAATTTCATTTGTTCTAGAGAGATAAAGCTCGGTTTTATAAAGAGGGGAAAATAAAGGTTGCGTGATTATAAAAAAAAATTTCAGTTTGGCTTTCAGAAGAAGCCGCGAGTAATACATATATATTTTTTTATTTAAGGCTTGCAAAGGAAGGGACGAAGTTATAAATCTTATTCGGTTCGATTAGGAAAACCTGGAATAAAAAGAAATTTTGATATACAATCTCAGCGCGTTAGTAAATCGTACACACACACACATTAACTCCGATCAATACGAAATTTGAAATCCGATAATAATACAATATTACGGATCCAACGGAACTGGTTTCGTCAAATTCCGAGACTACACCCCAAAAGGATATTTTTAAATTCAATTTAAACAATATAAATTTTAAAACTGAACAAACCACTGTTAATTTCAATTTTACAACTTCTATTATCTACGGTGTTATCAATATAAATTTTACAAGCCTTCAAATTATTTTTAACAGGCATAAAATTCCAGATTTCATATTTTACCCGATTTTAAATTATTTAATTCAATAATTCAATTAACAATAAATTAGTGATATTTGTAATTCAAGTTAAAAATTACCTATTGAATATTTAAAATCAATTAAATATTCCGATTTTCAAATGCTCGAAAATTCTGAGTCGTCACATTCCTCCCCCCTTAAAAGAATTTCGTCCCCGATATTACAAGTTAGGAAGAATGGTCCAATACCCGTTTACTTTTTCCAAAAACCAATCAGTTCTTAACAATTCAACCTCTTACCAACTATCTTTTTATTAGAAGGCCCATTACAGTTCTTACTAACTTCTCAAACCTCTCCATAGTTCCCAAACAACTCTATTTATACAATCATTTAAATTATAATTCAAAACTAAATTTTGAATTATCAAATTTTCTCAAAAAATTTCTAACTCTCTAAATTCCCGAAATTTTTTGCCAGCGTCTCCTTTGCGCGGCTAGCTCGGTACAACTACAAAATGGCTCTACGGCCTCCCAAATCCAAAAAGAAAACAAAAGGCCAAGTGGCTCAATCCAAAAATCCAATCAAATTTCACACCAAATTTAAATACATACCTTTTTGTCGAGCATTTCAAATTTATCATCTGAAATCAAATCAATTCTCTTTTCCCTTTATATTACCTACATATCCTGCTTAGTACTAATATCCAATCACAATATTCCCAAAACATCATATCAACTTTATTACAAAATGTCAATATTTATTCATTCAAACATTAACTTAGATTATATTTGTAGTATCAACTCCAAATCAAGAAGTCACCATCCCCTTCTTAAGTTAGTATAAGCATTCATATGTTTTCTCATATTTATTTTCATCTCCCATTTTAGTTTATATCTATTTCTATTCAAGTTGATTCCTTCATTTACATATGAATTCAATTCATCTTTAACTCTGAATATATAAATTTTATTTTTCATTTATTACTAATTCATGTCATTATTTTAATTAGTTTCATTTACTAACTTATTTCAATTTTCAATTTTTAAACCGTTTTGTCGTAAACAAAATTTTCCAAAAATTTTCAAACTCCCAAAAATTTTGAAATTTTTTGGCAGAGTCCACCTTTGTACGGAGGAGCTTTTGCAATTTGATAAAAGATATAAATATATATACATCGACCCACCCGGTCGGAAAAACCAAAAACAGTTCATATTTCCTATTTTTATTGCGTAGGCGTACCTTATTTAGCATTTTAAGCAAGCGGCTTATTAATTTTAATTCATTCACAACCATTTATTTAGCGCAATCCATTCCAAGCTTTAGTTACTTTACTCAATTTATTCCATATTTGTTTATGCCAAACTATTTTATTTAGCTCGGGCTATTTCATTCAATAACTTTTCTCAACTCATTTAAACCACACTTTATTTGATTCTTATTCATTCTATCTATTTATTTATTCAATATAATTAGTTTATCCCTATTCACTTAAACCATTCTAGTAAACTTAAAACATTCTATTTTCCTTATTGTCTCAAGTTATTTCAATCCCTTAATAATTCAAATGGTTTATAATTATTTATTTAAGAATTTTCATTCCATTAAATATTATCGGTAACTTACCGAATTTTATTTCAATTAAAATTTATTTTTACTCAATTTAAATTCATTCCAATATCATTTAACTTAGTTTAAGTTGAATTCAATTCAACTCTCTTTCATCTATTCAGCTTAAGTCGATTTACTTCATTTTATACTTCAGCTCATTTTCATTTTACAAGTAAATTTTTCTCTTTTCTATTCAACTTAATTCTCTCCCTCAATTAAATCTCATTTTAAATTTGCAATTTCATTTGATTGGTTATTATAGAATTTAGCTTCCCAGATTCAACTCATTCAATTTATTACCAGGCCATTTCTAATTTATTTCCACTTATTTGGATTTTATTTGCAATTCAAACCATTACTATTTTAATCCATTTAAATTTTTAGTTCATATATTTCAATTATATTTAATTTGTTAACACTTCACATTAAATTTTAATTAATAACTCAAGTTTTGCATCGACTATCCAATTTCAATTTACCACCAAATTTCATGAACTCACAATTCAACTTCATTCTCAATTACTTTCACTTCATCAACAATTTAAGTCGAATTTAATTTATAACTTGAGTTTATTTCCAAACTTCATCATAAACTCACTATCCAATTTCATTAACTAATTTATTATCAGATTAGTTCTTCCCAATTTATAAGTCAATACTTGATTTTTAATTCCAAATACCACTTCATTTAATTTTCTTGGTTCAATTTATTTAATAATTCAAGTTTGGATTTTCTTTTCATTATCTAAAACATCAAACACTATTTATTTTGGATTTTCTATTTCACTTTCAAATTTTATAAGTCACAACTTATTATTTTGCACATTTCCATTCCTTATAGGCTTGAATAAATTCATCCTTTATTTTTACCTCGAGCCTTATGCCTATTTATAACCCAAGCATAATTTATTTCCATGGGTTTTTAATTCTCTTATAAGTTATTCTTATTTATTTATTTCAATTCCAATCCTTATCCCACTTATTTTCCATTTATTCAGGTAATAATCTAATTCCATTCAATAACTTAATTGAATTCTTATTCCAATTCAATTTTATTTTAACTCAAATTTATTTAACTCAATTCGATTTCAACTTGATTCGAATACAACTGGATATTATTTCAGCCTATTCAATCAATTTCAATCCAGTTAAATTTTATTCTCCAATCCAAGTTAATTTCATTTTTAACCTTTCACTTTAAATTTAAATTCCCGACATTCAAAGCTTATATTTCCTTCCTGATTTTTAAAAATCATCTCAATTTATAAGTTTACAACCTATCTTATCAGGATTTTTAAACACCCGGCTTTTGGTTTCAAATCATTTTTGAAATCTCCAACATTTCAAAATCGCACTTCGCAAAAATTTTAAACTGATCCTGGTTTTTATTTCCAACAAAATTCCTTTGGAATTTCAAAAATAAACAGGTTTTCCTGAACAAATCAATTTGGCAGCAATTCATCACTTAGAAACTCGAAAATGAACATCGATGATGCTGCAGCCATCACCGAAGTTATTTTCCAGCGACTGAAGTGAATTCAATGCTATATCCCTTCCCAATATTTATTTGAAACAATTCCCTTTCAGAAATACCCCAAAAACAACAATGCTGCTATTTATCTTCAAAATACTCCCAAAATCTCCGTGGTTTTAAAGTTTCAAATTCTATTTTAATTCAAATTTTAACTATAATGCATTTATATAGTTTTATGCTTATACAAATTCCCATTTAATTGTATTTCAATTTATAATTTACATTTATAATTCACATTTATAATTTTCATTTAATAATGAATTTATTCTCTTTAAACTTTAGTTATATTTTCAATTTCTAGTTAAATTTTCACTTAACAATGATAATACTTTAATATTATTGTTTCTGACATCCAATCAACCATATATTAGCTAGTTTATAAAAACTTCTCTTTATATCAAAAATATATTTTTGGGTAAAATTATTTCATTTACCCACATGTAAAACAATACCGTGTCGATTGTTCTATTCCAGTGTTTAGAAACCCCTTCAATACAGTTGCGCAGACTGTGTCGACGAAGGTTCATATGCCACTCAATAAACCAATCAACACGATATTAAAATAATTTATATTCACTAACAAATACGCGCTCATATCTATTAATACGCTCAAACTCATTCTAGAGTACTATGGACTCTAATTTAAATGAGTAGTTCCCACCAGAGCCAAGGTTATCACCAACCTACGCTCTGATACCAACTGTAACAGCCCGCAAATCCGTACCCCTTGAGTCAACACTATTCTACCTAAATCAACTCAAGTTGTACAGAAATACGAACATTTGGGTTAAAGAAGAAGAGGTAGAAGAAGAGAATAGAAAACAACAACAGAATCTAACCATCGCAGCGGAATAAAATATAATAGATAATATATGATCTTAACTCAAAATAAAATATATATGCTTACATATTTTACATCATCAGAGTACATCAATCATAGCTCAACATCAATAACATACAACTGAATACACATCAACTCAACACAGCGGAATATATATATATATATAAACAAGTACGCGAATACGTATCGTCATCCAGCTCTTCTCCTGGTCACCACAGCAATTCCTGTATCCTATAATACTCGGTCTGACGCGAGCATTATAGTTAAATAACACCCGAGTCAGTCTGGAATACCAGCGTGAGAAAATCACACCCAATTGATTATTAATGTTTCAAAAATCCTTTGAAAATAAAAGCATCTCGTAAGACCACGCCACAAATAAACATGTCGGGTTTTTACCTTACGATAGCTAAAACATTTTTATTAAAGTCCTCTGATATTATAATAGTGTCTATAGAAAGTAAATAGAATCTAGCTGAAATGCTTGCATCTCACGTTTCAGCAATAGTTGGGCACAATCAAAACCATACGGGCGCGTAGGGAAAATGGATTCTAACTAATGGCTAGGCACTGGGGTACCACCTGTCACAGTATCTGGTCCAGATCAGCGTACCGAGGAGCCACCCTAACTCCCCTGCAACACAAGACCGAAACCATCCCTTACTGGACAGTCCCGAGCAAGATCACCCCGCGGTTGGGATCAGCAACCACTGACTAAGCCGAAATGAAGGGACATCTAGACAGGGATGACCTCACCCTCCAGTGGGGGCTACCCACGAAGCCTTGCTGCATATCCCCTGATTTTCAGCCATCCTCATTTGGTGAGGCTTGAGGCTAAGCATTACCTTTAAGAACAATATCCCTTAGAATGCCCATCGTCCACCTGACGATGTTTTGCAAGCATTCATCCATACAAGTCCGTCTCGGGTTCGAACGGAACCGAAGGCACTATTCCTACTACATCCATTTGGAAATATCCTCAGGATTAGTAGCGACTAGCCCTTGCACTTCACTACTCCATCTTCGAATCCACAATTGTTTACTCGAAACGTACAAACCGGATCGAAGTGGTTTTCGACAAATAATTCTCGATCCCGGTCTCTTCGAAACGATCAACGCATTTGGCCAATATTGATAGTCGGTCATTTAACTATCAATTAATATTCACAAACATCCATCACACAATAAATAATTTTCCACATTATTTATTTATCTCAAAGATATCTTCCCAATATATGCGTTTACTTTTCAAATTCCTTTGAAAACAGTTTCAAGGCTAACTGCCTTCTCAGAATAAATTTCAAGTGTTTTTATTTCTTCCCGAATCACCAAGCACAAAACTAGATTTTTTTTTAAATTAATTTAAAACACTTTACTTTTAAAAATATATTTTAAAACATTCAAGTTAAAATTACTTTAATAATTTGTTATATACATACTTTATGAATATTTGAAAATAAGGTTACTTAATAAAATATAAAACTAGGTTTATACTTTTAAAACAAAATACTAAGTCACTTTTATATAATTACTACTATAATAGATTAAGAGAAAATACTTACCTTAGAATTTAAATATTAGAAATAATAAATTTTTCAAAACATACCTTTTAACAATTTTAAAACTATTAACTTATATTTAAAAATTTACTTGAAAACGTACTTAGTTATCCAGGAAGAATTCCAACTTCAATCACTTAAATCAATTTTCCAAATTGATTCCCAATTTATTCCATTTGAAATAAGTTTCTTTAATTACTCAATTCATTTCAAATTACATTACTTATTCACTTAATTATTATTGTTATTATTTTCCTTTTGATTTTAAATCTTTTAGCTGAAATATACAAATTTCAGCTTTTCCCAACTTCTTTATTTTTTCTCAAAAATTTAAATCTTACATTTTAAATAAATGTTTTTTTTAATATCATTGAAGATTAAAATTCATTAACTTCCTGTTTATTCAAATTTCCATTCTATACCAGGATCTATTTAGTAGAATTTTAAAGTCACTTTATTTCTTTCCAATTCATTTAAAAATTTATTCAAATTTCTATAATTATTTCACTTACAATTTCACTTCTTATATTATCTTACCAAAATCCAATTTATATATTTTTGGTAATTCATCATACCCAATGATTTCCAATCTAACCATGGCATTCAATATTCTAATAAAGATCAACATAGGATATCAAATAAATCACAACAGAGGGTTTTAAATAATTTAAATAAATATTGAGGGATCCAGTTGGATCCCTCCAACCTGTTTTTCCCTGCATCCACAAACGTCAGCACAATATAATATATCAATTCCAAAATACATACTATATCACATCAATTCATTCAACCATTCAAACAATTATTTAAATTTAATCATTTTAAATTTAAATTTAAACTGAGTGAGATTAACTCACCTTTGGCCTATGATTTCCAATCACCTCAAACTCGTCTTGTTTCCGCGATTCTTAACCTTGTGTAAACCAAATTACGATTTATTAATATTTGAATTTCTCAAACAATTAATCACCATTTACACATTGAACTTTAACTTAAAAGTTGATTTAACTAATATAAATCGAATAAGTTTATTAAATACGTTAATGTAACAATTTATCCACCAAACTTTTATATATCTTTCTTATTCAACATTTAAATTTTTTGCTTACATAAACCTTATATACCTTTCAATTTAATATTATAAAAACATTATAAAATTTCATCTACAAATTTCTCTCTGTACAAAACCATTTCTATTAAAAAAAATTTTTTGTATATATTAAACAAAACTGCTATACAATTACTCATTAGAAATTTCTCTCTGTATATATCAAACAATATAAATATTTTTTTTTCTTTTACCGTAAAATTTATATACATACAAATTAAAAGCAATTAGGTTAAAATACCTCATCGCCTCCTACCCAGAGTGCACGCGCCTCCACAAGACAACCCGAGAACCCCCCTCCTCTCTGCTCTCGAGGCTCGAATTCGCGATTTGAAGTCGCCATGCTCGATTCGACTCGTCGCCGTTCTCACCGAGAAGATGCGCCGCTACCCCTCAAAAGCCTCGATCGATTTCCCTTGTTCTAGAAATCGCGACCCAAGCACTCGTCTACCACGGTCGCGACCGCCACCAGAGTCACCGAACCCATGAAAATCGTGGCCTCCCCTTCGATCGAATGAATCAGAGACGCCGCGCCTGAATGCAACGAAGCCGTGCCCTTTTTTTTAAAGAAAAATTACGAATGACTTGATTTGAGGAATTTAGGGCTTCGGCCATTATAATTGTTTTTATGTTTTGATTTCATTTGTTCTGGAGAGATGAAGCTCGGTTTTATAAAGAGGGGAAAATAAAGGTTGCGTGATTATAAAAAAACATTTCAGTTTGGCTTTCAGAAGAAGCCGCGAGTAATACATATATTTTTTTTTATTTAAGGCTTGCAAAGGAAGGGACGAAGTTATAAATCTTATTCGGTTCGATTAGGAAAACACAGAATAAAAAGAAATTTCGATATACAATCTCAGCGCGTTAGTAAATCGTACACACACACATTAACTCCGATCAATACAAAATTTGAAATCCGATAATAATACAATATTACGGATCCAACGGAATTGGTTTCGTCAAATTCCGAGACTGCACCCCGGAAGGATATTTTTTAATTCAATTTAAATAATATAAATTTTAAAACTGAACAAACCACTGTTAATTTCAATTTTACAACTTCTATTATCTACGGTATTATCAATATAAATTTTACAAGCCTTCAAATTATTTTTAACAGGCATAAAATTCCAGATTTCATATTTTACCCGATTTTAAATTATTTAATTCAATAATTCAATTAACAATAAATTAGTGATATTCGTAATTCAAGTTAAAAATTACCTATTGAATATTTAAAATCAATTAAATATTCCAATTTTCAAATGCTCGAAAATTCTGGGTCATCACAGGTAGCACCTTTGATCGGACACATACCTTCGATATTATACTTTGACTTTTGGATTGGTTCGGTGGCCACTTTTGATTTTTTTATTTGGGGGTGTGGCTCGAGGTGGGCGGTAGCTGTGCGCTACGCGTTACCACCGACCCGGAAGCGTAATTGGTATATATACCCTGGCATTGCCTAGTTGTGTCGTGTCACCTACCCTAGCGCGTCTTGTACGAGTTTAGTTTTCTCCCGTAGCCCGTGTGGTATCCTCTGGTGGCTTCCCGATCAGGAGGGACTATGATATTTGATGGACTACTAGGACTATTACGTGTTAAGGGCTATATGGGTAACACCTTAATGCTATGAAAAAAGTAAGTTTATTTTACAAATAAACATTATTATAATAGCGAAATATTACTACATAGTAAATAGTTTAACGGATCCTTAGGAGATGTGAATCCCGAGCATCTCTTGAGTTACTGCACTCACGTTAGACACTGAATAGGAGATGTCAAACCCCGTAAACATCTCCGACGCCATTACACTCATATTTATTTCAATTGATTTAACTTACATAAGATCTTTTAGTTCTGGCTCGAGTGTTTTGTCTTTTCAATTCGCTCGGGTCAGCCTTAGCATTTCAGGAATTGAAGGCCTTATTTCTGGAGGACGAAGACGAAGATTTTATTATTATTATATATTATATTATTCCACTACACTGTATTCCGCTGCACCGATTATTATTCGCTGGTATGTGCAACTCTGATATGTATTGTATAAATATAATCAAATGTTTATAAAACAGCTTCATGAATTGTATATTTAATTATTATATTTTATCGTTCCGCTGCAAGATTCTATTTTGTTTTTTCTTTCCCTGCTTTTTCTTATTTACCCCATAACAATCCGCCCTTCTGTACGGTTTAAGTCTGACGTGTGTGGTTTATCGTCGATTTAAACCGTGCGAAAAGGCGGGATGTTACATATAGTGGCATTGTTGTCTTATAGAGTTGATATTAATACAGAAAATATGTAGCATCATGGATGTTATTATAAAATTTGCTACACTATCAATGTCACAATAAAATATGTGGTATAAAACAGGTGTCGTAGAATATACGCGACATAGAAGACTAGCGGCATAGAACACCCATGACATCACCAACGTCGCAGACATCAATGTGGGCATTGATACTGTAACGAATGCGATTTCGACGCTCGAAAATCGACATCAATACGTCCACCATATCAACTGCCGAGCAATCGAATGCCGGAAAAACCGTACCGTTATGGTTTAAGAAGAAGAAAGAGGTAGAAGAAGAGAGAAAAAGATAGAACAGAACAGAAAGAAACAACAGAACAATATCAGAATCTCACAATCGCAGCGGAACAACATATAATAGATAAATGAATAATCTTTAAACAAAAGAACTATATCAGTTATTACATTACAACATAATACATTACATTTCAGAGCGTACAATAATCAAACAGCGGAAAAGAAATACTATATACTAGTGAATACGCCATGCCATCCAGCTTGCCTCCAGCAACTCCTGAATTCCAAATTATCCTGATAACCTAACTCTAGACTGCTCGTGTGGAAATTGGTGGGCATCTAGAGTATAGGAAGGAAAACAATAAACTCCGAGTCAGTCACGTGACTGGTGTGAGAACTAAAACAGTTTAATTTTAAAACAAAGTACTGGATAATTTTAAAATAGATTCGCAATGCTTTTTAGAAAATGGGACTACCAAAAGGCCTCCCACACACACACACAATGCAAACGCAGAATCGGAGGAGATTTCTCCTTATGATAGTCAAAGATGCTTGATACGCATTAAAAAAACATTTGATATTATTACTAGCGCATAATGTAGGAAAAATTATTTCGAAAGTAAAGATATAAATCTTAGCCAACATACGACCATTATCTATGCCTGCTATAGCTACCATCCAAACAGTGGGGCGCCACCATAAGTGAATGATAGGTTCAACAACTAAAACCGTACAAGATCGTATTGTTTCTTTGGATTTCCAACAAATGGTCAGGCCAAGGAACTTCCCATTGCCACATGGGTACGCCTCTGGAAAGACGACCCGAGAACCTAACCAGATCTCTGCCAACACAAGGCCGGGTTACCCCTAACTGGGTAACTACTGACACGAATATGTCATTCCCCGATCGTAACCGATCTATATCTGAGGATCCTTGATTTCCAACAACCACAAAGCAATAAATTTGCAGCAACAACATAGGTTAAGTATCTGGGCTCCATACCATGATACCACCTCTATCCAGAAGGAATGACATACACTAAAGGGGCGCTACCCCCTAATAACCTTGCTGCATCCTTCATGTTTTGACCATTTCTGGGGTGTGAGGTCAGACGAAGTCTCGTCCACAAAGCCACGCTTTATATAAAAGCTGTTCTTTGTTCACATATGCTCAACAGCACTTCGTATGCCACATTACCAATTTGGGAATGTATCACTAGTAACCATCAACTACATAACCTCTAGGGTGTTAAGCTAAGAGAATAAATTCTCCGCCACCAACGGAAATACATTTGATAGAAACCAGCTTTACACCTCAAATTGTAACGTCAGACACACATCCATACAAGTCCGTTCCGGGACCGAACGGAACCGAAGGCACTTACAAAGAAGTCCTTGCAATCCGGATATTCACTAATCACGACCGGACTTCCCATCACAAAGGCTAATAAATTTCTATATCGGAGATCAGCCGATGCAGAAACATTCGACGGTAATCCTTCCGTTTTCACAAATATCCGGTCTTCAACACCGGTCATCAAATGCAATCCATAACGATGTATCACATATTCGGAATGGGTTATACGACCCCAAGGTCCTTTCCCGGCTAACCCAAATAGTCAGCGCTTATTCAAAAATAAGTGTGGCATTCAAATCCAAACAAATCACAACAAATACCTATTTAAAGGTAAATATTGATAGTCGGTTATTTAACTATCAATAGGCGTGTTCAACATCACCCAAATTCCAAATAATTTCCCAAATTATTTATTTTTCAAGATATCATTACAAGATATATAATTTCCATACTTCAACCATTTGAAAAAAAAATTCGAATCAATTTCCTTAAACGGAAACACTTCCTAATATTTATCCATTTGAAATTTAAAATGGATCATTTAAATCAATCAAATAAATCCTTACCGATTTATTTTAAACTTACGTTCCAAACCGTAAATTTATTTCCACACTTCAAAAATAAATCAACGTTTATTTTTAAACAAATTTCCCTTTTCTTTTATAAATTCCGTAGTGAATTTACAATTCCAAAATATCTATGAATATACGATTTCCAAATCGATTTCTAATATTCATTTTCAATTTATCTTTAAAAGATAAAATCTCAAAATATTCACTTCATATTGGAAAACTTTTCCATACTTATTTAATAATAAGTAATTTACAAATCCATTTATTTTCAACACTTGGAAAATATTCAATATACTTAAATCGAAATTAAGTATATATTTCATTCTTTAAGAAATCATTCTCTTAAACACATTTGTTTGGGCCAAAACGAATGTTGCGTAAAACATCGTTACGACAACCCAAAATCACAGTATAGGGATTCGAACTTAAAATAGATATATAAATCCCAATACTATATAAAACAATTCCTTTCGGAAATCGTTTACTATAACAACAGTGTTATAGTCCACTATTTCCTTCTATTTCTCGAAAACGTCTATTTTAACAATAAATGTTGAAATCTATGGTTTTGATAGTTAATCCATTTTAAAACATCTTTAAAACAATTAACTTCATTTTATAATATCACTTTCCCAAAGACATGTCCATTTTCTTTAATAATGTATTCACTGTCCAAAATCGTGAATATACTTCACTAACCAAATTCAATATTTTCTACACATTTTATTTCAAGGGTAATTCGCTATCCGAAATCGCGAATATATCTCCTTTAATAACCTTCTATATTAAATTTATCAAATTCAATTGATTTCGGATTTATAAACAATGTTTATAAATTCCATTTCTATTTATAAAACTTTGGTTTATAAATCTCTTTTATTAACCACTTCAGTTCATAACTCAATTTTTATACCAAAAAATCTGATTTATAAGTTAATTATTAATAAATCTTTTATTTTACAAAATCTATTCATTTCACAACTTCACAATTTATAAATCTATATTTTTTAATGAAATCCATTTTATACTTCATTTTATCACTTAATAAACTCGTTTTATAATTCCAATATTTTATATATATTTTTTTTTATTATAAATATCAATGCTAAAAATCTTTTATATACATCCTTTATAATAATTCAAAAATCCAAATTCAAACTATTTTAAAAATCTATTTATTTTAAAAATCACCTTTTGGTTATATTTCACAAAAATCTTAATTTTTATAACATAAAAATTTATAACGTTTTAATTATTTAAAATGAATCAATTCAAAACTTTAAAAAAACGTATACTTTGAAAAAATTATTTTAAAAATCCTTTTAAAATCAAAATCGTTATTTTTAAACTTTAAAAATGGATCCGATGATGCTACAGCACCCAATAGTCAATCACGACAACAAACATCATATATCATCATATGATAATCCACAAACATCAAAATATCTGTAATCAAATAAATACTGGTGAGGAATCCAGTTGGATCCCTCCAACCTGTTTCCTTGCATCCACAAACATTAGCACAATACCAATTCCGTTCAAAGCGGAATATCGCAGTATATGGGATTTATAAAATATTATCCGCTTAATAGACGGCGCAATAGGGTCTCATCCGCTATATAATGCGGGAAATCAACTCCAAGTATACAAATAATACCAATTTCACTATATGGTGAAATATTCGCAGTATATGTTTTTAATAAATAACCCCCGCTTACTAACGGTGCATGATGTCTATTTAACAATCAATAGATAACAATCATCATTCAAACATACAATCAAGAAATTTTAAATATAACTATTTAAAATTTAAATCGAAAAAATTCAATTGAGTGAGAAGTTCTCACCTTGATTTTCTGATAGCAATCGTATTGTTTTATTTCGAATAAAATTAAACACGCATTTAATTTTACCCGAAATTTTCACTAGGTCAAATAAATTCCAATCCAGCTCCATCACGTAGTGCTCGACAAAACGATTGCAACGCAATTCGTTTCGTCAGATTCCGACCTCGTACGAACAAGTTATGACATTTATATGTTTGCACAAATTTTTATATAAAAAATTATACAATTTCTTTTATTATTTTCAAACCCTCACATCTGGCCGCACATTTCCACTCCCCAGATCCTTGCCGCACGCGCTCATCTCCTTCTTCCCAGTATCTCACGCGAGCACTAACCCATAGAGCCGGCCCTAACCCTAATCACGCAACCCAAAACGAGCATCACCACGTAGATCAGGCACCACCATTTGAAGCGCCACCCACCACTCCATGCTCGGCCAGAGTAGCTCGAATTCCGGTCGCCCCTATAGCGTGCGATTTGATGACGAACGGCCGGCCTTTGAACTGAAATTGACGTTGATCGGTTGCTCGAAACTTCATCGTCACCGTTGGATGCAAAGATCTTGCTCCGCTCTACAACTTTCGTGTTGAACATTCTTTGTATTGATGAACGGATTTGAAAATATTGGAGGAACGGCATGGTGATTTTCTGGCCATTGAAGTTTAAAATGGCGGCCGACTATAGAAGAAACCCTAGCCCTTTTTTTTGTGAATTAAGGTCCTTATATAGAAATTTTCTCAAACACTATACATTCCGGATTTTTATGGACTCCGATTTACGCGCGGTAACCGGCGTCTCTAGGGTTTAACCCGCATTTCGGACACAATGGAATAGGTTTCGGAAGCTAATTCGATCATCAATGTGAGTTACGGCAATAAACGATCGATTTAAAATTAAACCGATTAAACCAATTTTCTATGCGTTTTGGCTTGCCTCGGACAAACGATAAATCCGATTAACACGGATTTTGAAACCTTACAATAATATGACATTACGGCTGATGAAACTGGTTTCGTCGAAATCCGAGACTGTTTGAAAAATGACTATTTTTCAGTCGATAATTAAATATTAAAATATTCAATTTTCACAAATTAACTTTAAATTCGATTTTAAAAGTTCTATAACATCATTATAACTTCAATATGATAAAATAAAATTTTACAAATCATTTACAATCATATTAAACCCAATTTTCAATTATTCCTGTATTTTCACATATTAAATTATCGATTTAATTATCCAATTAAATCCAGATATTCGAAATAAAATTTATTCGACTTATAAATTTCACTTACTAATATTTAAAATCAATTAAATATTCAAATTTTAATTGACAGAAATTCTGGGTCGTTACAAACTTCCCCCCTTAAAAGAATTTCGTCCTCGAAATTACCAAGTAAGAAAAAGTTACATAATCCATTGACTTTCCTAAAATCTATAGTTAAACTTCTTACAATACCTGACTAAGTTTTCAAATCATGCTCACTTATCGTTTTCAAAATCAACTATATCGTTTAACTTCCAATTCCAAATCAAATTTATAGTTTTGAAATTTTTTCCAATTTTCTCAAAAATATTCTAACGCCTTAAATTTTCGGAAAAATTCGCCATGATCTCCTTTGCGCGGCTCGATCCGAAAAAAAAATGACAGTATATATATCACAAATATACATCTCATCAAGTGATGAGGCATCCCGCAGGGAAAAAAGTGTAAAAGTATGATATTTAATCCGAGATATGTACCTTATTTATTATTAGCGAGCGTATACTTCTAATATAGTGCGAAAGCGAGCTCCAAATGCGAAGCAAGTGCAATCCGCACCTACTAAACACTCAACAACAACATGAGAAACATGCATATATGAAAGTAATATCAATATACAACATATATCTACATATGCTAATATAGCAAATGCAACAAAACAATAAATTCAACCATCAAACAACTATCATCCAACTATCATCCAACAAATTCATAACCAAATCAATATAAATTCACTTCTCATTAATATTCATTGAATTGGTTTTCATTTTAATCACATTTGATTCATTAACATTGGAATTTTACTAACATTCATTTGTTCACTTTCTTCCAAGTTGGATTCAATTACTTTCGCTTCCAATTTCGCTAATTCCATTTCATTAACACTTAATGAATTTATATACAATCAATTAATAACCATATAACAACTAATGTACATTCAACATGACCAAATTATTTAATTTACATTCTATTTGGTCCAACACTTTTAATTCCAATTGGTTCATATTAAATTGATTTCCATTCAATTTATTCAACTTCCAATAACATTAGCTTTTAAATGAATTTACACTTACATATTATCCCTTATCAATTCTTTTTACATTCGATTGATTAACATTCAATCCATTTATTAATTCAACTGCTAATTCATTTAACATTTCAAGTTGAATTTCATTTATATAACTCAAGTTCATATTCATCACTTCTCTTGATTAATTTACTTTGACACCAAAATCAACTTCACTTAAGTTATATTCCACATATAAATCCAATTCAGATTCCAATTCAATTTAACTTTTACCAAAGTCAAATTTTCATCACTCATTCAAATTCAGATTTATTTTGCTTTACAAATCATTTAACCACTTCAATAATTGGTTTTACTTATCCTTTCCCATTCTATAAGTTATACAACTTATTTATTAACTTCCAAATCCATTAACTTATCCAAAGCTAAATTTATTATTCATATTATAAGTTCAAAACTCATTTCACTTATATTCATCAATTACAATTTGGATTTTTTTATTTCAAATTTGTTTATCATAACAAACTTCAATTACCATAAATATTTTAAATAGGATTTCGGAGTCTTTTCAACCTTTCAAAACCATTTTTGAAATCAATTCAAATTATCTTTTGAATTTCCACAACCAAACCCAAAATTTTCAAACAATTTTCAATTAAAATAATCTGGCAGCAATTCCTCTTTTGGAAACCCGAAAATGAACACCGATGATGTCGCGATCATCATCGGAATTATTTTCCAGCGACCGAAAAGAGTTTAGAGCTTTAATTTCTCCAAAATAATTTTTCCCAAAATATCAAATCCTTTCAAAACACTTCTCTGGAATTTTATTATAAATCATATTTACAAATCTTTTACTTATATAATTTCACCTCTTATATAAAAGATTATTTCACAAGTGTAAATCATTTTAACTATAATTCCATACTTATAATTCATTCGCTTATAAAATTTATTCTTTTACAATATGTTTCATTCAACTTATTCAAACAACTTTTATTAACTTGCATATATCTTATATTTTCAACAACCAAACAACCAATTCATATACACTATTCCTTTATATATAAAACATAATCAAGGTAAAATTATTTCATTTACCCAATTTAAAATGATACTATGTCGGTTTATCTCGTTTAAGAGTTTAGAAACCCCTATCGATGACAGTTAGCTAGACTGCACCAACCAGAATTCACAAACAGCTCAACGGATAAGCAAACACAATATAAAACATTTTTACATTCGCTAACAAATACGCGCTCGTATCTATTATTACACTCAAACTCATTCTAGAGTACTACTGACTCTATCTCTAATGAGTAATACCCAACAGAGCTAAGGTTGTCGCTTAACCATAAGCTCCGATACCAAATGTAACGAATGTGATTTTTCGACGCTCGAAAACCGACATCAATACGTCCACCGTATCAACTGCCGAGCAATCGAATGCCGGAAAAACCGTACCGTTATGGTTTAAGAAGAAGAAAGAGGTAGAAGAAGAGAGAAAAAGGTAGAACAGAACAGAAAGAAACAACAGAACAATATCAGAATCTCACAATCGCAGCGGAACAACATATAATAGATAAATGAATAATCTTTAAACAAAAGAACTATATCAGTTATTACATTACATCATATTACATTACATTTCAGAGCGTACAACAATCAAACAGCGGAAAAGAAATACTATATAATAGTGAATACGCCATGCCATCCAGCTTGCCTCTAGCAACTCCTGAATTCCAGAATATCCTGATAACCTAACTCGCCCATATGGAAATTGGTGGGCACCTAGAGTTTAGAAAGGAAAACAATAAACTCCGAGTCAGTCATGTGACTGGTGTGAGAATTAGAACAGTTTAATTTTAAAACAAAGTATAGGATAATTTTAAAATAGATTCGCAATGCTTTTTAGAAAATGAGACTACCATAAGGCCTCCCGCACACGCACACACAATGCAAACGCAGAATCGGAGGAGGTTTCTCCTTATGATAGTCAAAGATGCTTGATACGCATTAAAAAGAAACATTTGATATTATTACTAGTGCATAGTGTAGGAAAAATCATTTCGAAAGTAAAGATATAAATCTTAGCCAACATATGACCATTATCGTCTGCCAGCTATAGCTACCATCCAAACAATGGGGCGCCACCATAAGTGAACGATAGGTTCAACAACTAAAACCATACAAGATCGTATTGTTTCTTTGGATTTCCAACAAATGGTCAGGCCAAGGAACTTCCCATTGCCACATGGGTACGCCTCTGGAAAGACGACCCAAGAACCTAACCGGATCTCTGCCAACACAAGGCCGGTTACCCCTAACTGGGTAACTACTGACACGAATATGTCATTCCCCGATCGTAACCGATCTATATCTGAGGATCCTTGATTTCCAACAACCACAAAGCAATAAATTTGCAGCAATAACATAGGTTAAGTATCTGGGCTCCATACCATGATACCACCTCTATCCAGAAGGAATGACATACACTAAAGGGGCGCTACCCCCTAATAACCTTGCTGCATCCTTCCTGTTTTGACCATTTCCGGGGTGCGAGGTCCGACGAAGTCTCGTCCACAAAGCCACGCTTTATATAAAAGCTGTTCTTTTTTCACATATGCTCAACAGCACTTCGTATGCCACATTACCAATTTGGGAATGTATCACTAGTAACCATCAACTACATAACCTCTAGGGTGTTAAGCTAAGAGAATAAATTCTCCGCCACCAATGGAAATATATTTGATAGAAACTAGCTTTACACCTCAAATTGTAACGTCAGACACACATCCATACAAGTCCGTTCCGGGATCGAACAGAACCGAAGGCACTTATAAAGAAGTCCTTGCAATCCGGATATTCACTAATCACGACCGGACTTCCCATCACAAAGGGTAATAAATTTCTATATCGGAGATCAGCCGATGCAGAAACATTCGACGGTAATCCTTCCGTTTTCACAAATATTCGGTCTTCAACACCGGTCATCAAATGCAATCCATAACGACGTATCACATATTCGAAATGGGTTATACGACCCCAAGGTCCTCTCCCGGCTAACCCGAATAGTGAGCGCTTATTCAAAAATAAGTGTGGCATTCAAATCCAAACAAATCACAACAAATACCTATTTAAAGGTAAATATTGATAGTCGGTTATTTAACTATCAATAGGCGTGTTCAACATCACCCAAATTCCAAATAATTTCCCAAATTATTTATTTTCCAAAATATCTTTACAAGATATATAATTTCCATACTTCAACCATTTGAAAACAAATTTCAAATCAATTTCCTTAAACGAAAACACTTCCTAATATTTATCCATTTTAAATTTAAAATGGTTCATTTAAATCAATCAAATAAATCCTTACCAATTTATTTTAAACTTACGTTCCAAACCCGTAAATTTATTTCCACACTTCAAAAATAAATCAACGTTTATTTTTAAAAAAAAATCCCTTTTCTTTTATAAATTCCATAGTGAATTTACGATTCCAAAATATCTATGAATATACGATTTCCAAATCGATTTCTAATATTCATTTTCAATTTATCTTTAAAAGATAAAATCTCAAAATATTCACTTCATATTGGAAAACATTTCCATACTTATTTAATAATAAGTAATTTACAAATCCATTTATTTTCAACACTTGGAAAATATTCAATATACTTAAATCGAAATTAAGTATATATTTCATTCTTTAAGAAATCATTCTCTTAAACACATTTGTTTGGGCCAAAACGAATGTTGCGTAAAACATCGTTACGACAACCCAAAATCACTAGTATAGGTATTCGAACTTAAAATAGATATATAAATCCCAATACTATATAAAACAATTCCTTTCGGAAATCGTTTACTATAACAACAGTGTTATAGTCCACTATTTCCTTCTATTTCTCGAAAACGTCTATTTCAACAATAAATGTTGAAATCTATGGTTTCGATAGTTAATCCATTTTAAAACATCTTTAAAACAATTAACTTCATTTTATAATATCACTTTCCCAAAGACATGTCCATTTTCTTTAATAATGTATTCACTGTCCAAAATCGTGAATATACTTCACTAACGAAATTCAATATTTTCTACACATTTTATTTCAAGGATAATTCGCTATCCGAAATCGCGAATATATCTCCTTTAATAACCTTCTATATTAAATTTATCAAATTCAATTGATTTCAGATTTATAAACAATGTTTATAAATTCCATTTCTATTTATAAAACTTTGGTTTATAAATCTCTTTTATTAACCACTTCAGTTCATAACTCAATTTTTATACCAAAAAATTCGATTTATAAGTTAATTATTTATAAATCTTTTATTGTACAAAATCTATTCATTTCACAACTTCACAATTTATAAATCTATAATTTTTAATGAAATCCATTTTATACTTCATTTTAACACTTAATAAACTCGTTTTATAATTCCAATATTATATATATATATATATATATATATATATATATTATTAAAAATATCAATGTTAAAAATCTTTTATATACATCCTTTATAATAATTCAAAAATCCAAATTCAAACTATTTTATGAATCTATTTATTTTAAAAATCACCTTTTGGTTATATTTCACAAAAATCTTAATTTTTATAACATAAAAATTTATAACGTTTTAATTATTTAAAATGAATCAATTCAAAACTTTAATAAAACGTATACTTTGAAAAATCATTTTTAAAAATCCATTTAAAATCAAAATCGTTATTTTTAAACTTTAAAAATGGATCCGATGATGCAACAACACCCAATAGTCAATCACGACAACAAACATCATATATCATCATATGATAATCCACAAACATCAAAATATCTGTAATCAAATAAATACTGGTGAGCAATCCAGTTGGATCCCTCCAACCTGTTTCCTTGCATCCACAAACATTAGCACAATACCAATTCCGTTCAAAGTGGAATATCGCGGTATATGGGATTTATAAAATATTATCCGCTTAATAGACGGCGCAATAGGGTCTCATCCGCTATATAATGCGGGAAATCAACTCCAAGTATATAAATAATACCAATTTCACTATACGGTGAAATATTCGCAGTATATGTTTTTAATAAATAACCTCCGCTTACTAACGGCGCATAATGTCTATTTAACAATCAATAGATAACAATCATCATTCAAACATACAATCAAGAAATTTTAAATATAACTATTTAAAATTTAAATCGAAACAATTCAATTGAGTGAGAAGTTCTCACCTTGATTTTCTGATAGCAATCGTATTGTTTTATTTCGAATAAAATTAAACACGCGTTTAATTTTACCCGAAATTTTCACTAGCTCAAATAAATTCCAATCCAGGTCCATCACGTAGTCTCGACAAAACGATTGCAACGCAATTCGTTTCGTCAGATTCCGACCTCGTACGAACAAGTTATGACATTTATAAGTTTACACAAATTTTTATATAAAAAATTATACAATTTCTTTTATTATTTTCAAACCCTCACATCTGGCCGCACATTTCCACTCCCCAGATCCTTGCCGCACGCGCTCATCTCCTTCTTCCCAGTATCTCACGCGAGCACTAACCCATAGAGCCGGCCCTAACCCTAATCACGCAACCCAAAACGAGCATCACCATGTAGATCAGGCACCACCATTTGAAGCGCCACCCACCACTCCATGCTCGGCCAGAGTAGCTCGAATTCCGATCGCCCCTATAGCGCGCGATTTGATGATGAATGGCCGGCCTTTGAACTGAAATTGCCGTTGATCGGTTGCTCGAAACTTCATCATCACCGTTGGATCAAAGATCTTGCTCCGCTCTACAACTTTCATGTTGAACATTCTTTGAATTGATGAACGGATTTGAAAATATTGGAGGAAGAGCATGGTGATTTTCTGGCCATTGAAGTTTAAAATGGCGGCCGGTTATAGAAGAAGCCCTAGCCCTTTTTTTTGTGAATTAAGGTCCTCATATAGAAATTTTCTCAAACACTATTCATTCTGGATTTTTTCGGACTCCGATTTACATGCGGTAACCGGCATCTCTAGGGTTTAACCCGCATTTCGGACACAATGGAACAGGTTTCGGAAGCTAATTCGATCATCTGTGTGAGTTATGGCAATAAACGATCGATTTAAAATTAAACCGATTAAACGAATTTTCTATGCGTTTTGGCTTGCCCCGGACAAACGATAAATCCGATTGACACGATATTTGAAACCTTACAATAATATGACATTACGGATCCGATGAAACTGGTTTCGTCGAAATCCAAGACTGTTTGAAAAATGACTATTTTTCAGTCGATAATTAAATATTAAAATATTCAATTTTCACAAATTAACTTTAAATTCGATTTTAAAAGTTCGATAACATCATTATAACTTCAATATGATAAAATAAAATTTTACAAATCATTTACAATCATATTAAACCCAATTTTCAATTATTCCTGTATTTTCACATATTAAATTATCGATTTAATTATCCAATTAAATCCAGATATTCGAAATAAAATTTATTCGACTTATAAATTTTACGTACTAATATTTAAAATCAATTAAATATTCAAATTTTAATTAACAGAAATTCTGGGTCGTTACAGACACGTCCCAACCTTAATGGGATCATTGCAAACCAACAAAGTTGCTATCATATGCTTCCCTGCAAGTTAGAGACGAAATGTGGTATGGATGAATTTCGATGTTGATTAATGATGCGTGGAAATTTTGTAATTAACATAAAATTGTTTTATTTCTTTAAAAAGCAATATCTTTTCACCAATCCAATTATTTGTTAAATTCTTATTGGATAATAACTTTCTTTACCAAATTCTTTTCAAAAAACTGCTATAGATCAGATATCTCATTCCCAAAATAATTAGCAAACCATATAATTTATATTAATATTTTAATATAATCATTAAGCTTTTCTAGCCTAATAAATTCATAATAATTCGCAAACACTTGGGAAAAAAATCCAAAAATCATAATAAATCTAATTTGTCATATTATTTAAGATACAAAAATTTCGGGATCAAAAATATTATTTAATTATTTTTAATAATTAAGATTCGAAATAAATCATTTTCTTCACTTAAGAAATTTATAAAACATTCATACATGATTGAAAAATTATGAAATTAAAAACCTACTTTTAAAATAACGTTTTTAACATCATATCAAATTTCAAGTCATTTAGATGTTATATGATAAGTTTTCACACTTTAACCTATTAATTAATTTCATAAAAATTCAATAATTCATCAATAAACATATCATCATTCAATTTTTCAAAACATGGCATAATAACATCAAAGAATTTGGGTTTAATCATAAAACCGAACCAAACATAGAAAACTAGAGACGGATGATCATTATTCACCTCGATTTGATAAAGGAACTTGAGATTTGAGTTAGAATTGATTTCCCCTAAGCTTTAATCTTGTTTCATAGCTTTTTCATCTCTTGTAACTCCTTGTAATAGCCGATCTTCTTCTTTATTTTCGTTTGTATGAATGAATGTAAGGGAGGGATTGAGAATGAGAAGGTATGTGTTAAGGAAATATGGTCTTTTCCTATTTTGCCATTCTCATAAATCCTCTTTCTTATTAATGTTCTAATCTCCCTTATTGGTTCATTAATTAAGGCTCGACCAATTTGATTATCAAATCTCATTCTCCTTATCATCTTATATTATTTTATTTATCTAATTAAATACCCTAAATAATGTTAATCAAAATTAAGGGTGTTACATGATGGTATATACCCTAAATGGAGTACCATTGTCAAGACAATTCCTAACCCATTAAACAATAAACAATAATAGTTTGCGGTAATGAAAGAAGGACAGAGAAAAGACGTTGAAAGATCATTTGGTGTTCCTCAATCAAGATTTTCTATTGTCAGTAATCCATGTAGATTTTGAGATCCGCTTAATATAGGCAAAAAAATGTACACTTGTGTTATTTTACACAATATGATTATTGAGAACAAAAGAGACATGGAAGACGACTTTGTGTATGATGGTGCTCCAATAGTACTAGATTTATAGCGCTATGATATGATTGAAAGCACAATTGAACTCGAGTTTCATATTTCTAGCCAAATGTAATATTAAAGTGTTCAACACCACTAAAGACTGCAAAACAATTTAATAAATCATCTTTGGAGCTTTTTCGGTAATCAGAATTTTATTGTTACTGTTAAGTTTCTTGTTGTTGTTCTTAATGTTATTATAATGTATTTATGTTGCATTTCATATCAAATAATGTATCGCAATTTGGTATTGTTGAAAATAATGTATCGCAGATTCATTTATCATATTAAGTAATGTAATGCAATTTCATTTGGTTGTACTTCTAAAATTACTGGATTAATTTCAGATCAGTAAATCAACTAAAAATTCAAAGATAGAATAGTTCTAGAAATACAAATACAACTACATCGTCTCTTTACGCCTAAGCCTCATAATTTTTCCTCTTGGATTCTGTATACTCTCATTGTTCTTCAGACATATTCGACATATCCATGAACATTACTGCATCTTCATCTCTCTGTTTGTTTCCAGTAAGAAGTCGATCCAGTTTCAACATTTTTTCTTGGTGTTTATTAACCCAGTTTTAGCCCAGCAGATTTCAACTAGACTTAGAAGATCAAAATAAAGATAAAATGATTCGAGAAGTTGCAAGTAGACCTATATGGAGGATATAAACAACTCGAGAAAGATTCACTCAATTCAAAGCTAAGTGCATAGCTCGATACCGAGCTATTCATAGGTCAGTACCGACCTATCATTTCCCACCGTTCCACTTCCCAAGCTCCATCCATGTGACGCCACACCTCTATACCCACGCTAGCCAAGAACACTACGGTGTAATGCTGTCAACTAGCACGGAGAATAAGGCTGTTGAGGAGCGACCATCCGTGTAATTGCTTTGCGCGAGCACCGATATGTCAGATAGTATAACATGCATTTTATTTCAAGAGGAAATCCAACATACCGATACAAACTCAAAGCTACTACACGGTGGCTATAAATATCTTCGGAAACAAATATAGAAATAAACATAACACAAATCAGTCACAGATAATTCATATCACAAAGACGGAAATAGATATGAACATAACACATGAAAGTGTACATCAGAGTAGTGGTCAAAAAGATCCACAATAACACAAAATAATAGCAACATGTGCTATACAAAAGAATACATCAATGAGTCAATATCTCAAGAGTATACAACAAAACTACTAATCTAAGTAGTTAGCCAAAAGTCAGAGTAATAGATCCCTGGAGAGAAGTCAAGCAGAAGCACCTGTAACATCTCGGTCTGACCCGAGTATTATTTCATAAGAAAATAATAAACGGATCAGTCTAGCTATAAATATCAGACGACATGATATACAATAAGAGATATGGCATAAACATATAATATCCATAATGGTATACTACTATAAGTATGTAAATGATAATCAACAAAAGATTAATCAATATCACAAGAATCTTCTCAAAGATCCAAAAAGGGGTATCATGCCCTAAACTTGTAATCATAACAAGTCAATGACACACGAATTCACCAATGCATAAAAATTGACAAATCATATCAATGAAAATCACTAAAATTGGTGAAGCATAAATTCCAGAATTCAACACACGAAATCCAGAAATCACAAAAAAGGGGGGGAAGGCCTATCACACGAACGGGAGCATTAAAACTCACCAACATATGTATCACACGAACGAGAAGCTATCTCATGGTAGCTAGCCATTAATTTTTGACACACGAATGGCCCGAAGACCATGGGGAGCTACCCCACAAAGAAATGAGACAAAGCTCAAAAGAATGAGTTACAATCCTCCACGTGGACAAAGAGACATCGCACAATTGCTAGTCTGAATCACAAAAATGATCGTCATGATCATCAAGAAGTGTCAATTACAGTAAGCTAGTAAATATATGAGCTTAGCTTCATGTGCCATAACCACTGGCTTAACTTAAATATTTACGAAAAAATTGTAGATCTCCACTAGATAATTGTCACAAGAGTTTCAATCGAACAAGTCCAAGATTCAACCGACGAAGTAAACGCAAGCATTTCATACCACTCGTTTTACTAGGTCGTTTAATTAGATTTCTCATACGAGTGAGGTAAAGGCTTGTATATACTAATAGATTGGAAAACGGTTTAAGAAAACGAGCTTTGTAATAAAATAGTGTTGAAATCATTTGAAGAAAGAGTTTTGATATTCACTACTAGTATAGAAAACCTTTATATTTTTAAAGTGACAAATCACAAAGAACATTATAGGAACAATCAATCACTAAAATTCACGTTCGAAGACGTGAATGAAAATCCAAAGAAATCGATACCGAATCCATCAAGACGGATATTCCAAAAAAAATTCCCGAAGAATAGAAGTCACCAAAGTTAATAACAAATGATAACAACAAATAGGAAAAGAACACGAATCGATTAAATTTGGAAACCACGCAAAATAGGCGAAATAGGCAAAACAGCAACAGGTCGGTCGGCCGGCTACAGAGCTCGGTCGACCGGACCCTGTTCTGAAAAATCCTCGGGAAGCAGGTCGGTCGACCGAGCCCTGCAGCCAGTCGACCGGACCAAAGACAGAAAAGTGCCTATGCACTTTGGTAGCAGGTCGGTCGACCGGCCCAGGGGTTCGGTCGGCCGAACCTGATGTTCTGCAAATTGAAACCTATTTCAAATGAGGTGCAAATCTCGACCAAATTGCAATCGCACGAGCAACGGCGCTAAGGGTTTATGCCAATCGACTACCCGGCCCTATATGCTCCTCGATACATCACCAAAACATGTTCAAACATCAAAGTTATGATTTTTAAAGAATTGAACCCAAAACACCAAAAATTGGAATATTCACCAAATCAATCCAAACCAAAAGCAATTGCACACGAATAAGTGTTAGGAATTCATACCTAACAATCGAAGATAAATATAGGCTTAGATGTGAGATAAAAATCTCACCTTTGAACCCAAACAAATGAAGAAGAAGCTTGAAAGCAAAAGAGAATCAACCACTCTTCAAATCCAACTCAAGAAGCTTGATTCTAAGCTTTAAAAGAAGAACATTCCCAAAGTTAGGTTTAGGAATTTCTGAAATTGATAAGAGAATGAGTTGGAGAAGAAGAAGAGAAGGTTTACCAATGGGTTCTTCTATTAGTTTGGAGCTAGAGTTTGATTTGCAAATGAAAACTAGGGCTTGGGTTTTAATTTCCTCTTCCACTCTCCATTGTTATAAAAGCTTGAGTAAAAGGAAAATAGAAAGGAAGTGAATGAAGAGGAGAGGGTTGGAACTGAGTTAAGTGGGGGTAATAGGCTCAGCCCAAACCAAAGCCCTAAGTAAAAAGTAGCAAAAATCAACTTACTCCAAACATATCGAAGCTTATACTCAAAAAGGTCGCAAATGACATTTTAAACTCAATGAGAGTGGTCCCGAGTCCTAATTCGACCGTATGCAAAAAGTAGCTTTTCAGACTAAATTCCGAGTATCGAAAAAATATTTAAACAAAATATTTAAATATAAAATCGATAAATATGCGGGTTGTTACAGACTCCCCTCCTTAAAGAAATTGCGTCCTCGCAATATTTAAGAAGAAAATATAAAGTAACAACCATAAAAGCATATTCAACACAAAAGAAATTTGAAATAAAAGGTTCACCTTAAAGAGCACGAGAAAGTAAGTCCGGATGTGTTCGCTCGATGAACTCTCTAGTCTCCCAAGAACAATCCTTAGGATTTGAAGACCATTGAACTTTCACAGGCGGAACATATTTATTTCAAAGGCGTTTGACCTCCGAAGCAATAATTCGAATAGGATGCTGCTCATAAGTTAAATTAGGCAAAACTTCAATCTCTTCCACAACACCGGGCTCAAGAATAGAATCGGAATCTCGAAGGCACTTCAGTAATTGAGAAACGTGAAACACGTCATGAATAGCAGAAAACTGAGCCGGTAATAAAAGGCGATAAGCCACGGAACCAATACGTTCGGTGATAGGAAATGGCCCAATATATCGAGGCGCTAATTTTCTCGATCGACTGAAACACACAACACCCTTCATAGGTGAAACACGAACGAACACAAGATCTCCCACAGAAAATTCTAATTTCCTTCTTCGGTTATCGGCATAGGATCTTTGTCTACTTTGGGCTTCTTTCATCCTATGACGAATAAGATCAATCTTTTCTGTGGAATCACGAATAAAGTCTGGACCTAAAACCAGCTTCTCACCAGCCTCAAGCCAACAAGGAGATCGGCATGGCCTTCCATAGAGTGCCTCAAAAGGTGTCATACCAATACTAGATTGGAAGCTATTATTATAGGAAAATTCAACAAGTGAAATATGATCTTCCCAACTTCCACCAAAATCAAGAACACATGCACGAAGAAGATCTTCAAGAGTTTGGTTCACACGCTCGGTTTGTCCATCAGACTGAGGATGATAAGCGGTGCTAAAATTAAGCTTCGTTTCCAAAGCTTTTTGAAGACTCTTCCAAAATCCACTAGTAAACAATGGATCACGATCACTAACTATAGAAGTAGGAACTCCATGTAATTTAACAATCTCTTTAACAAAGAGTTTGGCCAAAAGAGGAACGGTTCGGTTAGACCGAACGGGAATAAAATGGGCAGATTTAGTAAGTCTATCAACAATCACCCATAAGCTATCATGACCCGAACGAGAACGGGGAAGGCCATCAATAAAATCCATGGAAATTTGGTCCCACTTCCAAATTGGAATTTCTAAAGGTTGCAATAACCCACCGGGTCTTTGATGTTCGGCCTTAATGAGTTGGCAAGTCATGCAACACTTAACAAAGTTAGCAATATCAGATTTCATTCCCTCCCAATAATAAAGCCGCTTCATATCCGCGTACATTTTACTACTACCGGGATGAATGGTAAATTTAGAATGATGAGAATCTTCTAAAATATCTTTACGAAGATCACTAATATTTGGCACGATAAGTCTACCAAATTTTCGAATGCCGCCACGAGAATCGATATCAAAGTCTTTCAAACCTTCAATATCAATTTAATCCTAATATTTTGACCAAGAAGAGCCAATTCGGGATCTAGCCTTTGAGCTTCAAGAATGCGGTCTAAAAGAGGAGGATGAGCCTCAAGGCTACATAAAACAAGAGATGAACATAAATTGGAAACACGGTCTCGAATTTCACAAGTGGATAAAACCTCGAGATCATTCCATTCGGATATCATCATAGAAACAACAGCTTGTTGCTTTCGACTAAGTGCATCCGCAACGCGATTTCCCTTTCCGAGAGTATAAAGGATATCAAGATCATATGGTGCGAGAAATTCGAGCCAACGCTGTTGACGCAAATTAAGTTCCTTTTGAGAGAATAAATACCTCAAAGACTTATGATCAGTATAAAGAATAAATTTCTCTCGTAAAAGATAATGACGCCAAATACGAAGGGCGAAAACAATAGCCGCGAGCTCTAAATCATGAGTGGCATATCTAGTCTCAGCAGGCTTCAATTGCCTAGAAGCATAAGCAATAACACGTTCTCTTTGCATAACAACGGCACCCAACCAACGCGACTAGCATCAGTATAAACAACGAAATCTTGATTCCCCTCGGGAATAACAAGAATAGGAGCATCAGAAAGAAGTTCCTTTAGTTTCTAAAAAGAAGTTTCACATTTGTCCGACCAAATGTATTTAACACCTTTCTTCGTTAAGCTAGTAAGAGGCACGACAATCTTATAAAAGTCTTTGATAAAACGGCGGTAATAACCCGCCAATCCAAGAAAACTACGAATCTCCGTCACACTCTCCGGTCTCTTCCAATCTTGAATCGCTTCAATCTTTGAAGGATCCACGGAAATTCCGGATTCGGAAATAATATGACCGAGAAACTTCACACGAGATTGCCAAAAGTGGCATTTAGAAAACTTTGCTTTTAATTGATTACTCCTAAGAGTTTCCAATACAATCCGAAGATGCTTTTCATGCTCCTCCTCGGTTTTTGAATACACAAGAATATCATCAATAAAGATGAGAACAAATCGATCGAGAAAATCTTTGAAAACTCGATTCATAAGGTCAACGAAATAAGCCGGAGCATTCGTTAGACCAAATGGCATAACAATCCATTCATAAGACCCATAACGAGTACGGAATGATGTCAAAGGAATGCTATCCTCTGCAATACGAAGCTGATGAAATCCAGTAGCTAAGTCTAATTGTGAAAAGACTCTAGCACCACTAAGTTGATCGAATAGATCATCAATCCGAGGTAAAGGATATTTATTTTAGATAGTAAGATCATTAAGCTTGCGGTAGTCAACGCAAAGCCTAAGTGTACCATCAGATTTCTTCACAAAAATAGCTGAAGCTCCCCAAGGCGAGGAACTAGAGCGAATAAATTGCTTCGTCTCCAATTCGGGTAATTGTTTACGCATCTCCTCATTTTCTTTATTGGACATACGATAAGGAGGACGAGTGATAGGTTGAGCTTCAAGAATGAGATTAATTCTGAACTCAATTGCTCACTTAGGTGGCAATCCTAAAACGGGCTCAAATATGTCGGAAAATTCACGAACAACGTGAATAAGAGAAATTATATCTTCCTCATCATCATTATCGTCATCACGAGGATTTAAAGAATATAAAGATGCAACCAAGCTGGAATCTGAATCTTTAAGATTAATAGAAATCTGCTTAATAGATTGAGGATGTCGAAGATGAATAGTCCGCTCAGGATATAGGATATGAGCTTCGTAACGGTTAAGCCAATCCATTCCCAAAATCATCCCAAAGCCTAAATAACGCATGACATGCAAATCGGCTAGGAAAGGAAAATCACACAAAATAATCTCCACATCTTTACAAAGCAAACTAAGAGTTGCGGATCCACCAACCGAATTCGCAATTCTCAAAGAAGTCATTAAAGCAACAACACTTTAAGAAAAAGTATCAACAAGCTCTTTTGATATAAAATAATGGGATGCTCCCGTATCAAAAAGAACCCGAATAGGCTGATCACGAAATATAATAATACCATCAAGGATAGAATGAGAAATACCTTGACCACGAGATGTGTTGCCAGGGGCTTGAGCAACATTAAGCTTTCCCTCCTTCCTATTTTGAAGTTTAGGACAAGAAGATAGATAATGATCCGGGCTTTTGCAATAGCGACAAGTACAAGGCTTTGAACACTTGTTTGCAAAATGGTCTCTGGAACCACAGTTAAAGCATTTCCCTTCAGTAGAGGAAAAGGTCTTTGCAGCAAGAGTTGCTTGCTTCCCTTTCTTATTGGGATAAGGACCTTTGAATTTGTTTGGCCTCTTCTTGTTGTTGAAGTTTGGTTTGTAACCCACCACTACAACATCACTTTCCCTATCCGCCTCTTCAAGACGAAGAGCGATATCAATGAGTTGGTCGAAAGGAACTTCTAATTTTAGAAGTAATGGCTTCTTGAGATTTTTGTTTAAGCCATAGACAAATCTTTGGTTCTTCTTCAATGGGGTGTTGATGTATTCAACCCCATATTTGGAAAGTGACTCGAAGAATGCAACATAATCAGTCACGGAGGCTTCACCTTGAACAAGGTCTATGAATCGACGAGCCAATGATACCTTCTCTGCTTCTGGCATGAATTTTAATTCGAAGCATTCCCGGAATTGCTCCCAGGCGAGATCCGCTTCATTAATCTCAGAAATAAGAAGTTCGTACCAGTCCAATGCTCTTTCTTGGAGCATACTAGAGGCCACATGAACTCGATGAAGATCAATGAGGTTCATGCGAGAAAAGATTCGATCGCATGTTCTTAACCAAGCCTGGACTTCAATAATAGTTTCAGAACCTTTGAATGGCTTCCCACCCAGGTTGGTGTAATCATTGCACAAACGTGCAAACCCAGATTTAGGGTGAATAGGTTCCGGATTAGAACCAGCTGCTTGAGCATTCGTGACAAGGTCAAGAAGTTGCTGGGTAGTTGTAACGACCCGTATTTTACGTGTTGATATATCGTAGAATTATTAGGTCGTTAGTGTTGTTTAGGTCATCCATAGCTTAAGTCGTGGGAAGCTTGGGTCGTGTGACCGAGTTAAGGTGGTGACCGACCTATAGATAAGCCGTAGACGACTTAAGGAGGGTGCACGAGTTAAGTGAGAGGTCGTGTACGAGTTACGAGTTAAGAGATGACCGAGTTTAGCGTTTACGACCTAAGGTAGATAGGTCGGTTGAGCGACCTAAGATAGTTAGCGACCTAGGGTTAACGACCTAACAGTTACGAGTTATGATTTCTGACCGACCTAAGTATGGACCGACCTAAGGAAGTTAGGTCGTAGACGAGTTATGGTCTAGTAGTTAAGTCGTCATGTTTTAGGTCGTAGCATAGTTAGGTCGGTAGGTTAGTTATGTCGTTAGACAACCTAAGGAAGGCCGCTATGAGTTGTTAGGTCGTAACTCGTGTTGCTCGAAAGGTCGTGACTAGGTTAGGTCGTATAGAGGCTTATGTGTTAGGTCGTAAGCTTTTAAGTCGGCAGCTAGGTAGGTCGTGTAAGTGCATGTGTGTGCTAAGTCGGCCTTGTTTGTTAGGTCGCATAGGAGTTAGGTCGTGAGATCTTGTGTGTTTGGATAAGTCGTAGGTCGTATGCCGTGTACCCAGTTAAGCCGTTGTGTCATGAGTCGGCAGGGTCTTAGGTCGTAGGTCGTTGGTTCGAGTTAAGGAAGGCGGCTGTGTTTTTAGGTCGCGTGTGCTATGGAGACTTAGGTCGTAAATGACCTAAGTTAGGTCGGGGGTCTCTAGGTCGGCAACGACCTAAAACTGGGCGACGACCTAAGGGTGAAATCAGCCTATAAATAGAGGAGTTTGGCTCACTTTTTGGCACCGGTTTTTGAAGCGACGAAGTGCTGCCATTTTGAGAGCTCGACTACTACATCTCTTCACTTCTTTTCTCCACTCTAATCTAGTGTTAACATCCATCCAAGATCGAAGATCAAGATCGAAGATCGAAGAGCCAAAGTTGAAGATCTTCTTCCGACGAAGCTAGATTTCACCATTTCAAGCGAGATTTCAACAAATCGAGCTTGAATCCTTGCTGTCCAGATCTGAAGAGATTAGTTTTTGAAGTGTTTGGGTGATTCGGTGAGTGGTGATTATCTCTCACACGGATCCAAAGGAGTATATTGGAGTGGTGGTTCGTTTATGTGTTAAAGATAGTGATTTCTTGCATTTCTCTTAAGTCTGCATGTAGATCCATTGTTTATGAAGATGTTTACCTATGCAAATTCATTTATCGAGTTATAGGAACAAAACCCATGTTTTATATTTGATAGATCTATGCTAGAAATCCATAATTCATGTATGATAGACTTTCACTCATTTATTTACGAAATTGCCATTATAGTTAATATTGCTTATTAGATCTTGTTTGAATGATTGATTGTTTGAATGTATGATTGATTTGATTGTTTCAAGTTAGCTAGTAGTTGATTTGGAACAAGATGGTCGAAGATGATTCAAAAGCTAAGTGGAAAGGCTCTTGAATGGTGAAAGCTGCTTGTGGCATATGAAGCGGATGAGGAGGCTCATATGGATGGATTCGAGGACTTTGCGATGATACGAGGAAGCAAAGTATGATGATGATGGACTTTGCCGTGATATGATGAGGCGAAGCATGATATGGACTTTGCTAAGATGCAATGAAGCAAAGTATGATATGAGATAGTCTTGGTCTAGTCTAGACGGGATCATTCCAAGCATGATGTTAACTCGGTGATATGGTTCGAGTTTTGATGGATAATGGATGGCTCGAGAGGCGCTTGAGCTAGTATGGGAATAGTCGTCGAGGAGGATGACTAGGAGGCTAAGACTTCATCGTTGTTGAAGGTTCTAGCATGCTCAAAGCAAGAGTACGTTGGGCGGCATTGATATCCCAGGCACGGGTCACGATGACGTGCTAGTACTCTGGGCAGCATTGATATCCTAGGCACGGGTCACGATGACGTGCGGAGTTATGTCTAGAACCGGGGTTACCATTAGCCCTTGACTGACGGATGAAAGAATGTGCCGTTCATTCAACTAACGATGAAATCAAGGCAATGATAACAGTGATAGCCAGAGTCATGGATGTTGGTTATATCATCATTCGGTCTCAAGAGCGGTGTTTTCTGGGTGCTTATCTGATCTTGGTTTAGGCCTTGGGGGTTTGTATTTGGAAAACATCGACCTTGACTCGAGTGGTTATCGCTTTACTTTAGTTACCTGTTGCTATGCTTGCTTCTTATTAGTGTGTGTCTGGGGGCTATCACTGTAGAAAGAGGCGGAGTGGGATGATTTGGGTTCCTATTCCTTTTATCCTTTATGTTCCTTTGGTATGTTTGATAGTTGATTTACTGCTCACTAAGACTGTTGTCTGACTCAAGGTTTTATGTCTCCTCTTATTACCTTGGGCTGTTCATCCATGTTTGGAATGGGCAGACTAGGTGACAGGTGGCAGGTGCTGATCTTAGTGGCTCACGCTGATGATGACAAAGTCGAGCAGGAGGCTTTACATATTATTTTCATATTCTATGTACTGGATATTCCGCTGATTGTTGATTACTCTGAGTGCTATGTAGTGAGGCTTCTTGTATTCATGATTCAGACCATGTATAAAGCTATTATGATTAGATGATGATATTCTGTTCTATGGGAGCTTCACTATATTATATTTCTCTATTGTATTTTATCCATGCGCTGTGAGTTTTACGATAGAGTCTGCGATGTTTATTTTACCCTTGACGGTCACTCATGGCTGCCTGGCACACTTTCAGCGCACCATTCCCTTGTTTCCGTGCGGGATTCATGGGCGGTCGTCACAGTTGTCATAAAAACTTCAACTTGGGGAGTAGCACTAGATTGACTGGTGCTGGGACGGCCTGGTCTAACCATTTCTCTTCCTTTAGAAAGAAATAAAGAAGAAGAAAATGGTTATTCACCAAATTGAATATCAAGAAATCTTGATAGATAAACAAGGAATCATAAGGAAAATAGGATGAATCAGTACGAAGACTCGAATTAAATCCTAAAGCACGACTCCTAAGATGGACTTAGGACGATGATCCTTGTTATAATATTTTATATTGTCTGAAGTTTGGCTCTGATACCAAGCTGTGATGCCCCACCTCTATACCCACGCTAGCCAAGAACACTACGGTGTAATGCTGTCAACTAGCACGGAGAATAAGGCTGTTGAGGAGCGACCATCCGTGTAATTGCTTTGCGCGAGCACCGATATGTCAGATAGTATAACATGCATTTTATTTCAAGAGGAAATCCAATAACATGCATTTTATTTCAAGAGGAAATCCAACATACCGATACAAACTCAAAGCTACTACACAGTGGCTACAAATATCTTCGGAAACAAATATAGAAATAAACATAACACAAATCAGTCACAGATAATTCATATCACAAAGGCGGAAATAGATATGAATATAACACATGAAAATGTACATCAGAGTAGTGGTCAAAAAGATCCACAATAACACAAAATAATAGCAACATGTGCTATACAAAAGAATACATAATGAGTCAATATCTCAAGAGTATACAACAAAACTACTAATCTAAGTAGTTAGCCAAAAGTCAGAGTAATAGATCCCTGGAGAGAAGTCAAGCAGAAGCACCTGTAACATCTTGGTCTGACCCGAGTAATATTTCATAAGAAAATAATAAACGGATCAGTCTAGCTATAAATATCAGACGACATGATATAGAATAAGAGATATGGCATAAACATATAATATCCATAATGGCATACTACTATAAGTATGTAAATGATAATCAACAAAAGATTAATCAATATCACAAGAATTTTCTCAAAGATCCAAAAAGGGGTATCATACCCTAAACTTGTAATCATAACAAGTCAATGACACACGAATTCACCAATGCACAAAAATTGACAAATCATATCAATGAAAATCACTAAAATTGGTGAAGCATAAATTCCAGAATTCAACACACGAAATTCAGAAATCACAAAAAAGGGGGGGAAGGCCTATCACACGAACGGGAGCATTAAAACTCACCAACATATGTATCACACGAACGAGAAGCTATCTCATGGTAGCTAGCCATTAAGTTTTGACACACGAATGGCCCGAAGACCATGGGGAGCTACTCCACAAAGAAATGAGACGAAGCTCAAAAGAATGAGTTACAGTCCTCCACGTGGACAAAGAGACATCGCACAATTGCTAGTCTGAATCACAAAAATGATCGTCATGATCATCAAGAAGTGTCAATTACAGTAAGCTAGTAAATATACGAGCTTAGCTTCATGTCCCATAACCACTGGCTTAACTTAAATATTTACGAACAAATTGTAGATCTCCACTAGATAATTGTCACAAGAGTTTCAATCAAACAAGTCCAAGAATCAACCGACGAAGTAAACGCAAGCGTTTCATACCACTCGTTTTACTAGGTCGTTTAATTAGATTTCTCATACAAGTGAGGTAAAGGCTTGTATATACTAATAGATTGGAAAACGGTTTAAGAAAACGAGCTTTGTAATAAAATAGTGTTGAAATCATTTGAAGAAAGAGTTTTGATATTTACTACTAGTATAGAAAATATTTATATTTTTAAAGTGACAAATCACAAAGAAGATTGTAGGAACATCAATCACTAAAATTCACATTCGAAGACGTGAATGAAAATCCAAAGAAATCGATACCGAATCCATCAAAATGGATATTCCAAAAAAAATTCCCGAAGAAAAGAAGTCACCAAAGTTAATAACAAATGATAACAACAAATAGGAAAATAACACGAATCGATTAAATTTGGAAACCACGCAAAATAGGCGAAATAGGCAAAACAGCAACAGGTCGGTCGGCCGGCTACAGAGCTCGGTCGACCAAACCCTGTTCTGAAAAATCCTCGGGAAGCAGGTCGGTCGACCGAGCCCTGTAGCCAGTCGAACGGACCAGAGACAGAAAAGTGCCTATGCACTTTGGTAGCAGGTCGGTCGACCGGCCCAGGGGTTCGGTCGGCCGAACCTGATGTTCTGCAAATTGAAACCTATTTCAAATGAGGTGCAAATCTCGACCAAATTGTAATCGCACGAGCAACGGCGCTAAGGGTTTTTATGCCAATCGACTACTCGGCCCTATATGCTCCTCGATACATCACCAAAACATGTTCAAACATCAAAGTTATGATTTTTAAAGAATTGAACCCAAAACACCAAAAATTGGAATATTCACCAAATCAATCCAAACCAAAAGCAATTGCACACGAATAAGTGTTAGGAATTCATACCTAACAATCGAAGATAAATATAGGCTTAGATGTGAGATAAAAATCTCATCTTTGAACCCAAACAAATGAAGAAGAAGCTTGAAAGCAAAAGAGAATCAACCACTCTTCAAATCCAACTCAAGAAGCTTGATTCTAAGCTTTAAAAGAAGAACATTTTCAAAGTTAGGTTTAGGAATTTCTGAAATTGATAAGAGAATGAGTTGGAGAAGAAGAAGAGAAGGCTTACCAATGGGTTCTTCTATTAGTTTGGAGCTAGAGTTTGATTTGCAAAAGAAAACTAGGGCTTGGGTTTTAATTTCCTCTTCCACTCTCCATTGCTATAAAAACTTGAGTAAAAGGAAAATAGAAAGGAAGTGAATGAAGAGGAGAGGGTTGGAACTGAGTTAAGTGGGGGTAATGGGCTCAGCCCAAACTAAAGCCCTAAGTAAAAAGTAGCGAAAATCAACTTACTCCAAACATATCGAAGCTTATACTCAAAAAGGTCGCAAACGGCATTTTAAACTCAATGGGAGTGGTCCCGAGTCCTAATTCGACCGTATGCAAAAAGTAGCTTTTCGGACTAAATTCCGAGTATCAAAAAAATATTTAAACAAAATATTTAAATGTAAAATCAATAAATATGCGGGTTGTTACAATACATCTCCTAGCACTCTGACTACTCATGATTAAGTGATTTTCCCATGATTTGGATGAGCAATTCTAAGGGTTGATGAGAAGAAAGTAAAGAATAAGACTATTGAAAATATCACTAGAATCAACTCAAAGTCGATTGAAAAGAGCTTGAAACACATCGAAAAAAAGAAAGAAGAGCAATGCAAGTGAAATAATTCAACTTGCACCAAGATTTATAGGTTGGTGCCGAGCTAACTTAGATCGGTACTGAGTTATAATCTTGAGTCATGGGACTCTGGTCTCTCCACTACAACATCAGGTTATATCCTGGACAATAGTGCAAGCGGGCTTCTATCCCATTACCTCTGTTTCTCAATAAACACAAGCCTGCCTGCAACCAAAAGTGGATCTTCTTCTTCTCTTGACTTGGGATATGATTTCTCGACCACTAGAGACTTCTTCTTCTTCACTTCTATCCTTTACCTATCAAACGCTCTAGAAATTCCATTGTAAATCTGAGATCCACTAGGTTGTGGTCAGATATGAGTTAATTAGTTGTAACCCATAGAGGGAACAACTAATAAAAAAGATTAAAGTGGACGTATGTCGGGATTACGCCGAACTACTATAAAAATTCTTGTGTGTCCTTTTACTTTTCTACCATTTCTTTTATTTTTACTACAACTAGTGCTTTCATCTGATTTTTGGACGTCGATCCATTTTCCGAGTTAACATTTTGTTGCTTTCACTGAGAAGGAAACTAGATTTCATGACCTAAAGCTTGGATCTGAAATTTGGAGAAGATGAAGAGGCCTAAAACTAAATATAAGATTGGAGCAAGCCAACCAAAGCATGGAGGAAGCCGGAGGTCTCCTTAAATTTACATCAATACATCTACGTGACTAAAGAAGAAATGAAGAAAATGATAAAGGAAATGCAAGATGGATTAATGACTCGACAACATGAAATGCTTAAAGGAGTTTTTCAAAGGATGAGACAACAAGGAATAATAGAGCCGTAGGTATTCAGAACTAAGTGCTAGAAGATAATGTTGGAACATTTGAAGTCAGAGTGGGGCAAACTAGAATGAGGCCTCCATAAACAGTACAACTTAGTACCGACCCCAAACAACTCTATACCTAGAGAATTACACTTGGGGGAAATGTTGATGTGAACTTGGGACGTGCTGGAATGTTGAGAGCAAACGAAGCTGGAGCTAGAAACACAAATCAGAATGCAAAATGTGCAACAACCAGAGGAACATGTGTCAGAGATTCCCCATAGGAATAGAGGACAAAATGAAACTAGAGATGCGAATCAGAATGTAAACGTACAACCATAGGAGCATGTGTCGAGTATGTTCTAGAATTCCCCTATAGATGTAGTAGGCAGAATAGCGCTTTTGGTTGAAGACCATCATTGGACGACAAAAATTAAATTGCTGAGCTGGTAAGGAGGATAATTAGGGGTGGACCCCCAGATTAAAGCTTAGAGGACGTGAGCAGGAATCCGTTCACTTCTATATCCGGAATCTGAGGAGTCCTCCTGATTTTAAGCTTCCAACATTAGAAATGTACGATGGAAAGTCGGATTCGATGGTTCATCCGATGAGATATAGTTGACATATAGAGGTGTTGGGCGCTTCTGAGGAGGTAATTGGGTAGTGTTTCCCATTATATTAACGGACTTGCCGGTTATGTGGTTCAGATGACTTGAGAATAGGTCCATAAGTACATGCATCGATTTGGTGAATAAGTTCATAAGACAGTCCAGAGTTCATGTCTCAGGACTGAAGAATGTGATGATGCTATCAAGCGTAAAACAAAGGCCTAGAGAGACCTTGAGAAGCTATTTGTAAAGTTTCAATGCGGCAGTTGCATCCATCGATAAACCGGACCTGTCTATAATCTTAATGGTGGCAGTATCTGGAGTCGCGACCAAGATCGACTTTAAAGTTGCAATGGAAAAGGATCCACCGATGGATCTTGCGGAATTCTACCATGAAGCCGAGAGACATTTGCATCAAGAAGACACCAAAGCCGAGGAAGCTGAAATTAATGTTGTGGATGATAGAGGACTGCCCGGAGCAGGAAACAGAAAGGGCAAAGGAAGAAGAAGAGCCGATGATGACTTTAGAGAATCAAAACGGTAGAGAATGGAACCAAAGTTCTCTTATTCATTGAGCTAATAGACACCCTCGAGAGGATATATCTGGACACAAGGGGAATATCCCCTATCGGAAGCCATCTAGGAGAAAGCCAACTGACCGGGAGAAAAAATCTAAAAAGTTTTACGTCTTTTGTGAGCTAGATGGACATGAAACGAATGAGTTTCGACACCTTCATGACCTGATATAAAAACTAGTTTGGAGCAACTAGCTGTAGTAGTACATGAGGATCTTAGCTGCAATGGTGCAACCAAAGAAACCACCATTTGCAGCGAACACATTAAGGAGCATCTAGGGATCTGGTCCAAGACTCGAAAGCCTATGATCGGGATGATTGGAAGTCAGGTTCGATTCCATCACTTTGCTTTTTCCTACTTTAAATAATTAGGATAATAATAACCTCAGACCGCTTACACGTGTATGTGGCCTAGATTAGTCTCTAGGCACGCTCTAAGTTGGATGTCTGGGATAACTATTTAGGACAATAATAATCTCGGACCGCTTACACGTGCACGGGACCTAGTTTGATCCCCAGGTACGCTCTGAGTCGGATGTCTTGGATGGATAATTACGATTTCTGCTTGTATGCTTTGATTTGAATATTTGACCTTTGAAATATCCACATTGAATGTGGTGACTGATATTGATTGCTTTAAGCCTTGTCCGGAGAGACAGGACCGGAGTGCAGGGTGCAAGTCCCCTCGTCGAAGAGCAAGCGAATGAGCTTGTACGATATTGATTGTATTAAGTATCGTCTGGAGAGATGGGACCAGAGTGCAGGGTGCAAATCTCCTCCCTGAAGAGTGAGCAGATGGGCTTGTACGATATTGATCGCTTTAAGTCATATTCAGAGAGACATGACCGAAGTGCAAGGTGCAAGCCCCCTTGCTGGTGAGCGAGCGGATGGGCTTGTACGAAAACTAAATCCCCTCACTAGAGAGTGAGCAGATGAGCTTGCTTGGTCACTAGATTCCCTCACTGGAGAGCAAGCAGATTAGACTCAGCAAGAATCCGAAGAGATTAGAACCCTAGATTGGGCAATAGATGATTCAAAGAGATTAAACTCTAGATTTAAAAATCAACGGTCCGACGAGACCAAGCCTCAAAGTAGATGCAGACTTGATAAAAAGATTTGAACGCCATATAACTGAGGAAAGGAAGATATGCCCTAGGCGAACACATGACGGCTTTAACATGTGTAATTACACTTCCTGATAATTTATCAAGATTGGGATCAGTGAATAGCCAAAGAGCTCAACTATCGGAGACCGATTGCTAAAACTTGTTCTTGAGTAAAACACACCTCATATTCGAAAGACGTACTATGGGGATAAGTGTTAACTTGCTTTTTAACCAAGCAGATTTCAACTGGACTTAGAAGATCAAAACAAAGATGAAACGATTCGAAAACTTGCAAGCACACCTAAATGGAGTAGATAAGAAACTCGAGAAAGTTTCACTTAATTTGAAGCTAAGTTCATAGCTTGGTACCGAGCTATCCATAGGTCGTTTCCCTCGTTCCACTTTCCAAACTCCATACACCACCTATACCACTCCGACTACCCGTGATCAAGCGGTTTTCCGATGATTTTAATGAGCAATTCCAAACGAGAAGAAAGCAAAGAACGCAGCTATCAGAAAGATCACTAAAATCAACCCAAAATCGATATAAAAGAGTTTGAAACACATCGAACAGAAGATAGATGAGCAAAACAAGTGAAATAATTCAACTTATACTAAGATCTATAAGTCGATACCAAGCTAACTTAGATCGGTATCGAGCTATAATCTTGAGTCGTGGGACTCCGATCTCTCTAGCACAACATCGGGCAATCTCTTGGACCTCGGTGCAAGTGGGCTTCTAACCCATTACCTCTGTTTTTCTATAAATACCAGCCTACCTGCAATTGAAAGGGAATCTTCTTCTTTTGACTTGGGATCTGATTTCTCGGCCATAGGAGACTCTTCTTTTTCTTCACTTCCATCCTTTACCTCTCAAACAATCTAGAAACTCTATTGTAAATATAAGATCCATTAGATTATGATCAGATCTGAGATAATTAGTTGTAATCCAAAGAGAGAACAACTAATAAAAAAGATTAACGTGGATGTAGGTCGAAGATTACGCCGAACCACTATAAAAATTCTTGTATGTCCTTTTAGTTTTCTGTTTTTTCCTTTATTTTTATTAGAACTAGTATTTTCATCCGGTTTTTGGATGTTGATCCATTTTCTGGATTAATAATGTTAAGCAGCTCGAAACTCATTGCATGATTATATCTATCTTCGGATTCAAGTATGATTTTTTTTTTCTACTTAATCCACCCCAGCAACTTGCTTCTTTCTGGCTGCTTTGGCTCTCAGAGGCCTAACAAAATCCTCTTCGGTAGGAGTTAGGCGCTCTTTTGACCCCGCACCGACTTTCTAGTGATTCTCCTAAACTAATGCTTTCCCTTACTCTTGGCGCTTTACCTCGGTCACTGTTTGATTGGATGTCTTGAACAATTTTCTGAAGAGATGATTTTCATTTTACATGCTCAACTAGAAGGTCATAAACATGCATGAACTGATAAAAATGAGGTGCTTGTTTATTCTTAAGTCCGTTGATTTGTTTAAACAATTTATTTGTTGCCATCCTCTGTAAAAAAAATCGCTTAGATAGTTAGAGAACTGTAAAAAAAAAATAGACATATGAAAATTCAGAAAAACTTACCAAATGCGTTTTATTTTCAAATCCACCAAGATTCGTTTGCTTTAACTTGAACATTTGAGAGTCAAATGTTTGTGTTTAACGTTTGATTTTTCCAAAATGACATTTGATCGAAGATAATGATCTTTTACGATCAATGTTCTTTCGATTGTATCAATTTGTGATTCTGTCTCAAAAAATCTTACTACTTTGGTCGGTATCTCAGATCAGATCGTTTGAGAGTACCGACCAAATGTAACATAAAACATAGTTTTCCGTCGAAGTCCAACTATCAGTAGTTAATGCTCTGCCAATAGGACCTGCATTGTATTCTATTTCGAATTATTCGAAATTGCATCTTGTGGCATCGATGCCGAAATCAAAAAACATTTTTAGATGAGAGAAACGAAAGTAGAATATTTGGGTATTCAACAAGTATCCTGAGTATATTACAATTTCTGAACCAAAAAGACTGAGTTTGTAATCGATCCAATAATGTACCTTCTGTTGCAATGCTTTTTAGTTGTACATCTTCAATTCTGTAAATTGTAATCTCCAGTTGGAGACGATCTAAGCTCCTGATGGTCATGATTTTCCCCGTTGAAAATCTGCTTCGTTTGTTAATCGTATTTGGTATTCCAATCTCGTTCCAGTGATACGGGCTTTGTAGTCTTTTTTAATCTCTCTTCCCCGCTATCTCTCTCCAACCCGACCGTTCACCAAAATAAATTTGAAATTCCGAAAATTTAAAGATTTGACGCCATTTTTCTAATAAATAGTGTTCAAAGCACGCAAATGAAAACCCCGTCTTCTAAAGCCTCAAAAAAGAAACAAATGGATCCTGCAACAATCTCCACGTCGGACTTCAAGTCCAGGTTCGCGGCTTACAATCGCCTGCAGGCAGCAGCGGTGGCGTTCGGGGAGAAGGTTCCGATCCCTGAAATCGTCGCGCTTGGAGGCCAATCGGACGGAAAAAGTTCGCTTCTGGAAGCTCTGTTAGGATTCAGGTTTAACGTCAGGGAGGTGGAGATGGGGACTAGGCGGCCGCTTGTGTTACAGATGGTCCATGATTCTTCCGCTCTTGAGCCCAGATGCCGATTTCAGGTTTAGTTTGCTTTTCTTGCCATTTAAATTAACTTCATTGGGGTTTTTCTTGGTTCAATATGTAGTTAGCGGCGTTGTAATTTACTACCCTAGCCCTAAGTATGAAACTTTTAGCGGAAGATGGGTAGCTCAGATACTATGATTGATGTTTCTGGATTTCAACAACAAATTAACAATCTCAGGTCCGATAAAAATTATATTTCATTACTCTGATTGAAATAATTTGTGGGTCCTCTCTCTGTTTGTTTCAGTAAACAAAAAGAGCTTAAAACAGTTCAATGCCTCTTACAATAAGTGTTTTGCAATTGTTTGCATTAAAAATGACCAAATACCTTAGAGCAAAGATCTAATGGAGCGTAGAACACTGAACGCGATCCTAACGTTGATTTTTAACAGGTTTGGAGTCTCTGTTCAACGAATATATCAAGTTCTTACTCTAATTCAGATCACAATTCAAAGTCAAGATACCAGAAAGCATGATTATATCAACTAAACGCAGAAAATAAAAAAAATAAAAAATAACGCGACAGGTTTTTTACTGGTTTGGCAAATCATCGGTCTATGGATTTATCTTTTATTACAGTTATTTAATTTACAATTGTCACCACACATTCGAGATCACTCTGAATCAGTGATAACAACTTTAAATGGCTAGGTCTTTAAATTGGCAAAATTTCAGGCTTCTGAGTTCTAATGCTTACAATTCGAATTTTGGCGCTTACAGTTAGAATTCTATGGGTAATAAATCAGATAGCTTCAATTCCAGATTTGTGTTTGTGTTTCTGATGGTTCCTTGCGGTCCGGAAGTGCTCCAGACGTGTTCCTATTCAATTCGACAGAATATGGACACTGAAAAGGTTTTAGGAATTGATTTGTGTAATATTGATGGTGTGAGGTATTTATTGGCGTAGTTTAAAGGTTAGGAGAATCTGAAATCACTGCGTCCGGTGGAGATGTCGTCCGGATTCGGAAGTGGAGGAGAAGCCCTGGGATAGTGCGAAGACCAAGTCCGTTTGGACTTGGTTCCGCTGCAGGCAACATTTGGTCGGTAGAAGTGTAACGGACCATTTCACTATTTTTTAGGGCGTTGGACCCACCAGAATCTGGCTGACACCGACCTGGTTGGTGTCAGCCAGGTGAACCCTGAACCAGGCCAGCTAGATCACAACCGATCTGATTTTTCTGGTTGGGTTTGGTGGTCCTGGACAGGGTTATTAAAATGAGATTTAAGTTGTGAATCGTAAAGTTTAAATTTAAAATCGAAACAGGATTTATATTGTAAATAGTGGATTCAAAAGATCCACATTTTAAGGTTCATATACACCTTGAAATTGATTTTGATGTTTGAACTTTTACATCTAAACCTAAAATTCAATTTTTTCTTTTGTTCCATTTTTATTTTGTTTAGGAAAGCTTAGAATTGAAGTTGTAGACTCAAATAAGTATATTGAATGTATCGATAAGTATTGAATGAATTTTCCCGACTATGGTTTTAACTAATTTGAATTGGAATGTAAATCCAATCGTAAATGGAAAAATTCGATCTGAAACGGGATTTAAATTGTAGGATTTTAAGATTTTTGACAACAATAGTCCCCGATATATCCGGGAATCCCTGCAAGTTTATGCTCCATCCTTCCTCTTTTGTGCATTGCTTCGGCGCTTTTCTTTGCTGAATTTCAAGTCTTGATACTTTCGTTTTTCGAGTTGGAGAAAAAAGTTAAACTTTTGTTGTCGAGACCACGTCTTTTCTGTTCTTAGTCAAAATAGAGTAGAACACAAACCGATAGCTTCATGCCGTTGAGTTGAATGTTTGGTGCCTTCAAATGTTCCGTTTAGCAGAATAGTTGATAGCTACTCAAGGCAGATCCAAATCAGTTAGATGGAGAATCGATTTTCACACTCTTATAACTTTTGATTTGTAGCTTGGATTGGAACACGATTTCAATCTTGGTTCATGTCTCGATCCCATGTATTTTTCCTAAATGGTTTGAGTATATTTCGAAACTATGTCAAGTTTGCCCCCAACAGTAATGATTTACAAGTATTAAATATTATAAACTTTTTATTCTTATTGCTTATAAAATTTTAATAGTAAAAGAATCAGACTTAAAACAAATCAACATTCAACAAGGAGATTTCTTATTGCAAACACACGTGTAAGGCAACATCTATGTTTGCAACAAGAAGTATGATGGCTTATTGCTTAACGACTTTTTTGAATGTTACTTATTAGCTTATCAATGTGTTATGCTTGTATGCATATAATAATCATTAAGAAGTTTTGTAAGCAGGAAAAAAATATTCTTACGCCACCTGCAAAGGGTAGCTTATTTTGATCAATATAATGAGATTCCAAATAAGAGTTGCAAGAGTTAACTCCGGTGCTAATTCATTTGAATATGCTGAATTATGCAGAGAATGTACTTTTTTGTGTGTCTGTGTGATCAATAAAATGTCTTAACACTTGTCTCTACCGTCAGTAAGTGAAAATGAATTGTCGCTTATTCACCGAATTGTTGCGATAAGTGTTCTTTATTTTTGTTAAGCTTTTTTTTGAACTTCAAAATAATCAAATTTGAGCGTTTAATATTTATAGATTGTTTAGGTACTATTACCTAAGATTATTGTTGCAGTTCATTTATGCCCCGTTTAGTGTCTTTAAACTAAACTTATATTGCCTAATTTGTTTGTAATTTAGCTGCTGAAAAGTTAATTAACATTAAAATCAATATCAAATTGGAAGCTCAAGTGCTGTGGCTTTTCTAAGTGAAGTTTTGATGAGCTAAACTTTTACTAAGTAGTTCATTATATTTCCTTTTTCATGTTTCGCGGGACTGAGTATAAAGTTTAATATTATACTCAGTTGATTATTTATGTTTACTAGCCTTAAGTTTTAACAAATGCTTTTGTATTGCATGTTTCCTGTACTTGTTTACTGTGAATTTGACATTTGGTTAATTGATGGTTTGTCTGTTTAATGGTTGACCTTTAAGTTATGGCTTTGCCTGCAGTATTAAATTGAAAAAAAATGCAGTGAGTGTTCTGATCAAGGGTCCTTTTGTTATTTCATGTTTTACATTTGCTGCATGATATTGGAATTGGTTGGTTTAGTTAAACATGACAATTGATGTCTTTTGCCGACTATTTTTAGCTAAGACAAGAAACTTGTCTGCTTTATAAATATACTTCAATTCTCTTTGATGAAGATTTTGTAATTTTAAACCAAAAGACTAATTTTGCAGGAAGAAGATTCGGAGGAATATGGAAGCCCAATGGTGTTGGCTTCGGCAATAGCTGATACAATAAAATCAAGAACCGAGGCACACTTGAGAAAGGTTCAAGCCACTGTGTCGGAAAAGCCAATCGTGATGAGAGCAGAATATGCGCATTGCCCTAATCTAACTATTATAGACACTCCCGGTTTTGTTCTTAAGGTGCACGACCTTCTTAGTATCGTCATTAATGAATATAAATATTATTATTACGAGCGTTATGGTACGCGCTTCGCGCGTGAATTGTTTTATACAAATTTTATATGTTTTACACATTCAAGAGAAATGATTTCCATAAATATTTAACTATATTTTTGCATTGAAATCATGTTTAGTTAGTTTGAATTTGAGGTGCAACATATAATTATTTGTTAGTTTGAATTTTTATTTCTGTTATTAATTAATAAAAAAACGAATTTGTAATGGAAGTTTGTTTGTTAGATCATATTTTTAGGTGCTATTAAGATTTGGTAATATTTATAGATGAATGTAATGAATTTGTAACGGAAGTTTATTTGTTAGATGCTATTTTGATATTAAGATGTAGTAATATTTACGTAGAAATTTTTTAAATTTGTAAAGAAAGTTTATTTGTTAGATCTATTTTTAAGTGATATTCAGATTTGGTAATTTTATATAGAGGTATTTTTGGTAGTTTTCGTTGATACAAAAAAGGTGTGACATCGAAGTTATTGCAACTGCTATTAAAGATAAAGATGTTCATGTAGTTTACCTGATGAAACATTATCTATGATTTCCATTATATTTTAAACAATGCCTTTTGTTGCAGGCAAAGAAGGGGGAACCCGAGAGTACACCAAATGAGATATTGTCAATGGTTAAGTCATTAGCAAGCCCTCCTCATAGAGTTCTTTTATTTCTTCAACAAAGCAGCGTTGAGTGGTGCTCCTCTCTTTGGTTGGATGCTATTCGTGATATCGACCCTTCATTCAAAAGAACCATCATAGTTGTCTCCAAATTTGACAACCGCTTAAAGGCAAACATTTTTATCATGCTTTAGCCTACCTTTTTTGACAAAATATATGTTTGATGTCGTCCTCTCACTCGTGTAAATTCCGAGTTACGAAAATAATCTTGACATGCAAATTGTCCCAACCTAATTTCTAATCCTAATTTCCCCACTTTACCCTACACGAATATGAAAGAAATGCTCAATTTATCTTTTGTATACACACACACATACACACACACACACATATATACATATATATACATATATATACATACATACATATATATATACACAGATACATACATATACACATATACATACATATACACATATACATACATATACATACATATATATACACACACACATACATATACATATACATACATATAGATATACATATACATGGTTTTAAATCTCCTATATCTCTCCCGAGATCTCATTTTCACACTTAAACGAAACGAGACATCAAATCTCCTCCATATCTCCCTCGACACTCATCTCGTCCGAGATATTCAAATCTCACCCGATATATGGATCAAAACCTCAATCCGAGATCTCATCCGAAGTTATACATTTTTTATTTTCCATAATATTTTTTATTTTCATATTGATTCAAAAGAAACTACTCAATCCAATTATAATTTACCAATTTCTTGAACATATTCTTTACTTTTTAACTTAATGGGTCATAGCGAAAGGTTTCACTTCTTTATTACGTTCAAATAAAAAGATATTATTCAATCATTACCAAATCAATTAAGCTAATCAAGATACTACTCTTCTAAAAATATTTTTTTTCCATGTAAATCAAGTATGTTATCATTTTTATTTTTACTAAGAAAGTTATAATCGTTAAATAATTTTTTGACACATCAATTTTAAGCACATAAGTACATCCGAGATGCATTATAAGACCCGAAATGTCAATCCGAAATGTACACCCGATACGTACTCATCTCGTCCGAGATCTCTCCCGATACGAGATAATTTGTGTAAAAATTCCGAGACAAAACGTGACCGAAATCCGATATTTAAAACCTTGTACATATACATATGTATATACATATACATATGTATATACATACATATGTATATACATACATATGTATATACATACATATGTAAAGTCTATTTAGACACAAAATGGAGACAAAGAATCTCCATCATTGGATTGCCTCTTGAATTCCACCCTCCCCATAAAGACAAAAAAAATCCAATAGTTCGGATCTTTTGTGTCACCATTTTGTGTTTAATTTTGTGTTCAAATTGCCGGCCTCATGTATATCTTTTTTGAAATATCCAAAATGTAATTCCAAGACGGACGCGGCAAACGAATCCGAATATGTAGACAAGAAGCACAGATCTATGCTTTACAACGTAGTGGACGACACTACTCAAAAGAGTTCCTCTATATTCACTTACATAAACTTTAACAAGCATATCAACTCTTTCTCCATAATAATCGCACATTTCATTTCCTACTCTCCCGAGATATTTTGCATACTCTGGCTGCTCTCATAAGCACTAAACCCTTAACCTCTGAAATTTCGTAATTCTCATACCAACGAATTTGAAATGCAGCCCTTTAACACATTACATGATCACTTATAAAGTCATTTGGTTTATAAGCTTGAACGAAATGAACCCAAACTGAGCAAAATGAATACCAGTCAGTCCAAAGTAGCCTAATGCATATACATAGCAAGAACAAATATATATTTATAAAGTTGAGCATGCATTCACCTTATGTTGGGAACATTGGTCCTTACAAACCAGAAAATGCACTCTCATTTCGTGAAATGCTTGGCACATATATGCTTGAAATGCTCAAATGCCTCAAGCTTCTGCACTGAAGTTTGCACAAGGGTCGTCTCCATGCTTCATCCATACCATCTGTTCCACCACTTCCCCATACTATACTCGGGCTACTGCAACAATACAATATAGTCTTTGTTCACGAGTTCACAATAACAACATGATCATGGTTAATGTTTATATTTGCGGGTCAAAAAAGTATGATCCATGTTTACAGTGCAATAAAGCTGAACCTGTTATCTTCTTTTACTCTACATTCTAATCAGTCATCACATGTATGGATATAAGTATAACTTTCTGATAACTTATTATAGGAATTTACAGAAAGATGGGAAGTGGACCGGTACCTTAGTGCAAGTGGTTATCTTGGAGACAATGTACATCCGTATTTTGTAGCTTTGCCAAAAGACAGAGGAACAGTGTCAAATGAAGAATTTCGAAGACAAATTTCTCAAGTAGATACAGAAGTGCTTCGCCATCTTCGTGAGAATGTTGCAGGTGGATTTGATGAAGACAAATTTGGATCTTTTGTTGGTTTTAATAACTTGAAGCAATTTTTGGAATTGGAGCTTCAGAAAAGGTATAAAGAGGCAGCTCCAGCTACACTTGCTTTGTTAGAGCAACGATGTATTGAAGTATCAAATGAATTGTGTCGCATGGAATCAAAAATACAAGCTACTTCAGATGTGTCACATCTTAGAAGATCTGCCATTTTGCATACTGCCTCAATTTGTAGTCATGTGGTATTGCTTTACTCTGTTACCTTTATTTTGTTGGGCGTTTAGTATTGAACTGGTTGTAGTAATATATTGGCATTGAACATTAGATCTTTATAGGTCGACCAGCTAAGTTGGTCTTAATCAGTAAATTGTGACAGATTTACCCTTAGAAGGAAATGCTGTGTTTCAAAAAAACTTGCAAGTTCTTATTTTTAGTTTTTTCTGAGACGCTAAACAATGAAATACTGAATGTAAGAGATTAATTTTCAACATTGATGAAATGTACTTGCAATTCAAGAGGAAAAATTAACTTTTAACTGCATTATTATTTTTATATCAAAAGGACGCATTGATTGATGGAGCAGCTGACCCTGCTCCTGAGCAATGGGGAAGAACTACCGATGAGGAACAATCAGAAAGTGGAATCGGGAGCTGGCCCGGGGTGACTATTTCTGTTAAACCTCCGAATTACTCTCTTATGTTGTATGGTGGAGCTGCATTTGAAAGAGTAATGCACGAATTCAGGTGTGCTGCATATTCAATTGAATGCCCTCAAGTGTCCAGAGAAAAGGTAAGTGTTCAATGCATTAACAATGTAAATTTTATTTTAAATACTTCATTACATCCTGATTGTAAAACTGTAAACTCGTTATCAAAACAGGTTGCAAATATTTTACTTGCTCATGCTGGTAGAGGAGGTGGTGGAGGAATCACAGAGGCTGCTGCTGAGATAGCACGGGCAGCTGCACGATCATGGCTTGCTCCTTTACTTGATACTGCTATTGAAAGGCTTTCACATGTGTTGAAAAGTTTATTTGACCTTGCCATGGAGCGAAATCGCAGCCATGACACACATTGTAAGTGATTTTCTCCTATACTTATATTGCTCTTGAAATGTTTATTTTCAACTGGATTGTACTGTACTGCAAGCATACACTGTTACATTGCTTAATGTTACTGAGTATTTATCCTTTGGTGAAGAGTAAATAACAACAGATCTTGAGTCTTGACTATGTTATCACATGCATTTCAGTCAGAAAAGAAAATGGAGATATGGATGGTTACATTGGTTTTCATGCTGCTGTGAGGCGCTCGTACAATAATTTTATTCATGAACTTTCCAAACAATGCAAGGAACTTGTGCGCCATCACTTGGATTCAGTAACCAGTCCCTATTCCCAAGTTTGCTATGAATATGACAGTCATTCTAACGCGGCTTCTATTAGCCAATCAAATCAATTTCAAAAGGCTAGGTTTTTTCTTGATTTATCTGATGGTGGAACAATCCGGAATGAAACTTTAAACATGGATCAAGAGAACATACCTCCAAAAGATCAGCAGCAAACACCTCCTGGTAAAATCGCAGAACTGAAAGAAGCATACAGAGAAAACCAACTAACTGTTCCGGAAACCCCCTCTCCTGAAATGCCTAGTGATGCCAGTTTCGGGGCTAAGAAGAAAGAAAATGGTTTGGATGTTGGTGCACGTAAAAGGCAAGCACGGGTTATGACCAATGGAAGAAACTCTGAAATCATCAGAAACCACAGTGGTTTTTCTTTTGGTAATTCGGGGTCTTCATATTCGGATATTTGCTTCATTGCTGCTCAGCATTTTGCAAAAATTAGGGAAGTTTTGATAGAGAGGAATGTTCCCTCAGCTCTGAACTCTGGATTTTTAACTCCATGGTATGTGTTTAATAATCTGTCTATAAATAAAACATTGTTATCATTTTCACTCCACTTAGAGTTCTAAGGACTTTTGTTCTATATGGGATATGTAGCCGTGAAAGATTGCTGGTATCACTTTCTGTAGATCTATTTGGGGTGAATGATGAGGAATTCATGGATATGTTTGTTGCACCTGGTGCAATTGATGCCCTTCTAAATGACAGGCAGTCCCTACAGAAGCGACAAGCCTTTTTGCAGTCTTGTTTGAACGAGTTTAAAAATATTGCGCGTGCGCTATAAAAATGAAACTAGCAGAGAATTATGGTCATCAGAGAAATATGGAGAGGAATTTTTTGTCTGATTCTGGTAATATGACTTTTTTATTATTTAAACTTTGTTTTGGTCACATAATTGTTTCATGTAGTAGCTCAAGCATTCATCACAGCATATTACAACTTGTATGTGTCCTACAAATGACGTTCTTTCAGTAAACATGATATTTTGATGTTGATCTTTGAAAGAGCAATCGGTGTAATATTTTGATACTACAAGAATATACCGACAACAAAGGTTTGACTAAGTTTGGTTAGTACTTAATACGATATGTTGAACATAGTGTCAACATATCTGTTGCATTGCCTGTCAAATAGATTAGTCAATTCTTTGACAGCTACTTACAATAATGAGGATACTGAAACAACATGAAAGATAACATTATTCTGAATTTCATTTGTGGTTATACTTACTTGGATGTTGTTTTGTTTTTTTTTTTGTTACCACTTGCACAAATAATTCTAAGGTTTCGATCATTCATTCATCGTATGGTATCAACATTAAAAATTTGAAGTTAGTATGAACTTAAGTTCTTGTTGATAAACTGAAAACACTGAGCAGAAGTTGGATATGATTGAAAAGGACCAAATTTTACCCCTATATGTTTGTCCAAACCTTGGAATGAACGGCTAAGGGCTACAAATGAAAAAAGCTACCCAAGATGCTAAATATTTTTCCATGCTAGGTGAATTGTATAAGCTTTTAACTTTATATTAAAGCAAAAGCAGCACAACGAAAAAGACAGAAAAAGCATATGGTTCTTCTAGTTTTAGTATTCTAAAAGGAGAGAACCTAACCAATTGCTCGGCCCCAAGCGCATCAAAATTACACTGAATAAACATATATGCATATAATTATACGCACTCATAAGGAGAATGTCAATTATGTTGCAAAAGTGTTGCATAATTTATAATTTGTATATGTTTGAAATTTGACTTCTTGAATTGGCTTTTTTGACAAGTGACGTAGATGCTTTATTTGGACTCAACTTCTCACCAGTTTATGGAATATTTAGCCTATATGTGTTGCTTTGAAGAATTATTTAGCCTTAGTTTTTTCTTGCAATATAGTTTGATCTTACGTATTAACTTTAATAATATATATTCTTATTTTGTTGATAGTGTCCCATTACATACCTATTAGTAAGAACGTGTCATTCATGCTGCGCATTTTATTTCATCAACCATGATTATCAGATATTTAGCATGCAAGGCCCAAGGAGTAATCGTGTTAATAAAAACAGTAAGATGAAAACTGAGAGGTGCATAGTTGGGTGATAATCAATTTTTTGACCGATCACCTAATAGTTTATAAGCATAGTTTAGCTAAAAGATGACACCAAGGCTCCGTTTGGTTTGTTATTTTTAGTTTAGTGTTTTCATTCGAAAAACGTGTACACGACGTATGTATTTTTTAAAACAACCAATTTGAAAAACGACGTCACGTCGTCAACATATAAAATGGAAAACAAATTTATTTTGCTTTTCGTGTTTTGAAAAATGAAAAAAAGAAAGAAAAAGAATTCGTCACCTCCGTCATCCGTCCATCGAAGTTGTAATAACCAAAAATTTCACATTTGTCTTCCAACAATTTGTTATGAACATTTAAAACAGAAAACACAAAATGAAACCAATAAGGCGTTCAGTTTTGTAGACATAGTTGAGTTTCTTTGATTTATCAAATGCGTTAGGACTTAGAAGGCACGTGTATCTTTGGAGTTTGTAAACAAAAATCTAGCAGCAGGGATATAGTTATTAAATCTAAATTACTTGAGAGAAATAATACCAATTCAGAAATGTATTGTGTTGCCAAATGTATATGCATTGATTCTAAAACTCCAATTTTTAAATAGCAGGTCGAATGATTGATGGCTTTAATTTTTTTTATTTTTTTTGGGCCTACAGGTATATATGTAAATTGAAGCTTGGAATGCATTTGCATCATAAAAACTAAAATTGGAAACAGAAAGTGGAAGCAAAATTCGGCAAATGGCAAAGGAACAAGAAGTGTAAAAGCAAAGAGAAGAAAGCCATGTTTTCAGGCTGAATAGCAGGGAGAGAGTGACGTTTCTTATCTTGTTCTGTTTTGAGTTGCTTTATAAGCAACTGCTAAAAAATTATTTGCGAATGATCATATTTAGGACGACTCTACATTTTGTTTGTTTGAGCGATAAAAATGATAATGTAGTATTATGACTCGTGGTTCAGCTTTTGATTTAATCGAATGGTCTTTTTTTTTCTTAATTTTTTTTTTATTACCTTGCATGTGGTATGTATGTCATCCTTTTATAGATAAAAGTATGTATATTATGTATATTTTTTATTATATATGAAAACATTAATATGTATTGAATGTGAACTCACGCTATGTATGCCCGTGTTTGATCAAAGCAACTATTTGATTGATGTTTAATGAATTGGAAACTGATACGTTTATTTATTATCATGTTCTGATGTTATGATATGTTTTGTTTTTACTTGAGATGAGTACTATCAGATATTACGTCCATTCACATTTTTTTACCTCGTATCTCCCTTCATTTGAGTGTGTACATGAATACGTTATGTTAGACTTCCTATCACATCTAAAGAGGAAGAATAAGGTTACAGTCGTATTCAATAATTACTACAAATTGAAAGATTGAAATTGATTGTTTGAAATTGGGGTTGGAAATTAACAAAAATAAATTGATAAGTAAATAAAAATGGTCCATGATGCTACAGCTCTTTAGCATCGTTTGACTCCTTATGTTTTATGTCGCTCGGTCCCCATCTTCAAATCAGTCGACATTACCAAACCTTACTGTTTAGTCAGCCAGAAATTATTGTGTTGCTTCACTTTTAATACCATAGCTTCGAAATTTGAAGTACTCGACTTCTTTCATCTTTTTTACACACATCTTTCCATTTTGTCCACTGAAGTTACTATCTTCGTCCTCCATATTATGATTTCAATTTTAAAATATTAAAATCCATACGTTTTATATTTTCAATACTATATCATCTTTTAAACCATATTATTTTTACATTGAAAAGATATTCTAAACATGTTCTTATAAAAACAAAAAAGAAGAGAAATAGCAACAGATCAAAAGGAAAATACTGTCATTTAATAACAGTAGAAATACAATAATTAATTGGTTTAAAAGTTGATCAAAAATTTCAAGACAGATTAAACTTGGTAAACACCTTGCAAATGCACATGAAAACGAGGAAGGGAACAAGAGTTGACCTTTGTAGATAAAAAACGAACAAAGACGTGAAGAGGTTCCAGATCAGTTTTGTTACTTGTTATATATACAGCAGTCATTTTCATCATTGACTTGTGCAAATTAAACAAAAGTTAAAAAAAAAACAAAAGGAAAATAAGCAACGAGGTAAATATTGTACTTAGTCCCGAACAAATTTAAGTTGAGGCACAGTGGCCATTTATTTCTTACTGACCAAATTTGAATCTTGTACAGTGACCATCTGCAGTATTGGCAAATGAAACTTCGTATTCATTTATTCTTATAATTCACTTTTCCCATATGAGATCCGTCTCCCTTTTTTTGTTAATTTATTTATGGAAATTCAGATAATAGATGATATGATTAAATTGCTACTGCAAGCTGGTAAGTGGTAAGTTATGAAATATCAGCAAAATAATAATCCAAGGTTATTTTTAATATTGAATTGTTTGATTGTTGCTTTCGTACCAAGAATGTCGAGTAGTAATTTGTATTAGTAGATGGAGCATAATACAATGTAAAATAAGGACAAATCAGAAGTCACCGTTTCCAACCTATGATTTAAATAAAATAAAACAAAAACGTCTTAATATAATTTATGAAGGTAGGTAAATCAATATCATGTACATAACGTATGTTAACTAAAATATCACTTTGATAAAATAGTTTTCAAATCAGAAACACTTTAGAACTGGGGTTCCGTAAATCAACAGGTTCTCCAAACGAATGCAATATTATAAAGTGGCATATTAGTAAGATACAAAGCACAAATGTTTTGTGCTATTATGGCCATTTCTTTCCAAATTTTCATTACATTTATCTCAAAATTAATAGCATTCTAAATTTTAACATAGATTTTTTATTCTTTATAAAGTTTAAAGATGTGAACTTTCTACAAATTTCAATTCATACATTCATACAGTAGCATGTAAAGGAAATAATATTATCGTCAATTAAACAACTTGAGCAGTGCATTTTTATTTTATTTTTTGCACATACTTGTCAAACGATATACGCTCCAAAACCCACTAGACGTTAATGCAATTATTTTAGTTTCAAAACCTTTTCAGCGCGTTGTCTAGCAAAATAAACTATCCTAGGGACTTTTCAAGAAAAACGCTTAAAAGTCATATAACTTCCATTTTCCTCTCCCTCCTCTCACACACAAATAATATGTTCTTCTAAAAAAAAAACTCAGAATCTCTTCTTCCCAAATCCCTGTCAGGGAAAAAAAACCCCATAAAAATCGAAACAGAAACCCCTAAAGATACCATCCATGGATCCGAAAACCTCATCGTCTCCTTCGTCATCTCCATCAACGTCATCCTCAACTCTTCCTCCATTGACCCCAAATCCAAACCCTAGTTTTCCGATCCAAAACCCAACAACTTTCGTCCAAGCAGACACCCAAAACTTCAAGCAAATAGTGCAAATGCTAACGGGTTCCACGCAACCCGCTTCGAAATCCTCCGCGAATCACATCCCTCCGTACTCGAAGCCGAACAAAAACAAACTGTACGAGCGTCGGAAAAGCATGAAGAATCTCAGCATGATTACTACGCTAAACAGCAACAAGCCCTTGCCTTCGGATTATAACAGCTATTCTCCTAGTGTTCTGAAGTTTCCTAATTTGGTGTTGAGTCCAGTGACGCCGTTGATTGCCGATCCGTTTATAAATCATGCGGCGGAAGATCAAGCGATTAAGAATAAAGGTTATTATTTGCATCATTCGCCGAGAGATGGTGAGCCTCCTAAATTGCTGCCTTTGTTTCCTTTGACTTCTCCTAGATTGAGTGAGAAGCAAAATTGAATTTGAGTTGATTAATTGTTAATGACGTTCACGACCTCTTTTTAATTAGTTTGTGGTTTCATGTGTTGCAAATTTCGGTTTTCAAGGCAGTTCTTTAAAAGATATGAGCAATGTGTAACATTTATGATTTTGTATGCATGTTAAACCAAAGCTGTGCATGTATGAGTATCCGAACTGTTCGATTGTTAATCAGATGGTTTAAAATCTTTCGCAATATTTTAAGCTTTCCAACCTGAGTTGGGAATCCTGTTTGTAACTATACATTTCAGATTTATTAATTGCGAAAATAGTTATTTTAATTGCAACAATGACAGCTAACTTGTGTGTTTGGAAACAGTAGTATGATAGTAAAAGGAATTCTCAGTTTGTGTCGCATAAATGTTTGGTTAACAGCAGTAGTGGCCTTGTAACTAATCCATCGATCATGTTTATTCATCCCTAAGTTATCCTCAATTCTACTTAGACTTTCATTTTACCCGTCTCCATGTCGTTACATTATTTCATATCGCCCAATATAGTTTTGTCGTGATTATAAAAAATGATCGGTGTTGGTCAAAAGACCAATAATATTCAACAGTTCGAATCTAAATACGCTTATTCCAGCACTATTTTACGGGTGACATGTTACATGGTGATTGGGTAATTTTGATTAAGATTTCAAGGATTTTAGGGTGCACCTAACATCATTCTTTTATTAAGCGTATAAAATAAAGAACTCTTTGGAAAAGCTTAACTTAATTGTGTTAAACCAAATTTTTATAAAAAACTCTCAAAATATTTCATGAAAGAGGAAATTATGTTTTCACCCTTCTTATTTTTCAGTAATACGCAATAAAACTCATGAGTTTTTTCATACTATGGATTAAACCTTTAAAACTTATCAAAACTCAAAGCAAACCTTTGTTTTTAAAGCGTTACAGTGCAACTTACTCGAAATTTTTAAAATTTCATTTCCGTTAATTTTGTTGTGTTATACAACTACAGTGATATATTTAATGAAAATAAACATTATTAAGTAGGAATGTTCATATTAATGTATTTTTATGCATTTTAGTTGCTTTTATTGTATGTTGCTTTATTTATAGTGCAACCTACCTAATTGTTTAATTTCATTACATTGTTTATGGTGCAATCTATCTGCACTATTTTCTTTTAAACTAACTTGGATTTTATTTATAAAAATAACATAGTTTATTCAGTTGCGTGATACAAACGAAATAAATATTCAAAATTTTGTCAATCATGAACTTTTGAATGTTGCACAGTAAAGAGTGCAAAATAATAGGGATGTCTTTTGAATTTTGATAAATTTCAAATGTTTAATCCGCGATATGATAAACATGAGGGTTTTTTGACCTATTGTGAATCTAATTGTTTTTTCTTTTTCCATATACCCTCTTTAAAAAACCAACACATTTTGCATAAATACAACATATGCCCGTACTTGAATAAATATTGATAAGCACAAATGACCAAAAATATCAAATTTGAATCCATATATAGTTTCTTTCATTCATTGGTCATTATGTCAAATTTGGGCTTATATGCAATTTCTTTTATTAATGGCCCTTATGACAAAAGTTCATATCATCTTCCTCGTTTGCCATTAAAAATAGTCCTCGTATAAGCTTGGAAATTTCAAGTCCAAAAAATGGTCTAGGTTGGGAGAAAAAGAAAGAGCTTGGAAATTTCAAGTCCAAAAAATGATCCAGAGCTTCGAAATTTCAAGTCCAAGAAATGATCTTGGTTGAGAGAAAAAGAAAGAGCTTGGAAATTTTAAGTCGAAAAAATGATCTAGGTTGAGAGAAAGAGAAGATGAGCCCCTTCTTATGTGAGGTTTAGTCCCTATTTATAAAATAGTAGTTCGCAAGTAGTGTGACTAATCCTTATTCGTCGATTAAAGTTGATGCAAATTAACGACTTGATAAGATGGATGACCTTGATGGAGATATATGAAGTGATCTCAGAATTTGAGTCGTTCACGTGAATCACTAGCTTGACCATGAAATTGACAAAGATGACATGGTTGCATAGGGAATGCTTTCAACCTTTTATCACTAGTTGGATGTAAACTCCTTTTATACAATTGCACTAATTCTTCGTATAACTAATTTATCTTTGTTTTTTTGAAATGATACTTAGATAGAACATGTCACTGGAACAACATAACCCACATCACATGTCAATATATGTTCGAAATACGCTACGCAATTTCGAACTTGTGACTTCTCGCACCAAAGTCGAATCACTTAACCACTGGGACAATGGTGCTTGTCAACTAATTTATCTTTATCCCTTTGCATTGAGTATAATCCATGTCTCCCTTGTTAGTTCTTGAGATGAATGTTTTGATGACAACAACCTTAATACTTGTTATAAATATAAATACTAATATTCTTGTCTAGATATATATGTATATGCAGGATATATATGCAGGTACTGAAGAATGAAGACCGCACAGTATAAAGATTCTGATTATAGAGATTCAAGACTGACGAATAAGATTGAAGAAACCAAGACTGAAGACTCGTGAGTATCAAGAGTTCAAGATATTAAGAGTTCAGGATTTCAAGAGTTCAAGATATAAGATGAGTAATAGAGTCTAGATTTATGTTAAAACTTCATAATAGTACTAAAATCTTTATTCGGATTTTAATTGGTGGAATGAAATCCACCTTTTCGCTTTAATACTGGGATGAAACTCATGATCTCTTTAGTGTGGTGGAACCCACGACCTTTTCTAGTCTAATGGAATCCACGAAATTTTCAAAATGATTTATTTTAACTATATTTCCAAAAACCATCTTTTTAAAAGTCATCTCTCTCACTTAAATATTTTAGCCTTAAACTATTTTTATTATCTTTTATATTTGGTTTCAGTATCATTTTTTATTTTTAAACCATTTTCTAGTTTTAATATTATAAGTTTTAAATCTCAAAAATATATTATATACTTAGTTTTTCATATTACTTTAAAAATTATACTTAAAATTACCTTTTTAATCCCTTTTATAAGTTTAAACTATATTCAAAATGGTTTATAAACTTAAAAAATTATTTTGACAAGTTTTAGAAAGAAAATCTCTTTTAAAAACAAAAATCAATTTTCAAAATTAGCTGGGGCATGTCGACATACCCCATCCCCCATGTCGATATGGTGACCGTAGAATTTAAATTTCAAATTTCAAATGAAGTGTGTGTTCGTCATAACCTTTCAAGAATGGACATGACTGTTGTTATTCTATAAATACCAGTTGTTTTCAACGAATTTTAAATTAGTTTTTGTTCGTTTTCTTCACTCCTCCACTCAAATGTTCTATTATATTTTAGAAAAACTCTATCGAAATCCTAAGTGAATCAAACTCGATCATCTCTAGTTTGATTCTCTATCACTCTGTCTCAAAGATCTCAGTGTCGTTCAGAGTAATAGGATCATTTGTAATCAAAGATCGAAAGATCGAAGTGTATCGAGTCTCTCTATATCAAAGTGTGATTGAAAATGGTGTGAATGTGGCCTGTAAATCAATTGGGTGTGATTGTAGCCCGTAAATCAATTAGGTGATCTTATAGACTGGTTAAATCAAGAGAGTTTGCCCTGGACTCGAAGACAGGTCGTGGCCTTGAAATTGAGGTTGTAATATCGACATTATATTTGAAAAGAAATCTACACAAGAAATTGTGTGGGACTGGATGTAGGGTAACTCCGAACCAGTATAAAATTCCGGTGTTTTTTCCTTTACTACTTTTTATTTACTATTTACATTCGTGTCTGATTCTATGATTGTCTCTGTATTTGTGAATTGCATCTGTTTGAGTTTAATTTGAAAAGATTTCGAAAATGTTCATAAAATTAATTAAATACTATTCACCCCCCTCTAGTATTAATTCTGCCTTAAGATCCGTAATCCGCATTTCCCAAATTTCTTCCTCATTTATCCTTGAATTAATTTGCTTTATAAGAATTTAATCGACATATTTAATTAACATACCTCCTCACAATATTCTTAATGTCTTCACTTCTTTAATAACTTCTTCAAACTCATAACATCCCTTTCTACATGTTCGATAATTTCTTGTTTAGAAGCTCAATAGCTTTTTTACACCTTCGACAGTTTTTCTGCATCTTCGATAACTCTTATATACCTTTGATACACCTTCGATGCCTCTGATAATTGTTGAAGGAACTGGACCAGGTCGTAGTTGGTTAAATGAGTGAATTTAAAAAAAAAAATCATTTTAGATCTTTATTGGGCATAGAAAATCTGAATATTTTAAAAAAAAAAATTATTTTATTCATTTATTTATATAAAAGGTTTTTTTTTTTAATTTATATAAGTTATAACATGTAGGCGTATCAAATACACTTATAATGTATAGTGTACGTGCATACGAAGTGTACATGGCTAATGTGATCGTTCATAAGTGCTGAAATTTACACCGCAAACTGACTTAAATTTCTATTTATATATACATTAATTTGTTGTCCATAGTTTTGTTTAACTATATGTATGTATGTATATATAAAATAATAATTATAATTGTTTTATTTATTTAAAATGTTTTGACTAATTCAAAATATTTGAATTATCTAAAATATCTTATGCTAGTTTAAAATTTAAAACCAGATCAAGGTCCAGATAAATATCTATTTTAAATTTATGTTCAAATTTCAAAATATCATATAGATGTATGTCTATGTGTGCGTGTGTGTATATTATTAAAAATAAACATTTAAAAGAATTTTATATTTTAATTTAAAATATTTATTTGTAAATTATAAATTAATAAGTATATACATATATGTTTAAAAATTAATTTTTTATTTTCGGTTGGAAACGATTTTAGCAATTTTTTTTATACAGTGTCAAATCCATTCCGATTGACATTAAAGATTTAAAAAATAATAATACATACATTATTGATTTAAAAGGATTTAAAAATTATATTTATATTATTAATTATAATTCAGATATATACATATACATATATACGTATATATATATCCTTTTTATTAATTCAAAAAGACATACATACAAATAAATTTGTTTTAAATAATTTCGTATATGAAACATATATTTTTATACATATTTGATTACAAATATCATATTTTAAATTTAAAACTAATTAAAAATCATTCAATTTTTTTGAAAAGAAATTATTTTCAATATTTAAAATAAGACCGAACTGAATATATAAATTACAATAATATATAATGTTTATTTAAAACAATTTAGATGTGTGTTTGGTATGTGTGTAAGATTGGACAACAAACACATATATAAATTCATTATGATAATTGGCATATAATCAGCATAAATGAAATTGTCATCATGTATGATTATAAGTAACATTCATAAAAAGGTGTTACTAAAATTTATTGCCTGTGAAATGCACCTTAAATGAAGAACCAACTATTTAGATCTGATCGAACCACCTTCAAAAATTGCAGCAATCTATAGATGATACCACTCTATTTATTGATTTAGGTTTGAATTTGTTTTGGAATTAAATGGGTTTATGCCCTTGATATTTTTAGCTGAAACAGGAAGGTAGAAGGAGGCATAAATGAAAGAGACTGGAGAGTTTAAATAGATATCCAATTAGAGAAAAAAGTGGAGATCTAATCTCCTTTCTTTACTCAATCTTTTATACCAATTCAAATTGCTATTTCGGCATTTAAAATCCCACCCCCTTTACTCCTGTGGTCAACTATTACAAAGGCATAAATGGCCCCACGAAATTCCAAAAACCATTCGGTATTTATTTAATTTAAATTAAATTTAAATATTTATTGATATCGTGTGGCGCCCCAGCTCTATACTCACACTAGCCAAGGACACTACGGAGTAATGCCGTCGACTAGCACGAAAAATAAGGCTATTAAGGAGCGACCATCCATGTAATTGCTTTGTGTGAGTACTGATATGACAGACAGAAAGTCACGCACTTCATTTAAAAGAGGAAATCCGACATATCAAGCACAAACACAAAGCTACTACACAGTGGTTATGTGGCCGAAAACAAATATAAAATAAACATAACAGAAATCACTCACAGATATTCATATCACTAAGGCAGAAATAGATATGAATAAAACACATAGTAGTGTACATCAAAGTAGTAGTCATGCAAGATCCACTACATCACAAAAGAATAGGTTCAAATGCTAGACAAAAGAATATATAAGCTAAAAGTAAATCAAGGGGAAGCACCTGAAATACCTAGATCTGACCCGAGTATTATTTAAGAAGAAAAATAATAAACGGATAAGTCTAACTATAAATATCATATAAGATGAGATAAAATAAGAGATATAACAAATATATACGATAACAATGAAAATCATAGAATATCTCAAATCTACTCAAACACAAAAAAAAGTCATATTCTTTAGCTTATCCACCAAAACCTCAAATATTGACAAAACATATCAATGCCAATCGCAATAAATAGTGAAACATAAATTCCAAAAATCCATGATAGAAAATCCAGAAAACACAAAAGGGGGGAGGCCTTTCACAAACGAGAGCATGAAAACTCACCAACATGTGTATCACAAATGGGTCGGTATCCCATAATATGAGCCAGAGCTCCTCCAAACAAGGTATAGTCCCCCTTTGCAGACTATGAGCCGAAGCTCCTCCAAATAGGGTACGGTCCCCCTTTGCGGACTATGAGCCGATGCTCCTCCTAACAGGGTATAGTTCCCCTTTGTGGACCATGAGCAGAAGCTCCTCCTAACAGTGTATAGTCCCCTATTGCGGACTATGAGCCCAAAGCTCCTCCAAACAGGGTATAGTCCCCCTTTTTCAGACAAAGAGACATCGCACATTGCTAGTCTAAATCACCACGGATCATCATTGATCGATAAGGATTGTTAATTACACTAAGCTAGTAAATAAATGAGTTTAGCTTCATGTCTCATAACCACTGGCTTAACTTAAGTACTTACGAACAAATTGTGGATTTCAGCTCAAAAATTGTCACAAGAGTTCAGTCGAACAATTCCAAAAATTAATCGACGAAGGAAACATAAGCATTTCATACCACTTGTTTTGCTAAGTCGTTTAATTAGATTTCTCATACGAATGAGGTAAAGGTTTGTATATACTAATAGATCGAAAATGGTTTTAAAAGCGAGCTTTGTATTGAAAGTATTTGTTAAAATCATGTTTGCAAAAGAGTGTGAGCATTTACTACTAGTATAGAAACCTTTGTATTTTAAAGTGACAAATCCCAGAAATGATTGTAGAAACGATCTATGACCAAAAAAATTCACATTCGACGAAGTGAATCAAAACCATAAAAATTGATATCAAATCCATCAAATGGATATTTTCAAAAATCCAGAGAAGAAGTTATCAAAGTCGATAATGGTGATAACAACTAATTGGATCAACCAAAATCGATATAAATGGAAAGCCACATAGAAATAGGTTCCCTGAATTTAACAGTGTTAGGCGTCTGGTGGTTTCCCTAGAACCACCAGACGTCTGAGCTGAAGGTCTGGAATTTTCTTCCAGATCCCCAGACATCTAGTAAGTAAGCTCAAACGTCTGAGCTGTAAGTCTGAAATTTTTGTTCCGTAGCTTCAGACGTCTGAGCATAATACCAGACGTTTGAGCTGAAGCTTAGAGCAATATTTTACCTAGGCCATTGAGGGCCAAATTATCTTGAAGCGATCGAATGAGCGACGATGGCTAGGGATTTATGCCAAACGACAATACAGCCCTGTAGACTCATCAATACACTCCAATAACATGTCCAAACATCCAAAATAGATTTTTTTATAGATTTTTACTTCAAAATACCAAAAATGGAAAATTCGCCAAACCAATTCAATTCAAAAGAAATTGGGCATGAAATGGATGTTAGGAATTCATACCTAACAACAATCGAAGGTATAGACATAGATGTAAGTTCAACTACTCACCTTTAAACCCAAAAACAACGAATGAGAAGCTCTAAAACAAAGCAAGACTGATTCCTCTTCAACACGACCTCAAGAATCCTTAATCCATTACAAATGAAATGAATTTCTTAAGTTAGGGTTTAGGAATTTCTGAAAATTGAAGAGAGATTGAGATGGAGAAGATGAAGATGAAGCTTACCTAAGCTTCTCTTTAGTTTTGGAACTTGAATTTGAATTTCCTAGTAAACTAGGGATTAGGAATTTTAATTTCCTATCTCTTTCCCTATTTTTTCTCTTAGCTTAAGAGTGTTAGGAAATGAAAATGAATGAAATGGAGAGGAGTGGAGTGCGATGTATATGGTAAGGGATTTGGGTTCTCTTATTGGGTTAGTGGGCTAGAACACAACCCAAAGACCAAACAAAAATACCAAATTTCTAATCAACTCCAAACATATCGATGTTTATACTCAAAAAGGTTGTAAACATCATTTTGAACTCAATGAAAGTAGTCTCGAGTCCTAATTCGACTGTTTACAAAAAGTAGCATTTCAGACTCTAATCTAACCAACGATGCTATATTTAAATAAAACATTTAAATATACAATCGTAAAATATGTGGGTTGTTACAGACTCCCCTTCTTAAAGAAATTTCGTCCCCGCAATACTTAAGAAGAAAATAAAGAGTAACAACCACACAAAGGCATAACAATATAAAAGAAAAATCTGAAATGAGAAGTTCACCTTAAAGAGCGTGAGAGAGCAAGTCCGGATGTGTTTGCTCGATGAATTCTCTAGATTCCCAAGGACAATCCCTAGGGTTTACGGACCATTGAATTTTCACAAGCGAAACATCTTTATTTCAAAGGCGTTTAACCTCCGTAGCAATGATACAGATGAGAAGTTGCTCATAAGGCAAATTAGGTGAAACTTCAATTTCTTCAATAACATCGGGATGAAGTATAAAATCGGAATCCCTAAGGCATTTCCGTAGTTGAGAGACGTGTAATACGTCATGAATAGTAGAAAATTGAGCCGGTATTAAAAGGCGATAAGCCATGGAACTAATGCGTTTGGTGATGGGGAATTGGCCAATATATCGAGGTGCTAATTTTCTCGATCGACTGAAACGCACAACACCCTTCATAGGTGAAACATGAATGAACACCAAATCTCCCATAGAAAATTCCAAATTCATTCTTCGGTTATTGGCGTAGGATTTTGGTCTACTTTGAGCTTCTTTCATACTATGACGAATAAGGTAAATCTTTTCTGTGAAATCACGAATAAAATATGGACCTAAAACTAGCTTCCCACTGGCATCAAGCCAACAAGAAGGAGATCGGCATGGCCTTCCGTTGAGTGCCTCGAAAGGTGCCATACCAATACTAGATTGGAAGCTATTATTGTAAGAAAACTCAACAAGAGAAATATGATCTTCCCAACTTCCAACAAAATCAAGAACACATATCTTCAAGAGTTTGATTCACACGCTCTGTTTGTCAATCGGACCGAGGATGATAAGCGGTGCTAAAATTAAGCTTCGTTCCCAAATCTTTTTGAAGACTCTTCCAAAATCCACTAGTAAATAATGGAACACGATCGCTAACAATAGAAGTAGGAACTCCATACAATTTAACAATTTCTTTAACATAAAGTTTGGCTAAAAGAGGTATGGTTTGAGAACGGGAATAAAATGGACGGATTTTGTAAGTCTATCTATAATCACCCATAAACTGTCATGACCCGAACGAGAACGTGGAAGACTGTCAATAAAGTCCATGGAAATTCGATCCCACTTCCAAACTGGAATGTCTAAAGGTTGCAATAGCCCACCGGGCCTTTGATGCTCGGCCTTTATGAGTTGGCAAGTCATGCAACGCTTAATAAAGTTAGAAATATCAGATTTCATTCCATCCTAATAATAAAGTCGTTTAATGTCCGCGTAGATTTTACTACTACCGGTATGAATGGTAAATTAGAACGATGAGAATCTTCTAAAATATCTTTACGAAGATCACTAATATTTGGCATGATTAGTCTATCAAATTTTCAAATTCCCCCACAAGCATCGATTTCAAAGTCTTTCAGGCCATCAGTATCATTTTTATCCCTACAACTTTGACTAAAAAGAGCCAATTCAGGATTTAGCTTTTGAGCTTCAAGTATGTAGTCTAAAAGAGAAGGATAAGCCTCAAGGCTACATAAAACAAGATATGAACATGAATTGAGTTCATGATCTCGAATCTCACAAGTAGAAAAAGTCTCAAGATCATTCCATTAGGATATTATCATAGAAACAACCGTTTGTTACTTACGACTAAGGGCATCGGCAACACGATTTCCCTTTCTGAGAGTAGAGAATATCAAGTCATAAGATGCATGGAATTGATGCGTTGTTGACGCAAATTATGTTTCTTTTGAGAAAATAAATACTTCAAAGATTTATGATCAGTATAGAGAACAAATTTCTCTCCCAAAAGATAATAACGCCAAATTCTAAGGGCGAAAACAATGGCCGCGGGCTCTAAATCATGAGTGACATATCCAGTCTCGGCAGGTTTTAATTACCTAGAAGCATAAGCGATAACACGTTCCCTTTGCATGAGAATGGCTCCCAAACCAACACGACTGGCATCAGTATAAAAAATAAAGTCTTGGTTTCCTTCGGGAATCACAAGAATAGGAGCGTCAGAATGGAATTCTTTTAATTTCTATAAAGCAGCTTCACATTTGTCCGACCAAATGTACTTAACTTCCTTCTTTGTCAGACTAGTAAGAGGTATAGAAATTATAGAAAAGTCTTTTATGAACCGATGGTAATAGCCCGCCAATGTAAGAAAGCTACGAATTTCCGTCACACTCTCCGGTCTCTTTCAATTTTGAATCGCTTCAACCTTTGAAGGATCCACAAAAATTCCGTATTCAGAAATAATAGTCCTAAAAATTTCACACGAGATTGCCAAAAGTGGCACTTAGAAAATTTTTCTTTCAATTGATTGCTCCTAAGAGTTTCCAACACAATCCGAAGATTTTTTTCATACTCTTCCTCGGTTTTAGAATAAACAAGAATTCATCTATAAAGACGAGAACAAATCGATCGAGGAATTCTTTGAAAACTCGATGCATAAGGTCAACGAAGTAAGCTAGAGCATTTGTTAAACCAAACGGCATAACAATCCATTCATAAGATCCATAACGAGTACGGAACAATGTCAATGGAATGCTATCCTCTGCAATACGAAGCTAATGAAAACCGGTTGCTAAGTCTAACTGTGAAAAGACTGTAGAAGACTCTAGCACCCCTAAGTTGATCGAATAGATCATTAATCCGAGGTAAGGGATATTTATTGTTGATGGTGAGGTCATTAAGCTTGCGGTAGTCAACGCAAAGCCTAAGTGTACCATCGGATTTCTTCACAAAGATAGCTAAAACTCCCCAAGGAGAGGAACAAGAACGAATAAATTATTTCGCTTCCAATTCGGATAATTGCTTATGCATCTCCTCATTTTTATTATTGGACATACGATAAGGAGGACGAGTGATAGGTAGAGCTCTAGGGATTAGATTAATTCTGAACTCAATTGCTAGCTTAGGTGGTAATCCTGAAACGGGCTTAAATATAAAGGGAAATTCATGAACAACGTGAATGAGGAAAATGACATGTTCCTTATCATCATTATCGTCATCATAAGGGTTTAGAGAAATAAGGATGCCACCGAATTGGAATCTGAATCTTTAAGAACAATGGAAATCCGCTTAATAGATTGGGGATGTTGAAGATGCACAGTCCTCTCGGAACATAGCATGTGGGCTTCATATCGATTAAGCCAATCCATTCCGAGAATAATTCCGAAACCTAAGTAACACATAACATGCAAATCAGATCGGAAAGCATAATCACATAAAATAATCTCGACATCTTTATAAAGTAAAATGAGTGTTGCGGATCCACTAACCGGATTTGCAATTTTCAGTGAAGTCATCAGGCCCATAACATTTAAAGAAAAAGTATCAACAAGTTCTTTTGATATAAAAGAGTGAGATGCACCGTATCAAAAAGAACTCGAATAGGATGATCACAACACATAATAATGCCATCAAGGACAGAATGAGAAATACTTTGACCAAGAGAAGTGTTACTAGGCACTCGCACAACATTCAGCTTTCCCTCTTTCTTGCTTTGAAGTTTGGAACATGAAGATATATAACAATCTGAACTTCTGAAATATCGGCAAGAAATAGGCTTTGGATACCTATTTATATAGTGGTCCTTAGAACCACAATTGTAGTATTCTCCACGATTAGGGATTGGAGTCTTTGCTACCAAAGTTGCTTGCTTCACTTTCTTGTTGGGATTAGGACTTTTTAACTTAATAAAGGGATGCCTCTTCTTATTGATGTTGAAGTTCTTCTTGGCACCCACTACTTCAGCATCACTTTCTTTATCGGCCTCTGCAAGCCGAAGAGCGATATCAACAAGCTGATCAAAAGAAACTTTCAGTTTCAGAAGTAAAGGTTTTTTGTGGTTCTTATTCAACCCATAAATAAATCTCTGATTTTTATTCAACGTGGTGTTAATATACTCGACCCCATATTTAGAGAGGGATTCAAAAGAGGCGATATAGTCTGTCACAGAAGATTCATCTTGAACAAGGTCAATAAAGCGTCGGGCTAAAATTACCTTTTGAGCTTTTGGCACAAACTTTAATTCGAACCTTTCCCAAAATTGCTCCCAAGTAAGACCCGCTTCGATAATTTTCGAAATCAAAAGCTCATACCAATCTAATGCTATCTCCTGGAGCATGCTAGAAGCCATTTGGACTCGATGTAGATCTATAAGATTCATGCGAGAAAAGATGCGATCGAATGTTCTAAGCCAAGCCTAGACTTCTATAACGCTTTCAGAACCCTTGAATGGCCTTCCACCCAAATTGGTATAATCACTTCACAAATGTGAAAATCCAGATTTAGGATGAGTAGGCTTTGGAATGAGTCCGGCAGCTTAAGTATTCTTTACAAGATCTAAAAGCTGTTGGGCAGACATGAATACACCCTCCTGAGGAGTAGCACTAGATTGACCCGCACTGGGATAGCCTGGTCTAACCATTTCTCTTCTTTAAGAAAGAAAGAAAGAAGAGGAAAAAGGTTATGCTCAGAATGAATATCAAACAAACTGAATTAATAAAACAAGGAATCATAAAAGAAATTAGGATAGAAGGTCCTAAGACTCGGATTAAACCCAAAGGCACGATTCCTAAGAAAGACTTAGGACGATGATCCTTGCTATAATATTTTATATTGTTCCGAAGTTTCGCTCTGATACCAAGCTGTGACGCCCCACCTCTATACTCACACTAGCCAAGGACACTACATGGTAATGCCGTCGACTAGCACGAAGAATAAGGCTGTTGAGGAGCGGCCATCCATATAAATGTTTTGTGTGAGTACCGATATGCCAGACAAAAGGACACACATTTCATTTATAGAGGACATCCGGCATATCAAGTACAAACACAAAGCTACTATATAATGGCTATGTGGTCTTTGGAAACAAATATAAAATAAACATAACACAAATCAGACACAGATATTCAAATTACTATGGCGGAAACAGATATGAATAAAACACATAGAAGTGTACATCAAAGTAGTGGTCATGCAAGATCCACTACATCACAAAAGAATAGGTTCAAGTGCTAGACAAAAGAATATTTATACATCAAGGAGTCTCTATATCGAATGTATAAAAGCAAAAATTAATAAGCTAAAGTAGTTAGCCAAAAGTCAGAAGCTAGTCTCTTCTAAGAAGTTAAGTGGAAGCACCTGAAATACCTTGGTCTGACCCGAGCATTATTTAAGAAGAAAAATAATAAACGGATCAGTCTAGCTATAAATATCATATAAGATGAGATAGAATAAGAGATATAACAAATATATATGATAACAATGAAAATCATAGAATATCTCAAATCTACTCAAACACCAAAAGGAATGTCATATTTTTTAGCTCATCCACCAAAACCTCAAATATTGACAAAACATATCAATGCCAATCGCAATAAATGGCGAAACATAAATTCTAGAAATCCATGATAGAAAATCCAGAAAACACAAAAGGGGGAGGCCTTTCACAAACGGAAGCATGAAACTCACCAACACGTGTATCACAAATAGGTCGCTATCCCATAAAATGAGCCGAAGCTCCTCAAAACAGGGTATAGTCCCCCTTTGCAGACTATGAGTCGAAGCTCCTCCAAACATGGTATGGTCCCCCTTTTGCGGACTATGAGCCAATGCTCCTCCTAACCGGGTATAGTCCCCCTTTGTGGACTATGAACTGAAGCTCCTCCTAACAGGGTATTGTCCCCATTTGCGGACTATGATCCCAAAGCTCTTCCAAACATGGTATAGTCCCCCATTTTCGAACAAAGAGACATTGCACATTGCTAGTCTAAATCACCATGGATCCTCGTTGATCGATAAGAAGTGTGAATTAGACTAAGCTAGTAAATAAATGAGTTTATCTTCATGTCCCATAACCACTGGCTTAACTAAAATATTTACGAACAAATTATAAATTTCCACTCGAAAATTGTCACAAGAGTTCAATCGAACAAGTCCAAAAATTAACCGACGAAGTAAAAGCAAGTGTTTCATACCACTTGTTTTGCTAAGTCATTTAATTAGATTTCTCATACGAATGAGACATAGTTTTGTATACACTAATGGATCGGAAAACGGTTTTAAAAGCAAGCTTTGTATTGAAAGTAATTGTTGAAATCATGTTTGCAAAATAGTTTGAGTATTAACCACTAGTATAGAAACCTTTGTATTTTAAAGTGATAAATCATAGAAATGATTGTAGAAACAATCTATCACCAAAAATTCACATTCGACGAAATGAATCAAAACCATAAAAATTGATATCAAATCCATCAAATGGATATTCCTAAAAATCCAAAGAAGAAGTCATCAAAGTCGATAATAGTAATAACAACTAATCGGATCAACCAAAAATCGATATAAATGGAAAGCCACATAGAAATAGGCAACTTCCTTGAATTTAACAGTGTCAGACGTCTAGTGGTTTCCCCAGACTTATGAGCTGAAGGTTTGGAATTTTCTTCCAGATCGCCCAGACATCTGGTAAGTAAGCTCAAACGTCTGAGCTGTAAGTTTGAATTTTTTATTCCGTAGCTTCAGACGTATGAACATACTACCAGTTGTCGTAGCTGAAGCTCAAAGCAATATTTTTCCTAGGCCATTGATGACCAAATTATCTCGAAAGCGATCGAATGAGCGACGATGGTTAGGGATTTACGCCAAACGACAACCGAACCCTATAGACTCATCAATACACTCCAACAACATGTCCAAACATCCAAAATAGAATTTTCATAGGTTTTTACTTCAAAATACAAAAAATTGAAAAATTCGCCAAACTAATTCAATTCAAAAGCAATTGGACATGAAATGGATGTTAGGAATTCATACCTAACATCAAATCAAAGGTATAGACATAGATGTGAGCTCAGGAATTCACCTTTAAACACAAAAACAGCGAATGAGAAGCTCTAAAACAAAGCATGACCGATTCCTCTTAAGCAAGACCTCAAGAATCCTCAGTCTATTATCAAATGAAATGAATTTTCCAAGTTAGGGTTTAGGAATTTCTGAAAATTGAAGAGAGATTGAAATGGAGAATGAAGAGGGTGCTTACCTAACCTTCTCTTTGGTTTTGGAACTTGAATTTGAATTTCCTAGTAAACTAGGGTTTAGGAATTTTAATTTTTTTATCTCTTCCCCTATTTTTTTCCTTTTAGCTTGAGAGTGTTAGGAAATGAAAATGAATGAAGAGGAGAGGAGTGGAGTGGGATGTATATGGTAAGGGGTTTGGGTTCTCTTATTGGGTTAGTGGGCTAAAACACAACCCAAAGCCTAAACAAAAATACCAAATTCCCAATCAACTCCAAACATATCGATGTTTATACTCAAAAAGGTTGTAAACATAATTTTAAACTCAATGAAAGTAGTCTTGAGTCCTAATTCGATTGTTTACAAAAAGTAGCATTTCAGACTCTAATCCGACTAACGATGCTATATTTAAATGACAATCGTAAAATATGCAGGTTGTTACATATATATCGATATGTACATATGTAACTTGTACATATGTATATACTAATGTAATTCAAATAAATAAATAAAATATTAATAACTAATATTTCATAAAAAATAACTAATTCAATTAATTTATAACAATCATAATTTAATTAAATCGGGTGGTATTTTAGAATATTCAGCATTGCGGTTGTTCGACTCAAAGGAGTAAATTTGTTCAACGATTAATATTGAACAATTCGAATACTAATGTTCATACATTGCCTTAGCTAGTGGTGCGACAGTTTGGCCGAATTTATCACTTATACATTTTTTTGGGAAAATTCAGTTTCACTATTTTAAGCGGTACCTAGTAGCAACGTTTATTTACATCAATTCTCTTCATTGGAACTATGTCACTTTAGAACTTATGAAATTTGGATTTAGTAAAAATTCCAATATCATCTACATTCAACTTGTTTAATCCAAGCACAAAGTCCTTAGTTCAATAATAATAATAATTATCAATCCTACCGCTCTGAACAAAGACTTTGACTTGGCATTGCCTACAATTTCTCATTATATTAACCTCATATATCTAAAGCGATAAATTTTCTATTGAATAATTCCAAAGTTATAATGCTTCAACTAAGACCCATTTATAACTGTTTAATGGACGCTATGCCATGATTTAATTATAATCAAAAGTTCAATAAATTCTCAAGTCGAGAGAACCGTATGTAATATCGTCACTTCGAGATTCTTTGTTTGACCTTAGTTACATTAACTAATTAAAAAAAAAATCTCGAGTGGGTCATGCCATAATTACCCAATAAATATCCGTATATTACCTTCGTGGCCCCAATAGCCATGAAACAGTACACTGTCCAACATTTAAAAAGCGTTACGTACTCTAGCCTCAACGGACAAATTGATATCCTATCTCGAAACATCTTGACTAGAAAATTTTAAAACAATATGTTATTTTTAACACAGAGTATGTTATTTAAGGATTTTCTATTTAATACTTAAATCAAATAATAAATTAAAAAACACAGTATGACTAGTATATAATAGGAAAAACACCTTTCATTTTGAACGAGATTTTTTTTATAAATTTAGTAATTTACAATAAATTACAGAATTTCCCTAATGGCATACACTTAATTCTATCAATTCTCACTTGCATTTTGGGCCAATTATGGAATTTCAATTTCATCCCTTCGATTAGCTTGCTTAGAACCAAGCGAGCTAGTCCCTTTGTGAATGTATCTTTTATATCATCCCCGACATCTACCCTATCAATCACCACTCTTTATTAGCAACGAATTCACTAATAAGGTGGAACTTGAGAAGAACATGCCTTGATTTCTTATGAACTCTTGGTTCCTTTTCTATCTACATCGCACTATTGTTGACACAAAACAAATTTCATTGGATTTTTAATCTTTGGAATTACCCCAAGCTCAGGCATAAATTTACGTATCCAGACTGCTTCTTTAGCTACTTCGTTGAGGGCAATGTATGCAGCCTCCATTGTTTTATCAGCCACTGTCTCCCATTAGAAAAAAAATTTCGAATAACAATCCCATCGTTTAATGTAAAAATGTAACCAGATATAGACTCATTGTCGTTGATATAACTCTAAAAGCTAGAATCTATATACCCCTTCATAAGGAGGTCTTCATTCCCATATATAAAGAATATTTTCTTAGTATTTTTCAAATACTTAAGTATACATTTTATAGCCTTCCAATGCTTCTGTTCAGCATTAGATTGGTATCGACTTACGCATCCTAATGCGTAAGCCACATCCGGTTTGGTACATAGCATGGCGTATTGTCACGACCGAAATATCGACATCAATACGTCCACTATATAGAATGCCGAGCAATCGAATGTTGGAAATACCAGATCGTTAGGGAAAAGAAGGAAGAGGTAGAAGAAAATAGAAACAACAACACAGAATCTCACAATCGCAGTGGAACAATATATAATAAATAACAACTGATCTCTATACAAAAAGAACAGCAACTGTTTTTATACATTACATCATCGGAGTACAAGACAAATCAATAACACAGTACTGTATAGATATAATAGCTTGTCCTCACAAATGCTGAATATACAGCATACCATACACAGTGGAATATAAATCAGATACGAGTAATACGTCTTCGCCTTCCAGCTCGTCTCCTCAGCTCCATAGCATCCTATCCCAAATCTGTAATACTCGGTCTAACCCGAGCATTATAATAAAGTAACACCCGAGTCAGTCTGAAAAACCGTTGTGAGAAAACACAGTCAAATTGAATTATTAAAGTTGTCAAAATCATTTGAAAATCAAGGTATCTTGTAAGATCATGCCATAAATAAACACGACGGGTTTTAACTTACTATAACCAAAAACACTTTATATCAAATCCTTTAATATTGTAATAGTGTCTAAATACTGATATTTATTCAAATAGCTGAAATGCTTACATCTCATGTTTCAGCATAATTGGGCACAATTAAAATCATACGGCGCTTATTGGAGAATGGATTCCATACGAATGACTAGGCACTAGAGTACCACCTGTCAAAGTACACGTCTAGAATAAAGCACCGAGGACCACGCCTGGATCCCCTGCAACATAAGACCAGACTATCCCTAACCTGGATAGGCCGAATATGCTATCACCCCAGGTGTTCCCATCCTTTTTCCGAGCTCCTTCCATAAATGTAGTAATAATATCTGAGGGTATCTACAAACGGCGATAAACGTACCCTAATTGGGTGCTACTCACTTAGCCTTGCTACATCTCCCCTGCTTTTTAGTCATTCCTGGTTTGATGAGGCTAGAGGCTATGATAACCTTTTAAGAAATTTTCACTTAGAATGCTCATTGTCCTCCAATGAAAATGTGCTGATAGCATTCATCCATACAAGTTCGTTCTGGGTCTGAACGAAACCGAAGGCACTACTGCTACTACATCCATTTTTGGAATCACCCTCAGGATTAGTAGCGATTTTCCCTTGCACTTCACTGCTCCATCTTTGAATCCATGCTATTGTTTTCACAATGAAAACATACTCGTTGGATCGATGTGGTTTTCGGATAACAAATCCAATCTCATTCTCTTCGAAACAACATTCGATATTTTCCGATAAACTCAACCCCGGTTCTTTAGAAAATAAACAGATGAAAATAAGATCAGAGATCACATCCTAACCATTAGTGGACGGATTTTCCTAATAAACGTTCTAGAAGAACAAAGCAAGTTTATATGTATAGTATAGTACCTTGATAGGTAACTGTACTATATAAATCCCGTGTTTCTCCTAGATATTCCCAAAGTTATAGTTTGGGTCCAGATTAGTCGGTCATTTAACTTTCACTTCAACCAAATATTCCATTTTCCACTAAAAAAATCCAAATCTCTTTCTAATTCAATTTTAATAAATTGAATCTCTTTTATCCAAAATATATATATACATATCTTATTGAGTTGAATAAATTTACCAAAACTATTCTTTCAAAGATATTTGGAAAACTTTTAAAATAATTTAGAAAGTACCACCGCGGTATCAAACCATGGATTCACAGTTCAATGGTTACGTCTCTATCCTAGAGAAACCCAAGACTTAACGGCAGACACTCACTGCCTTCTACTTCGCCACGCGAGTATACCGATACTTCCCGAAAGCTTTGTTTAATATTTTTCAAAATAATACTTATAAATTTCTATAATAACTTTCTAAGTTAATTTCTAGGAAATCTACTCTTTTTAAAATAAAAGTTATTATAAAAATAATAGTAATATAGAATAATCTATCTCTTAAATAATAACACTGATAAAATTTTAAATAATACTTAACTTAATATCAACTTTTTATAAAAACTACTTAATTAATAATTAAATATACCTCAAACAATTTTAAACAACTAAACGATTCATTCTTGAAATATTCTTAACACCTTTAAATTTCTAATTAATACTTAAAAATTCTCCTTTTTTAAAAATAATCTTAACTTTTCGGGAAAAATATATTTTCAATTCCTATATAGCCAGTCTAATCATTTATAAATCCCTCCCGATTTATTCCCAATTTTATTTACGTTCCAATTCCATAAATTTCCTTTTCATAATTCCACAAATAAACCTACCATTTATGTTTAAATCGATTTGCCTATCTCCTTATAAATCCTCACCGTGAGTTTATAACTTCTATTTATCCACTGATAATTTACTTTATTTATAAACTTCATTTATAAATTCCATCATCTCATTTCCCGTTTATAACTGTTTCACAATACTTAAATCGATTTTCTAAACTAAATTCTATTTTTAAATTGATTTCTTAAATAACCCAAATATATTCCAATGTCCAAAATTCCAGATCTCACTTCCTTTTTACGATTTAAAATCTTATTTAAATCTGGAACATCAATTTCATATTTTATTTTCAAATTTCCATTTTATTCTCCCAAACTATTTTAAATCTCTATTTTAAAAATAAGTCCCATTTCACTTAAACAAAGATCGTTTAAATTTTATTATCTAAATCCCTTTTACTTAATTTATTCCAAAAACTCCATTTTTCCATATCCGGAATTATTCAATATAATTTTAAGATCAAACTATTTATTTTTCCCAATATTCATTTCTTTTATTTATCCAAATTTCATCATAAATATTTTTACTTCAAATTTTCCTTTTAAATCTCTTCCCAAATTTTAAACATTTTATCATTGGTATTTAAAAATACCAAAAATACAACCAGTAATTTCAAAGCATCCAATAAATTCAAATTGCACCGTAATCTACCATAGATTATTTAGCAGATCATATATCGACATATATATGTAATTAAATTCAACAGTTTTTGAGGAATCTAGTTGGATCCTTCCAACCTGCTTCTCTGCATTCACAAATATTAATACAATATAAAAATACCAATCCCACTTTGAGGGGGATAACACGGTATATAGGGTCATTCGTATTATGCGGGGCGTGTAGGGTCTCATCCGCTATATATATACGCGGGAATATCAATCACTCCAATACATATATAACCATTTATAACATTGCATTCAACTGATAAAAATATACCGATTCAACTAATCAATCTATAATTAATTTTATCTATTTAAAATTAATTGCAGTAATCCAAAATTGAGCGAGATTAACTCACCTTTATTTTTATATGCTAATCGTCCCAATTTTAAATTAATTGAATAGTGTTCAAATTAATTTAAAATTCCTGCTAACTTCAAAAGATTCCAACCACATTCCAGAATGTTGAGAATATCCTTATAAGTGCAACACAACATCAATACCTAGTCCCGACCTCGTACGAATAAATTTCGAGTTTACTAATATCGATAAATTTTTAACTAAACTAAATAAAACGGGATAACACTTTTAAAATTTTAAATTACCCCTAATTTGCTTTACCCTCTTCTCCCTTGATCTGCAGCAGCTCAGTCAGGCTACACATGAGATGAAGCACGCGACAAATTAACCACATCAATATGTCCGCCTTATCGCCTAGCCACCTAAACCCCGCTGTGTCACCATAACCACCAAAGTCCCCTCGCCTCGACCATTGATCCAGACCCCACCCCTTCACCAGAAGCGCCACGAACTCATTATAGGCAACCGCGCCTCCACCCCCAGTCATCGCCACTCCAACCTCCCTCCACCCACACGCGTTCGACGCTCTCCAATCGCGACTCAGTCGCGAGCCTATCCTATTTACTTTACTTTATTTTTTTGAAATCGAGCTAATTTTTTTGATTTCGTTCACTTCGTTTCTGAAATGCGATAATGGGGGTGAAGAATAAGTGCAATTCGATTTGAAAGGGAGGAACGGTACACGGCTAATTCTATTTTTTTAAGATTTTTATCGGCCATTTTTTTTCTTCGAACGATAAAATTTGAAAAGTGAACCCAACAGCGTGATACAAAGGAGAAGAGGGGGCAATACGTGATGTTGAAAAGGAGTTTTCATGTTGGGTAAGGCTACAGTGACATGATGTAAAAAGAAAGGGAAGTGATGTGCTAACTTGTCAAAATATAAATTTTAAATTCCCAAAATATCTCGATTTCGTAGCTAAACCTCCTATCAAGGCGTGCCGCTAGGCGTTTATGATGTTATACCCCTATTCCGAACGCAATGGAAAAGGTTTCGAGTCCTAATTCGATCATATAGAGAAGATAGCTTTTTGGACCTAATTATTATATTAAAATTTTGATATAAATTTCAGTGCGTTTATATCCCGTATAATCAAACAATAACTCCAATCACTACGAAATTTGAAATTCGATAATAATACACTATTATGGATCCAATGAAACTAGTTTTGTCGAAATCCAAGACTGTGCCCAGGAAGGCTATTTTTAAATGTCAAATTTAAACGATATATTTTTAAAACTAAACAAATCGCTTTTAAATTCAAATTTAAAACTTTTATTATCTTTACTATTATTAATATAAATTTTATATGCCTTTAAATTATTTTTAACAAGCTTAAAACTCCAGATTTAATATTTTAGCCAATTTCCAATTATTTAATTCAATAATTAAATTATCAAATAAATAGTTATATTTGGAATTCAAGTTAGAATTAACTTTTTAAATATTTAAAATCAATTAAATATTCCAATTTTAAATATTCAAAATTCTAGGTCGTTACACATATATTATGGAACCGATTGCAGATGCATACTATATCCTATTCATATGCTTTTTCTCGTCATTAGCATGAGAGCATCCTGATAGAGTTAGAGATATGCCCTTGAGGCAACTATGTAGTTTGTTATTGTATCTAACTCGATAACCAATCTTGTCAATAATAAAGGTGTTTGATTTCTATTATATACTTTATTATATTGTGATATTATGAATTAAGTAATTAATTTAAAAGATATTAAATAGAAAATACTTAAATGATATGTTATGGATAGTAATTACAATGTGTTGTAATTATGAGACTTTTACCACATTAAAAAATAACATATTGTTTTAAATATTCCTAGTCAAGATATTTTGAGAATATATATAAATTAGTCTGTTGAGACTAGAGCATGAAATACTCTCCAAATGTTGGGCAGATTACTCATGACTGCTAGGGTTACAAAGTGGTCACACACTATAGTTATTGGATAACTATTGAATGACCTACCTGAGAGTTTTCTATTGGTTAATATAAATAAAGTCAAATAGAGAATCTCAAAGTGATGATGTTACATGGTTCTCTCGACTTAAGAATACGTGGAACTTCAGGCATTCCGCTTTGGTTATATTTAAATCGTGGCATGGCGTCCAACATGCTACTATAGTTGGATCTGGGTTGAAGCATTGGAAGTGAAGCATTATTTAATAGAGAATTCGTCTTCTTAGTTATATGAAGGTTAGTATCACGGTCAATTGTATTTCACTCAAAGTCAAAGTTTCTGGTTAGGGTTAATTATAATTATTGTTATTATTGAACCAACGATTTTGTGTTTGGTTTAATCAAGTTGAATGGGACAATGTTGGAAATTTGGCCAATACCAAATTTCCTAAGTCTAAATGTGATATGGTGTTGACAAAGAGAATTGGTGTAAATAATCGTTACTATTGGTTACCGCTCATGATAGTAAAATTAGATTTTACCAAAAAGATGTGTAAGTAATAAATCTAGACAAAATGTCACAACACTATCAAAAATGATGTGTGTACGTTAATATTCAAATTGTTTGATGTTAATCATTGACTAAATCTACACCTTTTAATCGCACAAGTGTAACGATGAATACTCTGAAAAACCATGCAATTTAATTAATTTATAATTGTAGGATCAATTTCAACCTAAAGGAGGGGTGAATAGGGTGATACTATTAATTATAAAAATTTATTGCGGAAGTATATAATCGATACAGATATAGCAGAGTAATAACAACATAAATAATAGCAGGATAATAAAAGCACAAAATAGAACACACAGATTTACCCAGCTTCGGCAAAACCCTACCTACGTGCTGCCTCTAAGATTCCTACTAGAAATTAAGTAGTTAGACGCTTACATATATAAACTTGCAATACCCGCTATCGACTAACCTAACTCTATGCTCAAAACCCTGCCACAACTCAGCCATCGAGCTGCGAACAAACTCGGGTACGCGAGCCACGGTTCAACCGACATCACATTCGTCAATAGATTGGTTATGGATTTTCCATTACGGAATTTTCTATATGCCAGTATTACTTACTCTCCGGGAGAAATGAAAACAATAAGCAGGGCTTTTAAGCTCCTTTCAATATCTTTGCTCGAATGAATTTGGAAACAAAGCTGCAGTATACCCACCCTTAAGATACTTGGATCCAATGATACACTATAACACTACCGTAGTTCATCCCTTAGTCACACAACTAGAAAATTACAAAAGTTTAAAAGGAAAGTAAAAATTAAAAAATAATTAAACACATAAAACCCTAATTGAAAATATATGCCCAAAAGCTTTTATAAAAATGGGCTCAAAATAAATTATCACTAAGAAATGCCGGCCCATTTTCTCTTTTATTTCTTTGGCTTGCTTTGCTCTGTAAAAATGATGGCTTCTCTTCGTTCCTTTTTCCTATGCTTGAAAATTAGGGCTTTTGATTGAAGAAGCTGACTTTAATTGTTGATTGAATATGGGATTTTTTTACACTTTGCTTCGACAATCAACTTATAACTTGACTCGTAGATGGCTACTTCTATTCGATCGAGTTTGAATAAAATGGAATGAGATTTATTCTGTTTGCTTTACTGGTTAGCTTGCTTGAACTCGATGATTTTAGTATGCTGACGATGTTACGTTTTATATAGAGTTCGATCCCCTGTAATCTCATTCATCTGATAATTTTTTTCGACGACTTGATTATGTTTGGATGACTGAGATGATTTCCGACTTCTTCAATTTCGTATATTTTCGTTGCTTGTTCACTTGATATTCACGGCTATGAATTTGCTTGACTCCTTGGCCACCACGACTCTGACTTTTGTACTATGATAATCTGGACGTTTTGATTTTTTCGACTTTCACGATTTGTTAGCCTTTGACTTAATTATTTGACTTGATGAATTCAGATTGAGTTCGGCCAGTGACTTGATTTTTGAAAATTTGACTTTGTTAATTCATTTTCCTCATGTTATCTGACTTGGTCTTGTACCACTTGCTGTTTACTTGATCTTTCTTGAGTTCCCTTATTAGATGTGTTCTTCATTGTGTAGTCAGGTTGTACTTGCTGTGTGGTTTCAATGCACTTGAATATGTCTTCATTTGTATACTTGAATCTGTACTTGTTTGTCTGGTCTCTGGACATCTGATTAATCTTTCATGTAGCTTGTCTGCACTTGGTTCCAATATGCAAACTGTATTGTGCTAGTATTTACAGTGCACCACTTCTTATGTGCATATCGCATATTCACTTATACTTGACAATTTTATAGTCTGTTGCTTGAAGTCTGATAGAATTTGTACTGTACTGTCTACATGTCCCTGTCTACTGCATATGGCTTTTAGTCTTCTTGCTTCGAGTCAGGTAAACTTGTTTGCATTGAGCTATTGTTTCACTGGTGCACTGACTTGAGTTTTATTCATGTATACATTTGGATTGCACCTGTGTTGAGTCCAGCTTATAGCTCGGGTTTGACCTTGTGCTCATGTCGTGACTTTATTTGTATTGTACTTGAGTTGAACCCAGCTTTTAATTGGGTGTGACCTTTTGCTCACTTGTCCCTGTAATTTTATCAAGTGTATAGCGGTGTGCACGGCCTTGTGGTATGTACAGTGATACACTGTGCATGTCACAAGCTGTTGGTGTTGATGAATTCAAATTTAAATGATGATGAACAACCTAAATAACTGAGGCAAATGATACACTTTATTTTTGATTGCAAAATATTTCCTTTTCAATGTTATTGCGTTAGTGTTTATTTTGCAGATTGCTCAGATGTTGGATTCAATCTGGAATGGAGTTGAAGATAAATACGAGTGAATGAATGATATGTAGTTAGGTGCTACTGTAAATGATAAATTGTGATGTGATTGAAATTGTAACATAATTGAAATTTGTATATATATGGTGAGAGCTCAAATTTGTACTATTCAAAATTGTAATAAATATTTGTTTGAATAAAATATCCGTTTTAATTTAAATTCTGTGTTATTTATTTTATTCAGCAAATATTTATTTAATTTTGTGAGAAATAAAATAGCACAATAACAAATACATTTAAATGAATATATATATATATATATGTTTATCGTCATCAAACATAAATCATATACTAACATATTCAACAATCTCCCCCTTTTGATGATACCAATCATATATTTAAGATTTCGAGCTTATTAAACGTATTTGTTTATTCAATTTTCTTCCCCTAGTTGAATGCTCCCTCTCTACATAAATCTCCCCCTTCATATATGCATAAAAATATGTAAATGAATAAATGAACCTAGATGCATATAGAAAATAAAATATTTGACTTTTATTTGCCAAAATCTTAACCTTTCTCTCCCCCTTTTGTTATCAGTAAAAGAGTAATACTGTTAGAAAAATAGAGATAAAGTGATAGACGTTAATACAGAATTAATTCCCAATCGAGTATAAATATTAAATTTTAATAAAACACTAAAAAAATCATAAATTGTAACATCCTAGAATTTTTAACAATATCAATTTAATAATTTGTATTAAAATTAAATTGATATTGATATTTTTGTTAATAATAATTCAATTTGATTTAGTAATCTTCTTCAATAATTATTTAATTGGTTATTTTATCTTTTAAAAATAATAAATTGGTTTCTATTTATATTATAAATATATAGTTTATATTGTAAATAGATTAACTTTGTCTTTAATATAATAAATAAAGCATATTTTCTAATTCTAATACTTTTAGTAATTTGGGAATTTGTTTTTATTTAATATATAAGTTTTTCAAAGTTATTAAATAAATCGTGGTTTAAATTTAATAAATGAATCATGATTTAAAATTCTAATATATACATTAATAATTTAGAAATTCTGATTTAATTTAATATTAAGTTTTTCAAAACTATTTAATAAATATATGATTTTTAAATTATTAAGAAAAATGTTTAAATGATTAAAATGATTTTGGCTCGAGTTTTAAATTTAAAATAAATTAACAAAAAGTTTATAGCTTAATAAATAAGTAATTTATTTATAAAGAAATAATTTCTTTTATAACTATTTCAATTTAATAATGGTATATTTCTAAAAATAATATCAATAGCATATTGTTTTATAAATAGATTTTGAATAAAAATAGAAATTGATATTTTAATTTAATTTGTATTCATAACATGATTTTTAAATAATTGATTTTGAATTTGATTTGAATATGAATCCAAAGTATATATTTTTAATTATTTTAATTTTTATATGTATAAGCTTTATTTTAAGTATAATTTGTTTTATTTCTTTCTAAATTTATATACATATTTAAATTCTAATTAATTAATCAATTAAGGTTAATATATATATTAACTTATGAATTAAATACTAATCACTTTAAAGGGACGAGTGTTGATCTCTTAAAGCCTAATTAAACAAATGTTAAAGATTAAACATTTAAGTTGACAAATGTTGGAATTCTTACAAGTTTCATTTTGTTTAAAATGTTTTTCATTTATTTTATTAAATCTGAAAATAACCTATATAAGAATACATTCATTCATTCCCTTCTCTTTTTCTTCATGCCCTAATTAAAGAAGAAAAAATTTCATCTTGTTTTTTTTCTCAAATCTGAAACATGAAAACCCAAATCAGTTTACAAATACAAAATCAAAGCTCCTCTTCGAAATCAAAACTGCATATTCAAAAAAATACCTGTACAAATCCAAAGCCTACAATTCATTTCAAATGCAAACCTGTTCTCATAAAAATTCAAATTCCTCATACCAAAATCCTGAATCATGTTCATTTGCCATTTTAAAAATCTCCTCATATCAAAAGCATATGCACATCTTCAAACAAATCTGCACATCTTCAAAAATCAAAAAGGTCTGCATTCTTATTTCTGCATGCACCTGGAAATGAAGCAAATCTGCATCATTTTTATTTTCAATCTGGAAAAAAATGAAGGCTGCAAGCAACTACATTTCTTCCTCTGGATTCAAACTTGCATTCCATTTCAACCTGAAATCAACTGTTACAAGATCTATGCCTGCATGCAAGTAATTTTGGTCATGAAGCATAGGCATTCCAGTTTCAACAGCATGCAAACAGTTTTACAATCTGCAAATTGAGGCTCCGCCTTCTTTTAAAAACGGCAAGTAACTTTAAAAATCTTAAATTCTTACTTAGGTTGCATGCTAGTTTGTTTTGATATAAATAAGTATTATTGTGCATGGATAAAAGTCTGATGTGAAAATGTATTGTGTACGCATGCTGTTGTGGGCTCTGCTTGGTTCCCAGTTCTATCTTTTCATTTAAAAATCCCCTACACTTGATTTAATTTGTGATAGTATCTGAATTTTTAAAACCAAAAATGTTTGCTTATCATGGATTAGAATTAAAAATTAAATGAAACTAAACAGAGTTGGTTTGCCTCTGGAAATATTGAATATATCAGTACATGTTTATTTCAACAAAAATCCAAACATGTTATTTTAGTATATCAGTATCATAAATCAATAGTATTAACAGAAACATAATTTTTAAATCAAGTATTAGGATTCTTAGGAATAAGTTGAGGGTGCAGCTTGTTTTTGAACTGTAAACGAATTTTAAGCAAATTCAAGTGATTTTTAAATTGGGAGGTCACGGGTTTCTTCTTGGTAATAGAGGAGTGTTTGTTGAAGATAGGAAAAATCATTAATGGTGATAAAATTTACCAGAGAGGTTGCGGCAGTGGAAATTAATTTGGAACCCTAGTTTTTCACCGTGACATTGGAATCGATCATTACGACAGTGTAGTTGATCGAGTGTTAAGATGTTTGGGGGATTGGTAGTTGGTGCGTGGTTGAAGTTGAGGCCGGAGGAGTTGATCATCAGGTGGTCGGAGTGATGAGGACTTGCCGTTGACAGGTTTGAAGGGGGAAACCTGTTTATGGTTTTCCAGGTTTGGGTAAGGGTCTCGAACTCGATTTCAAGAGTTGAAGCTTGAATCAATGTTTGTGGTAAGTTGCTATGTCATCTTCTGGGTTGTTGAGATCATCGACGACGATCATGGGTGGCCGGAGTCGCCGTGCATATGCACGTTGATGGGATTGCTCTGATGTTTTTGGGTTAGTTTGGTAGCAGGGGAGTTGTTTGGGATTGCTCGAAGTCGCTTATTGATTTTCCAGGGTAATCTTTGTTTTGACTCGAAGTAAATTAGCATAAGTCTCGAGTTAGAGAGTTGTTTCAGGATTTTAACAAAACCTGCACACTATCTGTTTTTAAATTTTAAATCTGAAGTTTTTAAATGTACAGAAAGATTTAAACCTAGTTTAAATTCAAGTTTAAATTGAATCCAAGTTTAAATTTTAAATCTCAGTTTAAAATAAATAAATAAATAATAAAGTTTAAACTTGAATGTTAAACTACTTTTTAATGGTAAGTAGTTCTAAATTTTAAATCTGAATTTTTTTTAAAATATGAGCAGATTTGAAGTAAACTTTAAATCTAGAAATCTTAAATCAGATATGAACTTCAGTTTTTAAGTTAGAAGAAGATTTAAACTAAATATAAATTGAAATTATTGAAATTTTAAAAAAAAGTTTTAAATTGTTAAACTTTGATTAAGTTTAAATTATATTCATTTTAAATCTTGTATTTAAAATGAAATTTAAAGGTAAGTTCAAAAGTGCTTTGTTTCAAATAAATTTGTTTTTTTAAACATAATTAAGAAATGTTTTATCTTAAATTTAAGTTAAGATTTAATGTTTTTGAAATTAGTTTAATTAATGAGTAATTAAGGAATAGTTAGTTAATTTAATTAATTAATTGATTAAGGTTTAATGAATATTGATTAAGGGTCAATCAATTTGAAACTAAAGATCATTAATTAGATTTTTAAATTAATGATTAAAGAACTATTAATTAAATAATTAAATTTTAATCAAGGTTAATAAATTAAATAATTAAGGAATAATTAAGTGATAGTTAACTCTTAATTAATTAAATAATTATACTTTAATTAAGGAATAATTAAAGATGATTTAATTTATGATTAATCTAAGTTAATTACTTAATGAAATAATTAGAGAATGGTTAATGAAGGTCATTAACCAGGATTATTTAATAATTAATTAATGTGGTTAATTTTAATAATTAATTAGATTAATTAATTTAATAATAATCATTTATGAATTGTTTAAGTGTAATTACTTAATGAAGTAATTAAGAAATTAATTACTTAATGTAATTAATTTAGTTTAATGAAATTGTTAAATTTAATTAATTAAGTTTAATTAATTTTAATCACTTGAGGTTTTAATGATAATTACTTAATGTAATTAATGGATTGGGAGTTACTTAGTGAAGTAATTGATTGATAATTACAGGTTGTAGTTTATAGAAGATGTTTAAAGTGTAAGTAATTTGGGTTAAATTGCTTAGTAATTAATCAGGGGATCAATTAAGAAATTAATTAAGGAATAATTAATTTGTTTTAATAAAGTAATTAAGTTAGTTAATTACCGAATATAGTTAATCTGAGGGGATAAATAATTATGGATTAATTACTTAAGGTAATTAATTTAAGAGGATAATCAATTAAATATAATTAAGAATCATTAATTAATACAATTAATGATGTAATTAAAGTTGATTAATCATGATTAATTAATCAATGACAAGTGATTAAAGGTAATTAATTAATGTAATTAATTAAGGAATAATGTAATTAATTATAGTTAATTAATTAATTGAAGTAATTAAAGGTTAATTACTGTTTTTGGTTGAGAATAATTAATTGTGAAATTAATTAAGAATAATTACTTGAATGTAATTAAAGGATAATTAATCAAGGGTAATTAATCAAGGTGATTAATTTGAATGATTAATAAATTGTTTGTAATCAATTAAATGGTTTTGTAAGTAAGATTTATATTGGTGAAGTAATTAATTTAATTTATTTTAAATTAATTTAAAGATGAAGTAATTAATTTAATCCACTTTAAATTAATTAGAGATGGAGGTAATTAATTTAATTCATTTTAAATTAATTATATTGTGATTAAGTAAATCATTGCTTATGTATGGATAGGTGATATTGATTTGCCTTGAATAGTTGTGATCTCAGAAATGAGATAAGTAATGTTGTGTGGTATGAATGCTTTGGTTGCATTGTGATGATAATATAGATTATCTATTGCGATGATGATATGGGTTACCTATTATGATATGGATCATCTGTTTATTTGATAATGTGGATTATCAATTGTGATTTGTGAGTTATCTATCTGTGTGTATATAGATAATTGAATTGTTTTAAACACTAAAACAACTTGGACCTAAAAGGCACGTTTTGGATTTCGATGAGACCAGGATCGGGTTTCCATATTTGGATATCCGAAATCCACATCGATCCAAATTAACGATAGGTCGTGAATCTCAAGTGAAGATTCATAGTGCAAGGGTTATCGTCGTTAACTCTGAGGGTGATTACAAAATGAGTGTAACGAGATAATGCCTTCGGTTTCGTTCAAACCCAGAACGAACTTGTATGGATTGAATGCTTTCAAAACATCATCAGGCGGACGATGAGCATTCTAAGTGATGTGTTCACTAAAGGTAATCGTAGCCTCAAGCCTCATCAGCCGGGAATGGCTAAATCAGGGGAGGTGCAGTAAGGCTAAGTGGGTCATGTCCAAGTAGGACGAGATTTTCCCCTGTCTAGAGGTCCCTTTTATTTCGGCTGTGTGGACGGTTGTGAGCTCCAACTGTCGAGGTTGTCTTGTTCGGGACTGTCAAGTAAGGGATGGTTCCAGCCTTGTGTTGTAGGGGAGTTAGGGTGGCTCCTCGGTACGGTGATCTAGGCCACGTACTGTGACGGGCGGTACCCCGGTAGCCCTTCCATTGATGGAATCCAAAGTCCAATAAGTGTCGTACGTATTAGTTGTGCCCAACTATGTTGGAACGTGAGATGTAAGCATTCCAGCTATTTCTGTATTTTACTTGAAAACCCTAGACACTATTACAATATTATTGGATTTCCTATCAAATGTTTTGGTTAGCGTAAGGTAAAAACTTTTTCATGTTTACGTGTGGGAAGTCTTACGTGATACCTTTCTTTTCAAAAGGTTTTGAAAACTAAGCAACCTTAACCTGTTACTCACACCAGACCCATGTCTGACCCGGAGTTTATTCTATTTTTCTTAAACTCTTCGGTACTCGAATTTTTTACTAGTAGCCAAGGGATTCAGGTTAGCTTTGATGAATTGTGGAGGAGCAATGGAGCAGGAGGCTTTTGCGTGTAGATATATTTATTTCCGCTGTGTTGATTTCTCTAAGTAGTTTTCCTTGTACCATATTGAGTTGTATAACTAGACAAGTGTTTATAACTATCTAGTATGTGATGTGTAATCTATGTAACTCTAATAGTGGTTGTAAACTATGTAATATTTATGTTATTAATATAATTTATTCGTTCCGCTGTTAAGATTCTGTGTTGTTTCTTCTTTCTCTTCTTTCTTTTCTCTTTTCAATACCTTTCTTTCTTATTAATGATGCGTCATTTTGTGGAGACGGATGGCGGGTCATTACATAAATACTCTATTTGGCGCATATTCCACTTTAGAATGATATGAATAATGTCATCATATAAAACCATATAGTTGTGTCTTTTTGTGGTATATTTATATCAGGAATTTAAATATCTACTAACCATGCATAACCATTTGGACTTTTAAATGAGATTAGTAGTATTCCGAATTTTTATTAAAATATGAATTCAAATTTTTTCTAACCACGCACAACCGTGAGGACTTTTAAATGGGATTAGAATCTACTTGTCTATTTAATCAATCAATTTTGATATGCGTTCCATACATGCATAACCGTGAGGACTTTTAAATGAGCATGGAAGCACATAATCAAAATCCCAAGTAATTCACCCATGCATAACCGTGAGAACTTTTAAATTAGAGTAAATAATATGGATGTTTTTATTACTTAAAAGTATAATAAATCGAAAAATGAATGATTTCCCATTTAAAATACCACATATTGACATACTATATTGGATTTTGATGAGTTATGGTCGATAGAAATATGATAGAAATAGAAATGGTTATAGAATTTTTACCAACAGAAAGTTTTTATAACTCTTGTTTAAATTTCTAAATATACTGTCTCAATTTATAATATGTGATTAATATCAACACTCATCGCTTTTTCAATCACTATTTATCTTTTCGATAATTAGTAGGAACTGAGATTAGTTAATGTAGTCATTTAAGATCAAATCCAAAGATAATTATAAAATCAAATTTTCCAAAAATGACTAATCTGAAATAAGGTCAACAAAAATGATTTTCTGGAAGGAGTTTTTATAAGAAAATATCTGCTAATTTGAAAATTATTTCAAGTTAAAAATATGCAGATATTTTCTTTGCAAAACGATGCAATTACTGAATGTCACAACATAAATCCCATTCCACTAGTAATTTTTCTACTAACTAGATTACCAGTGTAATCTGCATCTGAATTTTTCTTTCACTCAAATTTATCATTAGATGAATGTTATAGACCAGACTGTGATGTGTGCAACAAAATATCTTAAAATTATTTTCAACAGCTTTGAAATTGAATTAAAGCCATGAAAATAAACAAATTAGTGAACATAATGACAAGTCTCCAATAACCAAATATCTCTATGAGTATCTCGAACAAATCAGAATCAACATGGTAACACGTAATCAAAGATCAAATTTTTTTATATGAATTAGTTCAAAGATGAAAAGATGATTGATCAACATTTTGCAAAAATCATAACCAAAAAATAAGAACAAGTCAAATAAGAATATATCAAATGAGAATAAGTCAGAATCAAAATCAACATTTATTTTATTATCAATTATCTGGCCGGATTAAATCAGATTAAGGTGCAGATTATCACATTTAATAATTGTTCAAATAAATATCCCGTTAACTATTGTGATCCTACCACCTTTGTACTAGGCTAAGAAACTTTGATTTGTCGCCCATTTTGAGTCTGGAACAACCAGAATCCAGATAACACTGTTGTTGTTTCTTAGGCTGCCACACCACCTACAAGAGAAAAGATTTTTGTGACCTATTTGTTTTTATATGTCCATGGTTGTTAGTGGCAATGGATTTTGAAAAAAATCAAAGTAATTTTCTCACCTATTCTATCACACCTATTTCAATAATATTCCAACATTTAACATTAACATGTTTTAGATAAAATTCCCATTTTAATTTCCAATTCAAAAAATCTGTTCCATCAAAAACAGGAGGAATAATATTGGACCGACCCTCAGTAAAAAGTATTATTAAAAGAGTCCATTTTAAAAATTCAAATTTGTAAAACAAAAATTGGTTTTTGTAAAATCAAAATTTTAAAACAAAAAAGGCTTTTGAACCTGGTTCTGATACCACTTGTGGGATCGATTTCACCTTAGAGGGGGGTGAATATGGTGATACTATTAATTATAAAAATTTACGACGGAAGTATATAATCGCAACACAGATATAGCAATGTAATAGCAGCACAAATAATAGCAGGATAATAAAAGCACAAAATAGAACACACAGATTTACGCAGCTTCGGCAAAACCCTGCATATGTGCTGCCCCTAAGGTTTCTACTAGAAATTAAGTAGTCAGACGCTTACACACGTAAATTTGCGACACCCGCAATCGACTAACCTAACTCTACGCTTGAAACCCAGCAACAACTCAGCCTCTGAGTTGCAAATTCTCGAACTACACCACCGTAGTTCGTCCTCTAGTCACACGACTAGAAAATTACAAAAGTTTAAAAGGAAAATACAAATTAAAAAATAATTAAACACACAAAACCCTAATTGAAAATATAAGCCCAAAATCTTTTATAAAAACCGGTCCAAAATAAATTATCACTAAAAAATGTCGGCCCCTTTTCTCTTTTATTTCTTTCGCTTGCTTTGCTCTGTAAATATGATGGCTTCTCTTCGTTCGTTCATTTTTTCCCGTGCTTGAAAATTAGGGCTTTCGAATGAAGAAGCCGGCTTTAATTGTTGTTTGAATAAGGAATTTTTTACACTTTTCTTCGACAGTCAACTTATCACTTGACTCGCAGATGGCTACTTCAATTCAATCGAGTTTGAATAAAATGGTATATGATTTATTCTATTTGCCTTACTGGTTAGCTTGCTTAAACTCTATGATTTTGGTATGCCGGTAATGTTATGGTTTATATAAAGTTCGATTCTTGTAAGCTCGTTCGTCTGATAATTTTCTTTGGCCACATGATTATGTTTGGATGATTGAGATGATTTTTGATCACTTCAATTTCATATATTTTCATTGCTTGTTTACTTGATACTCATGGCTTTGAATTTGTTCGATTTTTTGGCCACCACAGCTCTGACTTAAATACAGTGATAATCTGGACGTTTTTATTTTTCTGATTTTCATGATTTGCTGGCCTTTGACTGATAAATTGACTTGATGAATTCAGGTTGAATTCGGCCAGTGACTTGATTTATGAAAATTTGACTTTGTTAATTCATGTTCCTCATGTTATCTGACTTCGGTCTTGTACCACTTGCTATTCACTTGATCTTTGTTGAGTTTCCTTATTAGATGTGTTATTCATTGTGTAGTCAGGTTGTACTTGCTGTGTGGTTTCAATACACTTGAATATGTCTTCATTTGTATACCTGAATCTGTACTTGTTTGTCTAGTCTCTGGACAACTAATTATTGATTTGCTTGTATACTTCATGTAGTCTTTCATGTAGCTTGTCTGCACTTGGTTTCAACGTGCAAACCGTATTGTGCTAGTATTTGCAGTGCAACACTTCTTATGTGCATGTTGCATATTCACTTATACTTAACAATTTTATAGTCTGCTGCTTGAAGTCTGAAATAATTTGTACTAACTGTTTGCATATCCCTATCTACTACGTATGGCCTTGAGTCTTCTTGCTTCGAGTCATGTAAACTTATTTACATTGAGCTATTGTTTCACTGGTGCACTAACTTGAGTTTTATTCATGTGTACATTTGGATTGCACCTATGTTGAATCCAGCTTATGGCTCGAGTTTGACCTTGTGCTCGTGTCGTGACTTTATTTGTATTGTACTTGAGTTGAACCCGACTTTTAATTGGGTTGACTTAGTGCTCACCTGTCCCTATAATTTTATCAAGTGTATAGCGGTGTGCACGGCATTATGGTATGTACAGTGATATACTATGCATGTCACAAGTTGTTCGTGTATGATGAATTCAAATTTAAATGATGACGAACAACCCAAATAACTAAGGCAAATGATACACTTTATTTTTCACTGCAAAATATTTGCTTTTCAATTTTACTTCGTTGGTTATTTTGTAGATTGCTCAGATGCTGGATTCAATCTGGAATGTAGTTGAAGATAAATACGAGTGAATGAGTGATATGTAGTGAGGTGATAGTGTAAATGATAAATTGTGATGTGATTGAAATTGTAATGTAATTGAAATTTGTATATATGTAGTGAGAGCTTAAATTTGTACTATCCAAAATTATAATTAATATTTGTTTGAATAAAATATTCGTTTGAGTTTAAATTATGTGTTATTTACTTTATCCAACATATATTTATTTAATTATGTGAGAAATAAAATAGTACAATAATAAATACGTTTAAATGAATATATATATATATATATATATATATATATATATATATATATATATATGCTTATTACCATCAAACAAAAATCATATACTAGCATATTCAACAATAATAGTGGTAAATTTATTAAAATAATTAATATTTATGAAATGTTAATTATTAAATTTTATTTGATTTGTTTAAATGGCATCAATATTTAATAAAATGTGTGTATAAAAGTTAAACATGCATGTATCAGTATACAATATCGATAAAATATCTAAATTGGATTTAGATAGATTAATTGCTAACTATTATTGAAATTTTTTAAGTTCCCATGCGGCACCATTTACGACTGACCATGCATGCTTAAAGAGGAGAGGATTTGATGAGATTTAAAAATAAATTAAAGGCTTCGAAGTTTCGTTTAAAACATATTTTCTTTAATTCATTCACCGATTCACTCTCCTTGACAATTCATTTTATTTCTCATCTCTCTCTCCATCTCATGGCTTCCATGGAGAAAAATTCCAAAAACCAAATCAATTATGCTTTAGATCATCGTAATTTCTGGAGGCGATCAATTGGATGTTGAAGTCTTTCTTCATTCAAGGTGTGATTTTTTTGGCTACAACTTAAAGGTAATTGTCCAATGTCCTTTATATATATGTTATATTTCCTATATATACATCTCATCCTGATAATATGTTATGTTTGTTCAATATAGTTTAGATTTATTTCTTATACGGTGAATTTATATGTGCATTTATTGTTTAATCTATTAATTCCTATTGTTCAAAAATTAAAGTATGATTAAAAAAAGGGAAAATGTTTTTATTTTATTTTTGTTTTGAAACTAATTGGTGTACATATTTAAATTGAATGTATAACTTAGATGTGAACAATACTCTAAATTATTTCATGGAATAATTAGAAATTTTCATATATAATTTGGTTATTTTAACTATCCAATATTTTGCTTGTTATTTAAATTGTTCAATCCAAATTCAAAAGATTTAGTGTAATAAAGTTGAATACATTTCTAAGTCAAACTAGAGTTTAATTTGTTGATTTTCAATTGTAAACATATGAAATTGTAAGCTTACATATATATGTTATTTTGAATTTTAATACAGTTTATTATAATGTTCATACACACATTTACGCATGCACACACACATATATATAGTTTCAATTCAAATTTTATAGTAGGAATTTTATGTAAAACTACAAACTAATGTTGAAAGTTTGATTTCTAACTATTAGTTTTAGATTTTAAAACATGTAAAATAATTAAAAACAATTTTAACACGTGTGTATATAAATTCAAATCTTACTGTATATAATTTAAAATAAAAGTTTACACACATATATTTGCATACAAGTTTAAAATGTTTTGAAAACAACTTAAGGAAAGATTAAAAGAATACCAAAAGATTCCCTTCTTTACCTTTCATTAATTGATGCACTTTACTCTTTCTTTTAATGTCACTTTTGCTCAAATTCGAATTCATTTTGTCAAATCTATTAAAAATTTTGTGCCATTTATTTCATTTAATGCATAAGTAGATTTTGAGATACACTTATATATAGATTTATATATATACATTCTTATAAATACACACACACACACACACACACACACACACACACACACTACGCACACATATATATAAAAGTTTAAAATACTTTGTAAAAACCATTGCACATATAAATGGATAGTGTATACGTTGTAGATACAAATCTCAACATCTATATACCTTTGTATACCTTATGCTATGTTGCACATACACTAGACACATATATGAGTGTATTTGGTATCTCATTAAATATAAATATATGTTTATTAAAATATAAATAATTGAAACTAATTTCAAACAAAATTAAAGTAAAAAGGCTTTATTTAAAATAAATTTTAGATTGGATCTAAAATCTCTTTGGACTTCATAAGCCCAACAAATTCAAAATAAGATTTTTTTGAAATCTACTATTTCGCCTGCTTCTAACTAGCCCAGTTTCTACAATGGTATCAGAGCTATGTGTTCTAAAATTAGCAATGTTAGGGCTTACTAATTAAAGCGTACCCATTTAGTATGGTACCTAGAAAGGTAGTGTTAAAGGTTGGATTTGTGTAATCAAATACTTTGCCTTACCTGGCTACAGATTAGACGGAAAGGATGATGTAAGCCCAAATTGATTTTGGACCTTGGGAAAAATTTCCAAATCTTCTTAAAAATTTAAAAGATATTTTAAATTTAAAGTTAAGTTTAAAATAAAAAAGAAAAAAATTTATAAAGTTATAAAATGCATTCAAAATTTTCAAAATTATTTTGAGAAATTAAATAATTAATTCTGAAATTTTGAAATTTAAATCTAATTAATATGATTAATAAAATAAAAATAATTGATTAAAAGTTAATTGATTAAGATATATATATATATATATACGGTATATATGTATTAATGTAATTGTTATAGTTTTTTTATTTATCTTAAAACTGTTTATGATGAATTAAAATAAAATTTAAAATTAATTAAAATATTTAATTAAATTATTTCGTTGAATAAACTTATTAAGTAAAATTAACTAAAACTTAATTAATTTAAATGTATACATGTGTTGATATGTACATATAAACAAACTATAAATATTATAGTCGACTAACTATCTTAAATAGTTTAAGATGAGTAATATATAAATTAAATTAAGAGTTAAAGTTAATTAAATAAGATTTAATTTATAAGATACATGTATATATTATATAATAAATCATGTTAGAACAGTTGTTCATAAGTTAATGCTTATATAATTGTATATTCATAAAATTAAATGGAACTAAAAAAAGCTAAATTAGACTTATGAAACACGTACATTCATATAGTACGTATACCGCAATTTCATATATGTTTGACATTTTAATCACAAGGGTACTTCAAAAGAAATATATTATTCTCTAAATTGGTATAACTTAGTATACGTATATTGAAGATTATGAATCTGTAATATAAGTTGTTCTATACCATTTATATATTAGTAGATTATTTTCATACTCTTTACTTGTTGATATTCCTCAAGCTAGAGATGTTATGTGTTATATTATTAATATATTGACTTGAAGAGGTAAGATATATGTACGTTTTTTTTGATATTTCTCGTGGTAAGTGCATTATACTTAGTCCATCTTTGAATAGTCGGTACCAGCGAATAATCTCTTTCGATATGTTGATGTTTCTAACACCCCACAATTTTAACAATTGAATATTTAAATGATTCATTTAAATATTTAATCATTAATTAATGGAACACCAATTGTACTCGACTTTCGAAGGCAGATGAATTGAGACACGAAGCATCCATAGCTGAGTTGGCTATTTGCAACGTGAGCAAAACGAGTATAAACAAGACTATGTTTGGAATCGATAAATTTTTGAAGTGAATAGTGTTTTTTGAGTGGATAAAATGATTTTGCGCGAAGGCCTATCAGCTAACCTATAAGTGGATAACTCTCTTCATAATTCCTATTCTACTTTCATTTCATATTTCTTTTCCTCTTTCTCTCATAATTTCCTCTTAGTTACTCCTTAATCTTCTCCTAATCCCCTTGTCCTGAACCCTTCAAATAAATTCCTAAATTCAAATAAAATTACCATGATTCCTCTCATCTAATTCTCTTCAAAACCCATCAAGGAATTAGCATGAAGTTGTGATTTGGGGCTTTGTCTATAATTTCAAGAGAGCTTTGTAGTGGGTTTTGGCGATTAGAGCTTGATTTAGGGAAAAGCAAAGTGGGTGGGATGATCCTCCATCCATATTTACTTGTTAATCTTCATTATTTCGTTTATTGATAATTATGGAATTATATGAAGTGATTTGAAAATTGTTGGGGTTGACTTAGACTTGTATTTATGTTACAAACATGATTATGTTAACTCATTAATTGTTTGAGACGTTAATTACTATTTTGGAAATAGGTAGTAAGCCTAAATTTTAATTATGGGCTAAGAAATTAATTTCATATGATATTATTAATGATTAGAGACTAATCTAGTGATATAGTTAGGTACATATCATTAATTAGTAATTATTCAACGATTTGAATGGATTTTTGGAAATAGTTAGTAAGCTATTTAAGTGGTTTAAGGGCACTACACTTATCGTTAATGTAACTAAAGACCTTATGAAACTTCGTTGGTACTTATAAATATTATTTAAAATAAAGAAATAATTTTTATAAGTGAATGATTTATTTATAAATATTATATATCTAAAGAAATAATTTAATAAATAAAGGTGATGTTTTATAGAATAAGTGATTTTTATAAAATAGTATAAAATGATATTTTATAAAATAAGTGATTTTATAAAATACTATAAAAGTAATATTTTATAAAATAGCGACTTTATAAAATAGTATGAGCGAGATATTTTATAATGAATATAAAATTTTATAAAATAATATGAAGAAGATATTTTTCAAACGGTTACAAAGTTTTATAAAATATTCATGAAAGGAATACTTGATTATAAATGAAGAGAATTAGTATTTTAAAGGCTTAAATGGATTTATAAGCTAGTACTGTATTTTATAAAATGATATGATATTTTATAAAATAATATAAAAAGACGTTTTACTTTTATTGAAAAGATTTAGTAAATAAAAGTAAACTTAATGGCGAGCATCTTATGTAACCATAAAGACTATCGTGTGCGCTTAGTTGCTGAGATAATACCGAGTAGAGTAATTGCTTCAGTGAAGTCCAAAGTGTGATTTACATAGTCGAAAGTGTGATTCTGTGTTCTTGTGCATATAAACATACACAAATGAGTGTAAGGGCATACACGTAGATATCACACAAGGTGGAAAGGCTGGTTATGTTGTTTCGACATATTAGGGGAGGTCAGGTCGCTAGATTTTTCCTTTGTACTCTACACATGCAAAGAGTGGATTTCGTGTTGAAATCGATTTTCGAACACATCAGGCTACAGAAGCTAGGAAACTCATTAGGAGATGGAGAGATGGGGCTTGAATCGACGGCTCGAAGGATACCTAACTGGGCTTAACAGTAACAGATAAGGCAATCATCATGGACCGGTGGTATACCATCGGTGTGCCAGCAGTGCATTGGCTTGGGTAGTAAATCCCACATCATGTGCCTTTAAGCGAGGGTTCTTCCCTTGTTTTGGGTGTGGGTTCGTACGAAGCTTTGATGCGAATTCAGGGAAGACTATGAGCTACTTGGGAATGTGAAATGTAAGGTGAAGCTCGAGATTTGGATATGAATGTTAAGAGATTCTCGCACAAGATCGACACAGTGTTGGTCACGATTGCGTCCAACGAGCATGTACGATCGAATAGAGTAAATTATATCTTCGGGCTTTGACCTCGAGGTATGTATAGTTTGATCAATTGTATCGGTCATATATTAATGACCATACATAATATTGACCTTATATTAGTGATCATACACTGTACTGGGCTTATATTAGTCGCCATGCCTATTGTTGGTCTTATAGTAGAGGCCATTGTTATGGGTAGATAGTGACGAGTTATTGGTCTTCGTTTGCGATAGAAGTATTTGATTACGTAGTGTTACATTTAATCATATATCACCTATGCTCAATGAGAGACACAATGAGACCAATAAGTGGTTAGATATCACCTATGTTCAACGAGGGACATAGTGAGATTCACAAGTGGGTTAGATATCACCTACGCTCGATAAGGGACACGGTAAGATCCACAAGTGGGTTAGATGCCACTTATGCTCAATGAGGAACATAGTAGGACACATATTGGAATCATTAGATTGAGGTTGATGTCTATAGTACAATTCAATACTAACTCTATTTGTTTTAGATCCTAGATATGGATCATTGAATCAATTGGTGTTCGTAGCAGACTCCACTCATAATCAATGATGATTATCAATTCATATTCTCTGCCTATCGCTTATTTTTATGGTTGTGTGTGCTATGTTAGTTGGTTGATAATATTGTTGTGTATTCTAGGATATGCTTATATTATGATACTTATATTGTCTCTGCATTTGATTATTAGATTACCATATCATGGTATACTATTACGTATCAGTCAAATTATATTAGTTGTGCCAATTTTTTGATTACAAGAGAAGAGCAAGTTATGGTATGATTCCATAATTTTGTGATGGGCTTACTTCACTTTCTTATGGGAAGATTAGATTATCCCTGATCCACGATTGTGGAGAGGACTGGCTGTGCCTCGATATTTTCGTGTTTATTTGTTTATAGTTTTGATATACAGTATTATGAGATAGTTCCCCTCACACCAAGCTTAATGTTTGATCCATGTTTTCTCTTTGTCTTTTTATGTCATGACAATGCTCGAGTAATCGATTAACTAGTTTGGGAGTTGGGTTCTTTTGGGGATATGCTTTCAGGATAGTTTGTGCATTCTATAGAGGCGATGTCGATACTTCGTATATACTTGATATTGTAGCAGTAAGTGATAGATATTTATTGATATATGAGACTTGATGTACTGGATATTATATTCACAACCTTGATTTGTGGGGATTTTGATGTATTTTGCCTTTCTGTATTGATATTCATTTATCAATGATTTCTACCAGTGTAATCTCTTGTACCTATATCTTGTTAACCAATTTTGTTCTTCTGTCATCCAGTATATTATATATTGTCATCCCGCTATGCGATTCTTTCAATATGCCTTAGTATAATGTTTGTTTTTATTTTTCTTTCCTAACAATCTATCTTTTGTGTTATTAGGAAGTCAGATGTTATCATTCGGTGCTAATTTCAAGACATTAAGAAGGATAGGTTGTTATATTTGGTATCAGAGCTTAGGCTTAACACTTAGACCAAGTAGACTAGTTTGAGTCAATCAATCTAGTAGAAGGAGATATTTAAGAGTGCACACTTGTGTTTTTATATTATATTGTATTATATACATCACTTGCCTTTTGGACTTTGATTTATTTTTACTGCTGTTTGCTAAGGTATATTCGTCAGGCTACCAGTACAAGCAGATGGAGTGCACGCACGACTGTGGATAAGCAGTTTGAGATGCCTGATTAGTTCATAGACTATTTAACTACTACAAGTGATGTTCTGCCACCCTTGAGCATTCCTAGTAGATACAAAGGAATATCCAGCTTATGCAAAGAAGAAAGATGGCTTTGTACATCACTCCTATAGTATATGAGGGCATTTCATTATGAAATGTCATCCAGCTATAGTGAAGCGTAAGTGCTTTAATTGCAGTTGGCTTCATCATTTGAAGAAGGATAATCCTACATTGCTGATGGGTGGGTGAGTGATGATGACTTTTGCCTTGTGGGCATTACCGGGTCCTAGCAGGCCTATTGCTTAGGGAAAAACAAAAGGAGCTTATATAGCAAGGTATGCTCTATATTTAGGGAACTCACTTCTGTTCCTTCTAATACTTGAGTAGTATATTTATCTTTCCTAGTTACTTGATTGATAGGTGACACCTTTCATAGTAGGCCAATTCTTTGGTGAAGATAAACCGTGTATGAGTAACCTTAGGTGCAAAGCTGAGGTGAAGAGATCGAGAGTACGACCATTCGAACTTGATCCACGGGCTTTCAAGTTGAGTGGGGTTGGTCGATGAAGTGTGACTTAGATATGTATCCAAGTAAGGTTCGGTGGATGCGTAGTAATGAGAAAAGACCAAGCAGATGATTATAGGCACTTGTCTAGAGTTGTTCATGTCAGAATTATTTTTCTTTATGTTAGTAAACCTTAGGAGATAGGAGTAATCCCATATGCTAGAAAAGATATTTTCTAAAAGTTGATCCATTCACGTGCTAGTTCATAATCGTTTGTTCAAATGTAGGGTTTCTGGGCAATTAGGAAAGGAAATCTCAATAAATTATTAAAGGTGAGCACTTGAGTTGGAGTTTTGGGATGACTGGAAGGTTTTTAAAGCACGACTTTGGTCGTGCAAAAGAATTTCAATGATCAGATCAACGAACCTGATTGAAGTTCACATAAGAAGAGTCAGGTGGTAGACCCTAATTTAGCAAAGTAATCTTGTGAGAAAACGAAGGGTTGGATCAGGTATCACACCATTTTGGATGATCTTTAATCATTGTAAATTTTAGTATAGTATTGTTAAGGTTTTTTGGGATAGTTTGAAGTAGGATTTCTTGACTAGTTTTATGGCGATTCAGATAATCTTCTAAGTGGCAAGATGACACTTGCCTAGGTGAGCGTCATGGTACACTTAGTGTACTATCCTTATTTAAATTGTGCGGTAGAGGTGAGTTTGAACTCGAGCAAACTTAGGCATTTATAAATTGCCATTTTATGATGATTTAATTGTAAAGTTTTCTAATTTGGAGATAAAATTCTATTCGGGAGGAAAGAAAATAGAGACTTAGGTTGCTAGGTTTATTCGAGAGTTTTGAGACTCGATGATCTAGCATATTATAAAATTTTACTTTTCATAGTGGGAGGTCTAACAGCCTTTAGTGTATTATATTCAGGAAAGGAGTTACATCCCTTAAACATTTTGTCCATCTTGAATGTCGAGTGGACTCAATGTAGTTTATAGTTGTAAACCTCATAATTTTTACGATAATTTATTTAAAGGGATACCACATAGGTGAAGGGATACCCCAATAGGGTCTACTTTAATCATTTTACTAGGAGTATTGCTTTGATTGCATTAGACAATTTAAATGGGATGGTGTGCAAGAATAGACGCTATGTCTATGTGTTGGTATCATATTTAGGAGTAAGAGCTATACATAGGTCGAGAATGTCATCCGTCTTGAGCGGTCAGCGGAGACGATAATATAACTAAATGGGCTACACCCCTACTAATGTAGATCACATTTAGGTCATGCACTACTATAGTTGTTTGCTTGTTTTTTTGTTATGGGAAAGGCTAGTTAAACCTTAAAAGTCTTTCAAAATGAATGGTGTAGTCCGAGATGCCGAGTCCTCAATAGTCCATGGAGCAGAGTCCTAATAAGAAGCAGACAAGTAAGTAAATTCCAAGGCGAGATAGAATATGGCTAAACCGTTATGACGCCATTATTAGGCACAATGGCAGTTCCTTGGTATGCACGACAATGAGGACGTGATACTGCATTATGTTGGATCCTGACGAGGTGAAAGGTTATAGATACTAGTGTGGATAGTATCTTGGTCCAGTACTGTATATATTTATATATACATATGTAGCTACGGTCCATTTCGGGTAGATGGGGCGTATCGTACGCGTATGTGGAGTCGAGGTGACTATGTAAAATAAAAAATATAACATGTAATGGAAGAAAATCAACATAAACTAGTATTATGTGTAAAATATTTAATTTTCCAGTCAGCAGAACATTGTTCTAACCCCCTCTTCATTACAACCTACATGACAGATTTAAAGGAACATGCACGGGTACAAGTCGGGAACATTCGAATGATAGGTTTCTATTTTTTTATGCATGCTCGACACTAACAAGGACATTAGATATGGGAAGTGTTACTCTTGGTCAATAACTACATGTTTTACTATCCTTTATTATTCTACTATGAGTTTATGTCAATAATGCTTTGATATGTATTTATTTATTTATAGGGTACCAAACCAACAATTCGTACTTTGTTGGGCTTAGGTTTTCGCTTTAGTGAAAATACGGACCCATTGAGGTGCACGTTGTTACGTTTGGTATCAAAGCTTACGATAATCAATCTTGAAAAATTAGTAAACATTGAGAGAACTTATTTGTATTTTTCCTATAAATATACCATATAGAAAATCTTATAAATTCCGACTATAGTGCAGTTGCAAACATACACTGAAAAGATGGGTAAGTCCATTATGATTCGAAAAAATGGATGAAATTGAAGATATAAACCTACCCGGATTACCCTATGGGAAATAAGCCGTATGGAAAAGGTGTTGACTTAAGAAGAGCATGACTGCAACATATGGAAGGCTCTTGATGTTGGATAGTACATGATTCCCTAGTTGGACCCCGAAAGCCCAATGGTTGTAGATCTCTATATGATTGTCGATTCATGATGTATAGTAGGTCCAAATAAGGGGAAAGTAACAGTCCATATGTTGTAGATATCCGAAAGCAATTGAGTTCTAGAAGGAAAGTGTTAAGTAGTCAATCAAAGTTAGTAGTCAGATTTTAATATTGGGATGAAGATAAAATAAGTAAGTTGAAGAAAGAGAAGTCTAAAAGTAGGGACAAATAAAAATCCACTCTGAGTCTGACCTTATGTGAAAGGATTTAATATAAAAGTTGAAAATGATTTTAAAGGTTTTAGAAAAATATAGAATAATGATATATTTAAAATATTTTTAAAGTGTTTATTTAAATTAGAAAAGCTCTATTTTTGAAGAGTAAATAAGTGTTAAATTTCAAAAATATAAAATATTTATGTTTTATTTAAATATAAAGTTCTAGTAGAAATTAAAATTTGTTAAAAACTAAAATTTCGATAAAGGAAATTTTATATAAAACTAATTCTTTCAAGAAAAATGGTAGAGCAAATATAGCTCATGGATTTTTTATATATATGGAATTAAGTTGTGAAATCCTTTTTAGAAGTAGACAATAGGAAGTGGTACAAGTTTAAAATAGGTTAAATATTACGGGAAAAAAGACTAAATCCCAAAAATACAAGCAATAGGCGAACACACTACAATGGTTTAATAAGAGGACAGTCAATGAGAGGAAAACTATATAAATAGAAGCAGTTTAAATAAACAGCAATTTAGGTAGAAGAAAGTTAAATAGTAGATAAGTTATGAAAAAAAAATAGAAACACGATTAGAAATTCTTATAAAATGACGTTAGTAATTAGGAATAGTATACGAAATTAAAAGAAAGAAAAATGGATGATTTTCATAATAGGTACAGTAGCAGCACATATCTTTTTGAAGTGCCCATAAGATGCTAGTGGAGCCTCCGCTATTGCTGAAAGCGGAGATTGTGTAATTAATAAGAAAATGACAGAGGGAGAGTTTTCCTTATCTACTCCATTTTTTGTTGTTTAAAATTATAAAAGATGTCTAGAAATAACGCGAAGTGCATTTTTGAAAAGAAATGGCTTGATATAACAGTTGGATTTTTAAAAGAACAACTTAATAAATGGTTTGAGTTAAAAATCCACATTTTTATGAAAAAATGTTGAAAGGGATCTTTAAAAGGAAAAGTTGATTTGAAAAGAAAGGGAAGAAACTTTTTAAAGGTTAAAATGCTTACATTTTCTTTTGGACTTGGTGAATAAGCTAAATTCAAAAATCCTAAATTATAGTTTTAAAAATTAAAACGCCAATTTATTTTGGAATTTGATAAAAAATTTATATGTTGTACTTTTAAAGATAAAATTTTGAGATTAAATACTTTAAATTTTTTGAAATTCTAATTTTTGACAAAAAATGATGAAGACTAAACCAAAATTTTAAATATGGAGTAGATAGGAATGACGACCTAGGTAAGATTGGGTAAAATATAAGGATATGAAGTAAATAACAACGACTACTCATAGAGTAGCAAAAAGGAATCCCTGTAGAGTGTAAAGAATACTGGTGAGAACCTAGGAATGTTTTGTTAGTCATGTATGTAGACCATAAGAAGAATCCACAAAGGAATGATAAATGGTATTAAAGTACACTTCTACGAGTTCTAGCGTATGCTCGTACGAAGGATCAAGGATATAAAAGTAAATATCAAGATTTGAGAGTGCTATCAAGAGATTTGGATTAAAGAATATAGTAACAGAGGGTAATGAGACGACAAACACACATATAGGACATTGGTAGACTCAAAGTTATGGAGGATAAGATAGAGGATTGAAAAGTTATTCTGCCAAGCTAATTTACCAATGATATTCAAAGTATGCATAGTTTGTATTTCTCACCTACTACAATGTGGGGATGCACAATTATTCCATAATTGGGTATGGCAATGGATGTAATAGATATACCTTATTCATCAGAAGCCATAAAGGAAATTTAAGATATGTGGGTTGCAGAAAGATGACATGCTAGAAAGGTCCATCTAATTTAAGTAAGAACTGGTAGGGTCATATATTGTTAAGGTAAGTTGATGTTGTATGGCAGCTTCCAGCAATTATTTCTATGAGGTTTGGGTTGTAAGCGTTAGTTGTTTCTATAAAATGCATACGATATCATGAGAAATGTTTTTTTTGAAAATTGGTTTTCTAGACGGATCGCTATATTAATTGGAAAATTGTGCAAGTGAGAATATCTCATGCAAACACTGAACTTAATAAATAAAAGGTTGGGGAATTTATTACATTAGCTGCTAATAGAATAATAAAGTTTAGTCCCAAAAGCCTTAAAGTTTTGGAAAGATAAATTATGGCGAGCGAAGGATAGGGAAAGTTTGTTGCAAAGCCACGTGTCAGTATGCCCGTGCCTAAAAATGTTGAAATTTATAAATGAATTTGTGTGCTAGTTATTATTTGAAAATTAAAGAAACTAACATTTACCGTGTAATAGAATAGTGTCCATTATGAACATCAAACTATCGACTAGGCACCGACCGCATAGGATGTGGCATGAATCGTTTTGAAAAACACACATACAGTGTTTTTAGGTTTTGTTCAAAATTTGAAATTTTAGAGGTAAAATAATTTTATGAAAAATTTGGAAAAATTAGGGTGAAATTATAAAGCTTTAAGATTTTTTTTCCAAGTATTTCAAAATTGAGGGCCAGTTTGGCAACTACTTATTGCAAAATGACATAAAAGTTACTTCTCTCAAAAGTAACTTATAAGTCATAAGCAACCCTTTGTTGCTTATGAAATTAGTTAAACTTTTGACTTATAAGTTAAATAAAATAGTTTCCAAACACTTTTTTGATAGGGCTATTTGAAAGTCAATAAGTAGGAAAATAAGTTGTTATCAAATAATGCCTAAGTTTAAAAGGATTTTGTGCAGAGAAAGAGAATTTTTTTATATGGAAATGCCACATGCTTAGCAAAGGAAGAAGTCAACGAATTAGCAAATTAAAATTTTACTATGCGGTAAAAGTGATAGTAATATAAGATTTAGTTGGTGACAAGGAAAAAACTTATCTCGGATATGAAATTTATTTCTCTATACCTATGGGTAGGTGAAAAAAAAATGATTTTAAAAAAATTTCCAATTTTTAAACTTGAAGATCTAAAATAAAATTTACTTATGCAGACTGTACTTGGAAAAGTTTGAAGAGAATTGAGGGCAAAAGAGAAGGTTCCACGGTAGAGTGTAAAATGAGTATGTAAGAGAATGATGGAAATATGGATTTTCCATCTAAACCCTTTTTCGACATAAGAATATAGATCTAGAAAACTGGATTTTTTCTAAAACTTGGACGTTTGAAAGGGTGTGCATGGATTCTGAATGGTAGGGATTGGAAGAAAAATTGGTTGAACTATACTTCCATTCATGGAAGTTGCAGGAAAAATTGGATGCAAAAACAAAGTTTTTCGATTTCAAAATTTTCATACATATAGAACTGCCAATATATTTAGATTGTTAGCTTATATTTTCAAAATTATTTAAAAGAATGCATTCATATAGGAGATAGCGATTTAGAATTGCTAAGTATGCTTATCATATAGGTCGTGATATACCTTGCACTTGTGTACTATTGGTTGGCTAGTTTATAATGGTTGCACAAAATGTTACATTGTTCAGCCCTTGAGGAATTTTGGGGACGAAATTCTTTTAAGGATGGACGAATGTAACACCCTGTAATTTTTATGATAATTAATTTAAAGGAAATTGATTAATAAATAGTAATAGCGATTTTTTTGAATAAACATTGGAATTTAGTTACGAAACGTGCGAAGTTGGGTTCATGGTGATTTTCTGAGCAACTTGCATAGATAAAGTTTTTCGATTGGAATTCAAAAGAAAAACTTATTAACGTTTGTAGTTTTCGAATTGTAAATAATTATATAAGTAATTAAGGTAATTAAAATAATTAATTAACGTTAACTATAATCTTAATGATAGCTTAGACGTTAAGTATAATTACTATTAACAATATCGTATAATATATATTAAAAGCGGAAACAAATGAAGAGAATCGGGCAACAAAAATGTGACGCCCCACCTCTGTAACCACTCTAGCCAAGGACACTACAGGATAATGCCGTCAACTAGCATGGAGAATAAGGCTATTGAGGAGCGACCATCCGTGTAATTGCTTTGTGCGAGCACCGATATGTCAGATAGTACAACATGCGTTTGGTTTCAGCAGGAAATCCAACATATTGATACAAATTCAAAGCTACTACACAGTGGTTATATATATTCTTCGGAAATAAATATAGAAATAAACATAACACAAATCAATCACAGACATCCATATCACAAAGGCGGAAATAGATATGAATATATAACACATGAAAGTGTTCATCAGAGTAGTGGTCAAACAAGATCCACAATACCACAAAAGAATAGCTACAAAGGCTAGACAAAAGAATATGGATACATCAATGAGTCTATATCTCAAATGTATACAACAAAAACTACTAATCTAAGTATTTAGCCAAAAGTCAGGGTGATAATCCCAGATGTGAAGTCATGCAGAAGCACCTGTAACATCTCGGTCTGACCCGAGTATTATTTAATAAGAAAATAATAAACGGATCAGTCTAGCTATAATATCAGATGAAATGATATAGAATAAGAGATATGACAAAAACGTATGATAATCATAAAACCATACGTGATAAGTATGCAATTGATAATCAACAAGAGATTAATCAATATCACAAGAATCTTCTCAAAGATCAAAAAGAATGTCATACTCTTTATTTTTATTCACTATAACCATAAGTATTGATCATTAATACCAATGCCAAACACAAAAGTTAATGACACACAAATTCACCAATGCACAAATATTGATAAGACTTATCAATGTAAATCACGAAAATTGGTGAAACACAAATTCAAGAAATCATTAATGGAAATCCAGAAATCACAAAAAGGGGGAGGCCTATCACAAAACGGGAGCATGAAAACTCACCAACACGTGCATCACAAAATGGAACGCTATTCCATGGTTGCTAACCAATAATTTTGAGCCGAAGCTCCACAAAAGGGCCCGAAGACCATGGGTCGCTACCCCACCAAATTGAGCTGAAGCTCCACAGAAACGGGGTTTAGTCTCCCTCGTAGACAAAGAGACATCGCACATTTGCTAGTGTAAATCACAAAAATGATCATCAACGATCATCAAGAAGTGTCAATTACAGTAAGCTAGTAAGTATATAAGCTTAGCTTCGTGTCCTATAACCACTAGCTTAACTTAAATATTTACGAACAAATTGTAGATCTCCACTCGAAAATTGTCACAAGAGATTCAATCGAACAAGTCCAAGAATTAACCGGTGAAGTAAACGTAAGCGTTTCATACCACTTGTTTTACTAAGCCGTTTAATTAGATTTCTCGTACGAGTGAGATAAAGGTTTGTATATACTAGTAGATTGGAAATTTACTGCTAGTATTGAAACCTTCATATTTTTAAAGTGACAAAACACAAAAACGATTGTAGAAATAAACAATCACAAAAATTCACATCCAACGACGTGAATAAAGTCTAAAGAATTCGATTCCAAATCCATCAAAATGGAAATACCCTTGCGACTTAACAGCCACGACTTACGACGTAACACAATACAACACAAGAAATCATCGGCTCAACTCATACGACCCCACAGCATACGACACAAGGGATCAACGACTTAAGGAATAGCATGCGGCCTAACTGCGCGACTTAAGAAGATAGCTGCAACGACTTAAGGAGCTAGCGGCATAAGTGAACGACCTAAGTCGATACGATCTCTAGCGGCACGCCGAGCGACCTAAGGAACGAGCGACCTAAATGATGCAAGCGGCATAACAGGCCGAGCGACCTAGAGGGTTGCGACCTAAGGCAGGCCGACTCATTGCAAGGCGAGAAGAGCAAACCGAGCGACCTATGTGATCAACGGCCTAAGAGGTTGCGACTTATGGCATGGTGCGACCTAAGGGGTAAGAATAGGCTGACCGACTTATGGAATGGAACGACCTAACATGCCGAGCGACCTAAGGTATAGCACGACCTAAGGCACAGGGACAAGCCGAACGACTTAGGAGACAAATGGCGCGACCTAAGTGGTTGCGAGATAAAGCAGGTCGGGCGACCTAGTGGTTGCGACTTAACATGGCGCGACTTTGCAGCAAGTCGAGAAGAAGCAGGTGCGACCAAATCATGACGCGACCTAAGCATGGCAGAGCGACTTAATGGCCGAGTGACTTAAGGGGTTGCAACCTGTGGGCTGCGACTTAACTGCAGGCCGACCTAACTGCAGGCCGAACGACCTAAGCAATGAAAGTGCAAAAACTCTCTCAATTTGCAACCGATCGAGCACGGACGCTATGGGATTACGCCCATCGGCTACCCAGTCCTATTAGCTCCTCGATGCATCACCAAAAACGTATTCAATCATCAAAGTTAGGATTTTTAAAGATTTGAACCCAAAACACTAAAAAATGGGATTTTCACCATTTCAATCCAAGCCAAGAGCAAATGCATATGAAAAAGTGTTAGGAATTCATACCCAACAATCAAAGATAGTTTTAAACAAAGATGTGAGATAAAAATCTCACCTTTTCACAAAATCAATGAAGGAGAAGCTTGAAAGCAAAGGAAGAATCAACCACACTTCAATCTCAACACAAGAAGCTTGAATCAATGATTTTTCTTCGAATTTGGAGTTAGATGTTGGATTTGCAAATGTACTAGGGCTTGGAGTTTTAATTTCCCATTCCTCCCTCCATTTTTGATGAAGCTTGAGTGTTAGGAAATGAAAGTGAAGTTATGAAGGGAAGGGGGTTGAGCTAGAGTTAATAGTTTAGGCTAATGGGCTAAACTAAACCAAAAGCCCAAAGTGAAAAAGTGGAAAAATTCCACTAACTCCAAACATATCAAAGTTTATACTCAAAAAGATCGCAAACAGTGTTTTGAACTCAATGGAAGTGGTTCTGAGTCCTAATTCGACCGTATGCAAAAAGTAACTTTTCGGACTAAAATCCGACTAACGATAAAATATTTAAATATTCAATCGTAAAATATGCGGGTTGTTACAGACTCCCCTCCTTAAAGAAATTGCGTCCACGCAATATTTAAGAAGAAAATATAAGGTAACAACCATGAAAGCATATCAACACAAAAAAAATTTGAAATAAGAAATTCACCTCAAAGAGCACGAGAAAGTGAGTCCGGATGTGTTCGCTCGATGAAATCTCTAGATTCCCAAGAGCAGTCCTTAGGATTTGAGGACCATTGAACCTTAACAAGCAGAACATCTTTATTTCGAAGGCGCTTGACCTCCGAAGCAATAATACAAATAGGATGTTGTTCATAAGTTAAATTAGGCGAAACTTCAATTTCTTCCACAACAGCGGGCTCAAGAATAGAATCAGAATCTCGAAGGCATTTCCGTAATTGAGAAACGTGAAACACGTCATGAATAGCAGAAAACTGAGCCGGTAATAAAAGGCGACAAGCCACGAAACTAATACGTTCGGTGATGGGAAATGGACCAATATATCGAGGTGCTAACTTTCCCGATCGACTGAAACGTACAACACCCTTCATAGGTGAAACGCGAATAAACACAAGATCTCCCACAGAAAATTCTAATTTCCTTCTCCGGTTATCGGCATAGGATTTCTCTCTATTCTGGGATTCTTTCATCCTATGACGAATAAGGTCAATCTTCTCTGTGGAATCACGAATAAAATCTGGACCTAAAACCAGCTTCTCACTGGCCTCAAGCCAGCATGAAGGAGATCGGCATGGTCTTCCATAGAGTGCCTCGAAAGGTGCCATACCAATACTAGATTTGAAGCTATTATTATAGGGAAACTCAAAAAGAGAAATATGATCTTCCCAACTTCCACCAAAATCAAGAACACACGCACGAAGAAGATCTTCAAGAGTTTGATTCACACGCTCGGTTTGTCCATCGGACTGGGGATGATAAGCAGTGCTAAAATTAAGCTTCGTTACCAAAGCTTTTTGAAGACTCTTCCAAAATCCACTAGTAAACAATGGATCATGGTCACTAACAATAGAAGAAGGAACTCCATGCAATTTTACAATTTCTTTGATAAAGAGTTTAGCCAAAAGAGGCACGGTTCAATTGGACCGTACGGGAATAAAATGGGCGGATTTAGTAAGTCTATCGACTATCACCCATAAGCTATCATGACCCGAACGAGAACGGGGAAGGCCGTCTATAAAATCCATGGAAATTTGGTCCTACTTCCAAATTGGAATTTCTAAAGGTTGCAATAACCCACCGGGCCTTTGGTGTTCGGCCTTGACAAGTTGGCAAGTCATGCAACACTTAACAAAGTTAGTAATATCAGATTTCATTCCCTCCCAATAATAAAGTCGCTTCATGTCCACGTACATTTTACTACTACCGGGATGAATGGTAAATTTAGAACGATGAGAATCTTCTAAAATGTCTTTACGAAGATTACTAATATTTGGCACGATAAGTCTTCCAAATTTTCGAATACCGCCACGAGAATCAATATCAAAGCCTTTCAAACCTTCAATATCAGTTTTATCCCTAAAATTTTGGCCAAGAAGAGCCAATTCGGGATCTAGCTTTTGAGCTTCAAGATGCGGTCTAAAAGAGAAGAATGAGCCTCAAGGCTACATAAAACAAGAGATGAACATAAATCAGAAACATGATCTCGAATCTCACAGGTGGATAGAATTCCGAGATCATTCCATTCAGATATCATCATAGAAACAACCGCTTGTTGCTTACGACTAAGTGCGTCCGCAACACAATTTCCCTTTCCTGGGGTATAAAGAATATCAAGATCATAAGCTGCAAGAAATTCGAGCCATCGTTGTTGGCGCAAATTAAGTTCCTTTTGAGAAAATAGATACTTCAAAGATTTATGATCGGTGTAAATAATAAATTTTTCTCCCAAAAGATAATAATGCCAAATACGAAGGGCGAAAATAATAGCCGCGAGCTCTAAATCATGAGTGGCATATCTAGTCTCGGCTGGCTTTAATTGCCTAGAAGCATAAGCAATAATACGTTCTCTTTGCATAAGAACGACACCCAAACCAACGCGACTAGCATCGGTATAAACAATAAAATCTTGGTTTCCCTCGGGAATCACAAGAATATGAGCATCGGAAAGGAGTTCTTTTAATTTCTGAAAAGAAGCTTCACATTTGTCCGACCAAATGTATTTAACATCTTTCTTTGTTAAGCTAGTAGGAGGCACGGAAGTTTTTGAAAAGTCTTTTATAAAACGACGGTAATAGCCCGCCAGTCCAAGGAAGCTACGAATTTCCATCACACTCTCCAGTCTCTTCCAATTTTGAATCGCTTCAATCTTTGAAGGATCCACGGAAATTCCGGATTCGAAAATAATATGACCGAGAAACTTCACACGAGATTGCCAAAAGTGGCATTTAGAAATTTTTTCTTTTAATTGATTACTCCTAAGAGTTTCCAACACAATCCGAAGATGCTTTTCATGCTCCTCCTCGGTTTTAGAATACACAAGAATATCATCAATAAAGATGAGAACAAACCGATCGAGGAAGTCTTTGAAAATTCTATTTATAAGGTCAACGAAATAAGCCGGAGCATTCGTTAAACCAAATGGCATAACAAGCCATTCATAAGATCCATAACGAGTACGGAACGATGTCAAAGGAATGCTATCCTCTGCAATACGAAGTTGATGAAAACTGGTGCTAAGTCTAATTGTGAAAAGACTCTAGCACCACTAAGTTGATCGAATAAATCATCAATCTGAGGTAAAGGATATTTATTCTTGATAGTAAGATCGTTAAGCTTGCGGTAGTCGACGCAAAGCCTAAGTGTACCATCAGATTTCTTCACAAAAATTGCAGAATCTCCCTAATGCGAGGAACTAGAGCGAATAAATTTCTTCGTCTCCAATTCGGATAATTGTTTGCACATCTCCTCATTTTCTTTATTGGACGTACGATAAGGAGGACGAGTAATAGGTTGAGCTCTAGGGATGAGATTAATTCTGAACTCAATTGCTCGCTTAGATTGTAATCCTAGAACGGGCTCAAATATGTCGGAAAATTCACGAGCAACGTGAATAAGAGAAATAATATCTTCCTCATCATCATTATCGTCATCATGAGGATTTAAAGAATATAAAGATGCAGCCAAGCCGGAATCTGAATCTTTAAGGTTAATAGAAATCTGCTTAACAGATTGAGGATGTCGAAGATGAATAGTCCGCTCAGGACATAGGATTTGGGCTTCATAGCGGTTAAGCCAATCCATTCCCAGAATTATTCCAAAGCCTAAGTAGCGCATAACATGCAAATCGGCTCGGAAAAAAAAATCACACAAAATAATCTCGACATCTTTACACAATAAACTGATTGTTGCGGATCCCCCAACCGAATTCGCATTTCTCAAAGAAGTCATTAAACACAAAACATTCAAAGAAAAAGTATCAACAAGTTCTTTCGATATAAAAGAATGGGACGCACCCGTATCAAAAAGAACTCAAATAGGATGATCACGAAATAAAATAACGCCATCAAGGATAGAATGAGAAATACCTTGACCACAAGATGTGTTGCCAGGGGCTTGAGAAACATTAAGCTTTCCCTCCTTCTTCCCTTGAAGTTTGGGACAAGAAGATAAATAGTGATCTGGGCTTTTGCAATAGCGTCAAGCATGAGGCTTTGAACACTTGTTCGCATAATGGTCCTTAGAACCACAGTTGTATCATTGCCCACCACTTGAGGTAGAAGTCTTGGTTGCCGGAGAGGCTTGCTTTCCTTTCTTATTGTTGGGATAAGGACCCTTGAACTTATTAGGCCTTTTCTTGTTGGTGAAGTTCGGTTTAGCACTCCCAACCTCAACATCACTTACTCTATCAACCTCTTCAAGTCGAAGAGCGATATCAATGAGTTGATCAAAAGAAACTTCTAATTTTAGAAGTAATGGCTTCTTGAGATTTTTATTCAAGTCATAGACAAATCTTTGGTTCTTCTTCAATGGGGTGTTGATGTACTCGACCCCGTATTTAGAAAGTGACTCGAAGGATGCGACATAGTCTGCCACAGAGGATTCACCTTGAATAAGGTCAATGAAACGGCGGGCCATAGTCACCTTCTCAGTTTCTGGCACAAATTTTAATTCGAAGCGTTCCCAGAATTTCTCCCAAGTAAGATCTGCTTCATTTGTTTCAGAAATCAGAAGCTCATACCAATCTAATACTCTTTCTTGGAGCATACTAGAGGTCACCTGAACACAGTGAAGATCAATAAGATTCATGCGAGAAAAGATTCGATCGCATGTTCTCAGCCAAGCCTGGACTACAATAATAGTTTCAGATCCTTTGAATGGCCTCCCACCCAAATTGGTATAATCATTGCACAAACGTGCAAATCCAGACTTAGGCTGAGTAGACTCTGGATTAGATCCGGCTGCTTGAGCATTCCTTACTAGATCAAGAAGCTGCTGGGCTGACATAAATACTCCATCCTAGGGAGTAGCACTAGATTGACCGGCGCTGGGACGGCCAGGTCTAACCATTTATCTTCCTTTTGAAAGAAAGAAAAAAGAAGGATAAGGTCATTCACCAAATGAATATCAAGCAATCTTGATAGGTAAATAAGGAATCATAAAGAAAATAGGATGAATCGGTACGAAGACTCGAATTAAATCCTAAAGCACGACTCCTAAGATGGACTTAGGACGATGATCCTTGCTAGATTATTCTACATTGTTTCGTAGTTTGGCTCTGATATCAAGCTGTGACGCCCCACCTCTATACCCACTCTAGCCAAGGACACTACAGGATAATGCCGTCAACTAGCACGGAGAATAAGGCTGTTGAGGAGCGACCATCCGTGTAATTGCTTTGTGCGAGCACCGATATGTCAGATAGTGCAGCATGCATTTGGTTTCAGGAGGAAATCTGACATATCGATAAAACTCAAAGCTACTACACAGTGGCTATATATATTCTTCGGAAATAATATAGAGATAAACATAACACAAATCAGTCACATACATCCATATCACAAAGGCAGAAATAGATATGAATATATAACACATGAAAGTGTTCATCGGAGTAGTGGTCAAACAAGATCCACAATACCACAAAAGAATAGCTACAAGTGCTAGACAAAAGAATATGGATACATCAATCGGTCTATATCTCAAATGTATACAACAAAAACTACTAATCTAAGTATTTAGCCAAAAGTCAGGGTGATAATCCCAGATGTGAAGTCATGCAGAAGCACCTGTAACATCTCGGTCTGACCCGAGTATTATTTAATAAGAAAATAATAAACGGATCAGTCTAGCTATAATATCAGATGAAATGATATAGAATAAGAGATATGACAAAAACGTATGATAATCATAAAACCATACGTGATAAGTATGCAATTGATAATCAACAAGAGATTAATCAATATCACAAGAATCTTCTCAAAGATCAAAAAGAATGTCATACTCTTTATTTTTATTCACTAAAACTATAAGTATTCATCATTAATACCAATGCCAATCACAAAAGTTAATGACACACAAATTCACCAATGCACAAATATTGATAAGACTTATCAATGTAAATCACGAAATTTGGTGAAACACAAATTCCAGAAATCATTAATGGAAATCCAGAAATCACAAAAAGGGGGAGGCCTATCACAAAACGGGAGCATGAAAACTCACCAACACGTGCATCACAAAATGGAATGCTATTCCATGGTTGCTAACCATTAACTTTGAGCCGAAGCTCCACAAAACAGCCCGAAGACCATGGGTCGCTACCCCACCAAATTGAGCCGAAGCTCCACAGAAACGGGGTTTAGTCTCCCTCGTAGACAAAGAGACATCGCATATTTGCTAGTCTAAATCACAAAAATGATCATCAACGATCATCAAGGAGTGTCAATTACAGTAAGCTAGTAAGTATATAAGCTTAGCTTCATGTCCCATAACCACTAGCTTAACTTAAATATTTACGAACAAATTGTAGGTCTCCACTCAAAAATTGTCACGAGAGATTCAATCGAACAAGTCCAAGAATTAACCGCCGAAGTAAACGTAAGCGTTTCATACCACTTGTTTTACTAAGCCGTTTAATTAGATTTCTTGTACAAGTGAGATAAAGGTTTGTATATAATAGTAGATTGAAAATTTACTGCTAGTATTGAAACCTTCATATTTTTAAAGTGAAAAAACACAAAAACTATTGTAGAAACAAACAATCATGAAAATTCACATCCAATGATGTGAACAAAGTCTAAAGAATTCGATTCCAAATCCATCAAAATGGAAATACCCTTGCGACTTAACTACCACGACTTACGACTTAACACAATACAACACAAGTAATCATCGGCTCAACTCATACGACCCCACGGCATACGACACAAGGGATCATCGACTTAAGGAATAACATGCGGCCTAACTGCGCGACTTAAGAAGATAGCTGCAATGACTTAAGGAGCTAGCGGCATAAGTGAGCGACTTAAGTCGATACGACCTCTAGCGGCAGGCCAAGCGACCTAAGGAACGAGCGACCTAACAGGCCGAGCTACCTAAGGTATAACACGACCTAAGGCACAGGGACAAGCCGAATGACTTAAGGAGACAAATGACGCGACCTAAGTGGTTGCGAGATAAAGCAGGCCGGGAGACCTAGTGGTTGCGACCTAACATGGCACGACTTAGCAGCAAGCCGAGAAGAAGCAGGTGCGACCTAATCATGGCGCGACCTAAGCATGGCGGAGCGACTTAATGGCCGAGCGACTTAACGGGTTGCGACCTATGAGTCGCGACTTAAATGCAGGCCGACCTAACTGTAGGCCGAGAGTCTTGTGTGCAGGACGAACGACCTAAGCAACGAAAGTGCAAAAACTCTCTCAATTTGCAACCGATCGAGTGTGGACGCTAGGGGATTACGCCCATCGGCTACCCGGTCCTATTGGCTCCTCGATGCATCACCAAAAACGCGTTCAATCATCAAAGTTAGGATTTTTAAAGATTTGAACCCAAAACACTAAAAATTGGGATTTTCGCCAATTCAATCCAAGCCAAGAGCAAATGAATATGAAAAAGTGTTGGGAATTCATACCCAACAATCAAAGATAGTTATAGACAAAGATGTGTGACAAAAATCTCACCTTTTCACAAAATCAATGAAGGAGAAGCTTGAAAGCAAAGGAAGAATCAACCACACTTCAATCTCAACACAAGAAGCTTGAATCAATGGCTTTTCTTTGAATTTGGAGTTAGATGTTGGATTTGCAAATGAACTAGGGCTTGGAGTTTTAATTTCCCATTCCTCCCTCCATTTTTGATGAAGCTTGAGTGTTAGAAAATGAAAGTGAAGTTATGAAGGGAAGGGGGTTGAGATAGAGTTAATAGTTTAGGCTAATGAGCTAAACCAAACCCAAAGCCCAAAGTGAAAAAGTGGCAAAATTCCACTAACTCCAAACATATCAAAGTTTATACTCAAAAGATCGTAAATGGTGTTTTGAACTCAATGGAAGAGGTTTCGAGTCCTAATTCGACCGTATGCAAAAATTAACTTTTCGGACTAAAATCCGAATAACGATAAAATATTTAAATATTCAATCGTAAAATATGTGGGTTGTTACAGACTCCCCTCCTTAAAGAAATTGCATCCACGCAATATTTAAGAAGAAAATATAAGGTAACAACCATGAAAGCATATCAACACAAAAGAATTTTGAAATAAGAAATTCACCTCAAAGAGCATGAGAAAGTAAGTCCGGATGTGTTCGCTCGATGAACTCTCTAGATTTTCAAGAGCAATCCTTAGGATTTGAGGACCATTGAACCTTAACAAGCGGAACATCTTTATTTCGAAGGCGCTTGACCTCCGAAGCAATAATACGAATAGTATGTTGCTCATAAGTTAAATTAGGCGAAACTTCAATTTCTCCACAATACCAAGCTCAAGAATAGAATCGGAATCTCGAAGGCATTTCCGTAATTGAGAAACGTGAGACACATCATGAATAGCAGAAAACTGAGCCGGTAATAAAAGGCGTTAAGCCATGGAACCAATACGTTCGGTGATGGGAAATGGACCAATATATCGAGGTCCTAATTTTTCCGATCGACCGAAACGTACAACACCCTTCATAGGTGAAACAAGAATAAACACAAGATCTCTCACAGAAAATTCTAATTTCCTTCTCGGGTTATCGACATAGGATTCCTGTCTACTCTGGGCTTCTTTCATCCTATGACGAATAAGGTCAATCTTCTCTGTGGAATCACGAATAAAATCTGGACCTAAAACCAGCTTCTCACTGGCCTCAAGCCAGCACGAAGGAGATCGACATGGTCTTCCATAGAGTGCCTCGAAAGGTGCCATACCAATACTAGATTTGAAGCTATTATTATAGGAAAACTCAAAAAGAGAAATATGATCTTCCCAACTTCCACCAAAATCAAGAACACACGCACGAAGAAGATCTTCAAGAGTTTGGTTCACACGCTCGGTTTGTCCATCAGACTAGGGATGATAAGCGGTGCTAAAATTAAGCTTCGTTCTCAAAGCTTTTTGAAGACTCTTCCAAAATCCACTAGTAAACAATGGATCACGGTCACTAACAATAGAAGAAGGAAATCCATGCAATTTTACAATTTCTTTGATAAAGAGTTTAGCCAAAAGAGCCACGGTTCGATTGGAACGTACGGGTATAAAATGGGTGGATTTAGTAAGTCTCTCGACTATCACCCATAAGCTATCATGACCCGAACGAGAACGAGGAAGGCCATCTATAAAATCCATGGAAATTTGGTCGCACTTCCAAATTGGAATTTCTAAAGGTTGCAATAACCCACCGGGTCTTTGGTGTTCGGCCTTGACAAGTTGGCAAGTCATGCAACACTTAACAAAGTTAGCAATATCAGATTTCATTCCTTCCCAATAATAAAGTCACTTCATGTCCGCGTACATTTTACTACTACCCGGATGAATGGTAAATTTAGAACGATGAGAATCTTCTAAAATGTCTTTACGAAGATTACTAATATTTGGCACGATAAGTCTTTCAAATTTTCGAATACCGCCACGAGAATCAATATCAAAGCCTTTCAAACCTTCAATATCAATTTTATCCCTAAAATTTTGGCCAAGAAAAGCCAATTCGGGATCTAGCTTTTGAGCTTCAAGAATGCGGTCTAAAAGAGAAGGATGAGCCTCAAGGCTACATAAAACAAGAGATGAATAAATCGGAAACACGATCTCGAATCTCACAAGTGGATAGAATTCCGAGATCATTCCATTCGGATATCGTCATAGAAACAACCGCTTGAGAAAATAGATACTTCAAAGATTTATGATCGGTGTAAAGAATAAATTTTTCTCCCAAAAGGTAATGACGCCAAATACGAAGGGCGAAAACAATAGCCGCGAGCTCTAAATCATTAGTGGCATATCTAGTCTCGGCTGGCTTTCTTGCCTAGAAGCATAAGCAATAACACGTTCTCTTTGCATAGGAACGGCACCCAAACCAACGCGACTAGCATCGGTGTAAACAATAAAATCTTGGTTTCCCTCAGGAATCACAAGAATAGGAGCATCAGAAAGGAGTTCTTTTAATTTCTGGAAAGAAGCTTCACATTTGTCCGACCAAATGTATTTAACACCTTTCTTTGTTAAGCTAGTAAGACGCACGGAAATTTTTGAAAATTCTTTTATAAAACGACGGTAATAACCCGCCAATCCAAGAAAGCTACGAATTTCCATCACTCTCCGGTCTCTTCCAATTTTGAATCGCTTCAATCTTTGAAGGATCCATGGAAATTCCGAATTCGGAAATAATATGACCGAGAAACTTCACACGAGATTGCCAAAAGTGGCATTTAGAAGAATTTTCTTTTAATTGATTACTCCTAAGAGTTTCCAACACAATCCAAAGATGCTTTTCATGCTCCTCCTCGGTTTTAGAATACACAAGAATATCATCAATAAAGATGAAAACAAACCGATCGAGGAATTCTTTGAAAACTCTATTCATAAGGTCCACGAAATAAGCCGGAGCATTCGTTAAACCAAATGGCATAACAAGCCATTCATAAGATCCATAACGAGTACGAAACAAAAAATAGGAATATTTTATTATATTTTATATTGTCCATTTTAATAACCATAAAATGTAATTCCTTAAAATTGCAAACGCAACACAAAATCCCTTTTTATATAAGATATAGAGATTTATAGTGTTAATCTTTCCTTTTGAGGGAGATGTATTTCTAATGCATTAAAATGCAAAAATCCGTAAGTATGAATTAAACAATTAAAGTGTGATAATAATAAGGGTTAAATTGTGAAAATCATGAGATAAATATATGCAATAAAAATAAGGCCAACATTGTAATTGATTATATTGAATACTAAATATCACACTGATTAGCTTTGTTGAAATTATAAAGAATGATTTATTTAAGGGTTATTTTTTTATAGAAATGTCAGACATAACTCTAAGAAATACTTACATTCCTTATTTCAACTCTCTAATTTTGCTACTCCTCTCTATCAATATTTTAATTTCAATTTTGAAAAAGAGTTTCCACCGATCAAAACCACTGTAAAATCAAATCTCTCTATTGATGAATTGCTGATTTTCACTTTTGAGGGTAATAAGATTCGTTCATATGCCCAAGTTTATTCTGAATCTTTTGATGACACCAAGACTTAGTTCAAGAATCGTTATTTAACTGCCAAGACAGTTGAAGATCCCGTCAGATGCAGCGAGAATTTTTCCGTGCAGTCGTCTCCTTGGATTTCAAGAAAATTGGCAAGAAGTTTTGTTATAGATGTGGCGACTTATCGCATTTGGACAAAGAATACCGAGATCCAATCAAGTGTTTTGTCTGTGGTTTCTTCAGTCACAAAAGATCACAGTGTAAACGATTTGCTTATATCTCATCTAATTCATCTAACAAAAACTCTAGTATGTACTTTCCTTTATATAAGATGAATTCTGATGCTTTTATGAATTCCTACATGAAAAGCACTAATACGATTCCAAGAAAGGGTGTTTTAGATATATCTTGTTTGGCGGTTTTAAGTTTACTATAAGGCTTCATTAGATTTTATGATATTGCAAGATTATTAGTTTAAAGCTTTGGATCCTATGAATCCAGAATTTAGTGACCAAGTTTTAGTCAAATTTCCAACTAAATAAGTATTATTTGCTGCTTTGGTTTTGAAATTTCTATGCAAAGAAAAGGTCATCATTGGCATTCATGAATGAGCCATTAATAATGGAGTGGAGCAGTGCATTTATGATAAAGTGTTTGGATTAAATTAATGGGTTCACATTGTTCTTTATGGAACTTATCTTTCTTGACTCATTTTCTTGTTGGGATTGGCTTTGTGTTTAGATTAGAGGATTTGAATTTAAAATTTTATTACTCATTTCTTAGTGTTGAAGTTCTCATTGGTACGCAATCTTGCATACCTAATGTTACTAACTTGAATATTAATGGAGCCTCAAATCTAATATCTTTAGAGACAACTAGTATTAATAATGACTTTGAGATTCTTAGTATGCATAAGGAATGGTTCTGCCATGCAGCTTCTCAATTGAAAGTGTTTGATATGGGTAACTATTCTGCTCAGAGAGACTTAGATAAGGATGGGGTAATAGATCAGAGTGATTCAAATAAGAATGCTATGGGTAACTGTTCTTTAGGTGACAATAAGGTTGATGGTTTGGAAAGTTCTTCTGGTGAAATTGATGTGTTGGTTACTGCTGTAGATAAGGGGAGTTCTGACCATGGTATCCTTGATGATGTACTAGTGGATGAGGATAAGGAGAGTTCTTACCATAGTCATAATATGGATTTAACACTATATAACAAGTTTAATATTTTGTATGCTCTAGTGGATGAGGATAAATGCCCTGAATTATTGAATGATAACAATGGCAGTATTAAGGCTAGGGATTTTAAAGAATTGTGGATGGATATCAAAAGTGTTAAAGATACTGATTACGTAGGCAACGTCACCACTGACACTGACACTGATATTGATATTGATGATGATGTTATAGGGATTAGTGGCATTGATAATAGTGCAGTTATTGAAATTTCAGTGAACAATGATACAAACTCATGTGTGATGATAATGTTTAAAGTATGCAATAGTGGAACTGGAAGCATGTGTTTGAAATTGAACATGTACTTGAAAATAGGCATGTTAGTGAGCAAGTATCTAAAATTGAACATGTACCGGAAACTAAGCATGTCTGTGTGCAAGTATCTGAAATTGAGCATATACCTGAATTTGAGCAAGTATCTAAAATTGAATATTGTAAAATACCCTATCTTGAGTCCCGAAGCTAAGTGCTACAAATGCTGTAGTCATCCATAGTAGGGCTGTCAACGGATGCTTTTGGATACGGATAGTGCCATATCCGTATCCGTATCCGTTTAATTTTCGGATATCGGATATCCGTATCCGCTTATTTGTCGGATACAGACGGATATCATATATTTATCCGCTCCGCCAATAATTGATAAATTTAGAGGTATAAACGAAAAAGTTTAGATCAACATAAAACATTTTTTGTACTATTGTTTATAAAAAACAAAGAAATAAAAAATATGGTGATAAAACATTGTTTTATACTAATATATGTATGTGTATCCAAAAATATTCAAAAGTTAAACACTCATAGCCCTGTTTTCCTCTTTTAAATTATATAAATATGCATCAGTTAATCGGACGGATATTTTTCGGATACGGATACCACTATAACCATATCCGTATCCGAAAAGCTTTTCGGATATCGGATATCCGTATCCGCTTTTCGGATAACGGATATTTTTCATATTTTCGGATACAGATTCGGACGGATATCGGATTTTTCGGGTACCCATTGACAGCCCTAATCCGTAGTATTAACTTTCGGTGGAAAAATACAACAATGTTAATGGTGTCACTAATATCAGAAGCACTTGAATATGAAATAAAATCAACACATATTTAAAACAACTTCTCTGATTACATTCCAAACCAATATTTCAATTCAAAAACATAATTCCAAATGATTCCCAATTTTTGATCAAATATAATTATTACAAATTATGCCAGGAGGGACATATGAAGATGCTTCCATGTTGATCAGAGTACTCAATAGACATAGTATTCGTAATACATCATGACAAAAATAAAAATAACGACTCCTAAATAGCTAACTTTTCCTTCTACACGTCTTTGGAAGCTTTATTCGTCCACCTACTAAACCTGTAAAACCCTGGCTCTCAACCACTCAAATTAATTTTGAGCATCCGAGAGTTTAAGGGGGAAAACATAAACCTGATAAGACATAAAGCCTGGTGTGAATAATATTATTACATCTCGGTTTACTGATAGTAAGTGAGACCACACCACCCTCACTAATATCCTTTTAAAACAAATCTTTTTGCAAATCAGAATCCTGCAATCAAACCGATTAAAACAATAATAGCAATATCATATATGCTTATAAATCAGGTAATAAATTGACTATCTTTTCGAACAATATCGTTTTGTTTGACTAACTACTAACCATTGGCTGACTCAGGTCTGCCAGAAAAAATAAACAATCTAACATCTGTTAGATGAACTTCTGAACGGTCTATCCTTAATTTACTTCTCCCAAGGTCAATTGATCTTAACGGTTTTGTGGGCTCACCAATAACCTATCATCCTTCTATATATATATATATATTCCTTTCTGTGTGTAACATCATTTAAGTCTTACATGTGACTAAGACCTACACTAGAACCGTGGTAGCTAGGGTCTATAGTTCGTGTATAGGGCGCGACCATATATTAGTCCCATTTGGTATTCTAATATCTGATTCATTTACTTAGGGTTAACTACCCATCAAATTTTCCTTGATAACATCTTTCAAATTGATTTAACTCTTTAAATCATACTTAAACAAGGAAAACATTCTATTTTCTTCACTCAAATTTCATTGTATATGCTTTACTTGTAACATTGTTGATGAAAACCTTCGAAACCTTTATTTAAAATATTTAAACAATCTCTTTTGAAACCTTTGAAAATAACCCTTTCGAAACAAGTTAACTACTTTGTAACATTAGGCCGATGGGGCAAAACATACCTTTTAAAACCATTTACAAAAGACCTTTTGAAAACATTGAAAGTGTCCCTTTCGAAAGCTTTATAAAACCTTAGAAATCCTCATTTTAAAACACTTCCATTTTCCTATCGAAAACATTGAAAACCCTCCATTCAAATACTAAAGGTAAACCTTTCAAAAACATTGGGAAATCACCCCTTCAAAACCTTTATTGTTTACCTTTCGAAAGCATTAAAGTACTTTAAATTTAACAAACCTTTCGAAAGCATTTGTTCAAGTAAAAATCTGTGGAACATAATTTTGAAACAAAGGGTTTTAAAAGAACTGGGACGATCGAAAGCATTTTCCTAAATAAAAGAAGTGGATGATGTCGAAACAAACTCCTTCGAAAGCATTGGAGAAGTGAACTTAGGGTTTAGAATAGAAGAACCCTTTCAAAAACATTGCTTTGAAAGGTAGAATGCGGCAGTAGAGGTTTCGACCCCCTCGAAAGCTTCCTTTTAGAACAAAGGTGCAACCTCTTTCGAAAGCTCTTTTCTTTAAAACAATTGGCCAAGTCAAAAGTCGTCTCATTTGAAAGCCTCATTTACAACCAAAATAGTTTTAAGTTTTTAGAAGCTACTTCAACCCCTTTGAAAGCCCTGTTTTGAATCTATACCTTTGACACTGACACTGGTTTCTACTCAGATGGAGGCGATAGTATGAGGTTAAAAGGTGCTGCAATAAGTGGTGAAGTAGATAAACCTTATGAAACCGATTTTTAGCTTTATAAAGCAATTTCTTTCTAACTAAGTTGCTTTGTTTTTCAACATATGGTTGGTTGGCAATGCTTTTCCAAAACCGTTTCTAAAAATGCTGCAGAATTTAAGAGATTAACAATTTAAAACATTTACAAATTGCCCCTTCTCCTTTTATAAACATATAAAACATTTAAATCTTATACCTTAAATAATTTTATATATTTATTAAACACTTAGAAAAATTGTCCAAAAATTCTCATAAATCACTTTTAATATATTTTCTAACGTATATAAATTTCTAAACCAAAGCTAACATATAATAATCGAAATTAATTAAAATCCAATTTAACATTTACTTCACTAGAAAATTCATAATAAATTCACGTTAATTCAAAAATTATAAAACTTGAAACCCATCCCTAAATAATATTTCTGATCTTATATCAAAATCGCATGGTATTTGAGTGTCATTTGATAGGTTTTTCATATTAAAACTTGCCATAAAATCTATATGAACAAACAAAATTCATCAACAAGCATATATATATATATATATATATATATATATATATATATATATATATACACACATTTATATATATTTAACATTCAAAACATGGCATATACTTTGCAAAACATATTCGGGTCTAGTCTAGAATCGAAAATAAGAAAATATGAGATATAGCCTATTATTCACCTTAGCTTGATGTTAAGGAGTTGAGATTTGCTCTTGAATTAAATCGATTAAGTTTCTTCCTCTTGATTTTAGCTTATCGTCCTCTTGCTTTCTCCTAGTTGTGACCGGTCTCTCTTGAACTCAGGTTTATTTGTGAACGTGTAAAATGAAAGTGCATGAGAGTTTAGGGTATGAGAATATAACCTATTCCTATTTTTCCCTTATCTATTAACCTTACTTATTTCATTTTAATTTCCTTTATGTTCATTAGTTAATTAGGAAGGCTACCCTCTAATATTCAAATTTCAATTTCCTTAACCATTTACATTATTTCATTTAATTTATCTAATTAAGTGTCCAAAACAATGTTAGTAAAATTAGGGTGGTTATAGACTCTCCTCCTTAAAGAATTTTTTCCTTAAAATTACGATAAGGCACTCACCAAAATCAATCGTAAACGTAAAATATACCATGAAACAAGTCAGGATAAGTGTCTTTAATCCTGCTCTTAGTTTCCCAAGTATAGTCTCTCTCATCGTCACTCCACTGGACTCCGACTAATCTGACTGTCTTGTTCCTTAGCCTCTTCTCATCTCTCACGACTGTACAAACTGATTTTATAACTATAGTCAAATTCGGTTCCACCACTAGGTCATCTAACACGGTCAGTGTTATAGTAGTCTTTGGATATCGAATACACTTCCTTAGACGAGAAACATGAAAAACGTTATGGACTCTTGCCAAACTACTTGGTAACTCCACTCTATATGTGAGTTTCCCGATCCTTTCTATGATAAAAATGGTCCAACGAATCTCAGTGCCAATTTTCCCGATTTTCCAAATCGAATCACACCTTTCATCGATGATATCTTGACGAAAATATGATCTCCAACTGAGAACTCTAAGTCTTTTCATCTTCTATCTACATATCTCTTCTGTCTTGACTAAGCTTTCTTGATTCTAGATCGAATTAACTCAAACTTTTCTATAGCATCTCTAACCAAATTCGGACCAAGAAATCACCTATCCCCGGTCTCTAACCAACAAATGGAAGATTTGCATGGCCTTCATATAAAGCTTCAAATGGTGCCATCCCTATACTAGCCTGATAACTGTTGTTATATGAAAACTCAACTAAGTGTAGATGGTCTTCCCATGATCCTCCAAAATCTAGTACACAAGCTCGTAACAAATGTTCTAAGACTTTGTTTATTCTTTCTGTTTGCCCATCTGCCTACGGATGGTTAACAGTACTCATCTTGAGATTGGTACACAATGTCTTCTGTAGACTCTTTCAAAACTTGCTAGCAAATAAGAATCTCTATCACTTACTATAGTAGTAGAAATTCCATAAAGTCTAACTATATTCTTCATGAATAACTTAGCCAAAACAGGTGTCGTTCTGTCGACTTATCTGGAATGAAATGGGCAGTCTTAATCAATCTGTCCACTATAATCCATATACTGTTATTTCCTCTATTCGACCTTGACAACCCTTTTATAAAATCCATCGAGATAGAATCCCATTTCCATACTGGAGCATCTAAAGGCTAAAGTAACCCACTTGGTTTCTAGTGTTCGGCTTTTACCTGTTGACAGTTCAAACACTGTTTAATCCATAAGCGCACATCTCTCTTCATACCTTCCCAAAAGAAACTTCTTTTCATATCCTGATACATCTTAGTTCCCCCAGATGAATAATGAACTTCGAACAATGACATTCTTCTTGAACTTCCTTCCTAATGTTTCTCACATTTGGAACACATAGTCGTCCCTTCTTTCTCAACCACACATTCTGGTCAAGATTGAAATCGTTCAAGTCATCGCCCTCTGTTCCATCCCTTAACCTTATGATCCATTCAACTAATAATGGATCCTACTTCTACTTAGAAGCAATCTTTTCGATCATCACTAGTTAAACTTCTAAACATGACAACATAACAATTTCCTTACAAGATCTAGCTTCAAATCTCATTGTATTCTACATGTAGTCAATGCTTCCAAATCTTTCCACTCAGCTATCATTGCCAACTCAGCATTCTGATGTTCTCTGCTAAGTATATCCTTAACCTTATTGCCTTTTCCTGGTGTGTACTTGATACCAAAGTCATAAGCGGCTATAAACTCTAACCGCCTCTGCTATCGCTTATTCAACTCCTTCTAAGACAATAAATACCTCAGAGACTTATGATCCGCATACAACTCGAATCTTTCTCCCAATCGGTAACGTCTCCATACTTTAATGCAAAAATAACTACAGCTAATTCGAAATCATGCATTAGATATCTAACCTCATGCGGTCTAAGTTATCGAGATGCATAGGTAATCACTTTACATCTTTGCATTAATACAGCTTCTAGTACTGTTCCACATGCATCCACGTTCACCACTAAGTCCTAATTCCCTTCTAGAACAATTAATACAGGTGGATTTGCCAATAAGAGTTTGAACTTTTGGAATGCTTCCTCACACTTATCAGTCCATACAAACTTCACAGCATTCCCCATTAGCCTGGTCATCGATGCCGCTATCCATGAAAAATCTTTAATGAATCTCCGATAATACCTAGCTAATCCAAGAAAACTCTTTACCTCAGTCACTGTCATGGGTCTCTTCCAATTATTCACCGCTTCAATCTTAGCCGAATCTATAGACAACCTTTTTTATGAGACTACATGACCAAGAAACTTCACTTTCTTCTTCGAGAAATGACACCTTGTAAATTTTTCTTTTAACCGATGCTGCCTCAACATCTCAAGCACCACTCTAAGATGAACTTCATGCTCTCTTTCATCTTTGGAGTATATCAAAATGTCATCTATGAATATCAATACGAACCAATCCAAGTGCTCTTAGAATTTTTTTTCATCAAATCAACAATGAATGCTGGCGCATTAGTTAGTCCGAATGACATTACTAACAATTCGTATGATCCATATTTGGTTCTAAACACCGTCAAAGGAATACTATCCTCTACCACTCTAAGCTGATGGAACCACGTTGATAAATTCAACTGGGAAAATACTTCGGCTCCACTCAGTTGGTCGAACAAATCATCAATTCTAGGTAACGGATATCGATTCTTTATCATCTTCTCATTCAACTTACGATAATCGATGCTTAGCCTTAACAATCCATTCGAATTCCTAGCAAACACTGTGGCTGATCCCCAAGACAAACTGCTTGGTCTAATAAAATTCTTGCCTACCAATTCCACCAACCGCACCTTTAACTCCCTTATCTCGGAAGATGTCATTCTGCTTGGCAGTCTGCTCACCGGTTCTGCTTCTGCTACTAAATCTACCTAAAAATCAATAGCTCGTTTCGATGGAAATTCTATTATAGGTTCAAAGACATCTGTTAATTCTCTATCAATGAAAACTCGATTCAACTCGTCTTCTAATTCCACAATACCCAACAAAGCATTAACCTCAAAACTAGGGTTTTCTATGAAATATAAATCCGATCACTAAACCAAGGTGTCTAAGTGATATTCTCCTATCATGGAAAAATATCCTACCATCGTATTTACCTAACCAATCCGTAGCAAAAATAATTTCGAATCCTATGAAATCGAAACACATGCAAACTGCAAACAAATACATGACCTACCAATTCAACCTCTAACTGGTCACACTTCATCCCAAGTGTTGCATACCCTCCTATCAGATTTGCAACCCTTAAGGAAGTAACTTGGTATAAAGGTTCTAGGTTAAGCTTATCTACCAAACAATGAGATATAAAAGAATGTGATGCACCAGTATCAAATAGAACTCTAGCCGATACACCATAATTCAAAAGCGCACCTCCTAACAAAGCTTTTCCTATATCCTCTACTGTTGGTCTCGAGGTACCTGGTTCCAATGCAAATATCTTGCCTTTCCCATCCATGGTTGGCTTCTTGCATTGGTTCTTATAGTGTCTAATCTGATCATAGTTGAAACACCTTTTCCTTTCTTCTCAGTAGTATTCTTCCCTTAGCCTGTCCGGCATTCATGAGCATAGTGTTCTTATCATGCTTATAATAGACAACCACTGCCTTCCCTTTCTTAGCAGCACCACTCTTCCAAGCTCCCTTCTTATGAAAAAACTTCCTCTTCTGACTCTGCCCTCCTTGAGTTTCCTTGGCCTTCTTTCCTTTAAGAAAAGCAAGCATCTGCTCCTGCCTTAAAGCCATCTCAACAACAACATCACACATGTCTCTAATATGTGATAATGTGGCCTTAGTAAGCATAGGTTTCAACCCACAAATGAACTTTATAGTCCTCTTAATAACAATATCAACTGTAGCATATCCATATCTTACTAGCTCCTCAAATCTGGTTGCATACCCAAGCACTGTCATATCTCCCTGCTCCAACTCAGCAAACTTCCTGAGCAGAGTAGACTTAGCAATCTCCAACATAAATCTTTATTCAAATCTCATCCCGAACTCAATCTAAGTCATGGTCTCCTCATTGACTCCTATATTAACACTGTTCCACCAATTCAGTGCTTCCCCTTGTAGTTGTCTAGAAGCAAGTCTCCTTTTTTGCTCATCATCGAGTCCCAAATCAGCGAAAATCCTCTTGCAATGAAGTAACCAGTTCTCCACTTCGATTGCATCATCAGTACCAATAAACGGCTTTTCCCCCAGTTGAGCATAATCTCTACTCAAAACAGTATAGTTATTAACCATTGGAGCTTCTTGATTTCCTCCTTCATCATTGCCTCCAACTAACCCCGAAGCAACTCCTGCTTACATCATGTTAACAAAAAACTAATACATTACTCCCATATCGACTTGCGGTACTCTAGCACCCTCATTTGCAGCTTGTGCTTGACTTGGGGTTCCTCATGGTATTTGGTATGGCATTCCCATTGGTTGTGGTGCTTCCCCAACTAGGTTAACTCTTCCACTTGTAGCATCCATATCTTACATCCGTAAAATCTACATTCAAGCCTTTGTAAGATATAGAAGAATAGCCTAAGGGCGATGGAAGAATAGAGATAAAGTGTACACTTATATATAGAAAATACAAGTACGTTACTATAGCGTTATCCCATACCCCAATCTTTTCCCTAATTCCTTAGGATTATGTTTTCAAATCATTTTAAGTTTAAAATTTCTTTTAAATTTTTCATAAACCTATGCTCTGATACCAAGTTGTAACATCCCCTATCTTAAGAACTGCAGCTAAGCGCTACTGATGCTGTAGTCATCTACAGTATTAACTTTTGATGATAAAATACAGTAATGTTAACGGTATCCATAATATCAGAAGCACTTGAATATGAAATAAAATCAACACATATTTAAAACAACTTCTTTGATTACATGTCAAATCAATATTTCATATTCAAATACATAATCCTAAAACGATTCCCAAGTTTCGATCAAATATAATTATTGAAAATTACACTGAGAGCGACATAAGAAGATGCCCCCTTGGATGATCAGAGTACTCAATAGACATAGTAGTCTTAATATATCATAATGGAAATAAAAATAACAACTCCTAAATAGCTAACTTCACCTCCTACGTGTCTTTGGAAGCTTTATTCGTCCACCTACTAAACCTGTAAAACCCCGACTCTCAATCTACTCAAATTTATTTTGAGAAGCCGGGAGTTTAAGGGGAAAAACATAAACTTCGATTCAAATATGAAGTCTAGTAAATAATATTATTATATCTCGGTTTATTGATATTAAGTGAGACCACGTTACTTAGTGGAATGGATTTCCACTCACTAATATCCCTTTAAAACATATCTTTTTGCAAATTAGAATCCTGCAATCAAACCGACTATAACAATAATAGTAATATCATATATGCTCATAAATCAGGTAATAAATGGACTATCTATCTGAATAATACAGTTTTGTTTGGCTAACTACTAACCATTGGCTGACTTGGGCCTACCATACAAAATAAACAATCTAACATCTGTTAGGCAAACTTCTGAACGGTCCGTCCTTAACTTACTTCTCTCAGAGTCAACTGATCCTAATGGTTTTGCGGGCTCGCCAATAACCTATCCTCCTTCTTTGTATATATTCCTTTCTATGCGTAACATCATTTAAGTCTTACCTGTGAATATGTCCTACAAACCGGAATTGTAGCTAGGAGCTATAGCTAATCTATAGGGTGCAGTCCTATACCAGTCCCATCTGATATTCTAATATCTAAGTCGTTTACTTAGGTTTAACTAACCTTCCTTGAAAACATCTGTCAAATTGATTTAACCCCTTAAATCATACTTAAACAAGGAAAACATTCTATTTGCTTCACTCAAATCTCTTTTCCATGATATATGCTTTACTCAAAACATCGTTGATAAAAACCTTCGAAACCTTTGTTTAAAACCTTTAAACTATCTCTTCCAAAACATTTAAAAGTACCCCTTTCGAAACTATTGAAAGTATCCCTTTTGAAATAAGTTAACTACTTTACTTTGTAACATTAGGCCGATAGGCCAAAACATACCTTTCGAAACCATTTATAAAGGACCTTTTGAAAACATTGAAAGTGTCCCTTTCGAAATCTTTGTAAAAACTTAGAAATCCTCCTTTCAAAACAATTCCTTTTGCCTTTTGGAAACATTGAAAACCCTCCATTCAAATACTAAAGGTAAACCTTTCGAAAACATTGGGAAATCACCCATTTGAAACATTTATTATGTACCTTTTAAAAGCATTAAAGTCCTTTGCATATAAAAAACCTTTCGAAAGTATTGGGTTCAAGTAAAAGTCTATGGAACATAATTTTGAAACCTTTAAGACCATTCCTTTCGAAACCTTTGGGTTTAGCTTCTAAAATAGCAAAAGGGTCTTAAAAGTACCGGGATGGAAGCAAACCATCGAAAGTATTTTCTTAAATAAAAGATGTGGACAGTGCCGAAACCAACCACTTCGAAAGCATTGGAGAAGTGGTTTCAGGGTTTAAAACAAAATAACCCTTTCGAAAGCATTGCTTCGAAAGTTAGAATGGGACAGCAGGGTTTTTAACCCCTTTGAAAGCTTCATTTTAGGTCAAAGGTGGAAACATCTTTTGAAAGCTAATTTCTTTAAAACAATTGACCAAGTCGAAAGCCATCTAATTCGAAAGCTTCATATACAACCATAATAGTTTTGAGTTTTAGGAAGTTACTTCAACCGCTTCGAAAGCCCTGTTTCAACTCCATACCTTTCACCCAACTCTAATCCCCTATGTACCAAAACTGATACCATGTGTATTGGTTTCGACTTAGATGAAGGCGGTGGTAGGAGGTCGAAATGTGCTTCTATAAGTGGTGAAGTAGATAAACCTTACAAAACTAATTTTTATCTTTGTAAAGTTATTTCGTTCTAACTAATTGCTTTGTCTGTCAACATATGAATAGTTGCCAATACTTTTTCAAAATCTTTTCTAAAAACATTGTCGAATTTCAGAGATTAACAATTTAAAACATTTATAAATTTCCCCTTCTCCTTTTATAAACATATAAAACATTTAAGTCCCATGCCTTAATATTTTTATATACTCATTAAAAAATTTAGGAAAATTCTCTAAAAATTCCCATAAATCACTTTTAATAAGTTTTCCAACGTATATAAATTTCTGACCCAAAGCTAATAAGTAATAGCCGTAATTAATTTTAACCCAATTTAACCATTTTATTCACTAGAAAATTCATAATAAATCCATATTAATTCAGAAAATTATAAAACTTGATTCTTTAAAATAATATTTTTGACCTTATATCAAAATCACAAGGCATTTGGATGTCATTTGATAGGTTTTTCAAATTAAACCTTGTTATAAAATCTATGTGAACAAACAAAATTAATCAACGAGCATATGTGTGTGTGTGTACTTAACATTCAAAACATGGAATATAATTTGCAAAACATATTCGGGTCTAATCTAGAACCGAAAATAAGAAAATAGAAGATGTAACATATTATTCACCTTAGCTTGATGTTAAGGAGTTGAGGTTTACTCTTGAATTAAATTGATTAAGCTTCTTCCTCTTAATTTTAGCTTGTTTTCCTCTTTCTTTCTCCTAATGGTAACGGGCCTCTCTTGAATTTACTTTTTTTTTTGAACGTGTAAAATGAAAGTGAATGAGAGTTTAGGGTATAAGAATATAACCTATTCCTATTTTCCTATTATCTATTACCCTTACTTATTTCATTTTAGTTCCCTTTATGTTCATTAGTTAATTTGGCATGACTACCCTCTAATATTCTAATCTCAATTCCCTTAACATTTACATTATTTCATTTAATTTATCTAATTAAATGTCTTAAATAATGTTAGTCAAAATTAGGATCATTACAAATATACGCCTAAAAAGCATGTCAGTGAGCATATACTAGATATAAAGCAACTACCTGTAAGTGAGCTTGTACCTTAATTTGAAATGTAACTGAAAGTGATCATGTAATTGAAAGGGGACATGTCAGTGAGCAAATATCTAAAATCGAGTTTGTACATGTAAGTGTTGATGTATCTAAGTTGAGCATTTAACTGGAATTGAGATTGAACATGAATGTGAGCATGTTCGTGAGCTTTTACCTGAAGTTGAGCATTCATCTGAATATGGTGTTGTGCCTAAAATTGTACAGGTATTTGAAAGTGTGTATGACAGTAGGCATGTATAAGAGAGTGAGCAAGTACCTAAAAAAGATCATGTAACTTTAAGTGAGGATGTACTTGAAAGTGAGAGTGCAGTTGATGGTCTAAACGTTGAAGCATTTTTGTCCAGATCATCAAAGAAGGTAGACGCAGGAATTTGGTTGCATTCAATGGTGTTGGTCGACGTAGTGCCAGGGTCCATAGCATTCATTCCTCGACTATGGGTGAGTTACCTAATTCAAGTGCTATTTGTGGCACTACGAATTCAGGCTCAGGTATGAATACTGTTTTAAGTAGTACTTATTCTTTCTATGCTTTAGGTAGTTTATCTACTAGTTAGTTATGTTAGTTAGCTAGTGATACTGCTTTTCTTTTTACTGATGTTGAATTAGATACTGCTTGTATTAGGAGTAGGGAATTTGATATGGTTAGATCATCTGAATTTTGAGGATTATTAGCTGGAATATTAATGGTCTTCACGATCTAAATAAGTGTGACAAAATTAGAGAATTTTTTAAATATTATTTTATTGATATAGCCCTTTTGCAAGAAACAAAAATAGAATGTCCTTATCTTCGCTTCTATAAAAGATTAGGTGGATACCACTTTCGTCAATTGGCGTGTTTACCCTCAATTGGCAGTTCTAGGTGTTACTTATAGGTTGGCATGATAACTCTTTTAAACTTCTTTAAACTATTAGTAAAAACACTCCTTACATATTATTCTAATCAACCTTAGTGTTAATGCTTTATTGAATATAACTAATATTTATGGACCAAACTCCAAAATTGTTCATAGAGTTTTTTAGAGCGAATGTATTGAATTTAGAACATTTGCTCCTGGTCCTTGATTATGGGAGGCGACTTTAATGTCACGCATTTTTTACAAGAACGTTCACCCTGTGAAGGTGGTTTCTTTACAATGGAAGAATTCGATCAATTTATTATTAGTAGTAATTTGATAGAGTTACCTCTATGTAATATAGAATTTACTTGGGCTAACACTAGGGAAATACCTTATATGGCCTTATTAGCTAGATTCTTTATTAGCAATAAAATTGAGGATAAATACCCTATTTGTAGAGCCATTGGGTTGCCTCATTTGTATTCAGATCACTGCCCCATTATTCTCACTTATGATTATCATAAAATTGTTAACAAAACTTTTAAATTTGAAAACAATATGGTTATTAGAATCCGACTTTTCAAATTTAATTAATAATAAATGGAATTCAATGAATTCTTATAATAATAGACATACTGGTCATTCAACGAAAAAAATTTGTTTTAAAACTTAGAAGCCTTAGAAATTTTCTTAAGATTTGGAGTAATAATGTATTTGGTAGTACTAAAATTATAAATGAGAATTTACTTAACGAAAATTTTAAAATTAATAAGATAGAAGAAACTAGACTCCTTAATTCGGCGGAACGTAATGTTCTCGCTAACTTAAAAGAAGAACTTAATTCAATTCTTGCAAAATAAGAGGTTATGTGGAAACAAAGATCTAGAATTTAATGGTTCAATGAAGAAGATAATAATACAATTTTTTTTCCATAAAATGGCAAATAGTAGAAAGCATTGTAATACCATTAATTTTATTGTCATTGATAATATTGAACTGGTTGAGCAAAGATATTTGAATAAGGCCTTTACTAATTATTAAAAAGATATTTTTGGCAATGAGAATAAAAAAGAATTAAGGATAGATGGAATGAACAATATCCCATTGATTCTAGAATTGATCTTAATGATATTGATAGTCCTTTTATGGAAGAGGAGATTTTGAAGGCCATAAATGATATACCTAGTGATATAGCTTTAGGGAATGATGGTTTTCCTATTTTGTTTTATAAACAAATTTTAGAATGTATTAAAATCCGACTTAATTAATATGTTTAACGAATTTTATAACGGACATTTACAACTTGGTAAATTTAATTTTTCCAATGTCATTTTAGTACATAAAAAAGTCGGTGCTAATAATTTGAAAGATTTTAGACCGATTTCTTTAATTAGTTGCTCAGTTAAAATTATTCAAAAGTTTTAGCAAATAGGAGTAGTATGAAAATAAATGATTTAATTGATTGTTCACAAATTACTTTTATTAAGGGTAGAAACATCACTGATGGTGTTGCAGTAGTCGAAGAATTTATTAATCACTGTTGTAAGAACAATATTACATGTATGCTTTTAAAACTTGGCTTTGCGAAAGCTTTTAATTCAATCGACCAGGATTTTCTAAGTGATATGTTATTGGCTAGAGGTTTTACTTCTAGATGGATTGGTTGGATTATGTCATTGTTAAAAACCGATAATTCTAGTTTAATGGTTAATGGTGGTTTAGGGAATAAAATACAATCTAAACGCGGTCTTAGACAGGGTGATCCTTTATCGCTTCTTTTGTTTAATCTACATGCTAACGTTTTTATAGGGATAATTGAGAAAGCTGTAGGAAATGGAACTTTAGGGAATATAGGTAATGAAATTACATGCAATGGATTTTAAGTTCTTCAATTTGCGGATGATACCGTGTTATTTACTTCACATTTACGTAAGCGTGTCATTGCACTTAAGTTTATTTTACACACTTTTGAATTACTATCAGGACTTAAAATTAATTTTTGATAAAAGTTCGGTTTTAGTTAAATAATATTGATAAGGTTGAGGGGTTAGTAGCTAATACGTTAAATTGTTCTACCATGAATTCCCCTATTGATTATTTAGACTTTTTGATTAGACCGACTAAACTTAAACATGAGGACTGGTTAATTATAATTGATAAGATTAATATATAATTCCTAATTGGAGTGGTAGATTTTTATCGAGAGTTGGTAGATTAATTCTTATCAATTCAGTTTTATATGCACTTCCTATTACTGGATGTCTACACACCTTTTTCCAAAGTGGATGGTAAATAAATTTGATAGAATAAGATGCCATTTTTTATGGAGTAGAGAAATCTCAATAGTAGTATATAATGTTTAGTTAACTGGGATACGGTATATAAATCAAAAAAGGAGGGAGGACTTGGTGTTATTAATTTACGTAATATTAATATGTCATTACAAGGTAAATGGTTATAGAAATATAAAGAAAATAATGATAAAATATATCTAAACATTATTATAATGCAGTTATGATTTATATCAAGTTACACCCAATGCTTCTAATAACTTTTCTATTTTTTGTAAATCAATTTTAAAATGCCATGATATTTTTAAATTAGGTATTAGTACGATTGTACATTCGAGAAATAACACATCCTTCTAGCATGAATGCTGGATATCTGTCATTCCTCTTAAGGTTAATTTTTATTTAAATTTAGGTGATACAAAATCACAAATAGAAGGAAAAAATATGCAAAAAAGAAAAGTAACCATGTGTGTTTATTATGGAAATGCATAATTATTGGATCACATTTCCATGGGATGGTAAGTAAATAAATGCATGTTCATACCATGGAACAATATATATGCAAAAGGATATGCATATTATTTCTTTCTCAGTAATCCCATTGCTTTGGGATTATTTCCTTCCATCTTTGCTAATTAAAGGAATGAGTGAATTACTTGCTATATTCGTATCATTTGTTACCATTGTAAATTGCCTCCATTATCTTCTTACCATATCTTGGTAATTTAATCGACGACTCTCATGTATTTGTGCTGGCTATATATTGAGGGTAGACTTCATTGTAAACCCATCCTGATATTCAGCCAGCGATTCCCATATAGAGAATCTTTTCTTGTTAACCCTAATTTAGGTTGGTATGCAAACTCTTATCTTGTAATCTCTTGTAACACTCTCATATGTAAAAAAATTTCTCTCCTTTGGACTGGACATACACCATCTTGATGATAATGGAACCAGTATAAATATTATGCGTCTCTTTTTCTTCTTTATTGTTATTTAGCATTTATTTGGAGTAATAAAACAAATGTTGCTAGATTGAGTGATGTTCAAATTGGCAAATCTAGATCATTTTTTTATTGTTTTTTCCGCATTTGTGCAATCTTTGCATAACAGATTGGTATCAAAGCAAGGCGATTTGTTTTAATTTGAGCATCAATGGTTTCTAGAAAGAGCGGTGGATCCCATGGTAATTATGCTATTACTCATTTGGATGAAAAAGGTGATTTTATGCAATATGGAAGATAAAGATGGAGTATATTATGTTGAGAGAGAAGAGCGTTCAAGTCTTGGAATTTTGGTGATGAGGAGTTTAGTGTGTTAAAGGGACATCTGGATTTGGGAACCTATATATGTTTTATGGCTCAACGCTGATGTGTGAGTCTTATGTTGATTTCCATGGGAAATTTAGGAGATTGCAAAAGGAGATTCCATTTTCTTTTGGTACACTATATTTGTAGTCTACTTGGTTCTTCAAGTATCGAGGTGGTACTCATAATACTGAAGAGTTCAGCTGATGTAGCTGATTTTAGTCACGAATTTGGTGCCATTGAGGCTTATCGACTTATGATGCCGTCTTGGTGAGTTCAGTTCATAGAGCTGATTTTTGGAGGATTTGGTGCCGTTGAGGTACATCGTCGATTTTCTGATGCCATCTTAAAGGAATTATGCAAATCATGTGTGGACTTTAGGGACACAGTGAAAGTTCTAGCTAGCTTTGGATTTTTAAATTTGCATATTGCTGTGTTTAAGTGTACCTCAAACTAGGTTCATTTTTTCCCTCAACGACTTGTGGTGTCACATGACGATATGTGGAAGGAAAGAGAATTGTCTTGCATACAGAGATTTGGATTATCCTTTTTTATGTCTATTGGCTTTTTTTTGGTTCTATATTTGGATTGGTGATTGAAAGAATTTTTTTGGCCTTGGTGGCATTGAGATTATTTTGGTATCTACCTTCTTTTGTTTTGGATATTTGCAACATTTTGTTGGCAGGCGGGGACATTGTCTGAGCTCATTAGCATGGTGTGATGAGGGATGGCCTTGCATTGGGTAAGAATTCATTTTTTGGTTCTATCTCGTTAACAGATTTTGGTTGAAGGTGAAGTACATTTTTTTAATGAGTTTTATGTTGAAAAGAGAATTTGGATCGAGGTAGGGTGTTGGAGATATGTGATTTTGCATCAAAGTGGAGTGGTAAAATTTGATGATAAAAAATCACAAATAGAAAGAAACAAATATGGAAAAAAGGACTGTAATCACGTGTGTTCATTATGGAAATGCATAAATTATTGGATCGAACTTCCATGAGATGACAAGGAAATAAATGCATGCTCACAATACGGAATAATTTATATGCAAATGGATATGCATATTATTTCTTTTTCAGTGATCGCATTGCTTTAGGATTATTTTCTTCCATCTTTGCCAATTAAAGGAATGAGTGAATCACTTACTATGTTTGTACCATTTGTTACCATTGTAAATTGCCTCTATTATCTTCTTACTATATCTTGGTAATTTAATCAACGACTCTCATGGATTTGTACTGGTTATATATTAAGGGTAGATTACATTGTAAACCTATCCTAGCGTTCATCCAGCGTCCCCAAATAGAGCATCTCTTCTTATTAACCCAAATTTAGGGCTTTGGTATGTAATCTCTTATCTTGTAATCTCTTGTAACTCTCTAATGTGTAATAAAATCTATCTCCTTTGGACTTGACGTACACCATATAGTGGAACCGGTATAATAATGTACATCTCCTTTTCTTCTTTATAGTTATTTAGTATTTATTTGGAGTAATAGAATAATTGTTTCCGGATTGAGTGATGTTCAAATTGGAAAATCGAGATCTTGTTTATTGTATTTTTCCGTATTTATGCAATCTTTGCACAAAAAATTTAAGAAAGTTTATAAAATTTGCAACTTTAAGAATGTTTTAATTAAATATTTTTTAGACATGATAATAATCAACCTTGGAATTTTACATTTATTTGAATATTAGAAGGTTTAAATTTTAGACAATTTGCACTATCGTATGCAAATTGAATTTATATAATATTGATAGTGACAATGATATTATTAATTGGGATTGGGATAAAAGTAATAAGTTTACTTCTTGTTCATTATACAAATTTCTTAATTATTCAGGTGTTACTAATAACATTTATAGTCTTATATGGAAATCCAATGCACCACCAAAGGCCAGGATTCATATGTGGTTGATTATACATAGGAAAATAAATACTATTGAACATTTAAGAAGGAAGAATTTGTTTATCGATAATAAATGTACTTTTTGTAAGTAGTACTTAGACTATGTTAATCATATATATTACGATTGTATGGATACCGATTTCATGCTTAGTAATACTCTTAAAATTTTTAATTTTAATTTTAATACTAAGGTTTCGGATTGTGGTTTCTACTGGAATAATTTAAGATTTAAGTTCAAAAGTGTATACAGATTTTTATTAGACACTTTATTTACTATAATTTGTCGGTTTATTAGGTTTGAAAGAAACCAAAGACTTTTTAATAATAATAATAATAATAATAGTCATCATAATTAATTGATTATGACAATTTCCGTATTTTATTTTAATTGAATCTCAAATCCAAAGTATAAATTGGCATGAAATATTCATTTTAAAGTGTATCTTAATAAGGTTAGAAAACACATTGATTTACGTAAATATAGAATCAATATCTTTAAAGATTATTACTTTTGCATTAGTATTTATTTAAACTTAAGTGATGATAACCGATTATACTAATCAACTTTTGATTTAAGGAGTGCAATATTATTATTAATTTATTATTTTTGTTCCAAAGATATATATATTTATATATATAAATTTATATACATACTTTTGTTTTTGATCTCATGGTTATTGACCCATAGCTTAGAAGTAGGCTTAGACGATGTAAATGTAGTATATGCAAATATGAGGTTGATTTTGTTGTTTTTTTTAACATTTATTATTTTGCTTGGCATTGCCTTATATTATTTGCTCTAGCTACTTATTTTATTTTTGTTTGTCTGCATATATATATATATATATATGTATTATTCTTACATTTTGTGTAGTATTTTCTACATATACAGGGATAGCTTCTAGTTTCGGCTGTTGATTTTGCATTGTTGCTGTTCGAGGGAGATTTTTTACTCAGTGGATGCTTTTTTCGAGTTAGCACTGGATGGATCGTTTCCTCTAGCTATGGAATGTTCATACTCTAGTGCAGCTACATATTTATCTTATGTTGTGTAATATGATGCACTTGTGTCTGTATTAGGTACTTCTAACACTTCACTATCGGGTTGTGGACTTGTCGGAGTTCGATAGTGAAGTGTAATGGATGGTGGCTTTGTCAGAGCTCATTTTAGAGGTTACCCTATGTGGTTATTTCTTTTGAGGGATATTCATTAATATTTTTTAGAAAATTTTATTTTTATATGTTTTGTTACCTACCAGGCATGTTGGCAGCTCCTATATTTTTGGTGCTATATATATGTGCATTTGTGCTCTCCTCTATCAAAGGACCACATATTTCCTTCAAAAAAATATATGCAATAATGAAAAGATGGAAACTAGATATTAATATTAATAGATAGGTGGGCAAGTAGCAACTTAAAAATAAAAAGATCATGGAAAGTTTATCAAACAAGGGAGGATAGTAAAAATTAAAAGGAATATAAAGAATAGTACAATAAAAAGAAAATGGAAATAAATGGGACAAGGTATTTAGATCTTTTAAAAAAAAATGGTAAATGACTTTAAAATAAATAAGATGTAAACACATAAAGAAGTTAAATAATGTTATTAATAGTGAATAGTGGAGGCGTAATAATTAAACAAGTAATAATGAATGTATATATAGACACACACATATATACGTAGCCTTAAGTATGCGTTTATGAAAGACGTGAATTATTAAAGTTAGTAAATAACTTAAGTGGATAAGAATGACATATTCATTAGAATGGGTTGGAATGCGAGGTCAGTAGTGTTACATAACAAAAGTTTACCCACCGCAAAGGGCTACCAGTAGTTGTGTATACATTTTACTGATGTTGGACATATCCAACCGTAGGACCCATGGAATTATATATGCTTGCGTATAGGTGAAGGGATACCCAATAAGGTCTGCTTTAATCTTTTAAGTAGGGGTATTGCCTTGATTGCATTAGGAAATTCAAATTGGATGGTGAGGAAGAATCGACGTTATGTCAGTGTCTTAGCATCATATTAGGGAGTAGGATCCATACATAGGTTGAGAACGTCATCGGTCTTGAGCGGTCAGTGGGAAAGGCGAGGGTTGCACCTAAACGAGCTACACCTCCTACTAAAGTAGTTCACGTTTAGGTCATGCACTGGCGTAGTTGTTTGCTTGTTTATTTATTATAGGCAAGGCTTGGTAAATCTTAATGGTCTTTCAGAACGAGTAGGGTAGTCTAAGAAGCTGAGTCCTCCATGGTCCATAGAGCCGAGTCCATAATAAAAAGCAAATAAGTAAATTTACAGGATGAGATTGAATACGGCTAAACCATTTGATGCTGTTATTAGGCACTACGGGAGTTCCTTGGTATGCATGATGACGAGGATGTGATACTACATTGATGACGGATCCCGATGAGGTGTTGGATTACGAATACTAACGGTGATAGCACCTTGGTCCAAATGGGGACTATGGTACTATATATATACATATGTAGTTATGGTCTATTTGGGGGTGAATGTGGCGTATCATACGCGTATGTGGTGTCAAGACGACTATGTAAAATATAATGACATAACATGTAATGGAAGGAAATGGCATAAACTAGTGTTATGTGTAGAATTTATATTTTAATAGTCACTAGAAGATTGTTCTAACCTCCTCCTCATTACAATCTATAGGATAGCTTTAGAGGAATAGGTACTGGTACAAAGTGGGGATGGTGGAGGGATATGTTTCCTTACACATGCTCGACACTAAGAAGGACACTAGATATTGAAATTTCCACTCTTGGTTAGTAACTATATGTTTCATTATATTTTACTATTCTATTGTGAGTTTATATCGATGGTCCTTTGATATGCATTTATTTATTTGTAGGATACCAAACCAATGATCCATACTTTGGTGGACTTGGCTTTTCGATTTAGTGAAAATTTAGGTCTACTAGGGTGCAGTTATTACAATAATCCACCATACATATTTCATCTGTTTATTGTTCATATCGGTATAGTCTCTTTCTGGATGATTCATTGTTTTATATGCATGTTGTTATTTATTATTGCTTGTCATCATTTGATTGTTGTTTGTTGATTGTTTGATATTGTTTGCTGTTGATTTACTTTGGTTCTTATTGTTTCATTGCTATTGATTGTTTTGTATGATTGGTAGTTATATGTTAGTTACTGCTGTTTATTGATCGGTTGCTATTGCACATTGTTGATTGCTTGTTGTTTCTTATCGTTGCTAGCTTGCTTGATTGATTATTGTAGTTGCATGTATACATGTTCGATCATTTGTATGCTAGATATTGTTGCTTATCATTGGTTGTCATTGTATGATTATTGCTTGTTGTTAATTGTTGTTGGTAAATTTTTGATTGTATGATAGTTGTAACTCTGTGATTAAAGTATGTTCAGAGAGTGATATCAATAGTTATCTTAAATTGACTATGTCATCCATGACCATTATAGAGGTCGAGATGAGATCTATACGACTCTACTGCCATTTGATGTGACTCAGAAACTATGATATATTTTGATACTAACTCACTTGAGCCAACTATGCAATTTATTTTCACGTATAATTGTGATAGTATCGGTCACTACACTAAAAGTTATACATGTTTGAATTCTATGTTGTTGTTGTGCTAGGTCATAATCCTCGTTGTATATATAATTAGGTACTTGAGAGCAGAATTATGGCTATTTAGATGTTTACTTGCTTAGATTTGCATTTAAATGGAAAGAAGCTTTCTTAAAAAGAGGTATGTACTTTGTAAAGTATGGGATAGTGTACATTATTGAGTATTTCCTATATGCATGATGCATTTTAATTTTTGGGAGGTTCCGTATCGCTTGAAGTATAGGGGAAATACTGCTGAGATTTTCTGAAGTTGATTCGGGAATTATGGTCAGTCGTTTTACTTTATCCCACTCCTTAAAATTTTGGGGATATAATTCTTTTAAGGAGGGGAGAATGTAACACCCCGCAATTTTAACGACTGAATATTTAAATGATTAATTTAAATATTAATCGTTAATTAACAGAACATGCCTTGTACTTGACTTTCAAAGACGGATGAATTAGGACTCGAAACTCCCGTAATAGGTTTTGCTTTTCTAACATGGGCAAAATGACTATAAACTTGACTATATTTTGAATCGATGAATTTTTGAAATGAATAGTGATTTTTGAGTGGATAAAATGAATTTGGACTAAGGCCGATTAGCTTATCTATAAGTGACTAACTCTCTTCATATTTCACATCCCACTTTCATTTCACGTTTCTTTTCCTCTTCCTCTCTTAATCTCCTCCTAATTACCCCTTAATCATCTCCATATCCCTTGCCAGAAACCCTTAATATAAATTTTCTAAATTCAAATAAAGCATCAAAATTCCTCTCTTCTAATTTTTTACAAAACTCATCAGTGGATTAACATGAAGTTCTGATTTGGGGCTTCATCTATGATTTCAAGAGAATTTTAGAGTGAGTTTTGGCGATTAGAGCTTGATTTAGGAAAAAGCAAGCTTAGTGGGATGATTTTCCATCTATATTTAATTGTTAATCTTCATTATTTCGTTTATTGATAATTATGGAGTTACATGAAGTGGTATGGAGATTGTTGGGGTTGATTTGGACTTGTATTTATACTATAAATACGATGATTATGTTAACTCATTAATTAGTTTGAGGCCTTAATTACTATTTTATAAATAGTTCGTAAACCTAAATTTTAATTGTGGACTAAATAATTGATTCTTTATGATATTATTAGTGACTAGAGATTAATCTAGTGATACAATTAGGTTTATATCATTAGTTAGTAATTGTTCAACCATTTGAATGGATTTTTGGAAAAAGTTAATAAGCTAATTTAGTGGTTTAAAGGCTCAATTTCATTAACATAATTAGAAGCCTTATGAAATTTGGTTAGTACTTATAAATATTATTTAAAGTAAAGAAATAATTTTTTTAAGTGAATGGTTTATTTTCTAAATATCATTTATGTAAAGAAATAGTTTTATAAATATAGGTCATATTTTATGAAATAAACAATTTTATAAAATGGAATAAAATAATAGTTTATCAAATAAGCAATTTTATAAAATAGTATAAAAGTGACACTTTACGAAATAGTGATTTTATAAAATAGTATGAATGAGATATTTTATAATGAATATAGGAGTCTAAAAATTAACATGAAGAATATATTATATAGTATAATTATAAATTTTTACAAAATATTTATGAATGGAATACTTGATTAGAAATGAAGAGAATTAGTATTTCAAAAGCTTAAATGGATTTATAAGCTAGTATTGTATTTTATGAAATGATATGAGATTTATAAAATAATATAAAAATATGTTTTACTTTTATTGAAAAGATTTAATAAATAAAAGTAAGTTTTGATTTAAGTAATAATTGAATTACTTACTCAATTGTACGTGTACATATAAGTGCACGAGTGGGTATATGTATACGTGTATTTAAAGTAGCATAATAATCAGGATAATTCTTGTATTGTAGCTAGAATCATTATGCATATATATGTATATAAGTGAAGTATCATATATATATATATATATAAGTGAAGTATCATATGCATATATATATATATATGCATATATCTGTGTGTATCCACGTTTTTAAATAAACACATGGTAAGCGTTTCATGTAACTATAACGCCTATCGTGTGTGCTAAGTTGCATAAGAAAATACCAGGCAAAGCAATCGCTTCTTTGAAGTTCAAAGCGTGATTTATATAGTTGAAAGTGTGATTGTGTGTTCATGTATGTATGAACATACATAAATGCATATATGGTGGTACACCTAGATACCATACAGAAGGCTGGTTATATTGTTTTGGCATGTTAGAGGAGGTCGAGTCACTGAATTCACCCGCTATACTCTACACATGGAATAAGTGGATATCGTGTCGAATTTGATTTTTGAACATATCAAGAAGAACTTATAATCAATGGACTCTGGAAAATTTCTGATACGGCAAAGGTAGCCTACAAGAGCAGGCGACTCATCGAGCGAAGCAGCGGAGAAGACGGGGCTCGAACAGGCGGTTTGGAGGCTACATATCTAGGCTTTACTAACCAAGGAAATGCAGCCACCGATAAACTGATGGTAGACCATCGGTGGAATGTTGGTGCAATGAACTGTGCAATAAAGCACAAGCTAGGTGCTATTTAAGTGGGGGTTCTTCCCATATTTCGGATGTGGGTTCGTGCAGAGCTTTGGTGCAACCAAGGGAAGGATATAGACTGCTTGGGTAGGTCAAATGCATGGCGAAGCTTGAGATTCAAATGTGAATGTTAATGATGCCTATAGGATCTATAACGATCTAGCATGGTATTGACATAGTGATTAATTACGATTGTGTCTGACGTGTGTATACGATCGAATAGAGTAAATCTGTACCTTTGGGCTTTGACCTCGATGTACGTATAGTTTGATGAATTGTATCGGTCCTATGTTAGTGACCATACATAGAATTGTTCTTATATTAGTGATCATATACCATATTGGTCTTATAGTAGTGGCCATGCCTATTATTGGTCTTATAATAAATGCCATCGGTATTAATAGATGGTGACAATATATAGATCTTTATTTGCGATAGACATATTTGATTGCGTAATGTTATATTTGATTGTATATCACCTATGCTCGATGAGGGACATGATGAGATCAACAAGTGATTAGATATCACCTACGCTCAATGAGGACACGGTGAGATTCACAAGTGGGTTAGATGTCACCTATGCCCTATATAGGCCACAATGAGATCCATAAATGTATTAGGTACCACCTATGCTTGATGACGGACACAGTGAGGCCCGTATACAAATTACAAGATTGCAACTAATGTTTATAGTACAATTTGGTACTAATTGTATTTGTTTTAGATCCTAGATAGGGATCATTAAATCAATTAGTGTCCATAGCAGATCCACTCACCAATAATGATTAGTATCAGTTCATATTCTCTGCCCATCACTTATCATTATGGTTATGCGTGCTATGTTAGTTGGTTGATAATATTTTGTGTATTCTAAGACATGCTTATACTATGATATTTATATCGTCTCTGCATTTATATATTGGATTACCATATCATGGTATACTGTTACGTATCAGGCACAGTATATTAGTTGTGTTGATTTGTTGATTACAGGAGATGAGATGGTTATGGTATGATTACCTACATTTGTATGGGTTTACTTTACTTGTTACGGGCAGTCCGCCAGGATTGTGGAGACGATAGGCTATGCCTCGGTAGTTTCCTGTTTATTTGTATATAATCTTTGTGTACAGTATTTTGAAATAGTTGACCATACATCCAGCGTTATATCAGATCTGAATTTTGTCTTTATCTTTATATGTAATGATAACTCTCCGATACACGATTGAGTAGTTTGGGAGTCAGGTGCTTTTGGTTACTTTCTGGATAGCTGAAGCATTCTATGGGGGCGATGTTGATACTTCGTAAATACTTGATATTGTAGTAGTACATGATAGATATGTATTGGTATATAAGATTTGATGCATCAGATATTATATTTAGAACTTCGGTTTGTGGGGAATTCGATGTATTTTAACTTTCTATATTAATATCCATTTAGCAGTGATTTCCTCCAGTGCAGTCTCTTATACTTATATGTTGTCATCACGTTCTATTCATGTGTATTTAATCCCGTTGTGAGATTTTGTCAATATGCCTTAGTGTATTGTTTGTTTTTATTATTCTTTCTCGAAAGTCTGTCTTTTGTAGTATTCAAAAGTTAAAAATTTTCATTCGGTACTTGATTTTGGGTATTACGAAGGGTGGTTTGTTATTCATGAGTTGGAGTTGTACTTTATATAACCAATTAATTGTTATTCATCGCTTGCGTGCTTATGATTTGTTGATATTCCTTAAGATCAGAATCCTAAGGCAAGCAAGTCCTTACACAAAACTAGAGAAATCAAAGATTTCTACATTTTTCATAGTGTTTGGAAAACATAAAAATCTAGTGGAACAATTATTAGAAAAATGAAGGGGTAACATGTAACCTTTATAATATTATATGAACGCCTGCTATATAAAGTAAAAAAATATACTTGGATAAATTTATGCAACTAAAAATGTTTATCGATTAATATATACAAATGAACTAAATTAAAAATTGAAAAAGAAACATAAAACATATTTTCCTTTAAATCCTTTATCATGTTATCACTTCAAGACCCAAGCAAGAGCAAATTTGTACAACCACTAAAACATTCATGTTTCGATCGCTTAATTGTTTATTTGTACTAGACTATGTATTGTCTTTTATGAGTGTTGAACTCTAATTGCAATACAAGGATATGGATATTTGATCAATGTTCAATCAAATATAAATGCTATTTAGTGAATGGTCATAGTTCGTAATTATAAATTTCAATGCAATTAGTTCATTGGAAATAAAAAAATACACCATAATGTAAAATCATATATTTAATACGATTAAATATAATAAGGACCTTTGAACGGTTTAACTAGCTGGAAGGAAAGAGAATGCACGATAATGGATATACTTAGGCACAGTTAGGATGAAAAGAGTGAATGGTCATCTCTTCTTCATAAAGGGACATGGAAATGAGAATTGTATAAACTACTAAAAATAGTTAATATGGAATGGGAAATGTAATTTCTATTTCAATTGTGTTGCAATATTGAAATTGTTTTCTATAAAGTTTATTTCTACGGGTTTAAGATATTTGATTAAGAACTCTTGAATGTAACTAGCTACCCATAATAATTATCTAAATAAAGCTTCATGTTTCATACATCATAATAGTAATGGAGGAAATAGTGGGTGCATGCTATATAATACTTACTGTGGATGCATCAAGATATAGAAAATTGTTTTAAAAAATATACCAAATATTATTTATAAAATAACAACAATTAATAGTATTAATTGAAAAAAAATATAGTTTTATTTTGTTATTAATATTTTGAACATTCTTTATGAAATAAATCTATTAGAATAACGGTATTTTTTTACATTAGCTACATAACATATAAGTATCTAAAATTTTAAAAATTATTTTTGGGATTATGGTCATAGCCATATCTTGGAGGAAAAATTCTTTAAATCACATGATTATTAATCATATGGTACTAACAGAGAAATTAAGGGAAAAGCATCCATTTTGTGGGATCGATAGAAGAGTTAGGGAACCCTTCGGATTGATAAATAATGATATATGTAGTCAAAAGTTTAATGATACCAAAAAAATCCACCTGCTTCATTGAATTAACAGATGAATTATCATACAAATGAACATGTGTATTCAACATACAAGCAATATATTTATGATAAGCTCATTGAATATATAATGGAAGTAGAAAACATAATATGCAATGGAAATAAATTATTTGATTCGATCGAATAAGCGAGTTTATTGGAAGGAGTTCCTAATGAATCTAAAATAAATAGGATTCTATCAGAGAAGTCAATCCTCCCCAATGGCACATAATAATATATCTGTGACGACCCACAAATCCAATACCCTTTGAATCGATAATAATCCACATATGTCTGACCCCAAAAGCACAGACTGACGGAAAGTCGGGAGAAAGAAAAGAAGAGAGAAGAAGAGAAGAAAGAGTGAAGAGAGAACCAAATAGAACAATATAGAATCTCACATCGTAGCGGAAAACATATAATATCATATCAACTATCTTTGCAATACAGAAACTATATATACATACATCAATCAGAGTACAACAATCAGACAATAGTTATCAGTCTAAACAGCTATAATAACCTGTCCTTACAATTTCCGATAATATACAACAACTAAGCAGTGGATAATAAATAGATACGTGTATACGAAATGAAGTTATCCAGCTCGCCTGCTAAAGCTCCCAAAGCACAAAATGTGAACCTATAAATATACTCGGTCTAACCCGAGCATTGAAAGGGAAGAACACCCGGATCAGTCTGATAAACCAACGTGAGAAACACACTCAACTGAATTTATTAAATTACTAAACTTTTCCTTTATCAAAACTAAAGTATCTCGTTAGACACGCCCACATGTAAACACAAATATGTTTTAACCTTACGATAACTAAAACATTTCATATCAAATCCTCTTATAATATACTAGTGTCTAGTATACAAATAATATTAGTCATAGCCGAAATTATTACATTAATTAAATTCCAGCATATAGCCCAAAACGGGTAATACAATCAAAATGGCAGGCACATAGAGGAGTTTGGATTTCCATACAAATGACAAGGTGAAGGGACTACCTTCCGATGGGTACACCTCTAGACGGATGTCCCAAGAAATCATCACAAAGCTTCTCTACCAACAACAGAACAACCTACCTCTGTAACTAGATAGTACCGAATATGTCATCTTACGGTCATTAACAACCTTTTTCGAGGGCCCTCAAAGCATACAAACCAAAATAATCAAATACATGACGGCATAGCATGTAAAGGTTTATCTAGAAGAGGATGATCATATCCTACTTAGGAGAGACCCACTTAGCCTTGCCGCATCTTACCCTGTTTCGAACATGTTCTATTTATGAGGCCTGAGGTAACGATTACCTTTCACATATCACATATCACATCACTTTGAATGTAATACGACCATTTCAATTGTCTACTAATTGCCTTCCATAAAAATACAACCCTTAAGCTCATACGTCTCAAGGAGGGTGTTAATCTAAGAGAAGTTGCCTTCTCCGTCCCTACTGATGTATGTTTCTAAAAACCAATGTACGTAATTTTAGAAATGCAATGCCAGATAAACATCCATACAAGTTGTCTAGGAACAGGATAAACCGAAGGTACTTTCCTACCACATCCTGTCGGGAAATCCCTAGGATTAGTAGCAAATAGTCTTTGCATTGAATATTTCATAACAAAGAGACTACTGCTACTGGATGTATATTGAGATTTTAACTCCAAACGATCAACAAGCATTCCTCTACTATGAAAATCCTAAATATCAATATCTTCACAACCAACCTGCACAATCGTCACATAAATGTTGGTCCGAAGTAGTTTTCGGATAAACCGATTACGGTCTCTTTGCACCAACAAAGCAAAAGCATTTCTCAACGTCATATAGAAACTAAGTCTCATAGACTTATCACGTCTCCAACTTTGAACTTGCTATCCTTTGGCCTTGAAGGAAGCTCGATAGATTGGAGTAATACTCCGCACTAAGGCTACGTACTAAGTGTACGACTAAATAGTTTCCACATCAGGTCGAGGAACTAAAAATGGCCAAATTTGATAGTCGGTTATTTAACTATCAAAGCAAAAAAACAAATATTTAGCACCATAAGCAATCACTAGGCCCTTTCAATTAATCTTTTATTAATTAAATCACTTGCCAAATATTTACTTTAAATTATATTTTAAAAAGATATTCTCAAAATCATTTCAATATTTTACCATTGGAAAACATTTCCATACACTTATTTAATAATAATTAATTCACAATTCCCTTTATTTTCAACCCTTAGAAAATATTTTTTTGTATATAATTGAATCTAGATCAAGCATATATTTTATTCTTTGAGGAAAACATTCTCTTATACATATTTATTTGGGTCAAAACGAATGTTGTGTAAAACATCGTTACGACAACCAAAAATTATTAGTATGGGGATTTGAAAATTAGATAGATATATAAATCTCATATACTATACAGAACATTTCCTTTCGAAAATTATTTACTATAACAACAGTATTATAGTCCATCATTACCTTACTTCTCGAAAACGTCTATTTCAACAATGAAAGTTGAAATCTATGGTTTCGATATTTAACACATTTTAAAACATATCATTTAACTCCATTTAAAATATCACTTTGTCAAAACTTTTATTTAATTTAAAAGATAATTCACTGTCCAAAATCGTGAATATAATTCCTAACCAAATTCACTATTATTGTACATTTAATTTAAAGGATAATTCACTGTCCAAAATCGTTAATATATCTTCTTTGTTAAATTCATCACTTTTATATATTTATTAAAGGATTATCTACTGTCCAAAATAATGGAAACAATTCCTTTAATAAACTTCTATATTTAACTTATCAAGTTGAATTGATTTTGGATTTATGAAACAGTGTTTATAAATTCACATTTCTATTCTATAAAAACTCCAATAAACAAAATTCCTTTACTAACAAATTCCATTTATCTCATTTATATGGCAAAAATACAAATTACAACGTAATTACTTATAATTCCCCTATTTACAAAATCTTTCTTTTTATAACTTCACAAAATTTATAAATCTTATTTACTTATGAGATTCATTTACAACTTCATTTCAATTCTTACAAAACTCCTTTGCAATTCCATCACTTTTGATTTATAAAAATTCAATTTTATAAATCTTATATATAAACCTGTTATAATAAATTCAAAGATCTCAATTTAAACTATTTTACCAAATAGTTAACTCCACATTTCAAAAATCACATTTCAATTATATTTCACAAAAATCATAATTTTTATAGCATAAACATTATAACTCTTTATTTATTTAAAATAAATCCATTTCCTTAACAATTCGAAATTAATAGAATATCTATTTTCAAAATCACCTGAAAATCCTTTTTAAATTTGAAATCATCCCTTTAACATTTTTATGTTACCAAAAATAGGCCCAATGCTGCAACAGCACTAAATACATCAATTACGGCATCCAAAACATCATATATCACAAGATAACAGCATATATCAAAATATTTGAAAATAAAATCAACAGTGGTGAGGAATCCAGCTGGATTCCTCTCACCTGTCACCTGCAACAAATATACATATTAGAATATGTGTACAATGTCTGCTTCGAGGCAGATGCATATACAAAGGGTCATCCACTCATACACAGGAACATATAGGGTCACATCTGCTCCAATAGGTAGGAATATATCCAAATACCAATCAATATATAGATAATATATCATATATCATCCAAAAAATCATCAATCAACATAAAATATATCTATTCTCACTTATATAAAAATATAAGTGAGTTAGAAAGAGTGAGCTGTACTCACTTGGTTCCAATAGCAGTTGTAGTGTTTATTCCGAATAAATTAAACAGCCATTTAATTTTATTCAAAATTTACATTAGCACCATTAAACTCTAAATAAGCTCTAAAATGAAGTGCTCATCAATACGGATCCAACTCAATTTGTTTCATCAAAAAGGGATCTCGTATGAAGAAGTTATGACGTTTTTTAAAGATTGTACGAATTTAAATATAGTTAATTTACAACTTTTATTTCTAATTTTAAAAACCTAATCAATCATGGCCATTGTTTTTCAATAGATGAGATCATAGCCGCTGATATTTGCTTCTTCCCTAATGCGTGATACTAGGTTGAAATTAACCCATCGTCACCGACATCACAAATCCACCGCACCACCACCACTCGTCGAAAGGACGATTAGGGACCACCATATGAAATGTTGAAGCGTGTTCCACCAGTGCCGTGAACATTGATGAACTTGGTCGCCTCATGCTCTCAAAAAACGTGCGCAAACACCATCTTTCAAACCACGATTTCGACCACCACACAGCATCCATGGCGATTACGACCGTATGGTTGTGACGGTCTCACCTAGATCTAGACTATTGTAGCTGAAAGTATTTAATAATTGTTGATGGATTGAGAGAGATTAAGGGAAGAAATGTCAACCGTTTACGGCCTTCGAAACGTAAATGGAGGCTAACGGTAGCTATGAATTAGGGTTTGCAAAATAGAAAAATTGATGTCCTAGAAAATTCTCGCGCACTTTTCATCCAAAAAAATTTCGAACCCAAAAAGAAGCATTCCGCCTGACATTTATAACGTTTTACCTCTATTCCGAACACAATGGAATATATAACGGGAGCCGATTCGATCATATTTAGAAGATAGGTTTTCAAATTGATTACTTAAATTTAAAATTTACTTAAACGAATTTCTGCGTGTTTTAGCTTTCCCCGGACAAACTGTAAATCTGATTGGCTATTTTTACATGTTAATAATTAAAATATTCAATTTCTGCAAATTAACTTTTAATCGATTTTTAAATGTTTACCAACATCATACTAATTCAAATAGGATTAAATCAACTTTATAAATCATTTTTATTCTCATTAAATTCAAATTCCCATTATTTACACAATTTCAAATATTAAATTAATAATTTAATTATCTCTTATATTTCAAGTATAAGTTATTCATCTTATAAAATTTACTTGTGAATATTTAAAATCAATTAAATATATGAATTTCAAGTGACTAAATTTCTGGATCGTTACAATATCGACAAGAAGTGATAAGATTTTGTTGGACGAATAAAAATTGAGAATAAGTATAGTTAGGTTAACTTCTTTCATTTAGGATGTGAACTTAGGTATATATCTTAAAATTAATTTCATACAAAGCACAGCCTACGAGATCATACAAGATAAAAGTTATTGAAACAATCCCTACATATCCTAAGTCAAGTAGATAACAAGTTGTGTGAGTTGAGAGACTGCACATAATAATTGCTCGTATGGATCTTATGTGGACCACCCTAAAGAAATTTGGGACCGATCAATATTGACTGACCAATTTATGTTATGAACACAAGTTTCGTAAACTTAAAACTAAATTGGTTTCAAACATATATAAAGGTAGTTCAAAAAATGTTTCTGAATGTCTGTTTCTTTATACTGCGAAACAACAGTTGTTTCAAGAAACGCCAACTTTATGATAACTGTTTTTTAAAATTATTTGTAGTAAAATGGATTTGGATATGATACAAATATAAAACTAACAATATAGGATGAAATGAAATTGTTCAAGCAGGACATAACTAATTAGAATGTCTAATAAAACTCTCACACAAAAAAGAGAAACCATGATTTTCTTATTGATGTTGAGAAAGAAATTTCCTCAGTTGTCAATAATCCATTAAGAGTATTGACTATATCGTATAGCATGATGCGCAAATCTAAATTGATTCCAAATACATTTTCAAAATATGATAATGATGGTTGTACCCAAAGTGATATGATCCATCGGTCGCAAAAGTGTCTTCGATAGGAAGACAAATGCAATCGGAATATGGTAAGCTACATTGATAGAATAACATCATAAATTTCAATTGGTGAAATTAGTGTAACAGATTCATCATTAAACATACTTAAATTAATTTTAATTTTACTCATAAAATTATCGGTCGATACGATTTTGAGTTTTGGTTTGCGTATGTTAAAACTGAAATTTCGAAAAAGGTTTAGAATAAGTTGTTTGCTCTTCATAACCATAGCGTCTCTAAGCCAATGAGAGCGATTTCGAGTTTATGGATTTTAGTTATGAAAGTATTTTGATAAAGAAATCAAGTCGTCTGATTTTTAATCAAAATGTAGAGGAAGCATGTATAGTAAGAAAGCACCATAATAGTACTTAAATATTCCAAAAGTATAAGTAAACAACAAACTTACGATTGTTACCCATGTACTTATATAAAAATCATTATAGTTTGGTTTCCTCATTCTCGATATTGAATTTGAAATTGACATCTTTTATAATCAGTATAAGGATTGTCTTAAAACGATATACATAGACACCATATCAAATTGTTTTATGTACTATATGTAAGATATATTTCTTACGCATTGGCAATAGGAGTTATTATACATGCTGTATTGCCTACAATATCGTATTTTGCTTATGTTCGATAAATGAGGCAATTATCAAAATCAAATTAGGATCGATATTTAGAGTCTTCTCTGGTATTTATGAAATGATAGAATTGTTTATAGAAACAACAAAATCCTTATGAAGGAGTGCACAAACTTGAATTTCATAAGTGATATAGAGTATAATGTGTTAATCTGAAATTCATGTCCATACTTCAGTTAAGAACTCTAAAGAGGTAATGTTTTAAACAATTAGTAGTTCCTGATTCAACCAAAGGCTATGCACATCGCCTTGAACAATGCTACAAGAATAGTAGTATAAATAAATGCACAAACTTACAATAGAGCTAGAAGTGATTCCATATGTTAAGAATCCAATTATTTTGTTATACAATAACAATGTCGTAATACAGATCATGAAAGAACCTAGAGCTCACTAGAAGTTGAAAAACTTGCTTTGAAAGGTTCCACTTAATAATGGCGGTTTATTTGCTTCTTAGACAGTTAATTGACAAAGTAGATAATTAAGACAAAGTAGCATAGCCGCTGGTCCGTTTATTTTTGAGAAAACTGATCGAAGGAGTTGGGATAAGATTCCATAATTGATCGCAAGTGCAAGTGAGAGATTGATAGAGTTAGGGTATGTTTTAGGGGTAATTATGTAATTTTGATATATATATATATATATATATATATATAACTCAATTACCAATCTTATTCATAATACATGTGCTTGATTTCATTTATATACTTTATTATATTATGATATAATTAATTGATTAACTAATGTAAAGTATGTTAAATAGAAAATCCATAAATGATATGTTATGTGATAGTAAATACAATGTGTTGAACCAAGAGAATTCAATCACATTAAAAGATAAAATGTTGTTTTAAATATTCCTAGTTAAGATGTTTTGAGAAATGGTATATATTCTTCCATCAAAACTAGAGTATTAAATTCTCTTCAACTATTAGACAATATATTACTCATGGTCGTTTGAGGGCATCAAGGAGTTATGTAATGATAGTTATTCGATAACTGTAGAATTCATCACCTGAGCGTTTTTTGTTGGTTAATAAAAAATATCGCAAAGTTATGATGTTACATAGTTCCTCGACTTAAGAATATCGTGGAACTTCAATATGGACACTCCACTTTGATTATAGTTAAATTATGGCCTGAAATCCATTAATCCACTATAGTTTGGTCCGAGTTGAAACATTAGAAGTAAAATACTATTCAACAGAGAATTCATCACTTCAGTTATATAAGGTTTGTATAACGACCAACTGTAGTCAACTCGAAGCCAAAATCCCTACCTAAAGTAGAATTAATGATAATAATAATCAATGAAACAAGGATTTTGTGTTTGCATAATCAATTTGAATGTGGACGTTGTAGAAATTTTGAGAAAAACATAATTCCATAAGTCTTAATGTATATAAAGTTGATGAAGAGAATTTGTGTAAACAATTATTACTATTAGGTACTATTTATAGTAGTAAAATTGCATTTTAGCAAAAGATGTGCAAGTGATAAATTCAACTAAAATGTCTTACCATTAGCTAAGGTGACTTATGAACGTTAATATTCGAATTGTTCGATATTAGTCGCTGATTGAATTTATACCTTTCAGTCGCGTAACTGTGATGATGAATACTTTGAGAAACTACATGTTAGAATCATTGCAAATGAGTTAATATTTATGAAATATTAATTATTAAATTTTATTTTATTTGATTGAGTGGCATTGGTATATATGAAAGTTATACACATGCATATCGGTATACGATATCGATGGAATATTTAAATTGCATTTAAATCGATTAATTGCTAAGTGATTTGAAAATTTTTGAGGGCCCATGTGGCGCCATCTATTTCTAATCATGCATTTTTAAGTAGGAAAGGATTTGATGGGATTTAATAATGAATCAAAGGTGGAAGGTTATAATAGCAAAAATTGGAAAGGCTTTAATGTTTCCTTTAAAACATATTTTCTTTCATCCATTAACTTATTCACTCTCCTGATAATTCATTTTCTCTCTTCTCCCCCTCCCTCCCTCTCACGGTCGAAATTCCATTGATAAAAATTCTAAAATAAATTTAATTAAGGTCAAAATAAAATAAATAAAAGGTGGTGCTCGTATTATTGCAATTTATGAAGGTGATTCAGTTGTATCCAAGAGTCTTTCTTCATTCAAGGTGTGATCTTTTTGCTTACATTTTATGGTATCCTTTTAGTATATATGTCATATATCATTAGAATAATACAGATCCCAAGTGCATACATCTTATCATGATAATATATTATGCATTGTCAATATAGTTTACACTTTATTTCTTATACAATGAATTTGTAGTGCATCTGTTGCTCCATTTATTAATTTCTATCATGATAATATGTTATGTATTTTCATTATAGTTTATATTTTACTTCCTATACAATGAATTTGTAGTGCTTATGTTGTTCAATATATTAGTTGCTATTGTTTAGAAATTAAAGCATGATGAAAAAAGGGAAAAGGTTTTTATTTTAATTTTGGTTTGAAGCTAATTGTTATTTATATTTTAAATTGAATGTATTGTTAGATCTAAACCATACTAGAAATTATTTCACAAAATAGTATGAAAGTTTCATACAAAATTTTATTATTTAGATTATCAGTTATTTTGGTTGTTATTTACCTTGTTCGATTCAAAATCAAAAATTTTTAGTGTAAAATCACAAATTTAAAGTTGAATTCCTTTCTTAGTCAAACTGTAAACATAGGAAATTGTAGGCTTTACAAATATATGTTATTTTGAATTCTAATATAGTTTATTATTATGTCCATATATATATAATTTGAAATTTATAATAGGACTTTTATGTAGAATTACAAAACTAATGTTGAACGCCTTCCCAAGTAAAAGTTTGATTTCAAATTGTTGGTTTTAGATTTCAAAACATATAAAATGGTCGAAAACGATTTTAATGCATGTGTTTAAATTCAATTATTATTTTATATATTTTAAAGTCGAACTACATACATAGATTTTGCGTACAAGTTTAAAATGTTTTGAAAACAAGCTAAGAAGATTAAAAGAATGTCAAAAGGTTCCTTTTTTACCTTTCACTAATTACCTCTTAAATGCCTTTTACTCTTTCTTTTAATGTCACTTAAATGCAACACTCCAATTTGAGTTCCTTTTTTCAAATCTATTTAAGTGTTCTGTGTTATTTATTTCATTTAATGCATAAGTAGATATTGACATACACACATATGTGCGTGTGCGTGTCTACTTATATATGTGTGTGTGTATGTATGTATATATAAATTTAAAATTTTTTGTAACAACCATTGCATATATAAATGGACAGTGTATATGTTATACATGCAAATCCCAATATCAGATATATATATATACGTTAACTTTGTACATCCTATGCCATGCTTCACTTGCACTATACACATATGAGCATATTTAATATTCTCATTATAATATGTTTATTAAAATAAATAATTAAAAATTCTTTTAGACAAAATTTATAAAATAAGAACTTATTTAAAACTAATTTTAGATTGGATCTAAAATATCTTTAGACTTCATAGACCCAAAAAATCTAAAATAGGATTTTTGTTTTGAAATTGACCCGTTTCAACCACTTCCGACTGCACCGGTTCCTATACGTCCTTCTTGAGAAAGACGATTTTAGAATACCTTGGAATATTTTTATGCTTGGAATTCTCCATACTAAAATTTTAAGGCATGATGTCTATGTACAGGGATTAGGACAATCCCAATAACCTTTTAGACCCTTATTGATCTTAATACCAAGTGTATATAAGCTGCTTCTCCAAAATCCTTCACGGACAAGTTCTTGGATAACTAAGCTTTCACTAATTTAAATAATGCAATGTCATTGCCAGTCAGTAACAAATCATCGACATATAGAACAAAGAACACTATAGCTTTTCCTTGTTCTTTCTAATATACATACGCTTATTCTATTTTTTGATAAAAACAAAATTATTTGACCACTTCATAAAAACACTTATTCCAACTTCTCGAAGCTTTTTTAAGACCAAAATTGATTCTAACAACTTGCTAGCCCTTCCCTCGCTCCTACTAACCATGAAACCCTCATGAAGCGACATGTAAACTATCGCTTTTCAATTGCTATTTAAAAATCCCATTTTCACGTCCATTTTCCATATTTCATAGTCATAGAATGCAACAAGGTCTAGCATTATCTGAATGGACTTAATCATGGTTGAAAGTGAATATGTATCAACATAATCAATACCTTGAATTCAACAAAACCATTTCACAACTAGTCTTGCTTTATAAGTCTCTACTTTTCCATATGCATTTATTTTTTCTTAAAATCTATTTGCCGATGATGGGTTTTATCTCTTCGGGTATGTCATTCAAAGTCCATACTTTGTTGTCATACTTGGAATCCATTTTAGAATTGGATTTCACAGCTTCATTCTAAAGTTTATAATCTTTACTCTGCAACGCTTGTTAAAATGTGAGATGGGTATCATCTTCTAATATGTAGTCCTCTTTCTCATCATGCATGAGAAACTTAGTGTCTCCATAGTGCGCGAGATTCCCCATTAGACCTTCAAACAAGTTATATGTTTTTGTTTATTGGTGTATTTAACTCTACGATTGGCTCAACCTCTGTGTTAGTTTCTCGCGTCTCAACTAATTCTACTACTTCACTATTAATTTCTTTTGATAGAAGTTCCTTTTCTAAAATTACATGTGTGGAAACAATATCCTTTTGTTTCTCAGTGTTACAGAAAATATATCCCCTAGAATTCTTGAGATATCTTATAAATTTACACTAGGATGATCTTGCCTCAAGTTTGTTGAGGTCAATATTCTTAACATACGCAGGAAAACCCCACACCTTCAACAAATTAAGGTGACATTTCTACTTATGCAAAATCTCATTGGCTTCTTAGGCACAAATTTATTGGGTATTAAATTCAACATATGCATTGTGGTTTCCTGTGCATATCCCCAATAGAAAAGAGGTAATTCATCCTTACTCATGGAACAAACCATATCTAATAGGGTTCGATTTATTCTTTTTGCAACACCATTGTGTTGAGAAGTATATGGTTGGGTAGCATGAGAAATAATCCATTATATTTTATGTGCCATTGGAGCACTAGCCCAAAATACTTATCTTCTTGATCTGATCGAAGTATTTTAATCTATGGTTTGTTTAATTTTCGACCTTATTTTTATATTCTTTAAATTTCTCATTGATATTGGACTTTATTATTCAAAAGATATACATATCCTGATCTTGAGAAATCACTAATGAAAGCTACAAAGTAAGAATCCATATAAATCACCATGTATGAGATATAACAGTTCATTAACTCTTTCATTGCTCCCACTAAAGGGGCGCCCAAACATTTTTACTTTAAGATATGACTCACATGTATCAAATGATTCAATCAAATGATGGTAGAAAATCTACGAGTATAGTTTGTGCAGTTATTTATCACTAATATGACCTAGTCTGCATTGCCATAGATAAATGCTATTAGTGTCAACATTAGAAGAATTATTCATGTCACATATATGATTATAATTAAGTACATAAATGCCATTATAAAAACGCCATTACAGATTTTATTTCTACTAAACATGATGTTCAAAACATTATCAACATAATGAAGAACATGTCCAATCTCAGACAATCTAATCACAGAAATTATTCCATAAAGTAAAGGTTTTCACATAATAGTAGTTACTTAAAATTAATTCTAATCCATTCAGCAAAGCCAACCGAAAGTCTCCAACCGCAGTCGCATCTGCTAGAGATCCATCAGCAACATGAAGTCTCATTTCACGCTTTGCCATATGCCGCCTGTTTCTAAGTCATTGTAACAAATTACTGCTATAAGTATTGGATCCAATATCTAAAACCCAAGATAATTTATTGATTGCAAAATAATTTTTAATCATAAATATACCTATAGGTGTAGTAGAACCATTCTCTTTCTTCCCTTTGACAAGTTTTAGGAAGTTCAGATAATTCCAATTTCATTGCGCCTTCTTGTGACAATGGTGACACTTACCCTTGTCATTAGGAGTGCTCTTATTACTCTTCTTATTAACGCGGTCTCTCTAGTTTGAACCATTCGAAGATGATGCCTTCACTTTTACAGCGAGTGATGCGCCTTGATCTTTGGATAAAGACTTAACCAATCTCAACATATTGAGCAGCTCTACAAGGCTTACACTCAACTAGTTCATACTATGGTTCAATGTGAATGGCTCAAACTACGGAGCAAGAGACCCTAGGATCAAGTCCACTTGCAACTCATTACTGTTATTCCTTGAGATGATGGTTTTGATGACAACAACCTTAGAATAGATTATAAAATATAAATACTAACAGTATAGTTAGATATATATGTATATGCAGGATTTAACCATGCAGGCACCAAGAATGAAGGCTGCACAATATAGAGATTCAAGATATCAAGATTGAAGACTCATGAATATCAAGAATATCAAGATTATCAAGATTTCAAAATTTCAAGAATAAGTAATTTTAATTAGGAATTTTGTTAAAACTCCTAGAAAAGCACTAGCATCTTAAAATCCAATTTATTCATGGAATAGAATCCACTTCGAGCCCGTTAAAGGGATGGAACCCTAAGTAGGATGGAACCTACGAAAAATATAGTGGAATATTGTTTTGTATCCGCCAACTTTTTATTCAAATGATTTTACAAAATTATCTTGTTTTCAAAATGATTTCAAAATCTTCTTTTTAAAAGAACCAAAAAACATCTATCTTTATTTTAAATACATTTAGCTTCAAAATAATCTTCATTTTCAAAATCAAATTATCCTTAGTTTTAAAACTATCTTTAATAATAATATATTTAACTTTTAATATTTATGCTTAGATTTAAATATATAATTATAGTAAAATTTTATATATTTCTCTATATTTATTTATGTATTTTATTTATAGTTAAGTATATTTATAAAAGTTTAAAATAACTTTAATATAAGATAAAAGTTATTTTCAAAGAAAAACAAACCACCAAAATTTCCTTTGGGATGTCGACATACTCAATATACCCATGTCGACATAGTGTTAGTTAATTTCAAAATTTAAATTTCAAAAGAAGTGTCTATTCGTCATATCTCTTCACGAATGGACATGGCTGTTGTTCTTCTATAAATAGGGGTTGTTTTCAATGAATTTTCATTCATATTTTCTGGTTTTCATTTCTCTTCTTCTTCCATATTTCTTTATACACATTCCTACCGTTACTCTGCCGAAATCAACATTGAGTCTAACTAGATTATCTCTGGTTTGATTCTCTATCACTATCTCAACAAGATCCTCAGTGCTGTTCAGAGTTATAGGCTTCTTTGTAATCAATTAAACGAGAAAAGGTGTGATTGTGGCCTTGGAAATCAATCAAGCGAGAAAAGGTATGATTGTAGCCTTGGAAATCAATTGGGTGAATTGTTGCCCGAGAAATCAAGCATCTCTACCCAGAGGATTGTAAATCTGAAGGGTGTACCTCGTAGTCTTGAAATCGAGGGTGTAATTGTACAATTGCTTTTGAAAGAAAATCCATACTTGTGTGTGGGACTGGATGTAGGGTAACTCCAAACCAGTATAAAATCCGGTATGTTCTTTCCTTTACTGCTTTTACTTTATTTTTGTATCTGTGTTTGATTATGTGATCATATCTGTGTCTGAATATTGCATACATTTGTGTTCAAATTAACAAAAGCTCAAAAAGACTTAATAATCCCTTAAAACACTATTCACCCCCTCTAGTGTTTATCCTAGCCTTAAGATCCGTAATCCGCATTTCTCACATTTGATATCAGAGCAAGGTTTTCAAAGTTTCATAACCTTAATTTTGAAAAGTTTTTCAAAATGGCTACCAACACTGGTACTGTTACTAACACTAGTATACCTGTCACTAGTTCATTTGTAGAAGGTCAGTCTACTTTCAGACCACCATTTTTTAATGGCAGTATCTATGCATATCGGGCATGTAGGATGTGAATATATTTACAATATATAGGATTAGACACTTAGAATATCACATAAATTGAATATTCTGAACCCACAACTGATTTTGCATAGTGGACCGCTGAGAAAAAGACTGTTGCACAAAATAATTCTAAAGCAGTGAATAATTTGTTTTATTCACTTAATAGGAATGAATTTAATTGAGTGTCAATTTGTAAGTCTGCATATGAAATAATGAAAACTTAGCAAGTTACTTACGAAAAAACAAGCAAAGTTAAACAGACCAAAATTTCCATGCTCACAAATCAGTTTCAATTATTTAAAATGAATTCTAATGAGTCTATTTCAGATATGTATAGTAAATTTCAGGATATTGTGCATTCTCTAATATCCTTGAGAAAGGAATTTTCGAAAGAAGATCAAGTCAGAAAAATTTTAAATTCTCTTACTCCAGATTGGGATCAAAAGACACTTGCGATCGATGAGGCAAATGACATCAGTACCATAAAGATAGAAGAATTAATTGGAAATCTAATGTCGTTTGAAGTCCAAAAGATTGGGAGAAGCGAAAGCAAAGCATCTGAAAAGAAATCAATGGCATTCAATGCATTTACCGATGGATCAGACTCAAATAGCGATAATGATGAAGAGATAGCCTTTATGACTAGGAATTTTCGAATACTTTTGAAATACAGAAAGATGAATAATCTCAAGAGAAACGATATAAGAACTCTAGAAATCAGAATGTAGTGCCAAACAATGTCAAATGCTTTAACTGTGATGAACCAGGCCATATCAAAAGAGACTATTCGTATGCAGATAGGGAAAAATCCTCCTATAAACAATGATTCAGTAAAGAAATGGAAGCGTGCATTAATTGCTACTCTAGACGACTCAGACTCGTCCTCAAGCGATGATGATCAGAAAAAGATAATTCAGATATATGTTTCACAGCAGTTCATGACTCTGACGAATTCAAAGAAACGGACTCAGAAAAAGGTACACATTTACAATACAATTGGTTGAAATTGCATGCTTAGAATTGGATGCTTGATTGCTTGATTGATTGATTTTGAATTGGTGTGTTATTTGAATTTTCAATTTTTACTATTATTTTATTTTTATTTTTATTTTTATTTTTATTTTTATTTTTAATAGTATTATAATATTTTATAGAATATACTATAATTTCAGAATTATTCAGATATATATATATATATACATTAAAAATAATAAGTATATATATATATATTGAAATACTTAGGAAAAATAAAACATAGAAATTCAAAGACACATGTCGACATGGTCCCTACCATGATGTCGACATGGGTATAGAATTTAAAATTCAAAATTTGAATTCAAATGGTTTCCCTCCACCTTTTCACTTCATTCAAATCTCTGAAAAGGCATCTTTTGACCAGAGAACATGTCCTTTAAGAATCGATTTATTCACTATCTTTTATTACATTTTTTCACTCTCATTTTCAAATTCAAACTCTCTCTTCAAAACTTCAAGCTCTCTACTCTCTACTCTAACGGCTTCTTCAAGTAACCCCTACACCATGAGAATTTCCAGAAAGATAAAAGAGCAACTCTTCAATGATCCGGAGGCAATAAAAGCATACATCAATTATGCTAACTTTGCAGAAGTCCATCCCGGAAGTTTGCTATATTTCAAGATTACGCTTCTTATGAAATTGATTCTCTTTTTGCAAACAATCAAATTCTTATTCTTGTTGATGCTTCTCAAAATAATTTTGTTTGCTACCCAAATCTTGTTGAATTTTCTATGCAAATTTAAACTGTGGATTTTATATTGGAAATGATGATGAAATTTGGAGTAGTGTCAATGGCACAAGAATTGTTTTGAATTATGATCTTTTGGGTACCATTCTCAATTGCAAGAGTATGGGAATTGATCTTTATAGTTTTAAAATTGATGAAAATGATCGTGTGACATTTCATTACATTTTCGAAGGAAATGATAATTTTGAATTCAAAAATCGAAACTTTCGACCAAAAGCTAGAACTGTCAATCTTCTTTTACAACATACTTTGACCCCAGTATCGGGAAATTTTAATAATCCTACCTTAAAAGTTTGCAAAGCACTTTTTGTTATTTTTGGAAATTATGATATTAATTGGGTGCAAGTTATTTTGGATGAACTTCGTCCCAAAAATCTTGAAATGGGTGAGAATATTTTGTATCATGGAATTTATCTCACTCGGATTTTTAACTATTTTGGAGTGGATTTCAAAGGAGAAGAATTTGTTTCTAGAATAGTTTTCAATCATTCCAACATTTTGCTTATGAAAATTCCATTTGTTTTTCAATCTTATGAGACTCTTGCCGAAAAGGAAGAGCGTTTGGCTCATGAGGAGATGGAAGAAGAGGAAGAGGAAGAGGAAGAGGAAGAAGGGGATGAAACGGAAATTGAAGGAGAAGAAGAAGGTGAAACTTTTTTGGAAAGCGTCGACTATCCTCATAATCTATCCAACAAAAACCTTCTCAAAAACCAAGAGACCATTGTTGAGAATCAACGGATTCTTAAACGATCCGTTAGTAAGAAGTTGGACAAAATTTCTTCCAAGATGAACAAGTTTATTTCCAAAGTCAGCAAGAAGCTTGAATTATCTTCATCGTCATCATCCTATAACTAGTTCTACCTTTTCGTATCTCGTTGTATTTATTTTGGTTTATTTTGATTTGAATGTTCGTGTAGTTCTTTATGTTTAATCGTTGTATCGTGTAATCATGAAATGAAATTGAATTCCTTTTCTGTTATCTAGCTTATCTTATCTCCAGAATAAAAGTTAGTACATTATATATATATATATATACACACACACATACACAATTATTCACAAAATCAAAATAAGCCATCAAAATTCACTACACCATGTCGACATCCCCCCTTTGACCATGTCGACATGTACTGGTCAGAAATGACATTTCATTTTGAATTTGAAATTTGAATAACTACCTTATGTCTATTCATTTGAAACGAATTTCTACACCTATATATACCTATTTCTTCCAGAATTCATCACTCAATATTATTTCTTATCTACTTTGTCTCTCATTCTTCTCACAAACTAAAATATGGCCAATCCAATTCATAATTTATTAGAGAATCTTGAAGAGACTCTTAACTCTTCCAAGAACATTCTTTCGGTCATTCTTCGAAACCAGCGACACTTAGAGTTGAGTCAAATACAGATGGTTAAAGAGCAAAAAAGGCATTTCGATGCAATATGATGGATGATTTCCTCCCTGCACAAGGATGATAACGAAGCACATCCTCCAGTCTCTCTCACTAATGATAATGAAAATTGGGATGCCATTAAAGCAGACCCTATATTTGGAGAAGAAGGATGGGTGGAAGTTCCTCGTAATGTTTGATTGGTTTGTTTGATTTGAATTGTTTGATTTGATTTGATTTGAATTGTTTGATTTGAAGTGATTTGATTTGAATTGATTTGGATTGATATTTGTGTGAAAAACATGTATAAATATGCGTTGATATTTATATGATCTTTAATTAATTATCATGTCTATCAGTATAATTATGTCTTAATCTATCTATTATATACTCCATTGTATAGTTTATTAATGCAGGTACTTTAGTCCAAGAATGAGGGGGAGTTATTTAGTTTGGAGATTATATAGTTTGGAGTTAGTTTTTTTTGTTGATGACAAAGGGGGAGTAGGATAGTTAGGCATAGATTAAGGGGGATTTATTAGAACAGAAGTAATATTTTATAAACAAAGGTTGTCATCATCAAAAAAAGGGAGATTTTTAGTCCTTAAGATGATGGTTTTGATGACAACAATCTTAGGATAGATTATAAAATATAAATACTAACAGTATAGTTTAAACACATATGTATATGCAGGATTTAACCATGCAGATACCAAGAATGAAGACTGTACAGTATAGAGATTCAAGATATCAAGATTGAAGACTCATGAGTATCAAGAATATCAAGATTATCAAGAGTTCAAGATTTCAAGAATAAGTAATTTTAATTAAGAATTTTGTTAAAACTTCTAGAAAAGCACTGGCATCTTAAAATCCAATTTATTCTTGGAATGAAATCCACTTCGAGCCCGTTGAAGGGATGGAATCCTAAGTAGGACGGAACCTACGAAAAATCTAGTGGAACATTGTTTTGTATCCGCTAACTTTTTATTCAAATGATTTTACAAAATTATCTTGTTTTCAAATTGATTTCAAAAGCTTCCTTTTAAAAGAATCAAAAAACATCTATCCTGATTTTAAATACATTTAGCCTCAAAATAATCTACATTTTCAAAATCAAATTATCCTTAGTTTTAAAACTATCTTTAATAATAATATATTTAACTTTTAATATTTATACTTAGACTTAAATATAAAATTATAGTAAAATTATATATATATTTCTCTATATTTATTTATGTATTTTAACTATAGTTAAGTATATTTATAAAAGTTTAAAATAGCTTTAATATAAGATAAAAGTTATGTTCAAAGAAAAACAAACCACCAAAATTTCCTTTGGGATGTCGACATACTCAATATACCGTATCGACATAGTGTCAGTTAATTTCAGAATTTAAATTTCAAAAGAAGTGTTTATTCGTCATATCTCTTCATGAATGGACATGGCTGTTGTTCTTCTATAAATATGGGTTGTTTTCAATGAATTTTCATTCATATTTTCTGGTTTTCATTTCTCTTCTTCTTCCACATTTCTTTGTACACATTCCTATCATTACTCTGCCGAAATAAACATTGAATCTAACTAGATTATCTCTGGTTTTATTCTCTATCAGTATCTCAACAAGATCCTCAGTGCTATTTAGAGTTATAGGCTTCTTTGTAATCAAATAAACGAGAAAAAGTGTGATTGTGGCCTTGGAAATCAATCGAGCGAGAAAAGGTGTGATTGTAGCCTGTGAAATCAATTGGGTGAACTTGTTGCCCGGGAAATCAAGTATCTCTACCCAGAGGATTGTGAATCTGGAGGGTGTACCTCGTAGCCTTCAAATCGAGGGTGTAATTGTACAATTGCCTTTGAAAGGAAATCCGTACTTATGTACGGGACTGGATGTAGGGTAACTTCGAACCAGTATAAAATCCGGTGTGTTCTTTCCTTTACTGCTTTTACTTTATTTCTTCATCTGTGTTTGATTCTGTAATCATATCTGTGTCTGAATATTTCATACATTTGTGTTCAAATCAAAAAAAATCAAAAAGATTTAATAATCCCTTAAAACACTATTCACCCCCTCTAGTGTTTATCCTCGCCTTAAGATCCATAATCCGCATTTCTCACAATTACTTATTATGACACCCAATTATGAAAGCCTATCAATATGGCCTTTCATTAATAAGATGTACTTGTCCACACTCATGCTCTTCGTCATCTTTGTGTTGAGAAATTTCTTGGTAATCTTGTGCCTTGTAGAAAAAGATTGCTCCCCTAAAAATGCTTTAAGGCAATCTAAGTTTTGATGGACATAAATGTTTTTATGTTGTCTTATTAACGGTTTGTCTAGAGTAGACAACACGTAAAACTAGGTGACTTTAAGGTCTACAACCCATTTGTTACAAGCAGTTATTAATTCAAGATTTGCATACGTAGGTTTTTCTCTTAAAGCTTTGGTTAATGATGACCACAAGCATTCGAAGGTTAGTATTATTTTGATTGCTCTAAGTGCAACATCCCTAATTTTTGATAACATTATTTTGGAGATTTAATTAGTTAAATTAAATAAAATAACGATGATATGGGGGTTGAGGTTTGAATCAAACTATAAGAAGGCCATGCTTAATTTACCTTAAATGGGCTTAAAATTGCTTTAAAATTATAAATTAAAACATGGGCATATTAGTAATTATAGCCACATTATTTTTACTCATGCCTATACACTTTCAATTACCCTTTCACATTTATTTTATTTCTCATAATCAAAACACAAATCAAACCCTAAGAGGAGTCGGCCATGAACAAGGTGGAAAAGAGGAAAATTTAATATAAAGCTAAGGATCAAAGCTAGGAAGAATTACTTAACAACAAATCTCAAATTCCTTATCATATCAAAGGTGTATAGTAATTTTAAACCATCTATATTTTATTCTAGGATTATATTTTTTGGATTCTTTGTTTTTATGATGATATGGATGATGATATGCTTGGATAATATTAAGTTTGATTTATCTTAATTCATTAAATATGAAATTATACAGTTTTAGGGAAAACCGAGAGTTTATGATTTTAAAATGCCATGGAATTTTTTTATGTTAACTAAAACATGATTTTGAAGATGGGTTTTAATTTTTTACCAAGCTATGGAAAATTTATCATAAATTTCTAACGGAAAATATGAGATAATTAGGTTTAAAATTTATTTCGAGAATTTCAGGAAGAAATGGGGTCTGGAATTTTAATATGTTTGATTACATGACGAAATTAAATTTTTGGTGATTTTAGGGATTTTTCCCAATTGATTTACTATGGAAATAAATTCTTTTAAAAGAGGGACTTTTTGCAAATGTTGGTTTTGTTAAACGTAAAGGCTTAAACGTTATATTTCTTTGATTTAGATCTGATGAAAATGCAGCAGTTTTAAATGTAAAGTATTTGAAATTTTTTTATGGAAACCAATCAAAAGTTTACAAATAGGAAAGTTGTTATAACGCAATAACTAAAAGAAGCTAAATTCCATCTTTAACATAGAAAAGTTGGTTCTGCCACAAAAAGCAGCACCTTTCGACTCTATTGACTTCGCCCCATCTCAGATGAACCCCTCCCAGTCAAAACCCACATAGTCAAAACCAGTACAAATGGTATCACTTATATTATAGGTAGTGGATTGGAGGAAAGGTGCAAGCCATTGTGTCAAAAGGAATGCTTCCGATGGGGTCAAAACCCTATTGTGTTTTCAAAAGATAAGATCTTGCCTTGTTTTTCTAAAAGCTTCCGACATAGTCGAGACATATGCTTTCGAAAAGATTTTTATAAATAGCTTTTGAAGAAGGTTTCCATGCTATGTAAAAAGTGTTAGCTTTGGAGGAGGTACCTTTCTCCTTAAATAAGAGCTTTCGAAAGGATTGGTTTCGACAAAGTCGAAACTCGACCACTAATATTCCTTTGGACTATATTGAAGCCATCAATGCATTCAAAGGGTTATCTTTGTTTTAGCCAAGCTAAACCACTTCCTAAATGCTTTCGAAAGAGGTTGAGTGTTCCAAAGGAAATTGGGTCGGAAGGGGGTTTCGAGTCTATCTTTCGAAGTTTTAATTTAGAGGTTGTTGCTTTCGACTAGATGTTTCTGAGACCATCAACTTTTCCCCAAACAATTTTGTAAGGATTTCGAAAGAGATAGTTTTATATATAACCACTTTTACCCAAAAGATGTTTTTAAAGAGTAAACTTAATGCTTTCGATAGGGGTACTTTCATTTGTTTTGAAGCTATGTTTCTAAAGATTTTAAGTAATTTTTTGATACCATTGAAAGGTATATGTTTGGTTTCGAAAGAAATTATTGAAAAAGGGTTTCAAAAGGAATATTCTTAGTGTTTTGAAAAGAGTTTTCTTTGCTTTCAAAGGAGGTTCTTTAGGGGTTTCGAAAGAGAGATGTTTTAAGGTTTTCAAAATAAATAAACCCAATCTCATTTTATAGGAAAAACCATGGCATAAATAAAGATCATTGAAATGAAGTTTTGGAAGAAGCTTTCGTTTATTCATAGGTTAAAGTGATAAACCAAGTTTTATATGAACTGATTTCAGGGATAATTAACCATAGGTTTTGGTATTACGACATTGTTATGATTGCTTCTTCATATATTTATTCACATTGTTATTAACCCCTAACGATACTTTGGAAAGGGCAGAATAACCAGCCAGATTGACCTAGTAGTGAATAGAAATTAAGAAATGTTAAAAATATTAACTACAGATATTGGCGGGGGCTATATGTTCATAGTCAGCGCATGAAAACTATGATATGATATTGGCAGCGGCCAATAGGTTTATAGTTAGCCCATGAAAACTATATCTGAATTAAGATATTGACAGTTAGTCAATAGGTTCCTAGTTATCCCTTGAAAACTAGGACAACAGAAAAGATATTGGAGTTACCAATAGGTTCTTAGTAATCCCATGAAAACTATAAAATTGGAAAGATAGTCCATAAATATTAAACAGGTTAATGGTAACCATGGAAACTATACTTGAGATAGATAGTCAGGATACATGGGATGGGTAATCTGGATTTAAATTACTTGTTTTGCATATCATCATAATGTTTTGAAATACTATGTTTTAACCATTGTGGATGTAGGAGCACAGTATATGTTTTTTTTTAAATATTTTTGGATATTAGTGGAGGGAAAACCCGTTCCGCTAAGCGGCGTGGTCTTGCTAGATATCTAAATGGTTTGAGATGGTAGATTATTATTCATACCAGGCTTTTTGCCTGACTCGGAGTCTTTGCTTTCCCCTTAAACTCTCGAGTACTCAATTGAATTTGAGTAGGTTGAGAGTTAAGATTTCCAGGTATTCTTTAGATGAATAAAGCATCCAGTGACAAGCGGGAGGCATGATAGCTACTTAGAGTTCTTTTGTTTCCACCGTGTTTGATTGTAAAGGCTAATTTTTTTTATTGCCTCATCATATACTCTAATCACCCAAGGGGGCATCTTCATAAGTCGCTCTTGACGTACTTTGTAATATATATATTTTGTCTGAACGTGGTTTGCGATCTTGGATTATGTAATAAATTTGAAATATTGTGAAATGGAATATTGACTTTATTTGATGTTTCTATTTTTTTACCATATTCATGTGTTTCTGTGTATTAATGCATCTAATTTTGTTGTATTTGGTCACTGAGGATTAATAACAATGGATGATATTAGCATTTGTAGTCATTAGTTTTGGGCCTCCAAGTAGGGGGATGTAACAAATTGAATCAGAGCATAGGTTTATGAAACTTTAAAAAGAACATAAACCTAAAAGATTTTTCAAACATAATCCAATGAGTCAGACAACAAGATTGGGATTTGGGTTAAAGCTATAGTAACGTACTTGTATTTGATATATAATTATATATATGTGTGTACGTTTTCCCTACTCTCTTAGATCGTTCTTCTGTATCCTACTAAGGCTCGTATGCAGATTTATGAGAAAGGAGATATGGAAGCAGAAAAAAAAAGAGGACATCATGGTAGATGAAGCACCACAACTAATGGAAATGCTCAACCCGCTACCAGGAGGAACCTGGGTCGATCGGCTAATGTCAATGACCAAAATATTGATGCTAAAGTGGGTGCTGGAAATCCACTAGTAGATATGAGGATGTTGCATCAGTTCTTCGTCAATATGATGCAGGCATAAGTTGCTGCTAGAGTGGTTGGAAATGTTGGAGGAGTCAATCCTATAGCTCCAGGTGAGAATAATTATGCTAAGATGAGTAGAGACTACACCCGTTTGGGTGGGAAGCCATTTATGGGGACGGAGGATGCTATTGAGTCAGAGAATTGGCTGTTGCATTGTGGGTGTATATTTGCTGATTTGGGTTTAGATGATAGACAAAGGAGAAGGTTAGCGTCTAAACAGTTACAAGGGTTAGTGCTTCATTGGTGGAAAAGTGTTACTACCCAAGTTCCGAAGGAGCAGTTGACTCGGGTGAAATTTGGGGGAAGATTTGAGCAGAAGTTTGTGATTGAGTTTGCTAAGTCAGAACCGATGAGGAAGTTTATGGATCTGGAGCAGGGTGAGATGTCGGTTGTTCAGTATGCTACTAAGTTTTAGGAGCTGTCCCGTTATGGACATAATATTTTAGACACTGACATCAGAAGGAACGAGAGGTTCATTAGGGGACCGAGGCTCGAGATTGCTAGGACATCCCTGACACATGTAGTAATTTAGTTGTGGAGATGGCCATTCCCCATGAGGGGATGCTTGCTAATTGGGTTAGAGAAAAGCCAGTGGAAGTCCAGGGTTCTTAAGGGAAGAAGAGGAAGTTCTTCAAGAAGAAGGGAGCTCAGAAGGGAGATACTGCCAATAAGGCGAAGGCTGAGTTAGTTTGCTTTAAGTGTGATAAAAAGGTTCATTATGAAAATCAATGCCAGGTGATGGGAAGAAGGCTACAACTAAGAAGAATGTGAAGTGCTTCAACTATGATCAAGTTGTGCATTATAAGAATTAGTGTCCGAAGCCAGTCAGGGCTAATAAGGGAAAGGTTTTTGCTGTTGAACCAGCTAGGCCTACCGTAGCAGATAAAGGGAAGACTATGATGAAAGGTACGCTTTTGATTCCAAGTATACCAGCTATGGTACTTTTTGATACTGGTGCATCACATTCGTTTATATCTCAGTGTTTAGTTGATAAATTAAGCTTAGAACCCACCTACCTTGTTACTTCCTTAAGAGTTGTGAATCCAGTAGGAGGGTATGTAGCTCTAGGGTTGAGATGTGACCGTTTAGAACTTGATTTGTTAGGTCATAAGTTTTGCATGCAGCTTGTACGTTATTGATTTCGTAGATTTCAGAATCATTTTGGGAATGGATTGGTTGGATAGGTATGAGGCTAGAATATTCTACCAAGATAGGGAGATATCACTAAGACATCCTGATAGTCATAACCGAGTAATATTTCTGGTGGAGAACTCTGACTGGAGTGTTTGTACTTGCTTAGTGCTATGGAGATAGGAGATGAGTTAAGTCAGGTTTGGGTAGCAAGAGAGTTTGCAGATGCCTTTGAGCCATTTACTGGACTACCACCGAAAACAGCAGTTGAGTTTTTTATAGATCTTATGCCCGGGACTGAACTTGTGAGTAGACCACCTAGTAGGATGACACCAACTACGATGAAGGAGTTGAAGGAGCAGCTAGTAGATCTTGATGGAAGGAATTTTATCAGGCCAAGAGTTTGCCTTGGGGAGCGGCCGTGGTTTTGTGAAGAAACCAGATGGATCATTGAGAATGTGTATCGATTTTCGTAAGTTGAACGAAATGACGATTAAGAATAAGTATCCTTTGCCAAGAATAGATGATCTGTTCGATTAGTTAAATGGACCCAGAGTGTTTTCCCAGTTGGACTTGGCGATAGGTTTCCATCAGTTAAGAGTGGTTGAGGACAGTATTCCTTTGACATCGTTTCAGACTAGGTATAGTTCGTATGAATGGTTAGTGATGCCATTTGGATTGACAAATGCACCTGCTTTCATTGTAGATTTAATGAAACGAGTTTTCCAAGAATACTTGGATAGTTTTGTACTAGTGTTTATAGATGACATTTTAGTATACTCTAATGATGAAAGAGAGCATGAGGTTCATCTTAGAGTGGTACTTGAGACATTGAGGAAGAATCGGCTGAAGGCGACAAGTGCCATTTTTGGAAAGCAGTGGTTAAGTTTCTGGGTCACGTAGTTTCATAAGAAGGATTGTCAGTTGAACCAGATAAGATCGAAGCGGTGAATAATTGAAAGAGACCAGAGATGGCGATGGAAATTAGAAGTTTTCTTGGACTTACTGGCTACCACCGGAGGTTCATCAAGGATTTCTCGCAGATAGCAGCATCTTTAACTAAGCTAACCAGGAAGGTAGTGAAGTTTATTTGGTCCGACAAATGTGAGGAAGCATTCCTTAAGTTAAAGCATTTGTTGACTAATGCATCAGTTTTTGTAGTTCCAAAATGAAACTAGGGGTTGATGGTATACACTGCTACATGCGGAACTGGACTAGGGGCAATGTTGATGTAGAAGGGTAAAGCTATTGCCTATACATCTAAACAACTTAGACTGCATGAAGTAAGATATCCTACTCATGATTTAGAGTTAGCTGCAGCGGTCTTTGCATTGAAGATTTGGAGACATTATCTCTTAGGAGACAGGTTTGAGCTATATATGGATCATAAGTCTTTAAGGTGTCGATTCTCTCAGAAGGAGTTGGATATAAGACAACAAAGGTGGCTGGAGATATTGACTTCTTATGTTTTTGGTATAGAGTATACACATAGGAAAGGTAATAAGGTAGCGGATGCTCTTAGTAGAAGACATCAAAATATGGTGTTAGCTATATTGGCAGAATGGAAAGATATAAAAGTTTTGGCCAGTTGTGGTGTGCAGTTAAGATCGACTGCTAGTTCTTGTCAGGGTACTGCCCGGTTGTCTTGTTTAGAAGTTTGACATGTACTGATTGAGGGGATTGCTTCTAAGCAAAAAGAGGATCCAGTGTTAGCTGAAAAGACTAGAGGGCTTGAGGTTGGAAATGAGGCCGAGGATCTAAAGGATTTTAGCCTTGATCAGATGAAAGAGAGGACGGTTGTGTGTTCCGAATATTGAGGACTCGAAGAAGGAAGTTCTTAGAAAATGTCATCGGTCCGAGATTACGTTTCATCCGGCAGAAACAAAGATATATGGGGACATGAAGAGGAGCTTCTATTAGGAAGGTATGAAGAGAGATGTTGGCTTGTGGGTCAGGTAGTACGCAAATTGTCAATAAGTGAAAGTCGAACATCAAAAACCAAGTGGGTTACTTCAGCCTTTGGAGATTCCAGTCTGGAAATGGGATTCGATATCCATGGATTTTATAAACAGGTTGCCAAGGTCAAATAGAGGAAATGAAAATATATGGGTCATGGTGGACAAATTGACCAAGAGTGCCCATTTCATTCTAGTTAAGTTAACCAGGACGACACCTGTTTTAGCTAAGTTTTCCATGAAGAACATAGTTAGACTACATGGAGTTTCTAATATTATAGTCAGTGACAGAGATGCTTTGTTCACTAGTGAGTTCTGGAAGAGTCAACAGGAAGTGATGGGTACCAAGATTAATATAAGTACTGCATATCACCCTTAGTCTGACGGACAGATAGAGAGAGTAAACAAAGTACTCGAGGATTTACTAAGAGCTTGTGTATTGGATTTTGGTGGATCTTGGGAAGATCACCTACATTTGATTGAGTTTTCCTATAATAATAGTTGCCAGACTAGCATATGAATGATGCCTTTTGAATCTTTGCATGAAGGCTATGCAAATTGCCAGCATGTTGGTTGGAGACAGGAGACAGATTGGTCTTAGGTCCAGATTTGGTTAGAGAGGTGTCAGAGAAGATCGAGTTAATTCGAGAAAGGCTGAAGGAAGCTCAATCCAGACAGCTAAGTTACACAGACAAGAGGCATAAGGACTTAGAGTTCTCAGTTGGAGATAAGGTTTTCATTAAGACCTCACCGATGAAGGGTGTGGTACGATTTGGAAAGTCAGGAAGTTAGCCCCGAGATATGTTGGACCATTCAAGGTTATAGTGAGGATTGGAAAGTTCACTTACATAGTAGAGTTACCAAGCAGTTCGAAAGGTGTCCATGATGTATTTCATGTGTCTCACCTCCGCAAGTATGTACATGACCCAAAGACTACTATTCCTCCGACAGAGTTGGAAGACTTGGTAGTAGAGCCTAATTTGACATTTGTTAGACAACTGGTTCAAGTTGTAGAGAGAGATGAGAAAAGATGGAGGTACAAGACAGTCAGGTTGGTGAAAGTTCGGTGGAGCAACAACGAGAAGGACTGTACTTAGGAGACTGAGGACATGATTAGAGATACTTATCCTGAACTGTTTTAAGGGTACGTATATATTAGATTTATTGTGATAACCCGCAAATCCATACTCCTTGAATATACACTAATCTCCATAGATTAACTCAAGATGAACAGAAATACGAATTCTCAATGTTTAAGAAAAAGAAAAAGATAGAAGAAGAGATAAGAAGATAGAAAATAGGGAGAAAAGAAAATAGAACGGAACAGAAAGAAAACAACAGAACAACATCAGAATCTCACAATTCGCAGCGGAACAACATATAATAAATAAATGAATAATCTTTAAACAAAGAACTATATCACTTATTACATTTTATACATTACATCATCATCAGAGTGTGCAACAAACAACAACAAACAGCGGAAAAAGAAATACTATATACTAGTAATACGCCATGCCATCCAGCTTGCCTCCAGCAACTCTTGAATTCCAGAATATCCTGATAAACCTTAACTCTTGACTGCCCGTGTGGAAATTTGTGGGCACCCAGAGTTTAGGAAGGAAAACAATAAACTCCGAGTCAGTCATGTGACTGGTGTGAGAACTCAAATCAGTTTATTTATCTTTAAAATCAAAATAGAAGAATATTTTTAAAGTCAATTCGCAATGCTTTTAAAAATGAGACTACCATAAGGCCTCCCGCACACACACACATGCAAACGCAGAATCAGAGGAGATTTCTCCTTATGATAGTCAAAGATGCTTGATACGCATTAAAAGAACATTTGATATTATTACTAGTGCATAGTGTAGGAAAATTCATTTCGAAAGTAAAGATATAAATCTTAGCCAACATACGACCATTATCGTATGCCTACTATAGCTACCATCCAAACAGTGGGGCGCCACCATAAGTGAATGATAGGTTCTACAACTAATACCGTACAAGATCGTATTGTTTCTTTGGATTTCCAACAAATGGTCAGGCCAATGAACTTCCCATTGCCACATGAGAACGCCTCTGGAAGGACGTCCCCGAGAACCAAACCGGATCTCTGCCAACACAAGGCCGGGTTACCCCTAACTGGGTAACTACTGACACGAGTATGCCATCCCCCGGTCCTTTGGGACCTTTAACCGAGCGCTCGTCACCAACATCACACAATCATAAATAAAGTGTTTCAACATGAGTACGTATCTGGGCTCCATACCATGATACCACCCTTTCCCAGAAAGAAATGCACATACCCTAAAGGGAGCTACCCCTCATAACCTTGCCGCATCTTTCCTGTTTTGACCATTTCGGGGTGTGAGGCTCAACGAAGTCTCGTCCACAAAGCCACGCTTTATACAAAAGCTGTGCTTTGGGTCAACAAATGATCATAGAAATGATCACAAAGATAAACGATCAAACAAATGATCCTATCACAAATGATCAACACAATGATCATTTCACAGCAACACTCAGCATGTCACATTACCAAATTGGGAATATATCGCTGATAACCTTCAACTACATAACCTCTGAGCTCGTACGTCTCAGAGAAGGGTGTTAAGCTAAGAGAATAAATTCTCCGCCACCAACAGAAATATATTTGAAAGAAATCATCTTTATATCTCAATTGTAATGTCAGACATACAATCCATACAAGTCTGTTCCGGGCTCGAACAGAACCGAAGGCACTTACAAAGAAGTCCTTGAAATCCGGATATTCACTAATCACGACCGGACTTCCCATCACATATGGAGTCTCTATACCGGGGACCAGTCGATGCGAAGACATTCGACGAGTTGTCCTTTCGCTTTCAAAAATATCCGGTCTTCAACACCGGTCATTAATGCTATCCATTACGTCGTATCACTATTCGGAATGGGTAATCCGAATAACGAGCGCAATAATTTAAAAATAAGTGTGGCATTCAAATTCAGCAAATCACAACAAATACCTATTCAAAGGTAAATATTGATAGTCGGTTATTGAACTATCAATGGATATGCACACATCACCAGATTCCAAATAATTTTCCAAATTATTCATTTCCCAAAAATATCTTTACAAGACATAATTTTCACACTTCAAAAATAAATCGATATTTATTTTTAAACAAATTCCCCTTTCTTTTATAAATTCTATAGTGAATTTACATTCCAAAATATCTATGAATAAATGATTTCAATTATTCATTTTCAATTTATCTTCAAAAAGATAAATTCTCAAAACGTTTTATTTCACATTGGGAAAACATTTCCATACTTATTTATTTATAAGTAATTCACAAGTCTTTTTATTTTCAACAATTGGAAAATATTCAATAAACTTAAATCGAAATTTAGTATATATTTCATTCTTTTAGGAAATCATTCTCTTAAACATATTTATTTGGGCCAAAACGAGTGTTGCGTAAAACATCGCTACGACAACCCAAAACCACTAGTATTGGGATTCGAAATTAAAATAGATATATAAATCCCAATACCATACAAAATATTTCCTTTCGGAAATCATTTACTATAACAACTGTGTTATAGTCCACTATTTCCTTATATTTCTCGAAAACGTCTATTTCAATAATGAATGTTGAAATATATGGTTTCGATAGTTAATACATTTTAAAACATCTTTAGATCGTTTTAATTCTATTTAAAACATCACATCCAAAACATTTTCTTTAATATATTATTCACTATTCAAAAACGTGAATATACTTGTTAACCAATTTCATCATTTCTATACATTTTGTTTTAAAGGATTATTCACTGTCTAAAGCGTGAATATAACTCCATTAACAAGTTACAACAATTAACTTATCAAAATAAGTCGTTTGCGGATTTATAAAACAATGTTTATAAATTCCATTTCTATTTATTTTATAATACTTCCTTTTATAAATCTATTTCAATTTATAACTCAATTATAAACCAAAATTCCATAAATTAATTTAAATACTTAGAATTTATTTGTTTGCAAAATCGTTCCTTTAAACTTCATAGTTATAAATCTTATAACTTATAAGATTCAATTATTTATCCAAAACCATTCTTTTAATAACTTTATAAATTTTATAAACCTACTGCTTATAAAATTCCATTTATAACTTCACCGTATAAAATTCTATAAATTTCATTCATTTATGAAATTCATTCGCAATTCATTCTAACACTTATGAAAACTCGTTTTAAAATTCAAATATTTTAATTTATAAATTATCAATTTATATATCTTTTATATAAATCAATTTATATTATTATTATTTCAAAACGTCTTTAAAGTCCTTTATGATTTCATCATTTTGATTTATAAAATAATCAAATTTCTATAAATCCTATATTTTCAACTTTTTATTATAATTTCAGAAATTCCAATTTAAACTATTTTATAAAATCATTAATCCTATATTTTCAAAAATCAACTATTAACTGTATTTCTCAAGAATCATAATTTTTATACATTAAAAATTATAACGTTTATTTGTTTAAGATGAATCAATTCCAAAAATATTTTATAAACGTATACTTTCAAAAATCACTTTAGAAATCCCTTAAAAATCAAAATCGTTATTTTTAAACTTCAAAATTGGATCCGATGATGCAACACATCAAATAGTCAATCACGACTTTTAAATATCATATGTCGATATGATAAACAATCAAATATCACAATATCTGAATCAAATAAATATTTGTGAGGAATCTAGTTGGATCCCTCCAACCTGTTTCCCTGCATCCACAGACATTAGCACAATACCAATCCCGTTTCAAGATGGGATATCGCGGTATATGGGATTTATAAAATATTATCCGCTTAATAGGCGGCGCAATAGGGTCTCATCCGCTATACAATGCGGAAAATCATCAACTGCAATATATACATATGCCAATATATATATATTGCTATATATATAGATATATCCTACTATATCTAATATCACAACCAAATAGCAATCAATAAATAACTGCAAATCCAACTTTAAATTTTTTGAGTGAGAAGTTCTCACCTTTACTTTTATTTTGCAATCCATTTCCCATCTTGACTCGATTTTCTTAATTTATACCTTGTATAAATATTTACATAATTTATTAATATTCGAACAGATCGAATAATAAATTTTGATTTGATAATTTCGTTTCATCGGTGATTTCATTTTAATAGTTAAATTAACTGATAGTTTTATTTAAACCAGTTTCTTCTTTAATAAATTTATTTAAATAAAAATTTAATTTAAGAACTAAATTTTCTTTGATACTTTTACTTAACAAAATATTAATTCTAAAACTACATTTCCTTTAAATAATTTTATGTAATCTAATTATTTAATTAAAACCAAAACTTTTCCTTTTTAAAAAATAAATTTTATTTAGACTACAAACACCTATACTTAAAAATAATAACAGTTTATATTATCATTTAAAATTCCTATATTCTTTTCTTGTCTGTTATAGACATATTTTTAAATTTTAAAACAGTTCAGTTCATTATTATTATATTTTTCTTAGGTTTAAATTAAATTAAAGTTAACTTAAATTTTAAAAACCGTTTTTAAACTTTACTATGACCTATAAATTTTCCCTTTTACCGTAAACTAAAATTTCTTTTACACGTATATATTTCATAATAAACTGTATATCTAATTTTAAATTAAAACAACCGTAAATAAATTTTCTTTTTCTTCTTACTGTAAAATGTTTACATACATATTTTATTTTCTGTTTATAACTTTAAAACTTTACATATATTTATTATTATTATTATTATTTATACATACTGTAAAACAAATTTAAAAAAAAACTTATACCTCACGCGAAATGAAGAGCACAGCCGCCCCCCCCCCCCCCCCCCAATCGAACTGCAATCGCCACCTCAGCTACCACGAAGTCAATTCCCCTATGTCGCCTCCTGCCGCGCGCTTGAAGCCCACGCGCGAACCCTATTGATCGAATTTGACCCCGCCTCCATCGCGCGCGCATACGCGGCCGCGCCTTCGAATCGCGCGCCACCCTACCATCGCGAACGCCTCCAGCTAATTACGAGCTTCTCCGCCATCATCGCCCCATGCGCGAGCCCACTTCGATCGAACACACGGCCTCAGCTTCGATTAAATTTTGAATGAGAGGGGGGAAGGGCTTTGGCCATTATTATTTTTATTTGCTGTTGATTTGAACGAAACAGAATTGAAAAGGGGGAAGGTATTTAAAAACGAACTGGGGCATGCTTTACACGATCATTGTCGTGATTTTAGGGCGTGAATTTAGGGAGAACGTGTTTAAGCAGAGAAAACGTCTTTGCATTACTTTGCCACAGTATTAATGATGGGAAGGCAAAGTACTGATGTTTGACTAAATTCAAATTTCAATTTCAATTGATTTCGATTTAAATTTCGACGCGTTTACTCAACATGTGCTCACATATCAACTCAGAAAAATACAAAATTTGAAATCCGGGAATAATTAAATATTACGGACCCAATGGAACTGGTTTCGTCGAATTCCAAGACTGTGCCTCGGAAGGCTATTTTTAAATATCGATTCAAACGATATAATTTCAAAACTGAACAATTCACTTTCAAATTCAATTCTGAAGCTTCTATAATCTTCAATATTATCAATATAATTTTATAAGCCTTTGAAATAATTTTAAATCAGCTAAAAATAGAAAATTCAAATTTTTATTCAACTCTCAATAGATTAAATTTTATAATTTAATCGCCAAATTTATTCTGAAAATTTGAAATTCAAGCCAAACCATCATTCAAATATTTAAAATTAATTAAATAATTTCAAATTAAATTGTTAAAAATTCTGGGTCGTTACATTTATATAGATAGTTACTAGTCAGATAGGCTAGTATGTTTGTTATGAGTTGTTACAGATGATTGCTATGTTTAGCGTTTAGTCCTTACTAAATTTCAAGGATGAAGTTCTTTAAGGAAGGAGCCCGTAACACCCCTAATTTTTGATAGCGTTATTCAGGAGATTTAATTAGATAAATTAAATAGAATAATGATGATAAGGGCATTGAGATTTGAATCAAACTATAAGATGGCCGTGCTTAATTTACCTTAAATGGGATTAAAATGGCTTTTAAATTATAAATTAAAACATGGGCATATTAGTAAATATAGTCACACTATTATTACTCATGACTATAGACTTTCAATTGCCTATTAACATTCATTTTATTTCTCATAATCAAAATGCAAATCAAACCCTAAGAGGAACTGGTCATTAACAAGGAGGAAAAGCGGAAAATTCAATCTAAAGCTAAGGATCAAAGCTAGGAAGGATTAATCAACAATAAATGTCAAATTCCTTATCATATCTAAGGTGAATAATAATTTTATACCATCTCTATTTTATTCTAGGATTATATGTTTTTGGATTTATGATTAAATTAATTTTATGATGATATGATGATGATATGCTTGGATTATATTATGTTTGTTTTATCTTAATTCATTTACATATGAAATTGTACTGTTTTAGGGAAAAACCGAGAGTTTATGATTTTAGAATGCCATAGAAAATTTTATGTAAAGTAAAACATGATTTTGGAGATGGGTTTTAATTTTCATAATTTCGCAAGCTATGGAAAATTTATCATAAATTTCTATAGGAAATTATGAGATAATAGGGTTTATTTTTTTTGAGAATTTCAAGAAGAAATAGGGTCTGGAATTTTAATATGTTTTATTACATGATGAAATTGAATTTTGGGTGATTTAGGGATTTTCCCAATTGATTTACTTGGGAAAATAAATAATTTTAAAAGAGGGTCTTTTTTGCAAATGTTGGTCTTATCAAACTTAAGGGCTTAAACGTTATATTTCTTCAATTTAGATCTGATGAAAATGTGGCAGTTTTAAATGTAAAGTATTTGAAAAGTTTTTATGGCAACCAATGAAAAGTTTATAAATAAGCAAGTTGTTATAAAGTAATAGCCAAAAGAATTTAAATTCCAGCCTTTAACTCAGAAAAGTTGGTTCCGCCTCAAGTAGCAGCACCTTTCGACTCCATTGACTCTGCTCCATCTCAAACGAAACCATCCCAGTCAAAACCCACATAGTCAAAACCCACATACAAGGTATCGCTTAGATGGTATGTAGTGGATCGGAGGAAAGGCGAAACCCATGTTGTCGAAAGGAATGCTTCCGATGGGGTCGAAACCCTATTTTGTTTTCAAAAGATAAGATCTTGCCTTGTTTTTCTAAAAGCTTTTGACATAGTGCAGATGTACACTTTCGAAAAGGTTTTTATAAATAGCATTCGAAGAAGGTTTCCATGCTATGTAAAAAGTGTTTGCCTTCGAAGGGGTACCTTTCTCCTTAACTAAGAGCTTCTGAAAGGATTGGTTTCGACCAACTCGAATCCCAACCGCTAATCTTCCTTTCAACTGTATTGAAGCCATCAATGCGTTCGAAGGGTTATCATTGTTTTACCTAAGCTAATCCACTTCCTAAATGCGTTTAAAAGAGGTCGAGGATTCTGAAGGCAATTGGGTCGGAAGGGGGTTTCGAATCTATCCTTCGAAGTTTTAATTTAAAGGTTATTGCTTTCGACTCGATGATTTCGACATCGTCAACTTTTCCCCAAACAATTTTGTAAGTGTTTCGAAAGAGTTACTTTTTTATGTAACCATTTTGACCCAAATGATGTTTATAAAGAGTAAACCCAATGCTTTCGAAAGGGGTACTTTCATTTGTTTCGACGCTATGTTTCCAAAGATTTTGAGTAATGTTTTGATACCATCGAAAGGTATATGTTTGGTTTCGAAAGAGCTTATTGAACAAGGGTTTCGAAAGGGATATTCATAGTGTTTCGAAAAAGAGTTTTCTTTGCTTTCGAAGGAGTTTACCCAAGTGTTTCGAAAGAGATGTTTTAAGATTTTCAAAAGAAATAACCCCGATCTCATTTTAAAAGAAAAACCATGACATAAATAAAGATTTTTGAAATGAAGTTTTGGAAGAAGCTTTCCTCGATTTATAGGTTAAAGGATTAACCAAGTTTTATATGAACTGATTTTAAGGATATTTAACCACATGTGTTAGTATTATTACATTGTTATGATTTCTTCTTCATATATTTATTCACATTGTTATTAACCCATAACAGTACTTTAGGGAAGGGCAAAATAACCAGCTAGGTTGAGCCAGTATTGAATAGAAATTTAGAAATGTTAAAAATCTTAACTAAAGAAATTGGCAGGTGCCAATAGGTTCATAGTCAGCCCATGAAAACTATGATTTGATATTGGCAACGGCCAATAGGTTTATAGTTAGCCCATGAAAACTATATTCGGATTAAGACATTGAAAGTTAGTTAATAGTTTCCTAGTTAGTCCATGAAAACTAGGACAATAGAAAAGATATTGGAGTTACCTATAGTTTTTTAGTGATCCCACGAAAACTATGAAACTGGACAGATAATTCATAAATATTAAACAGGTTAATAGTAACCCTAGAAACTATAATTGAGACAGATAGTCATAGTACATGGGATGGGTAATCAAGATTTAAACTACTTGTTTTTCTTATCATCATAATGTTTTGAAATACTATGTTTTAACTATTGTGGGTGCACGAGCACAGTATGTGGTTTTATAAATGTTTTAGGATATTAATGAGGGGAAAACCCTTTCCGTTAAGCGGCGTGGTCTCACTAGATATCTAAATGGTTAGAGATGGTAGATCATTTTTCATACCAGGCTTTTTGCCTAACTTAAAGTTTTTATTTTCCTCTTAAACACTCGGGTAATCAATAGAATTTCAATAGGTTGAGAGTTACGGTTTCTAGGTGTTCTTTTAGACGAATAAAGCTGCCGATGACGAGCAAGAGGCATGTTTGCTACTTAGAGTTCTTTTATTTCCGTCATGTTTGATTGTAATGGCTAATTTGTTTTATTTTCTTATCATATACTCTGATTATCCAAGGGGACATCTTCATCTGTCGCTCTTGATGTATTTTGCAATTAGTATATTTTGTTTGAACGTGGTCTGCACTCTGGGATTATGTAATGAATTTGAAATATTTTGAAATGGAATGTTGACTTTGTTTGCTATTTGAGAAATTTTTTCATATTCATGTGTTTCTATATATCAATGCGTCTAATATTGTCGTATTTTGTCATCAAGGATTAATAACTATGAATGACTGCAACATCCGTAGTCATTAGTTTTGGGCCTCTAAGTAGGGGAATGTTACACTAAACCAGTCTAAGTAATTATGTCTAATGAGATTGCCATTTTCTAAAAATAACTTTGGCGTGGACATTTTTTTACAAATTTAATTAAGTAGATTATGATACTTATACATAACAAATGTACTTATATTATTAGGAAGGTTAAACATTATATTTCATTTTATTAATAAGCTACCATTAGACTTTTATATTTCTCAAAATCCAAATGGAAATACAAAAGCCTTTCAACCTCTCTAGTGAGCGTTACAACTTGCATGCTATGGGATTTTGACCTTGAGGATGCTTAACAAATAATAGGCCTATATGCGATGGATTACACCATATCAGTTGTATCATACATAACTCCTAAACCTTGGTCTTTGTCCTAATCACATCTTGACTTTGAGGAAAGTTAAACAAATCTAGAGAGATTATTTACTCATACCTTATAATCCGCGATAAAATTATTATAATTCATGTACCTTAAGGAAAGCTCAACAATACATGCTTGTATCTTACATCGTCTTCTTAATATATTAATAGTAGTACATGTAACATTCTAGCTTGAGGAAAGCTCAAAAACTAAAAAGTATGCAAGTAATATACAAATATATAAATGATGGAGGACAAAATTTATATTATAGATTCATTTTTCGGACAAAAATGAGTGATCTTTGTTAGGAGAAGAGCACTCATGTAATTTTATTCTACAATTAAGATGGAGCTACCAACAAGCCTAGTAGTTAGCTCTTCCCCATAAACCTATACAAGTAAAATGTTAAAATACCTCAAGAAAAATATAGGAAAAATAAAGTGCATGAAAAGGAAAAGGAAAAAAGGAAATTAACCCGAAGCAACATAAATCGAATGATGCATTAAAGATGAGGCCTTGAGGAGCCCATATCAAGTCCTCATAGGGGAGTGAACCGTATAAATAACTGCCAAGAAGCTCTAAAGAAGTAGCAAAAGGCCCGATAGCAAAACAATACTCAGCTCATCCTGAGGATGAAGCCGCTTGACCCGAATTCCCCACTTTAGTAACTAGATCTGTAAAATCTCAGCATATAATACAAGGCTTAAACATATAAATGTATATAAGACACTTATATACATACATACATACATACACACACACACATATATATATATATATATATAAATGCAAGATGAGAAAAGGAATATAAAGGAGATAAACTAACCTATGTGTGGCAAGAATGTCAAGTGGCAATAATAGCAGACATAAGTTAGTTACCTAATAATAGAAGTGAGAGATCGTGTGTGTTCTCTGTTCGGACGGCTAAATGTCTATTAGTTAGAAAATAGCCAAACGAATTTTATAATAAAAATAACCGCAAGCGCATGGCGTACACTTGTAGTATGTAGCGAATATGGGTCGATCCGTTGGGAATTGATTAAAAATTCTATTCAATCAAATTATATCAAAGTCGAGTGAAAGTTAAGCTAGAGAATTAGAAAATTAGCTAACTGACTAGAAGAAAAGAGATGCAAATATAAGAGTTAAACGATAATTTAGAGAATAGATCCACTCCCTACATCACATAGTTCAACATATATGAAATCATGATCTCTCTTTTATGGTCACTAGTGCTTTAATTGATGTGCTTATCATAAGTATGGCAAATTTGTGCTATTGATTAGCCAACATAAACCATCAAACTATAACACACCCCTTAAACCACTTACTAACTTCAATGAAACTTGACAATGAAAATGAAAATGAAATCTGTTTTAAGTATGATCTATTAACTATTGATTAGAAATATAGACTTATAAATTTGAATTTCAAATCACTTTCTTATGCCATAATCATATTTTGATGAAGAGACATTTGCGTTGATGATTGTTTAAGCATAGCCTATTTGGTGTTAACAATATAGGCTATCAAATTCAAAGAAAAATCAACAAATAAAACACTTCATTTATCATCATTAAGCACAAAAAGAGAGCATGAATTAACAAATAGTTGAAGCTACATAATTAGAGAGCTTCATTACCCCTAAATTGAAGGGGTTTAGCCTATCATATTTGTCATTTGATTAACAAATGAAACTAGCAACATGAAAGCAAAAAAGAAAAGAAAATGAATTTGTTCCTTAAATCAAAATTTTTGGTTTTTTTAATTATATTTTTGGCTTTTTGATTAAATCATATTTAATTTAAATATATAAATAATAATTAATCAATGTATTTAATTATCGCTTTATTAATTAAAATTTATTTGTTTTAAACATTTTGACATTGAGTATATTTATAACATTTGTAGTAATATATGTATATATATCATTTATTGATTAACATCTAATTAACATACTAATTAATTTTAAAAATTTATTATTATTACCTTGAACATTTTAAGATATATATTACGTGTGAGAGTGTTTTTACATTTTTTTTAAGCAAGGCTAGCACGGTTGATTAGGCCCTCACTAAATTTATTAAACAAAAAATGGGAAAATAAGCTTAATCCCAAGAACAAGAAATAGAAAAGGAAATACGAGAGTATGACAAGAGAGAACGAAAGCTACAAACTGAAAAAGGAAAAAATAAAATAAAAAATACACAAGGGCAGCACAATACATCAAGCCCATTTCTGAGAACCCTCATACTTAGTTAAAACTCCATGCACATGCATGTTTTTATATATCCTATGATCCACTTTATTGCTCAAAACAACTACTGCTTGGCTTTTATGATAAAGAGCCCTTGCATTTCTTTCTCTCCAAATTTCAATAATATTTTTTTAAGACCAGTAGCAAATCCAAAGTGTTTTGATTTCTCTATCTTGTATCTTTATAAATCCTTATCCTTTCCTTGGCACTACTATAAGTAGGCTGTTGCATGTTACCTTGCTTAACACCTTACTCCATAATTCGAAGATGAATTTACAGTTGAAAAACAAGTGCATGATTTGTTATGCATGATTACAGCAAAAAGGACAGAGACTTGCAACATCTATGACTTTGAGCTGGAGATTTGTCATAGTATGCAAATCATTCCATAACACCTTCCTGAGTAGAAAATTTCCCCTCTTAGAGTACTAAATGTTCCACACTCTTGTATCCGGCAAGAATCTAGATTGTGGAATTGTCCCGACAATTTGTCACCTTCAATTAAATTCCAAACTGGTCTAACCCTGAAGAGTGTTTTAAATTGATTATGTAACTTTTAATTAATTATTTAATTAATATAATTAATTAAAATGAAATTTCAAAAATTATTTTATTACTTTCATAACAATTTTTGAATATATTTTAGAACATTTAAAAAATATTATTCATATTTTAAACTTAACTTTTAAATTTAAAATATTATTTAAGTTTTCACAATAGATTTTGAAATTGCCCAAGACCAAAATTCAACTCTTGCCTCATATTAGGGAAAACATTTAGGCTTAATTCGTCCTACGGGTCAGGCCAGTAGCCAGTAAGAGCAGAGAACTTGATTATCCAAATTCAACCTTACACACTACCTTTTAGACACCTTACTAAATGGGTAGGATTTAACAAGTCAGCCATAATACTGTTAATTTAGACCCTTAAAGTATAGGGTATGGTACCATTGAAAAAACTAGACCGAGTCACAGTGGGTTAAATGGGTAAATTAAAAAAAAAAATACCATTTTTGATCCTTGTTTAGCCTATGAAGTCTTAATTGTTTTAGATCAAATCTAAAATATTTCAAATAAATTTTTTATTTTATTTTATTGTTTATATAAAAGGTTTTATTTCGTTTATATAAGTTATGATATATAAGTGTTTCATATATATATATTTATATGTGTATAACACATGTGCAACACATAAGAAGTGTACATGGCTAATGTGATCGTTTATAAGTGCTGAGATTTACATTGCAACATATACATTTTCCCTTTATATGTACACTTGTTGTCCATAGTTTTGTTTAATTACTACGTGCATGTATGTATAAAATATTAATTATAATTGTTTTACTTATTTAAAATATTTTGACTAATTCAAAATAGTTTGAATTGATATCTAAAATATCTTGTGCTAGTTTAAAACAAGTAGAACTTGGTAGACATCTATTTTAAGTATAAATTCGAATTTCAAAATATTATTTAGATGTATGTAAATATATATAATGGAAATATCTATTTGCATCTCATTCGTTCACTTTTCTTTTTTAATGGGGACCTTACCATGTCCATTAATACTTCCCTCTCCTACCAATTCAAACCCATGCCTACTGTACTCCTCTTCTGCTCCACCTTGCCTCTCCTTGTCCGTTCCTGAGCTCCCTGCTCCTGACCTGCTGCCCTCTTCTTCTTCTTCTTCTTCTCTTTACCCATCCTTCCTCTTCCTTCTTGTTCTCTCGTAGCTGCCCACTCCACTATACTTCCTTTTGTCCCCCCTTTTGTCTTTACCTCTTCCTCCCCTGCTTGGTCATCCCTCTTCAGAACCAAACCAAGCAACGCTGGTCATTTCTCTCCATGTGACATTCCCCTACATTTTGATGGTGCTGCTCTGGTGCCAACACCTGATGTAATACAAGAAGCTAATGCTTTATGGAAGGAAAACCTTGTTGTTTCTTCCTAGATAAGCCTCTCTCCAACTCAACTGTCATCAACTTCTTGAAAAAGAAGTGAAAAATTAAGGGCTCGATTTTTGTCAATTTTGATGGCTTTCTCTTCTTATTCAAACTCTCTAGTGAAGAAGATAGGAAAAGGATAATTGAGTCTGACCCTATAATTATATGCAACAAAATAAGCAATATTCCCTTATATGCTTGGTCACATATAGGAATTAATTGGCTTCCACAAGAATTGGGAAATTTCTTTGTATGGATGAATCAACTAAGAGAGTTGGAAAAGTTAATTGATATGAATGTTTGATTTTTTGTACATGTAACAGAGAGAGTTTTATTATTTGTGATATTCAGATACAAGAGAATGAATTCAAAAGTTACATTACAACGTTTAAACTGAAAGTAATATATATACAAATGTGTTGGGCCTGAATGCATTAGCCCATGATCCAAAATAGATCTGAAAAGTGATGGAGCCGTTGGATGCATTGTGTAGCTCAGATGCAAAGACAGGTGGAGATGCGGATTGATCCAGAAACAAAGATCAGGAAACACACACTTTTCTTAACTCCCCCCTTCAAACCCAAACCCTAACTAGGGTTTGCTGAAGAAAGAAAAGATAATGGAGGCTCCTTTTTTTTTCTCGGGTGAAATCTGATACGAGAAAAGAAGAGATAGCCTCCATCTGCGAAGTATATAATTATTCTGGAATGAAGATAGCCCTTTGAGATCACTTACTAGGATCGACTTCAACAACATTAAGCTCTTCACTCAATTTTGTGAAATTTGATTTTGACAGTGGCTTTGTAAGTATATCTGCCTTTTGATGTTGCGATGGTATGTATCCAATCCCTAACTTCTCCTTAATTACTTGTTCTCTGATAAAGTAGAGATCTAGTTCAATATGCTTGGTCTTCGAATGAAGGACTAGATTGGAAGTTAGTGATATAGCACTAACATTATCGCACCAAATTGTTGCTTTTTTATCTGACTTGATATTAAGTTCACTTAACAGTGACTCTAACCACATAACTTCAGCTGCTGCACTTGCCACGCACCTAAATTCTGCTTCTGTACTTGATCTTGACACTGTGCTTTGTTTTCTTGCACTCCATGAAACGGGATTTTTGCCTAAATAAATGCAATAACATGATGTTGATTTTCTATCATCAGTATCTGTACCCCAGTCTGCATCTGCATAAGCATTTATATTGAGTGTGTGGCTGGATTTTAAGACGAGACTGTGTTTTATAGTTCCTTTGAGATATCTGAGTATTCTCTTAACAGCTTTCCAATGATTATCCAAAGGATTTTGCATATATTGGCTGACTTTATTAACACAAAATGATATGTCTGGCCTTGTTATAGTCACATATTGAAGTGCACCCACTATACTCCTGTATTGCTTTTGATTTTGAATTGCTTCACCCTTATATCTTGATAGTTGATGATTTGTAATCATTGGAGTTGGCAGAGAATTTGCTTTGTCCATGTTAGCTCTTTGTAATATTTCTGCAATGTACTTCCTTTGGTTGAGATGTATTTCTGATTTTGAGGTTCTTTGAACTTCAATTCCTAAAAAATAATTTAGATCACCCAGATCTTTAATTGAAAATTCTGAGTTGAGCATTGTAGTGATTTTTTCAATTTCTTGCACACTGCTTCCTGTAATCACAAAATCATCAACATAAATTAGGATATAAGTGGTGGCAATATCATTAATTTTAGTAAATATGGAGTTGTCAGATTTTAATGGTTTGTAGCCATATTTCATCAGAGTTGTCTTGAGCTTATCAAACCAAACTCTTGGAGCTTGCTTTAAGCCATAAATTGCTTTATTGAGTTTGCACACTTGTTGCTTGTTAGATTTCTGTGTGAACCCTTCTGGTTGCTCCATAAATACTTCTTTCTGTAAATTACCATTGAGAAAAGCATTATTAACATCTAATTGTTTGATGCTCCAATTTCTACTTAAAGCAATGGTTAGGATAACCCTAATTGAGGATGGTTTCACAACAGGAGAAAAAGTCTCTGAAAAATCAAATCCATGCTACTGTGAATATCCCTTAGCAACTAACCTTGCTTTATATTTAGAAATTGAACCATCTACATTTTTCTTTAATTTAAAAATCCATCTGCACCCAATTATATTTTTGTTTTCTGGTTTCTCAACTAGATCCCAAGTTTTTTTCATAATTAAAGCATTGTACTCTTCCTGCATAGCAGCTCTCCAATTATTATTTTGAGCAGCTTCTATGTAGGAGGAGGGTTCTTCCTGAACAACTGTGTTGTTCACAATTTTTGGTTTATATATACCACACTTTGCTCTAGTTAACATTGGGTGAACATTGATGTTATCTCTGATAATGTTATCAGAGTTGTTGTTGCTGCAGCTTATAGTATTATCATTGATGACTTGATCATGACTTGGACTGAAAGTTTCTTGACTTTGAGTATCCTGATTGTCACTAATGTCTTTATTAGCAGCTTGTGCTTGACTTGATTCTTTGCCAGCCATAGTGTGTTGAGAACATGTGATGGTCTCATCCCTTAGTGGCTGAACTGAGGGCTGCATCTCAATCTCTTCAGGTAGATCAGGAATCATGAATCTTGGATTCCTTACTTTTTCAGTAGTTTTAATTTCTGCACTACTGTATGGGAATATCTGCTCATTGAATCTTACATGTCTAGATATATATATTTTCCCTTTGTTATCTAAGCACCTATACCCCTTCTGTTTATTGCTATATCCTAAGAGTGTGCAGGAAGTAGATCTAAAATCTAATTTGTGTGTATTGTAGGACCTTAAACAAGGAAAACATTGACACCCAAATACTCTTAAATGCTCATAATCTGGTTTAACTTTAGTTAACACTTCTTGGGGACACTTGAATTGAAGTATTTTTGTGGGCAATATATTTATCAAGTGCACAGCAGTGTTAAATGCTTCTGGCCAAAACTTTAGAGGCATTGGAGCTTGTGCCAGTAAAGTTAACCCAGTTTCTACAATATGTCTATGTTTTCTTTCAATAATTCCATTTTGTTCAGAGGTGTATGGACATGTGATCCTATGATTAATGCCTTTCTTTTCAAAATAAGTTTTTAAAGACAAAAATTCTTTTCCACCATTTGACTGAAATGTACACACCTTGTTTCCAGTCATGTTTTCAACCTTATTGATGAATTGTATTGTTATGTTACTAGTTTCAGACTTTGACTTTAGCATATATATCCAAACAAATCTTGAATAAGCATCTATAAAAGATATGTAATATTTGTAACCATAATCTGAACTGATAGGTGCTGGCCCCCATAGATCACTAGCAATTAATTCATGGGGTCTTGTGGAACACGTGTGTGAATCTGGAAATGCTAATTTATGACTCTTTCCCAATTGGCAAGAAGTGCAAAAGTAAGAATCAGGATTATCACTAGAAGAAATTTTATTATTACTTATAATTTGTTTAACAATTTTTATACTGGGATGTCCCAGTTTGCGATGGCACAATTCATACTTACTACAATCTTTAGTATTATTGTCAATATTCAATACATGAGTATTTTCCCTATTCCCAGAAATTTTTGAATTTGAAAAATCAAATCTGTACAGTCCATTGTTTTCTTTACCTTGCAAGACAATTTCTTGTGTTAGTATATCTTTAACTATGCATGTATCAGGATAAAATTCAAAGTAGACTTTATTATCTTTTGCAAATTGGGAAACACTCATTAGATTTTTTTTTAATTGAGGGAACCCTCAGCAAGTTTTTCAAAAGAAGTTGTTTGGGTCCATGTAAACTAGCATTTCCAGTGTGTGTAATGTGTACTGCTTTACCATTACCAACAAAAAGATTTTGTGTACCTTTGTATTCTCTGTTTCCCAAGTTCAGATTATTGAGATTGTTGGTCACATGATTAGTAGCCCCTGAGTCTGGGTACCAGCAGTCTTTACCAGCATCATCATTTGTTGTAGTTTCAGTGTTTAGAATTTCTGCCTGAGTTGTGCTATTGTCTTTTGCAACAGTGACTAGGTTTACATTTGAACTGCTACCTTTTTGTGAGGGAATGTAATTTTTGTTGAATCTGAAGTAGCATTTATTTGCTCCATGACCATACTTCTCACATATCTGGCACCTTATTTTGTTGTTGTTGCTTCTGCCCCCTCTTCTTCCTCTTCCTGTTGATCCACCTCTTTGAAAGTTATTGTATTGTCCTTTGTTATTTGAATTTTGTTTACCTTTGTTGAAAGTGTAGTTAACTGAAATATCTGTGCTCATACTTTTGTTGTGTTCTATTCTACCCTCATGAGAGAGAAGGGTAGAGTATACAAACTGTAAGGGTGGTGTTGGCTCCATAGTGGAGATGATAGCCACAACAGCTTCATATTCATTATCCAAACCACTGATTATATGTAGAACCTGTTCAGATTCAGGAACTTTGCGCCCTGCAGTAGCTAGTTGGTCACATAGATTTTTGACTTTAAGCAAGTATTCATTCATTGTCATGTCATTCTTTTTGATACTCTGCAATTGTCTTTTGTGATGCATGATCCTTGCTAAAGATTGTGAAGAGAAATTTCTTTCAATTGTTGACCAAACTTCTTGAGCAGTTTTGCATCCAATGAGTTGAGGCAGAATAGATGCACTTATGGATGACATCATCCATGCACAAACAAGGCTATCTTGCCTTGGTGTGCAGTGTATTCTTGATTAGGCACCAGTTTGTCTTCATTATCTTTAACAAATTTTGGTGGTGTGATTCTTGTACCAAGAATGTAATCTTCTAACCCATATCCTCTAATTGATGTTTCTATTTGTAATTTCTAGAGCAGGAAATTTGATTCATCCAACTGAATGGATATCATCTGGCTCTGGGGTTTGATGATTGCCTTCATCAGATCATTTATTGGATCAGATTGTGGTTGGCTTTGAGAAACTCTTGAGCTTGAGAATTGTGGGCTTGCAGCATCATCCTGATTGGCCATGATGAATATACAGATTGTGAAATCTACAGAAAAGGGTATGTAAATTCCTGTCTAGAGCTTACTTTGAATTGAGAGTTTTCAAGAAATTTCCTGTGTTGAATCTTGATGGTATTTTGAGAACTTAAATCATGATTTTCTTGAAGATCTTGATCGGTTTGCTCTTTAAGTACGGAATTTCGCTTTCTTTGGTAAACTGATGCAGCCAGATTAAGATTCTGGCGAGGCACTGCTTATTGAAGAACAGCTACAACTCTCAAATGAAGGAATACTGAATTCTTGATGGGAGGAGTCCACATGATGAGATATTTCTGATGGACTTACTGATATGATCAAATGCAGTTAGCATATGCCATGCTCCAATACCAAGTTGGAAAAGTTAATTGATATGAATGTTTGATTTGTTGTATATGTAACAGAGAGAGTTTTATTATTTGTGATATTCAGATACAAGAGAATGAATTCAAAAGTTACATTACAACGTTTAAACTGAAAGTAATATATATACAAATGTGTTGGGCCTGAATGCATCAGCCCATGATCCAAAATAGATCTGAAAAGTGATGGAGCCGTTGGATGCATTGTGTGGCTCAGATGCAAAGACAGGTGGAGATGCGGATTGATCCAGAAACAAAGATGAGGAAACACACACTTTTCTTAACTAAGAGACTTGCATGTATATCCTAGGCTAAATGTATGGTAGAGATTAGTCTTGATCATGAACTCCCTGATAACTTATCTGTCAAACTGCTTGATCGTTTTGATCAGCAAGTCCAAGTCAGATACCTTTGGAAACCAGAAGTATGCACTACTTGTAAATAAATTAGGCACAAACTGGAAAAATGTTTGACACATAAGAAGTCAGTTGAAAACAAGTTTGTGTAGGAAGAAAAGGAAGTGGAAGACAACAAAGCCCATAAATCTGATGAAGTAGTTGTTACAAAATGTGTTAGAAAGAAACAGACTTGGCAGAGAGTTTAAAGTAATAAAAGTAAGAGAAAGAATGCTAATACAGTTCAACAAGTGAAGGAAACCAATGATGCAGTATTAGTGAATGTGGATAAAAGTGTTTTGATTAAGAAAGATAATAAATACAAGGAAGGGAAGGAAAAAAATGGCACTATAGGCTTGAATCAAACCGAGGTAATGGAACTGAGCGGAAATAAGCACTTTATGCTTCATGGAAATGATGTTCTTGAACATGAGGACATGATAGATAATGAATTGGAGGTGGAAGTGGTCAAAAATGCTAAAGAAAGTAAAAGAGATGCAATAAACAGTGGGTTAAGTAGTTTTAACATGAAATGTAGCCGTGCTACAACAGTGTCTGCTGTGCATGTGCACACTAATAAAAAAAGTGATCCTTCAGAAGAACAATTGAACAATATGAAAAAGCATGAAGTAAACCTCTCTGTTGCCCGAGTCAGCCCTGTTATCTTTCCTACATCTCCCAATGCTAATTGAACAACATGACAGAGCCCGAAGTAAACCTCTCTGTTGCCCAAGTCAGCCCTGTTATCTTGCCTACATCTCCCAATGCTCTAGACATATTATCCTAGCCTAAAGTAAATCACACAAATTCTCGAGACAAATCTGATAGCATGCTCTTCCCTACTTTTGAGTCTGACTGGTGCAACTCACTTCAGAAGCAGTTAACCAACTTGATTTTCTCCAACCATGATCATGAAAGCAACCCAAAAACCAACCTATCACCAAAAAACAAAGCTAAACCAATTACCTATACCTTCTCCATCAATATACCTGGTTGGGTATCCCCTGTGAAACATTCTAAGAAAAATTGTAGATACACAACTCAAAACAAACACTAATGCCACAAATACAATTACTCAGGAAACTATAACAATTTCATATCCTCAAAACACCATTCCCTGTAGCTCTGAATCAAGAAGAATAACACGCTCTCTTTCTTCACAGAGCACCAAAGATGGCTTACCCCTTTGTTTATAATTTAATCAATGAATTTAAAACTTGCAGCATGGAATACGCATGATGATCACAGTAATATTAAACTCGATCAAGCTAGAAACTTAATCCATACCCATGAACTTTGTCTACTTGCCATTCTTGAAACCAAGCTCAACACTACCTTGACCGACAAAGTAGCTAGCTACATCATACCTAATGGACTTTGATATAGAATCTTGCAGACGCCCCTTATGGCAGAATTATAGTCCTCTTTGACCCCAATCTTTTATCTGTTTCTACCATCCTTTCCAATAGGCAATGTATCCACCTTCATATCAATTCTGTTCGCCCTCCCTTCTCTTTTTATGTGATATCCCGAAAATTTGGCAATATAAATTTAATAATCTGTGTTAAAAATTAAATTGATTTGATAATTTTTCATAATAAAATTTTGAATTGATTTAATATTCTCCTTTTATAAATATTTAAATGAGTAGATTTTATCTTTTTAAAGCTAACAAATTATTTCTATTTATAATATATATATAATTGTATATATTGTAAATTGATAAACTTTGATTTGGAATTTAGTAAATGAATCAATTTTCTAATTCTAATTTATTTTGGAAAATTGGAAATTTTGATTTAAATTTAACATTTAACTTTTCAAAGCAATTTAAATAAATACCTATATGGTTTGTAAATATTAAAGGAAAATCTTGTTTGTTTAAAATTTATATTTTAATTAGCTTAAATATGAATTTAAATTAGATTAACATAAAAGATTAGTTTTATTTTTTTTAAATATTGCTTGAAATTTTATATAAGAATTTAAAATACAATTTACAAATGTTCTTAATATATTGAGTAACTGAAGTAATTTATAATCTCTCTTATAAATTATTTAATATTGTTTAAATTTGTTATTTTGAGATAATAATTATAATACTTAGTTTTTCATAAACATAAATAGATTTGTAAGAAATAGGATTTGTTATTTTTAAAATTTAATGGTAACTATATATGCATATATATATAACTTGGTTTTTAAATTAATTTAAAATTTGAATTTAATGTTTTAAATTTAAAAGAATAAATACTTAATTTTTTTTAAATAAGCTTTTATTTATAAATTTTTTTGTTTCATTTCTCTTTAAATAAAAAAGGAAATTTATATATACATAAGGAATAAAATAAGTTAAATTTTTTTATAAACAATTTAAATTAAAATAAAAATACTTAAATTACAAGTTTAAATTTCTTAAGAGACTTATATGACATGTGTAAGGCATAAATTAAATAAGGTGACAAATATTAAAACTAAGAAACAAGTGTAATATTTAAACTTTCTTTTTCTTTTATTTTAATTAAATCAAAAATTTTCTTATATAAAAACATTGCCCCTCATTCTCATATTCTTTTCTATTCTTTTTCAAAACCTTAAGAAAATCTTCAGCCAAGAAATCTGTAATCAATATTCTAACCAAAATCTAAATTTCTTGTTTATCTTCTTCAAATCAGTAAATCTGTCCAAACAAAATCTATTTTCCCCTCAAAAAATAAATCTAAAACCAAATAAAAACCAATGTTTCCTCTAAACCAAAAGCTACCTGAATCTTCTTCAAAACTGTCTGAATATTTCTTCAAAATTGAAGTGCAAACCAAAATATAACCTGATCATCAATTCTGTAATTCATCAACCTGAAATCATTTGCAACTCTAAAAACCTACATGCAACTACAAAGCTCAATCCAAAAGCCTGCATTTTTTCTTTTTCTGGAAAAAGCATGCAATTGTAATCAGGCAAAGCATTGTAAAAAAAAACAAGAAGCAACTTGAAGTTTTTAAAGCGTACATGAAATTGTTAAATCTGGAAAACACAAAGTACTGCAGCAACTTGAAGCTTTCAAATTTAAGCACCTTTCAGGTTAAAGTTTTCAAGGCTCTGCTCATAAAAAATTGCTGGTGAGTAACATTTTATATTAACTAAACTTATGTATAAATTAGTTGCTTATTTACTCTGGAAATAAGTGTGTGTGCATGCTCTTTATAAGTTCATTACTGAATGTATGTAGTTCTGCATGTTACCGTGAATTCATTTTTCTGTACTTAACTTCCAGATTTAAGAATTGCTTAAGAATATCCATTTCATTTGATTTAATATGTGTTAAGATTAAGGATTCAATAAAAAAAATGGTTATGTAATATAAGTTAAGTTTAAATTTTATTTAATATAAGAAAATTCTGTATTTTCACTGGAAACTCATTAATAACAGAACAATTTGTATGTAAGTAGGAATTTGATCTTACAGATTCATTAATCCAAAAGTATAAATTGATTTCTTAATCTAATGTTTGAATTTTAAAACTAAAATTAGAAATTTAGTTTGAATTTGATTGGGCATTACTAGTTTAATCAAAGATAGTATTTGGTATGATTTTGTCGATCTAGTGGTCGGGGTGGCCAGCGACTTCTCTGGTTGATGGAGTTATGATCGTAGATTCAGGGAAAAATGGTAGTAGGTGGATCAAAGCTTTGGGGCGATTGTGATTTTGAATCAAAGATTTAAACCCTAGTTTCTGTTCATCAGAAAAATTTGGTCGACACAAACCCTATGAATGATCGAGTTCACCCAAATTGAGGGGATTGATGGTGGGTTGCTTGTCGAAGGTGATGGTGAAAGGTCAGGATCTCTGGTGGCCGAAATCCTGAGTTTGTGGCGTTTCCTGGTTTCGACATTGCTACAGTTTTGGTGCTCGAGGCTTGTTTTTGATTTTGTGTTTCTACAATCGATTTGATGGTCGGAATTTTGTTGGAGGATGGTCGCTGACTTGCGAGTGTCATTGCGAAAGGTCGGAAATGGTTGCAGCGGTGGTGCAGGTGCACGGTGATCGTGTTGTGTCAGCTATGGTTTTGGGGAAGATGTTATTCGAGTTTGTTCGGGTTGAATCGTCTTTCTGCTCGAAGCAGGGGTGTGTTGGACTCGAAGTAGATGTTGAGTGGGCTCGAGTGTAGGAGTGTTACAGGTTTATGTGTAAACCTGATAGTACTGTAAAATTTGAATGTATTCAAATGAATGTGTTACTCGAGTTACTCGAGTTGTTTTTGAGTTTTGTTCGGGTTAGTTTTATTTAGATTAGAAACTTGTCTTGTTTTCAAAATTCAAACTGAATTTTAAAAGTATAAAGCAGGATTTAAAATGAGTTTTAAATCTAATTTTTAAATTATGAATTCAAGTTTTAATCTGAATCATAGTTGGAAATGAATAAGTTTTTAAAATTCAAATTTGTTTAAAATACTTTAAAGGGGTTTATTGTTTAAAAATGTTTTTAAAGAAATTTGAATTTAAATTGGAAATTGAAAGTAAAGAAATGTTTTAAACAAAGTTTAAACTGATTCGAATCTGAATTTGAGTCTTTGGTTTAAAATAAATTTAAGTTTTATAAATTAAGTGTTTAACAATTTTGAATGATAAAGAAAATTTAAATGTTTGAATTTAAAAAGGAATTTGTTTTAAACTCTTGTAAAATTTCATTTATAAGAAAAGTATTATTTATCATGTAAATTTAAAGGTTTTAAATTGATTTTAAAACTTGTTAAAGTTAAATTATAATTTAATGATTTGTTATGCATTTAATTATTAGGGTAACTAAATGAATAATTAATTTATTTAATAAATTAATGAAATAGATAATTACTCAAAGTAATTAAGGGTTTAATCTTAAAAGTTTAAGATTAATTATTCTTAGAATAATTAACTTGTAATTTAAGATTCATTAATTAAATAAGATTTGATTTTTAATTAATGATTAGTAATTATTAATCAAGTAATAAAGGATTAATTAGGTTACAGTTAATACTTAATTAATTAAATAATTGAGGGTTAATTAATGGGTTATTAATGATTAATTAATTTGTAATTAATAACGATTTAAAATAAGTTAATTATTTTAGAAAAATAATTAATGAATTGTTAATAGTTAATGATGGTCATTAACTAAGGATTATTTAATAATTAATTAATATGATTAATTTTTAATAATTAATTAGATTAATTAATTTAAAGATAATCATTTGTGTAAATTGTTAAGTATAATTACTTATGGAAGTAATTAAGGAATTAATTACTTATTGTAATTAATTGAGTTTAATTTGATTAGATTAAGTTAATTAATTCAGTTTAATTAATTTAGAATAATCATTTGATGATTTATGAAGTATAATTTCTTAATGTAATTAAATGAGGGGAAATTACTTAGAGAAGTAATTAATGGGTAATTACTGGATGTAATTAATTGAAGTGATTCGAGGATGAAAGTAATTTGAGTATATTTACTTTGTGAATTAATCAAGCGATTAATTGGAGATATTTAATTAAGAAGTAATTAATTTATTTTGTGAAGTAATTAAGAGTAGTTTATTACTGAATGGGGTTATTCAAGGGTGATTAACAATTATGGTTTAAATAAAGATTAATTACGTAATGTAATTAATTTAAATAGAAAATGTAATTAGAATCATTAATTATTATAATTAATGAAGTAATTAAAAATGGATTTATTTAGAAATAATTAATAAATGAAGGGATTAATTAATTATAGATAATTAATTTATGAGGTAATTAAAGATCAATTACTGTATTTGGTTAAGTATAATTAATTTGAGAAATTAATTAGTGGATAATTACTTGAATGTAATTAAAGGTTAATTAATCAGGGATGATTAATTAAAATGAATAATTGGTTGATGATTAATTAATTGATTGATAATTAATTAATAGTGATGTAAGCAAGTTTGGTAATGATGAAGTAATTAATTTATTTTATTTTAAATTAATTGTAAATGTTGTAATTAATTTAGTTCATTTTAAATTAATTATATTTGGTGTGATTATTAATCATTGCTTATATGGATGGATGATATGGATTGCCTTGAATAGTTTGAATCTTAGATATGAGATAAGTAATGTTGAGTGATATGGATGCATTGGTTGCATTGTGATGATGATTTGGATTACCTTTTGATAATGATAATATAGATTATCTTTTGTGATGATAATGTTGATTATCTATTGAGATATGTGAACTATCTATCTGTGTGTATATAGATAATTGTATTGAATTGTTTTAAACCTTTAAAATAACTTGGCCTTAAAAGATATGCTTTGGATTTCGATGAGACCGGGATCGGGTTTCCATATTTGGATATCCGAAAACCACATCGATCCAAATTAACGATAGGTCGTGAATCTCATGTGAAGAGTGAAGACTCGAGGTGTAAGGACTATTCGTCAGTATAACTCTGAGGGTGATTCTGAGATGAGTTTGACGGGGTAGTACTTTCATATTCGAGATAAAAATTCGGAGTGCAAGGGTTATCGTCGTTAAATTTGAGGGTGATTCCAAAATGAGTGTAACGAGATAATGCCTTCAGTTTCGTTCGAACCCGGAACGAACTTGTATGGATTGAATGCTTTCAGAACATCGTCAGATGGATGATGAGCATTCTAAGAGATGTGTTCTCTAAAGGTAATCGTACCCTCAAGCCTCATCAACTGGGAATGGCTAAAACAGGGGAGGTGCAGCAAGGCTAAGTGGGTCATGCCCAAGTAGGACTAGATTTTCCCCTGTATAGAGGTCCCTTTTTATTTCGACTGTGTGGGCGGTTGGAACGTAAGCCAACTGCGGGGTTGTCTTGTTCGGGACTGTCCGGTAAGGGATGGTTCCGGTCCTGTATTGCAGGGGATTGGGAGTGATCCTCGATACGTTGATCTAGGCCACGTACTGTGACGGGCGGTACCCCGGTAGCCCTGCCAATGATGGAATCCAAAATCAAATAAGTGCCAACGGTTTTGATTGTATTACCCACTTTTGTGTCTATTAGCTGGAATTTAATAATGTAACAATTTCGGCTATTTTCTATTTACTTGAAAACCCTAGACCAATTATAATATCACTGGATTTCCTATCAAATGTTTTGGTTAGCGTAAGGTAAATTTTTTCTATGTTTATGTGTGGGAAGTCTTACGTGATACCTTTCTTTTCTAAGGTATTTCAAAGTTAAGCAACTTTAACCTTTTACTCACACCAGACCCATGTCTGACCCGGAGTTTTTTTGTTTTCTTAAACTCTTGGGTACTCAAATTTTTACGAGTAGCCAAGGGATTCAGGTTAGCTTCGACGAATTATGGTGGAGCAATGGAGCAGGAGGCTTCGGCGTTAGATATATAGTTTCCACTGTGTGTTCTCTGTGTTGGTATCTCTTTCTCGTATTGTATTGAGTTGTATAACTAGACATGTGTTTATAACTATCTAGTATGAGATGTATATGTTGTGTAACTCTGATTAGTGTTGTATACTATGTAATATTTATGTTATTAATATAATTTATTCGTTCCGCTTTTGAGATTCTGATGTTGATTCTTCTTTCTTCTCTTTCTTTTCTCTTTTCTATCCCTTTCTATCTTCAAGATGATACGACTTTTTATGGAGAAAAAGTCTGGTCGTCTCAGTTGGTATCAGAGCGCTAGGTTGAGTGAATACCAAGGCTTTGAAGTGATTTCTTTCTTGAGAGAGCGTATTTGTAATTTTGAATATATATATATATATATATATATATATATATATATATATTTACTTCTACCTATTTGTTGGGTTACCCGTACAGGTTTTCCAATATAATTTATAAAGGTAGATAAGGTAGTGGGGTGTGTAACACGAATACTACCAATGGTTGGAGTTTGAGTGTTGAGGTTTGAAGGTATTTGTCGAGACTGTAGACCTAATACCGTCTCGAGTGAGTTTTGCTTGGAGTAAGGATTTCATAGATCTCTGAAGATAACCTGTAAAGGTTTGGAGTCCATCTTTGAAGTTGGATGAGTAGAGTTTGGATCTGTCGGCTAGGCAGAAGAAAATAATGGCATCTTGATACCTCAGGAATTAATAGCTGTGTGATGAGACGCAGTGACTATGGATGTCTCCAAAGATTTTTCTTTGGAACAAGTTTAAGAAGTATATCTGCTTCGATGTTGTGGCTGGGTTCAGCAGGATGTTTCTGTCTGGTTTGAGGTCCTAGTTTTCTCGAAGAGTTTTGGATTAGGAAGTCTTTGGTGTCGGTGTCAGCAGTGCAGCTCGGAGTGTTCTGTGCTGGCAAGAAGGTCTTCTGGTTAGTAGTTTTTTTGGAGGTGGAGTTCAGAAGAAGTAGAGTGGATCCATTTCTTCAAGGGATTGGCTAGATAAGCGTAAGCTGTTCTGATTGGTAAAGAGAGAACAGTTTTCTTTGGATATTGCACTGGTTGATCGCAAAAGTGACTTGCGATAGTTTGAGTGTTCTCTTGAGTTATCAGAAGATTGTCCGTATCTGGAGGTTGGGTTTTCTTATCGACTGGATTCTAGGAGTGCTGTTGGTAGTTCAGTAGAAGGATGACTTCTAGAGCAGGGTTTGGTGAAGAAGCTTAGGATCAGGTGGGACATCTGAGTTTTCTTTTATGGATCCGTTGAACCATATTTCTGAGATGTGTTGTCCAGTTTGTGCTCGAGTTTTTCTTCTACTTCAGATCAGAGTTGTGCAGCGGAAGCAGTTTGGGAGTGCTTTTGTTTTTTTCTTTTCCGAATAGGAGAAGTAAGTTAGTCTTCTGATGTTTGTGGAGTAGAGTTGGTGTTCTTGGTTTTGGATTGATCTTGAGGAGATTATTCTGTTGGGTTGTTTTGGACCAGTTTGTTTCTAGAGACATCATCAAAGGTTGAGCTGATCGGGAGAGATGAAGGCAGCCCAGGATCGTCCGAAGATTTTTGGTGGATAAGAGACGAAGGAATTTGGATTCCAGAGTCGGAGATTTGAGATTGACTAAGACTGGGTAAGTCAGCTCCGAGGTGTTTTGGATCTTTTCTGTGTTCTTGTGAGGATTGGTGTTTTATTTTCAAGGTTGAATTGCCAGTTTGGATGACTGGGATTCGATGTGTTTCACGTATCTCTGAGAGAGTACGTGTATGATCTATTTCTGGTTGTGGAACCAGCATTTCAGGAAGATGTGATTGTTGAGTCAGACTTGTCTGTAGTCTGATATCCTGTTTAGTTTTGTAGATCTAGTTGGATAGGAGCTCTGTAGCCTAGTAGTATATATTGTTTGGATTCTATAGAGTGAGTATCCCGATATTTATATTTGGGAAACTCTGGAAATCCTATCCCGAATTTTATCTGGATAGTTAGATTTGTTTGTTTGAATAAATTGGTTGCTATGGTTGTTAGCATATGATTAATATATGCTTGTGTTTTAAAATAAAATCTTAAGATAGCTTATTAAATTACCTTTGCTTTTAAATTTCGAGGATGAAATTCTTTTAAGGGGGGAGGAATGTGATATCCCGGAAATTTGGCAATATAAATTTAATAATCTGTGTTAAAAATTAAATTGATTTGATAATTTTTGATAATAAAATTTTGAATTGATTTAATAATCTCCTTTTAATAAATATTTAAATTAGTAGATTTTATCTTTTTAAAGCTAATAAATTGTTTCTATTTATAATATATATATATATATATATAATTGTATATATTGTAAATTGATAAACTTTGATTTGGAATTTAGTAAATGAGTCAATTTTCTAATTCTAATATATTTTGGAAAACTGGAAATTTTTATTTAAATTTAACATTTAACTTTTCAAAGCAATTTAAATAAATACCTATATGGTTTGTAAATATTAAAGGAAAATTTTATTTGTTTAAAATTTATATTTTTAATTAGCTTAAATATGAATTTAAATTAGATTGACATAAAAGCTTAGTTTTTTATTAAATATTGCTTGAAATTTTATACAAGAATTTAAAATACAATTTACAAATGATTAATATATTGAGTAAGTGAAGTAATTTATAATCTCTCTTATAAATTATTTAATATTGTTAAAATTTGTTATTTTCAGATAATAATTATAATACTTAGTTTTTCATAAACATAAATAGATTTTGTAAGAAATAGGATTTGTTATTTTTAAAATTTAATGGTAACTATATATGCATATATATATAATTTGGTTTTTAAATTAATTTAAAATTTGAATTTAATGTTTTAAATTTAAAAGTATAAATACTTAAAATTTTTTGAATAAGCTTTTATTTATAAATTGTTTTGTTTCATTTCTCTTTAAATAAAAAAGGAAATTTATATATACATAAGGAATAAAATAAGTTAAATTTTTTTATAAACAATTTAAATTAAAATAAAAATACTTAAATTACAAGTTTAAGTTTCTTAAGAGACTTATATGACATGTGTAAGGCATAAATTAAATAAGGTGACAAATGTTAAAACTAAGAAATAAGTGTAATATTTAAATTTTATTTTTCTTTTATTTTAATTAAATCAAAAATTTTCTTATATAAAAACATTTCCCCTCATTCTCATATTCTTTTCTATTCTTTTTTCAAAACCTTAAGAAAATCTTCAGCCAAGAAATCTGAAATCAATATTCTAACCATAATCTAGATTTCTTGTTTATCTTCTTCAAATCAGTAAATCTGTCCAAACAAAATCTGTTTTCCCTTCAAAAAATAAATCAAAAACCAATGTTTCCTCTAAACCAAAAGCTATCTAAATCATCTTCAAAACTGTCTGAATTTTTCTTCAAAATTGAAGTGCAAATCAAAATATAACCTGATCATCAATTCTGCAATTCATCAACCTGAAATCATTTGCAACTCTAAAAGCCTGCATGCAACTGCAAAGCTTAATCTAAAAGCCTGCATTTTTTTCTCTCGAAAGCATGCAATTGTAATCAGGCAAAGCATTGTAGAAAAAAACAAGAAGCAACTTGAAGTTTTCAAAGCATACATGCAATTGTTAAATCTGGAAAACAAAAGGTACTGCAGCCACTTGAAGCTTTCAAATTTAAACACCTTTCAGGTTAAAGTTTTCAAGGCTCTGCTCATAAAAAGTTACCGGTGAGTAACATTTTATATTAAGTAAACTTAAGTATAAATTAGTTGCTTATTTACTCTGGAAATAAGTGTGTGTGCATGCTCTTTATAAGTTCATTACTGAATGTGTGTAGTCGTGCATGTTACTGTGAATTCATTTTTCTGTACTTAAGTTCCAGATTTAAGAATTGCTTAAGAATATCAATTTCATTTAATTTAATATGTGTTAAGATTAAGGATTCAATCAAAAAATGGTTATGTAATATAAGTTAAGTTTAAATTTTATTTAATATAAGAAAATTCTGTATTTTCACTGGAAACTCAATAACAACAGAACAAATTGTATGTAAGTAGGAATTTGATCTTACAAATTCATTAATCCAAAAGTATAAATTGATTTCTTAATCTAATATTTGAATTTTGAAATTAAAATCAGAATATTTAGTTTGAATTTGATTGGGCATTACTAGTTTAATCAAAAATAGTATTTTGGTATGATTCTGTCGATCTAGTGGTCGGGGTGGCCGGCGGCTTCTCTGGTTGATGGAGTGATGATCGTAGATTCAGGGAAAAATGGTAGTAGGTGGATCAAAGCTTTGGGCAATTGTGATTTTGAATCAAAGATTTAAACCCTAGTTTCTGTTCATTAGAAAAATTTGGTGGACACAAACCCTATGAATGATCGAGTTCACCCAAATTGAAGGGATTTATGGTGGGTTGCTTGTCGAAGGTGATGGTCGAAGGTCAGGATCTCTGGTGGCCGAAATCCTGAGTTTGAGGTGTTTCCAGGTTTCGACATTACTACAGTTTTGGAGCTCGAGGCTTGTTTTTGATTTTGTGTTTCTGCAATCGATTTGATGGTCGGAATTTTGTTAGAGGATGGTCGTCGACTTGCGAGTGTCGTCATGAAAGGTCGAAAATGGTTGTAGCGGTGGTGCAGGTGCACGGTGATCGTGTTGTGTCAGCTATGGTTTTGGGGAAGATGTTACTCGAGTTTATTCGGGTTGAATCGTATTTCTGCTCGAAGCAGGGGTGTGTTGGTCTCGAAGTAGATGTTGAGTGGGCTCTAGTGTAGGAGTGTTACAGGTTTATGTGTAAACCTGATAGTACTGTAAATTTTGAATGTATTCAAATGAATGTGTTACTCGAGTTGTTTTTGAGTTTTGCTCGGGTTAGTTTTATTCAGATTAGAAACCTGTCTTGTTTTCAAAATTCAAACTGAATTTTAAAAGTATAAAGCAAGATTTAAAATGAGTTTAAATCTAATTTTTAAATTATGAATTCAAGTTTTAATTTGAATCATAGTTGGAAATGAATAAGTTTTTAAAATTCAAATTTGTTTAAAATACTTTAAAGGGGTTTATTGTTTAAAAATGTTTTTAAAGAAATTTGAATTTAAATTGGAAATTGAAAGGTAAAGAAATGTTTTAAACAAAGTTTAAACTGATTCCAATCTGAATTTGAATCTTTGATTTAAAATAAGTTTACGTTTTATAAATTTAAGTGTTTAACAATTTTGAATGATAAAGAAAATTTAAATGTTTGAATTTAAAAAGGAATTTGTCTTAAACTCTTGTAAAATTTCTTTTATAAGAAAAGTATTATTTATCACGTAAATTTAAAGGTTTTAAATTGATTTTAAAACTTGTTAAAGTTAAATTATAATTTAATGATTTGTTATGCATTTAATTATTTGGGTAATTAAATGAATAATTAATTTATTTAATAAATTAATGAAATAGATAATTACATAAAGTAATTAAGGGTTTAATCTTAAAAGTTTAAGGTTAATTATTCTTAGAATAATTAACTTGTAATTTAAGATTCATTAATTAAATAAAATTTGATTTTTAATTAATGATTAGTAATTAATTAATCAAGTAATAAAGGATTAATTAAGTTACAGTTAACACTAATTAATTATAGAATTGAGGGTTAGTTAATGGGTTATTAATGATTAATTATTTTGTAATTAATAATGATTTAAAATAAGCTAATTATTTTAGAAAAATAATTAAGAATTGTTAATAGTTAATGAAGGTCATTAACTAAGGATTATTTAATAATTAATTAATGTGATTAATTTTTAATGATTAATTAGATTAATTAATTTAAAGATAATCATTTGTGTAAATTGTTAAGTATAATTACTTATGAAAGTAATTAAGGAATTAATTACTTATTGTAATTAATTGAGTTTAATTTGATTAGATTAAGTTAATTGATTCATTTTAATTAATTTAGAATAATCATTTGATGATTTGTGAAGTATAATTTCTTAATGTAATTAAATGAGGAGAAATTACTTAGAGAAGTAATTAATGGGTAATTACTAGATGTAATTAATTGAAGTGATTTGAGGATGAAAGTAATTTGAGTATAATTACTTCGTGAATTAATCAAGGGATTAATTGGAGGTAATTAATTAAGGAGTAATTTATTTATTTTACGAAGTAATTAAGAGTAGTTAATTACTGAATGGGGTTAATCAAGGGTTATTAACAATTATGCTTTAAATAAAAATTAATTACTTAATGTAATTAATTTAAATAGAAAATGTAATTAGAATCATTAATTGTTATAATTAATGAAGTAACTAAGAATGGATTTATTTAGAAATAATTAATAAATGAGGGGAATAATTAATTATAGATAATTAATTTATGAAGTAATTAAAGATTAATTACTTTATTTGGTTAAGTATAATTAATTTGAGAAATTAATTAGTGGATAATTACTTGAATGCAATTAAAGGTTAATTAATCAGGGATGATTAATTAAAATGAATAATTGGTTGATGATTAATTAATTGATTGATAATTAATTAATAGTGATGTAAGCAAGTTTGGTAATGATGAAGTAATTAATTTAACTTACTTTAAATTAATTAGAAATGATGTAATTAATTTAATTCATTTTAAATTAATTATATTTGGTGTGATTATTAATCATTGCTTATATGAATGGATGATAATGATTGCCTTGAATAATTTGAATCTCTGATATGAGATAAGTAACGTTGAGTGTATGGATGCATTGTGATGATGATTTGGATTACCTTTTGATAATGATAATATGGATTATCTGTTGTGATGATAATGTTGATTATCTATTGAGATATGTGAATTATCTATCGTGTGTATATAGATAATTGTATTGAATTGTTTTAAACCTTTAAAACAACTTGGCCTTAAAAGATACGCTTTGGATTTCGATAAGACTGGGATCGGGTTTCCATATTTGGATATCCGAAAACCACATCGATCCAAATTAACGATAGGTCGTGAATCTCATGTGAAGAGTGAAGACTCGAGGTGTAAGGACTATTCGTCAATAACACTGAGGGTGATTCCAGATGTGTTTGACGGGGTAGTACTTTCAGATTCGAGATAAAGATTCAGAGTAGAAGGGTTGTCGTCATTAACTCTGAGGGTGATTCCAAAATGAGTGTAACGAGATAATGCCTTCGGTTTCGTTCGAACCCAGAACGAACTTGTATGGATTGAATGCTTTCAGAACATCGTCAGGTGGACGATGAGCATTCTAAGAGATGTGTCCTCTAAAGGTAATTGTACCCTCAAGCCTCATCAACCGGGAATGGCGAAAACATGGGAGGTGCAGCAAGGCTAAGTGGGTCATGCCCATGTAGGACGAGATTTTCCCCTTTCTAGAGGTCACTTTTTATTTCGGCTGTGTGGGCGGTTGGAACGTAAGCTAACTGCGGGGTTGTCTTGTTCGGGACTGTCCAGTAAGGGATGGTTCTGGTCTTGTGTTGCAGGGGATTGGGAGTGATCCTCAGTACGTTGATCTAGGCCATGTACTGTGACGGGCGGTACCCCGGTAGCCCTGCCATTGATGGAATCCAAAATCCAATAAGTGCCAACGGTTTTGATTGTATTACCCACTTTTGTGGCTAGTAGCTGGAATTTAATAATGTAACAATTTCGGCTATTTTCTATTTACTTGAAAACCCTAGACCTATTATAGTATCATTGGATTTCCTATCAAATGTTTTAGTTAGCGCAAGGTAAAAACTTTTCCACGTTTATGTGTGGAAAGTCTTACGTGATACCTTTCTTTTCAAAGGTTTTTCAAAGTTAAGCAACTTTAACCTGTTACTCACACCAGACCCATGTCTGACCCGGAGTTTATCTTCTGTTTTCTTAAACTCTTGGGTACTCAATTTTTTACGAGTAGCCAAGGGATTCAGGTTAGCTTCGACGAATTATGGAGAAGCAATGGAGCAGGAGGCTTCGGCGTTAGATATATAGTTTCCGCTGTGTGTTCTCTGTGTTGGTATCTCTTTCTTGTATTGTATTGAGTTGTATAACTAGACAGGTGTTTATAACTGTCTATCGTGAGATGTATATGTTGTGTAACTCTGATTAGTGTTGTATACTATGTAATATTTATGTTATTAATATAATTTATTCATTCCGTTGTTGAGATTCTGATGTTGTTTCTTCTTTCTTCTCTTTCTTTTCTCTTTTCTATCCCTTTCTTTCTTCAAGATGATACAACTTTTTATGGAGAAAAAGTTTGATCGTCTTATTTTATCCTACCGTTGTCTATGCTGACAACTCCTTACCATCAAGGATCAATTTCCTTCAATCATTACCTCCACTCAGACAATCTACCCACCCCTGGATTGTGCTATGTGATTTCAACTACCGTTATGATCTAGATGATAAAATTGGGGGTCTCCCTCTCCTTCTCAAAGACATTGCCCCTCTTAACATTGCTTTTATTAACTCTGATGTCATCCCCATCCCCAAATCTGGAGCTAAATATTCTTGGAACAATTGTAGGAGGAGTGGTTTACGTATTTTCTCTACCATTGACCATGCTTTTTTCAATCTTTCTTCCTTGTCACTCTAGCCTTCCTTATCTGTCTTTCTTCCTCAGCCTATGCTTTTAGATCACTCCCCTTTAGTTTTTCTACCTGGTCACCCTAGTTACAAAGAAAAGAGAAGTTTTAGATTTTACTATGCTTGGGTTAATCATCCTCATTTTAAATATATTATTTTACAAGCTAACAATGATTTATGCTATGATAGCCCCATGTTTAAGCTTTATAGGAAATTCAAGATCGTAAAAGAAGCATTAAGGCAATGGTCTCGTGGTACATTTGGCTCTGGTGACTCTTGTCTGCAAATCAGAGAGAACATAGGAAGAATGCTCAAGACAATATGATGGACACCCCTTTGATGTTGAAGCAGCTCAGGAAGAGAATAGAATTTACCATGATCTCAACAAAGCTCTGGATATTGAAGCCTGCATGAAAAGGCAACAAATTCATGACAAATGGTTGCAGGAAGGCAATAGAAACACTTCCTTCTTTCATGCTTCTATTAAAATCAAACAAGCAAAGCAGCACGTTCATTCCATATATGATAAAGAAGTAACCCATCACACAACCCCTGATAGTGTAGACAAAGCCTTTGTGGACCACTTTATCGATCTTTTTGGTAAAAACTAGAATTTTCTCCCAACCTTGATTAGATCTCCACACTAAACCTCCGTTCTATTAACCATGAGGAAGTTTCTGCCTTGATTAACAAAGTGATTGATGATGGGATCTAAAATGCTCATTTTTCTATGAATCAGAAATCTGCTGGAGGCCGTGATGGTCTCGATGTCACTTTTTTCATGTCCACCTGGAATGTGTTAGGGACTGAATTTTGCAAGGCTATTCACAACTTCGTTGACAAATGCACGCTACTTAGTAAGTCAATACAACCAATATTGCTATTTTCCTAAGTTCTCCTCACCATCATTTGTTACTTCCTTCAGATCTATCTCATGTTTTAATGGGTCAATAAATGCATCTCCAAAATTCTGGCTGCTAGATTTGTTTCTGTTTTACAACCTCTCACCTCCTCTAATCAGGCAACCTTTTTCCTAGGAGGAGCATTTTAGACAATGTGTTGCTGTCTCAAGAACTTTTGAATGGCTATAATAGATCTAAAACCTCCCCTACAGCATCTCTTAAAATTAACATCTCCAAAGCTTATGACGATATCCGCTGGTCTGCCATTGTTAGAACCATAGCGAAGATGAGATTTGTTAAAGTATTACTGGCTTGGGTATGCACGTGCATAACTACTCCTTCCTTCTTAGTTGTAATCAATGGTCATGCTGTAGGTTATTTCAAGAGTAAGAAAGGCATACGCCAAGGGGATCCTATTTCTTCTTATTTGTTCATTGTGGTTATGGAAGTATTCACTACAATGTTGTTTAAGAAACACATTGATAAGCTTGTTAAATACCATCCCAAGTGTAGCTATAAGAAAATATCCTCCATTATGTTTGCTGATGATCTGCTGATATTTACAAAACCAGATATTGCTTCCATCACTTACATTGTGCAAGCTTTGGAATCTTTCTACAAAATGACAGGCCTTAAATTAAACCCAAAAAAATCCAGTATGTTGCTTGCTGGAGTCTCAGATAGCACATCAAGAGATCTATATCATGGTACTATATTTTAATAGAATGCAAGAAGACATGAAATATCTTAGGCTTCCTCTGGTAACCAAAAGAATTCTCTTATAGACTAGTTACCCTTGTATAATAAAATCACTGCTACTTTGAATAGTTGGACAAACAGAAAACTCTCATAGGTAGGTACACTGGTGCTAATTAAATCTGTAAGCTTTTCTATGATGGTCTATTGGGCCAGAACTGTCATCCTCCCCATAAACTACTGAATTTATTTAGATCTGCCATGCTTAGATTTTTCTAGACTGGCACTATACACACGAGAAAACTTCTGCCATGGTCTAACTCCAAGTTTGAAGCTCCACTAAGCAAGGGAGGATTGGATATCCCTAACATTATAACATGGAACATTGTAGCATTAAGCAGGCATTTTAGTGACATTTTGAGTAAGAAAAACAATGTTTGGTTAATTGGATTTGGCATTATAGCATAGGCAGAAAATACTTCTGTAGTATGGATATCCCTCAATCTTATAGTTGGACTTATATGAAGATTCTATGTTTAGACCCATGTTTTTACCACCCACTCAATCCCACTTTGCTGGTAGTAATTCTATCAACTTTTGGCATGATCCCTCGGTTGGTAGAGGCATCATTTTATCTCAACTTCTTACCTATTAGTAAATTTAGCAGTCATGTATTCATTACCATGTTAAAGCCAATGAACATATCAGTGAAGGGGTAGTTCTTTTTCTATACAACAACAGTCATGCTGTCAAACAACTTTAGGAGACCATTCATAGCAATCTATACCATATCCAACCTTCTCTGTCAACTTCCTAGAACCAGAAGCCACATTTTATTGCCATCATATATTAGCCGCTCTCTGAGAATATCACTCTGCCTGCTGCTAAATTGTCTTCCATCATTTGGAGAACTAAAAACTCCCTTGCAGAGAATTTGATGCTATGGAAGTTCCTTAACAAAGCTCTGTTAACTATTGATAAATTACGTGGTTATGGTTTGTCATGTTCTAGAGATTGTATTTTCTGCTATTTGTAATTTGAATTCACTGGCCACCTTTTCTTTGAATGCCCTTCACTACTACAGTTATGGTCGAAGTTACCGTTGAAAGTAGGAACCAGTATTGCTTGTCTTCCTTCTGATCTTCAGTGGGATTATGTTTTTCGCGCTATTAAAGTAAAATATGATGGATCGAGATAGTTTACAATGGTTGTTAAGATATATATATATATACTGACATAATATGGAGGAAAGAAATGCCATAATATTTGAAAGCAATAGGAAAAATGGTTTGCGTACGGTTTGAGATTAAAGCCAGATCTCTTATGCAATTGAAGAGATCGTCATCTAAGTTCCTCGTCAGTTTTATCATTGCTTGGGCTTGGTTTCTCCTCAATTTTATTTTGGTTCTATTTTTGTTAATCTCCTTTGCCTTGTACTTTTGATTTTTCCTTCTTCTCTCTTGTTTCTTTTCTAACTTTGATTGAAAGTATGTTTTGAATCGATTTGTTTTATTATTTCGTTGCAATAAAATCTGGTAAGGGACCAGTCCACGTCGTTGTCTTTGCTAAAAAAATTAAGATTTTTGATTTTAATTTTAAATATCATTTTATGAATTATTAATATATATATGTTTAAAAATTAATTTTTTTTTATTTCAATAGAAAACTATTTCATAAAAATATTGTAATGTCAAATTCGTATGGATTTAACATTAAATATTTAATAATAATAATAATACGTACATTACTAATTTAAATGGATTAAAAAATTACACTATATTATGAATTATAATTTGAGTATGTATATATATATATTTCTTTTTTAATCCAAAAATATATACATACTAATAATTAGTTTATATAGTTTAATATATAAAAATATGTATTTTATACCTATTTAGCTACTAATATCATGTTTTAAAGTTCAAAATTAACTATAAATCATTTTAACATTTCGAAAAAATTAATTTTAGTATTTGAAAATATGGTCAAATTGAATATTAAATTGTAATGATATATAATGTTTATCTAAGCAATTTAGATGTGTGTATATGTATATATATATAAGATTGTAAAATAAACATATATATAAATTTATTATGGTAATCAACATATAAACAACATAATGAAGTGATCATTATATATGATTATAAATAACATTCAAAATAAGATGTTACCAAAATTTGTAGCCTTTGAATTGTGCCTTAAACGAAGAACCAACTCCTTAGATCTGATCAAATCAACTCTAGTAATTGCAACAGACTAGAAATGAATACCACTGTATGATTTAATTGATTTTGGTTTGAATCTTCTTTTGACTTTAATTGATTTATGCCCTTGGAAGTTTTGGTTGGAACAAAGATGTAAAAGGAAGAAAAAATGAATGAGAGCAAGGAGTTTAAATATGCATCTAGTTAGAGTAAAAGGTGGGAGATCTAATCATCTTTGTTTACTCAATCTCTCGTACCAATTTGAATCACTATTTGAGTATTTAAAACCCTACCTCTTTTCTCATATAGTTGACCATTATAAGGGGTATAATAGGCCCACATAATTTCCAAAACCATTCAATGTTTAATTAACTTAAATCAAATTTAAATATTTTTCGATATCGTACACTGATATGTACATTAAATTTTAGATACGCACTTTATTAAATACTAATGCCATTCAAATAAATCACAAAGGCTTTTTTTAATAATTAATATTTCTCAAATTAATAATTTCCAACAATTATAATCTAATTAAATTGAGTGGTATTTTAGAATATTCCAAATTATGGTTGTGCTGCTCAATGGTGTAAATTCAGTCGGTGACTAATATTAAACAATTCAAATATTAACGTTCACACGTTGCCTTGGCTAATGGTATGACAGTTTGTCCAAGTTTTCTGCTTACACCTTTTTTTGGTAAAATCCAATATCACTATTTTAAGCGGTATCCAGTAGTATACGATTATTTACACCAATTCTCTTTGCTAAAACTATATCACTTTAGGACTTATGAAATTTGGATTCGGTCAAAATTCTAATATTGTCCACATTCAATTTGTTTAATCCAATCATAATGTTTTTGGTTCAATATTGACAATTATTAATCGTACTACTCTACCAAAAGACTTTGTCTTTTGGTTGACTACAGTTAACTAGGATATTAACATCAAATAACCGAGGAGGAAAATCCTCGATTGGATAATGTGTCATTTCCAATATTTTAACTTAGACTCAATAATAGTCGTTCGATGGATGCAAACCATGGTTTAACTATAATCAAAGTAGAGTGTCTACATTGAAGTTTAGTAGTATTCTCAAGTCAACAGAACTGTGTAATACCATTACTTCAATTCTCTGTTTGGCCTTAGTTATATTAACCAAAACAAAAATCTCGAGTGAGTCATACCATAATTATCCAATAACTATCAGTACGTAACACCTTGGTGCCCCCCGTTGCCATGAGTAATACACTGTTCAACATTTAAAGTGCGTTAGTAGTCCAGCCTCAATTGATGTATTGATATCCAGTCTTGGTTAAGAATTTTTAAAACAATATGTTATTTTTAATGTGATAAAGTTCTCATAATTACAATACATTGTAATTACTATCAAATAACATATTATTTAAGGATACTCTATTTATTATACTTATATTAAATAAGTTATTAGCATAACTTAGCATAATAAGTATATAATAGAAAGAAAAAATATTTTTTATTTTGAACGAGATTTTGTTACAAAGTTAATAATTTCCAATAAATTACATAGTTACTCCTAGGGAATACACCTAATTCTAGTAATCACAATATTCTTAATATCTTTATGTATTCAATAACTTTTTCCAATTCGATAGCATCCCTTTTTATATATTTGATAATTCTTATTTGGAAGCTCAATAGCATTTTTACATCTTCGATGGTTCTTATACCTCTTTGGTAGCTCCTCTACATCTTCGATATCTGTGATACACCTTGATGACACTTTTACTTTTAGACATAAGATAGTTTCCTTCAAATTTGACATGCAATAGCTTCCTTTAACTTAAAAATGTGATAGTTTCCTACAACTTATACATGTGAGTGCTTCCTTCAACCTAGACTTGCGATAGCTTCCTTCAACTTAGACATGCAATAGCTTCCTTCAACTTAGACATGCGATAGCTTTCTCTGTAGGCTAGCGATGGCTTTAGATCATTGATAGTTATTCCTTGTATAAATCTAGTGGAATCCCTGACATAATAACTTTGTACTCATAAAAACCTTTCTAATCATCCTTAATTTCTATTTCACATTCATCATTCCTTAAGAGAATTGGGTACAAGTTTTTTACCCTAAAGAGTTTTCTTCTGCTTTAGCTTATCGAAACTCTTGCTTTTTCCTTAGATTTTCAATTGTTATTACTTCGTTTCCATCCTTCTTCACTAATGTCTAAATTGCCTCTAACCTTTTAATATAATTATTTGCTCTGTTTTTGACCAACTAACTTCTCTCTGCGTAGTATTTGAAGATGCAAACCATGCCAAACGTTTACATTTCAAACCATTGTCTTCAAGTCGCCAATGACTTATTGGTTTAGGATTTCCCTTGTTGGCTCTAGTTCAGAAATGATAGTGCTCTCTAAATGCGTTTCTCTATTCTTTGGAATAGATCCTCTAACCTTTATGATACTTTCAATAGCTTTTGTACACATTATCTTTGGTTGCATTGGTATAACGACTTTCTTTTCTCGGTTTTCCTTTTAAATGTTGATTTATATCTTTAAACTTGTTCTTAATCCTTTTCAATTCAACTTCAATGTTGGTATTCTGACTAATAGTAGCTTTTGACTTCGAATGAAAATTTCTCAAATTATATAAGTTCTTCATAATTGAAAAATATCTCGTGGCCCCCTTTTTGCAACTACGATGATATCATTATTCAGAACATAAAAGCATTAATTTTTAATTTTCTTGAGAAAATCATTATAAATTCTTTGAAAAAGAGAAAGCTCCTTATTCTTTCATCTCATTACCTTTCTATTGATGTATCTTTTGAAAGATAGAATCTCTCTATAACTTATCGAAAAACTTTTTATTCAAAAAATCTCTTTGAATATGAGAGCTTCATATATCTCTATTGGCACATCATTTTACCAAAAATGACTTTTGAATTATGGAAACTTCTCATATCTCTATTATAAACCATTCCATTGAAAATGTCTTTTGAAAGATGGAAACTCTTTATCAAAAAAATTTCACTGAAAACAACTTCAAAATATGTAAGCTCCTTATATCTTTATTGGAAAATCATTTCAATAAAAATGTTTTTGAAAAATAGAAAATACTTTAAAGTTTTTTTGATAAAGCATTTTGTTTAGAATACTTTTGGAAATATGGAAGCTACTTATGGCTTCAACAATTTTTTTATTAAAATGACTTATGAGATATGGATTCTTCTTTAAGCATCTATAAACCATTGCTCTAAAAACGAGTTTTGAGATATGGAATCTCCTTAAAGCTTCTGAGAACCATTTCTTTCTAAGAACTATTTTTCTGAAAACAAATTTTGAGATACGGAATCTCCTTAAAGCTTTTGGAAACCATTTTTCTAGAAATAACTTCTAAAATATGGAAGCTTCTAAAAAGAATTTATCTGAGAATGATTTTTGCTATATGAAAGCTCTTTAAAGCATCTGAAAACCATTTATTTGAAAACAGCTTTAGAAATATAGAAGCTCTTTAAATCTTCTAAAATGTGTTTATCTAAAAATAATTTTAAAATATCGAACCTCTATAACGCTTCTAAAAATTATTTTTCTGAAAATGGATCTTAAAATATTGAAGATCCCTAAAGCTTTAATGAAAAGCTTTTTTAACATAAGTTATCTTTGAAGGATAGAGCTTCCTATGGCCTTATGGGAAAGCCTTTCTACTTGTTAGTCATGTAATCGTAAAATTTTGACCAACTAACAACTGGGTTTTTAGTTATTTTCCTATGGTTGCAACAAAATTTTAGGGCTATTATGATAATGTTAAATTTATCACTACCATAATATGTTTAGTAACCAACATTGAGATACATCAATATACTAATATTATCAGATGTTAATATAAATGTACCATTGTTAATGGTAAATCTAGTAGTAAATATATTGTAACGACCTAGAATTTCTGTCATTTGAAATTCGGTATTTAATTAATTTTAAATATTCACAAGTTGATTTTATAAGTTGAATAAATAATCTTTTGAATATAGTAATTTAATTGGATGATTAAATTGTTAATTTAATATTTGAAATTGCAGAAATAATTGAAAATTTGATTTAATATGAATAAAAATGTTTTATAACGTTGTTTTAAATCTTATTTGAATTAGAATGATGTTAGAGAACTTTTAAAATCGAATTAAAAGTTAATTTACAAAAATTGAATATTTTAATATTTAATTGACGTGTAAAAATAGCCATTTTTTAAACAGTCTCGGATTTTGATGAAACCAGTTTCATCGGATCCGTAATGTTAAATTATTGTAAGATTTCAAATTTATTGTCAATCAGATTTATGGTTTGTTCGGGGCAAGCTAAAATGCATAGAAAATCATTTAAGTGAATTTTAAATTTAAATTTGTCGATTCGAAAACCTAACTCCCAAATACGATCGAATTAGCTCCCGATATATATTCTATTGCGTTCGGAATAGGGGTAGAACATTATAAATGCCAGGCGGCACGCTTCGTTTGGAGTTTGGAAAAAAATCAGATGAATAGTGCACGAATATTTTCTATAAAAGGCCAACATTTTTCTATTTTTTCACAAGACCTTAGTTAGTTAGGGCAAGCTGCCACAAACAATTTCAATGGCCAGAAAATCACGATCTTCTTCTCCAATTATCTCTCAATCCCTTCGATTTCATGCTCCGGCTTCTACACTAAAATTGGAGAGCTCGACAAGCTCTACATGATCAACGGTCATGATCAAGTTGGAACAATGAGGAGGCTGCTAGGGCAACGCGTCCATCGTGCGTTCGTGCAGGAAAAGCGACGCCCAGAGGGATCCGAGCATGACCGATTTTCGGTCATTGGCGCATGACTTTCATGGCTTTGAAGTACCGTATTTCGATCGACTTGAAATCGAGTGAAGTGCGTGCGAAAATTCTTTGATGTAGGTGGCGTATGGGTTATCTCGGCCTGGAATGATACGCAAGGGGGAAGAAACAATTCGCGGCCATGATTTGGAATTCGAAAATCAACGGCCTGGATTTGATGGAGGTTAAAATAAAATAAAAGTGAAATTGATTTTAATATATATTAAATTGTATGATCTTTAAAATAGCATAACTTTGTCATACGAGGTCGGAAATTCACAAAACGACTTGCATTGGAATCGTATTAACGAATACTATGTGATGGAGATGGTTTGGAGTTGATTGGAGCTAGTGTGAATTTTAGGCAAAATTAAACGCGCGTTTAATTTTATTCGGAATAAAACACTGCAACTGCTATTGGACGCAAAGTGAGTACAACTCACTCTTTCTGACTCAATGATATTTTTATATAAGTGAGAAATAATTTATTATATGATGATTGATGATTGCTTGGATGATATATGATATATTGACTGATATTTGGATATATACATACCTAGTGGCACATATGACCCTATACGTTCCCGTGTATGAGCGGATGACCCTTTGTACGCACGTCTGCCTCGAAGCGGACATTGTACACATATTCTAATACGTATATTTGTTGCAAGTGACAGGTTGGAGGGATCCAACTGAATTCCTCAACAGTATTGATTTATTTATAGATATTGGTATATATTCTGTTATCATATTGATATATGATGTTTGGATGCCGTGATTGATGTATTTAGTACTGTTTCAGCATTGGGCCTATATTTTGGAATCTAAAATTATTTAAGTGATGATTTCTAAATTTAAAAGGGTTTTTAAAGTGATTTTGGAAATTGATGTTTTATTACTTTTTGAAGTGTTAAAGGAATTGATTTATTTTAAATAAATGAAAGTTATAATTTTTATCGTTATAAAAGTTATCATTTTTGGAAATTAATACTTAAGTATGATTTTGGAGTTATATAAGCTCTAATAACGATTTGTAAATTTATTAAAAGAATTGGTTTATTTAAATTGATATTTTTGATTTATTTTAAATGTTTTATATATAAGATTTATAAAATTGATATTCTATACATCAAAATAATTGAGTTATAAAGAAGTTTTAAAATTGTTAAAATGAAGTACAAATAAATCTTATAAGTAAATAAGATTTATGAAGTTGTGAAGTTATTAAAAGAATGAATTTTGTAAATAAATGAATTATAAGCTATTAACTTATAATTTGGATTTGGAAAATAAATGAGATGTAAATGGAATTGGATAATAAAGGAATTTTGCGTACTGAAGTTTTTATAAAATATAAAATGGAATTTATAAACATTGTTTTATAAATCCAAAATCAATTGAATTTGATAAGTAAATAGGAAAGCTTATTAAAGGAGATATATCCACGCTTTTGGACAGTGGATAATCCTTTAATGAATATATAGAAGCAATGAATTTGGTAAACGATTTATATGCACGATTTTGGACAGTGAATAATATATTAAATAAAATGGATATTTTTGAAAAGTGAATATTATTAAATGGAATAAAATGATTAAAAGACGTTTTAAAATATGTTAAGGATCGAAACCATAGATTTCAACATTCATTGTTGAAATAGACATTTTCGAGAAATAAGGAAATGATGGACTATAAGACTGTTGTTATAGTATGTGATTTCGAAAGGAAATGATTTTGTATAGTATTGGGATTTATATACCTATCTAATTTTCGAATCCCTATACTAGTGATTTTAGGTTGTCGTAACGATGTTTTACGCAACATTCGTTTTGTCCCAAATAAATGTGTTTAAAGAGAACATTTTCCTTAAAGAATAAAATATATACTTAATCGTGATTTAAGTATATATAATATTTTCCAAGTGTTGAAAATAAATAAATTTGTGAATTACTTATAGTTAAATAAGTATTTGGAAATGTTTTCCAATGTTGAATTGATTTTGGAATTATATCTTTTTAAAGATAATTTAAAGGGAATATTTAGCTAATGGTTTAATTAATAAAAGATTAATTAAAAGGGCTCAGTGATTGTTATGGTGCTGAATATTTGTTTGTTCGCTTTGATAGTTAGATAACCGACTATCAAATTTGGCCAAATTTTTGTTCCTCGACTTGATGTGGGAACTACTTAGTCGTACACTTAGTACGTAGCCTTCTGTATAGGCTTGATTATCGTTTGTGTTGAGGATGTTGATTCGTATAGTGCGGAGTATTACTCCAATCTATCGAGCTTCCTTCTTGGCCCGAAGGATAGCAAGTTGAAAATTGGAGACGTGATAAGTCTATGAGACTTAGTTGCTATGTGAGGTTGAGAAACGCCTTTACGTTGTTGGTGCAAAGAGACTGGGAACAGATTTATCTGAAAACCACTTCGGACCAACGTATATGCGACGATTGTGCAAGTTGCTTGTGATGATATTGATATTTCGAAGTTTCATAGTAGGGGACTGCTTGATGATCATTTGGGGTTAAAATCCCAATATACATCCAGTAGCAATGGTCTCTTCATTTATGAAATATCCAATGCGAGGACTATTCACTACTAATCCTAGAGATTTCCCGATAGGATTTGGTAGAAAAGTACCTTCGGTTTGTCCTGTTCCTGGACAACTTGTATGGATGTTTGTCTGACATAGCATTTCTATAGATTACGTACATCGGTTTTGCTTAGTGATGTTCATATATGATAGGGGGTTCTCGCTTCTTGTTAGGTAGCGAACAGATGACTCTTACTCCTACATGTCCCTGAGATCGAGTATCGAGGGTAGGTTTGGCAGTTTTTCTTACAGTCGAGAGGCTGGCCGTAAAAGCAAAGCACGAGGTATCCATGTGAGCTACGGTAGGTATTACCACTGGTTGCATCCCATCACAGTTGGTATCCGAGCTTAGATTTTGTATATTCCTAAGCTTTGATGTGTACCCAGTATAGATAAGGACAATAACACCCTAGATTGAGTTTGAGTGTATTATATATATGAGTGCGTATTTGTTAGTGAATATAAAATGTTTTATATTGTGTTTTCTTATCCGTTGAGCTATTTGTGAATTCTGGTCGTGATGTGGGACGCTGTGTTATCGATAGGGATTTCCAAACGCTTAAACGACGCAAGTCGACATAGTATCATTTTAAATTAGGTAAATGAAATAATTTTACCATAATTATATTTTAAATATAAAGAAACAATTTTTCAGAATTATTGAAGTATATATAAATTGATTGTTTGGTTGTCTGAAAATAAAGATATATATAAGTTAATAAAAGTTGTTTGAATAATCTAAATAAAAACAACAATTGTAAGAGAATAAATTATATAAGCAAAAGAAATATAAATATGGAATTATAATTAAAATGATTTGCAATTGTGAAATAATCTTTTGTATAAGAAATGAAACTATTTAAGTTGTAAATGAAAATGGATTTAACCAAGAATTTAAAATTTTGAATCCTGTTTATTTTGAAAGTTATTTTTTCAAAAGTTAAGCGGTTATATTACTATAAATCTAAATAAGATAAATGAATTTGAAATGATCTTATATAAGTAAAGTAAAAATAGTGAAATTATATAAGTATAAGTTTATAAATGTTATTTATAAATTAAGGAATTTTTAAAAGAATATAAAGCACTGAATTCACTACTGTTGTTGGGAAATAATAAGGGTGGTGACTGCAGCATCATCAGTTTCATTTTCAAGTTTCTATGTGTTTGATTTGCTACCAATAGTAAATTTAAATTTAAGTTTTGTTTTGATAAACACATTTGAATTTGACTTTAGTAAAAGATTAATGAAATAAATTAGAAATGAACTTAAGTTGTATAGTGAAAGTGAAGGTAAATGAAGTTGAAATGAAATATAGCTTAAGTAATGTTGAATAAAGTTGATTTTGGTATCGAAGTAAATTAATAAAGTGAAATAAAATGAATATGAACTTGAGTTATATAAAGAACATCAACTTTAGTGGTAAAATGAATTAGCATTAAAAATGTTGTTATTAGAATTTAATAAACATGGATTAGAAAATGTTGTTGTTAAGAATTGAATAGAACTTAAGTTAAGAAGTTGTGAATTGAATAATTGAATGAAAGTCAATTGAATGTTAAACCAATTGGAATTAAAAGTGTTAAAACCAAATTGAATATAAATGAATTAAATAAATTTTGTAAATGTTGGTTATACATTGATTGTAAGATGGATGCTAATTGATTGTATAGAAAATCCATATGAAGTTGAATTAATAAAATTGAAAGCTAAATAATTGAATTCAAAGTGGAAGTAAGTAAAAGTAAATAGAATTGATTTGATTTAATTTGAAAGTGAACAAACTTGAATGTAAATTAGTGAATGCAAACTGATTGAAAAATGAGTGAATGAATGTTAGTAAAATCCAATGTTAATGAATCAAATGTGATTTAAATTGAAAACCAATTCAATGAATGTTAATGAGAAATGAATGCATATTGATTTGGTTATTGATTGATTGGATAATTGTTGGATTTTAGTTGGATGATAGTTGTTTGATGATTGGATTTGTTGCTTATTGATGGCATTTTCTATGTTGGCATATATAGTTGTTGGTGTATGTTGTATATTGATATTATTTTCTATATACATGTTTCTCATTTGTGTATTGAGTGTTTAGTAGGTGCGTATGGCACTTGCTTCGCATTTGGAGCTCGCTTTCGTGCTATATTAGCGGTATATGCTCGCTAATATTATATAAGGTACATATCTCGGATTACATATCGTACTTTTACACCTTTTTCCCTTCGGGATGCCTCATCCTTAATGATGAGATGTATATTTGTGATATATACATTGTTATTTTTTTCGGATCGAACCGCGCAAAGGAGACTGGAGAATTTTTTTTGAAAATTTAAGGCGTTAGAATTTTTTTGGAAAAATTGGGAAAATTTGTGAAAACTAAGTTTTGATTTTGGAGTTAAAATTTAAACGATATAGTTGATTTTGAAAAGATAACTAAATATGGATTTGAAAACTTAGAAAGGTTTTATAAGAAGTTTAACTAATGATTTTGAGAAAAATTAAAATGTTTTAATGATGTTGGTAACCTAATTTGAATGATTTGTTTTGAAAAGTTACTTGATTTTGTGACTTTTCTTACTTGGTAATTTCGAGAATGAAATTCTTTTAAGTAGGGAGAATGTAACGACCCAGAATTTCTGTCATTTGAAATCCCACATTTAATTAATTTTAAATATTCACAAGTTGATTTTATAAGCTGAATAAATAATCTTTCGAATATAGTAATTTAATTGGATTATTAAATTGTTAATTTAATATTTGAAATTGCAGAAATAATTGAAAATTGGATTTAATATGAATAAAAATGTTTTTTAAAGTTGTTTTAAATCTTATTTGAATTAGAATAATGTTAGAGAACTTTTAAAATCGAATTAAAAAGTTAATTTGTAAAAGTTGAATATTTTATTATTTAATTGACGTGTAAAAATAGCCATTTTTCAAATAGTCTTGGATTTTGATGAAACAAGTTTCATCGGATCCGTAATGTTAAATTATTGTAAGATTTCAAATTTCGTGTCAATCGGATTTACGGTTTGTTCGGGGAAAGCGAAAACCATAGAAAATCGTTTAAGTGAATTTTAAATTTAAATTTGTCGATTCGAAAACCTAACTTCTAAATACGATCAAATTGGCTCATGATATATATTCCATTGCGTTCGGAATAGGGGTAAAACATTACAAATGCCAGGCGACACGTTTCGTTTGGAGTTTGGAAAAAAATCAGATGAATAGTGCACGAATATTTTCTATAAAAGGCCAACATTTTTCTATTTTTTCACAAAACCCTAGCTTGTTAGGGCAAGGCGCCACAAACAATTTCAATGGCCAGAAAATCACGATCTTCTTCCCAATTATCTCTCAATCCCTTCGATTTCACGCTCCGGCTTCTACACGAAAGTTGGAGAGCTCGACAAGCTCTACGTGATCAACGGTCATGATCAAGTATGGAGCGACGAGGAGGCTGCTAGGGCAGCTGACGCAGCAGATAATAACAAACGATATAGATCGATGAAAGTGGCAAATGGTGGATTGAAGATACTGAAATGCCCAAATTCGTTGATCACAAAGATACCGAATTCTAGCTATCTTCGACACGTTGATCGCGCACGATACCGTGAAGGAAGATCTACAATTCTTCAAACGTTGATCAAGCGCACTTGATACCGTGAATTGGCTTCAACGATCGTTGATTCGAGCGCACTCGAATAACCGAAAGTGGAGATAGGAGATCACACTCAACTACCAATTTAGATGAAAGCACACAGCAATCAAACAAAGTTTTTAGTCAACAATCAACTTCTCAAAATGTACAACACACTCCCTATTTATAGCATTTCACAACCGGTGCCTTAAGTCGTTCACGACTTACGACTCATCATATGTCGGCAGCGACTCAACATACACGGCTCACGACTTAAGTTAGGTCGTACGCGACCTATCATCCAGCGACTCAACCCCTTTACAACACAACACACCGTCGACCGACTTATCTACATACCGACCTACGACTTATCACAACACAAGTTACCACGACTTAAAGCAATTACAACCATACGAACTAATCAAGTCCCAGCGACATAATGGCTTAATAACGACACAACTTAACAATTTACAACACAAGACCTAAGATACAACGCACCCGACCTAAACATACAACGACTCACCTTCACATATGTACAATACAACGACTCAAGACACAACGACTTAAAATAACACGACTTAACTCTTCAGCGACTTAAGAGCATAGCTTCTTTATTACTTCACGCGACTCAAGCTCCATGCGGCATAACTCTTCAAACGACTTAACTAGGTCGTGAGCGACATAAAGTTTTGTTAACTCGTGAAATACTAATCCCGTAGGTTGATAAGTCGTGGCTCTTTTAGGTCGTGACCCGCAAACTCGTTAGGTCGCGAGCTCAATGCAACTTCCCTTTCCTGTTTCCTGTTAAATCGGGAGCGACCTACACTTTCCTCCTTAGGTCGTGGACGACTTATGCCTTCACCTTCTGGGTTCCAGTTAGGTCGGAAACGACTTAAATTTTCCTCCTCCTCCTTAGGTCGTGGGCGACCTAAGTCTTCATCTTTCTTAGGTCGTGAACGACTTAACCTTGGAAAATGATAGCTTGCAATTCTTCGACCCTGCTCTGAGCTGCATCATCCTCCCTAGGTTGAGAAAAATTCGTCCTCGAATTTGTAAATTCTTCCACAACAAGATCAGCTCCAAGGTATGGAATTAAATATTTGACGTTGAAAACATCAGAAGTATGAACATCTTCTTATAACTTCAATTGATACGCATTCTCATTGATCTTCTTTAGAATTTCAACTGGACCAATTTTCCGCGCCTTCAATTTATTGTACGTTCCCACCGGAAAACGATTTTTTGTCAACACTGCGTAAACCAAATCACCTTTGTTAAGTTCAACACTTCGTCGCTTCAAATCTACAGTTCGCTTATACTTCTCATTTGTCTTCTCCAATCATTCCTGAACGATTCTATGACACTCCTTTAAAGTATCAACAAAATCAGTAGCTCGTTTAACGGTCCCCTTTGGTTGTGGCACTACCGTTAAATCCAACGGCCCCTTTGGTAAGTTTGAATAAACAATCTGAAATGGACTGAAACCTGTACTACGATTTACTGCATGATTATGAGCAAACTCTGCTTGACATAACTTCATATCCCAACTTTTCAGATTATCTTTCACCAAACGTCTCAATAAATTCCCCAACGATCTGTTCACAACCTCCGTTTGTCCATCTGTTTGCGGATGGTTAGCGCTACTAAAATTCAGCTTCGTTCCGACCATCTTCCACAAACTCAACCAAAAATGGCTCAGAAAACGAGTATCTCTATCCGAAACAATAGATTCAGGTAAACCATGAAGTCTATATATCTCTTTAAAGAACAACTGTGTGACATGAACAACATCCGCCGTCTTCTTACAAGCCATAAAATGTACCATCTTCGAAAAACGATCTACCACAACGTATATCGAGTCATTTCCCCTTTGAGTCCTCGGCAAACCCAACACGAAATCCATGCTAATGTCCACCCATGGTTTTGCTGGAATAGGTAAGGGTATATACAAACCCGCATTTGTCGCTGTCCCTTTCGAAATTTGACAAACATGACATCTCTCCACAAATCTCTCTACCTCTTTTCTCATCGACGGCCAAAAATAAAATTGTGAAATTAACTGTAGGGTGCGATCCCGTCCAACATGTCCTTCTTCATGTAACTCTTCGATAATCTTCATTCTCAAACTACCTTCTGGTACACACAATTGATTCCCCTTGAACAAGAACCCATCTACCAACACGAATTCATCCGTACTCCCGTCCTTGACTTTCTCAACAAATTTCATAAAGTAAGGATCTTCTTCAAGCAGTTCTGGCAATAGTTCAAACCCTGTCACTTCAACTTTCATTATCGTCAACAAATGATTCCTCCTGCTCAAAGCATCAGCTACATGATTCGTCACCCCTGATTTGTGCTTAACAACAAAAGTAAACTGTTGTAGATACGCGACCCATGAAGCGTGCCTACCTGAAATTTTGTCCTGCCCTTGCAAATGCTTCAAAGCTTCATGATCCGTATAGAGAACAAACTCCTTCTGAAATAGATAATGTCTCCAGTGTTTCACAGCTTGAACAATTGCATAAAACTCAACATCATAAGTGCTATATCTCAACTTAGCTTCAGACAACTTCTCACTGAAATAAGCAACTGGTCTTCCTTTCTAACTCAAAACTCCACCAACCCCAACCTTCGATGCATCAGTATGTAATTTAAACAACAGCTGAAAATCCGGTAAAACTAGAATTGGTGCTGTCGTCAATAGTGTTTTGATCTTCTCAAAAGCAACCCCTGCTTCCTCTGACCACTCAAACTTCTTTCCCTTCATGCAATCGGTTATAGGTGCCATTACACTACTAAAATGTGGAATGAACCTTCGATAGAAAGATACCAACCCATGAAAACTTCTCACTTCAGTAATTGTCTTGGGTTGTGGCCAACTCCTGACAGCTTCTACTTTACTTTCATCCACTTGAATTCCTTCTTTCGATAGAACGTATCCCAGAAACAAAACACTGTGCGTCATGAACACACACTTCTTTGTTGCAGCATAAAATTTCTCCTGTCGTAGAATCAAAAGACTTCACGTAAATGCTGGACATGCTTTTCCATACTCCCACTGTAGATCAAAATATCATCAAAGTAAACTACCGCAAACTTTCCAATGCATGGTCTGAAAATCTGGTTCATCACTCTCATAAAAGTACTCGGAGCATTTGATAAGCCAAACGGCATAACCAACCATTCGTATAGACCTTCCCTGGTCTTAAAAGCAGTCTTCCACTCATCACCCGGTCTAATACGAATCTGATGGTGTCCACTCTTCAAGTCAATTTTTGAAAACACAACAGCTCCACTCAACTGGTTAATCAAATCATCAAACCACGGCATTAGAAATCTGTATCTCATAGTGATCTTATTCAGCGCCCGACTATCGGTACATATCCTCCACATTCCATCCTTCTTGGGTACCAATAAGGCTGGCATGACACAAGGACTCAAGCTCTCTTGAACACGCCCCTGTTCTAACAACTCCGCCACCTGCCTTCTCAGTTCCTCATGCTCTTTAGGCTCATCCTGTAATGTGGTCTATGTGGTAAAACTGCCCCTGGCACAAGATCAATATGATGTTGAATATCCCTCAACGGTGGCAACTCCATTGGTAACTCTTCAGGAAACACATCACTGAATTCTTCCAATATTGGCTTTACTTCTTCAGGAACTTCAACAGATTTAGTAGCTTCACGTCCAATCAACAAAAACACCTCTGGACTTTCCTCTACTTCTTCAATAAATTCCTTCAAAGTCAATAAAGTCTTCTGCTCCTCAATCTCTTCTAATTTGCTTTCTCCTTGTTGTGTCTTCTTCGGAACTAAAATGATCTTAACACCTTCAAACATAAAACTGTAGCTATTGGTCCGACCGTCATGCTGTACTGCTCGATCATACTGCCATGGTCTTTCCAAAAATAAGTGACAAACATCCATTTCCACAACATCACACTAAATCTCGTCTTTATACTTCTTTCCAATAGAAAATGGAACTCGAACTCGCCTATCCACCTTCACCTCCCCTCCTTTTCTTAGCCACGCTAACTTGTAAGGATTCGGATGTTTCTCCGTTTTCAACTTCAACTTTCTCACAGCTTCGGTAGAAATAATATTGTCACAACTTCCAGCGTCAATCACAAATTTACAAACCTTTCCCAGAATAGTGCATGTTGACCGAAAGATGTTACTCCTCAACCAACTAGCTTCTTCTTCTTGCTTCGGTATTAAACAAGACCTCCTCATCATTAGATTACATCCTTCATCTCCTGACGCAATATCCTGTTCATCCTCCTCAACTGGACTAGGATAACCTTCCCAACATCCTCACCTTCAACTTCAGCAATCATAGTTCGTTTCTTCGGCTTTGGACATTCATTACTCTTGTGACCCACTTCTTGGCAATTGTAACACTTGAAACTGTGGTTGACCTTCGCCTTCGCAACTTCATTCACAACTGGTTTACTGACAGCTTTCGAAACATTGGAACTCCTACTAGCACCTTTGTTCTGAATATTGGAACTTGTAAACACACCACCTCCACATCTTCCGTGCTTCTCCCAAGCCAACGCTTTCTGGTGTGCTTCAGCAATAGATCTAGGATCAAACATATTCACCATATCTTGAATCTGCATCCTCAACCCACCTGCAAATCTAGCAGTCAGTTGTTCCTCTGTCTCCATAATGTCATTTTGAGCAATCAGTTGATAAAATTCATCAGCATAATCACTAACAGTCTTTGTCCCTTGCCTCAGATTCTGCAACCTCTGGTACATAAGTGATTGATAATTGTAAGGCAAGAATGTATCCTTCATTAACTTCTTCATCTTCTCCCATGACTCAATCTTCGACTTCCCCATTCTCTCCCGCGTAAGTTTAGTCTGCTGCCACCATGCCATAGCTCTACCTCTCAAACGAGTAGCAACCAACTTCACTCTTCGATTCTCGGGAACCTCCTTGAAATCAAAGATCTCTTCAACATTAGACAACCAATCCAAAAATTCTTCTGCAACCATTCCACCCTTGAATTCTGGAATTTCCATCTTCATACCCGACTCCCATTGTCGGTCATCCTCAACATCCCGATACGAGTTTCAAACCTGGTCTCGATCTCGATAATGAATGCTAGCTCTATCACCCTCTTCATTAAGATCAAATGTATGTCTATATCGATCTCGACCATCAACATCCCTTTGATAACGCATGTCTCTTTTACTATATCTCTCTTCATCTCGATATGGCTCCTCTTCAAACTCACGTGGAGTTCTTCTCTCTTCATGTCTATATTCATGGTGATCTCTTCTCGATGAAATTGATGTTTCTCTTCTCTCTCTAAAAGATTGCGGTGATACCCTTCTCGCTTCCGTAACCGATGGCGAAACTCTGTTTCCTCCATGGTTCGAGACTGGCGACCTTCTCCTTTGACTTTGATTCAAATCATTCATCAATTTCTCTAACTTCCCAATACCTTCATCAAATTTCTCATTAATGCGTTGTCCCATTTGCTCGGCTTCTTCTCTTCTATACAACGCTTCAACATTTTGATGACGATTAGCTCTCCTTGGTGGCATGATTGAATCAAACACAAATACTTCACAATTCAAACTTCAACTCTAACTTGTACAACAAGTCACGGCCTTCACTTAACTCGGCTCAACTCACTTCAACTTCACACTTCAAACTCGGCTTGAACAAGCAAGATGATGCACGGCTCAAAGCTTCAACAAGATGAACTTCAACTTTAAACTCTTTGGCTCCAAGTCTCGGCTTAGCTATGATTGGCTAAGTCTGGCTCTGATGCCAAAACTGACGCAGCGGATAATAACAAACGATATAGATCGATGAAAGTAGCAAACGGTGGATTAAAGATACTGAAATGCCCAAATTCGTTGATCACAAAGATACCGAATTCTAGCTATCTTCGACACGTTGATCGTGCACAATACCGTGAAGGAAGATCTACAATTCTTCAAACGTTGATCAAGCGCACTTGATACCGTGAATTGGCTTCAACGATCGTTGATTCGAGCGCACTCAAATAACCGAAAGTGGAGATAGGAGATCACACTCAACTACCAATTTAGATGAAAGCACACATCAATCAAACAAAGTTTTTATTCAACAATCAACTTCTCAAAATGTACAACACACTCCCTATTTATAGCATTTCACAACCGGTACCTTAAGTCGTTCACGACTTACGACTCATCATATGTCGACAGCGACTCAACGTACACGGCTCACAACTTAAGTTAGGTCATACACGACCTATCATCCAGCGACTCAGCCCCTTTACAACACAGCACACCGTCGACCGACTTATCTACATACTGACCTACGACTTATCACAACACAAGTTACCACGACTTAAAGCAATTACAACCATACGAACTAATCAAGTCCCAGCGACATAACGGCTTAAGAACGACACGACTTAACAATTTACAACACAAGACCTAAGATACAACGCACCCGACCTAAACATACAACGACTCACCTTCACATATGTACAATACAACGACTCAAGACACAACGACTTAAAATAACACGACTTATCTCTTCAACGACTTAAGAGCATAGCTTCTTTATTACTTCACGCGACTCAAGCTCCATGCGGCATAACTCTTCAAATGACTTAACTAGGTCGTGAGCGACCTAAAGTTTTGTTAACTTGTGAAGTACTTATCCCGTAGGTTGATAAGTCGTGGCTCTTTTAGGTCGTGACCCGCAAACTCGTTAGGTCGCGAGCTCAATGCAACTTCCCTTTCCTGTTTCCTGTTAAGTCGGGAGCGACCTACACTTTCCTCCTTAGGTCGTGGACGACTTATGCCTTCACCTTCTGGGTTCCAGTTAGGTCGGAAACGACTTAAATTTTCCTCCTCCTCCATAGGTCGTGGGCGACCTAAGTCTTCATCTTGCTTAGATCGTGAACGACTTAAGCCTTGGAAAATGATAGCTTGCAATTCCTCGACCCTGGTCTGAGCTACATCAGCAGCGCGTCCATCGTGCGTTCGTGCACGAAAATCGAGGCCCAAAGGGATCCGAGCGTGACCGGTTTTCGGTCGTTGGCGCGTGATGTTCGTGGCTTCGAAGTGCCGTAGTTCGATCGACTTGAAATCGAGTGAAGTGCGTGCGAAATTGTTAAAATGAAGTATAAATAAATCTTATAAGTAAATAAGATTTATGAAGTTGTGATGTTATTAAAAGAATGAATTTTGTAAATAAATGAATTATAAGCTATTAACTTATAATTTGGATTTGGCAAATAAATGAGATGTAAATGGAATTGGTTAATAAAGGAATTTTGTGTATTGAAGTTTTTATAAAATGTAAAATGGAATTTATAAACATTGTTTTATAAATTAAAATCAATTGAATTTGATAAGTAAATAGAAAAGTTTATTAAAGGAGATTTATCCACGATTTTGGACAGTGGGTAATCCTTTAATGAATATATAGAAGCAATGAATTTGGTAAACGATTTATATTCACGATTTTGGATTTATTAAATAAAATGGATATTTTTGAAAAGTGAATATTATTAAATGGAATAAAATGATTAAAATATGTTAAGGATCGAAACCATAGATTTCAACATTCATTGTTGAAATAGACATTTTCGAGAAATAAGGAAATGATGGACTATAAGACTGTTGTTATAGTATGTGATTTCGAAAGGAAATGATTTTGTATAGTATTGGGATCTATATACCTATCCAATTTTTGAATTCCTACACTAGTGATTCTGGGTTGTCGTAACGATGTTTTACGCAACATTCGTTTTAACCTAAATAAATGCGTTTAAAGGAACATTTTCCTTAAAGAATAAAATATATACTTAATCGTGATTTAAGTATATATAGTATTTTCCAAGTGTTAAAAATAAATAATTTTGTGAATTACTTATTATTAATTAAGTATTTGGAAATGTTTTCCAATGTTAAAATGATTTTGGAATTATATCTTTTTAAAGATAATTTAAAGGGAATATTTGGCAAATGGTTTAATTAATAAAAGATTAATTAAAAACGCTCAGTGATTGTTATGGTGTTGAATATTTGTTTGTTCGCTTTTATAGTTAAATAACCGACTATCAAATTTGACCAAATTTTAGTTCCTCGACTTGATGTGGGAACTATTTAGTCGTACACTTAGTACGTAGCCTTCTGTGTAGGCTTGATTATCGTTTGTGTTGAGGATGTTGATTCGTATGGTGCGGAGTATTACTCCGATCTATCGAGCTTCCTTCTTGGCCCGAAGGATAGCAAGTTGAAAGTTGGAGACGTGATAAGTCTATGAGACACAGTTGCTTTGTGAGGTTAAGAAACGCTTTTGCGTTGTTGGTGCGAAGAGATTGGGATCAGATTTATCTGAAAACCACTTTAGACCAATATATATGCGACGATTGTGCAGGTTGCTTCTGATGATATTGATATTTCAGAGTTTCATAGTGGGGGACTGCTTGTTGATCGTTTGGGGTTAAAATCCCTATATACATCCAGTAGCAGTCGTTTCTTCATTTATGAAATATCCAATGCGAGGACTATTCGCTACTAATCCTAGGGATTTCCCGATAAGATGCGGTAGGAAAGTACATTCGGTTCGTCTTGTTCCTGGACAACTTGTGTGGATGTTTGTCTGACATTGCATTTCTATAGATTACGTACATTGGTTTTTACAAACGTACATCAGTGGTGGCAGAGAAGGCAACTTCTCTTAGCTTAACACCCTCCTTGAGACATATGAGCTTAAGGGTTGTATTTTTGTGGGAGGCAATTAGTAGTCAACGGAAATGGCCGTGTGGCATTCTAAGTGATGTGATTGTACTTTGTGAAAGGTAATCGTTACCTCTCGGATCATCAACCGGAAATAACCAAAACAGGGTTAGATGCAGCAGGGCTAAGTGAGTCATTCCCATTTAGATATGATCATCCTCTTCTTGATATATTTTTACACGCTATGACGTCGTGTATCTGATTATTGCAGTTTGTATGCTAGAGGGCCCTCGGTAAAGGTCGGTAACGGTCGGAGGATGATATATTCGGTACCATCTAGTTATAGAGGTGGGCCGGCCTTGTGTTGGTAGAGGATCCTTAGTGATGGTCCTAGGTACATTTTTCCAGAGATGTACTGCCGGAAGGCAGTCCCTTCTGTTGAAACTTCGTATTTATGATATTTCGTAATTACGATATTTTGACTATAACAACTATATACGTCATTATTGTATACTAACATGTCTTTACAGGAATCAATCAAGGACCGGATTCAAATGAGCTTCGACTCCTAAGTATGCATTGAATCTGTGTCTAGAGTTTAAAATATGTTAAAATCTCTCCTATATGATATACACTACATTATCATTTCATATATTTGCTTTAAAAAGAAAAATCTCATTTTTTATGTTACATTCAGACGTCTGAATGCTTCAATTCAGATGTCTGATTCTGGAAGTTTGAATGTTGTAAACTACAATATTCAGACGTCTGAAAGTTATATTTCAGACGTCTGAATATAACAATTTTTTGCTTATTTTCTTTCTGTCTTGATTTCGTTGCATTTTAGAAGTCTGAATTTTTAATTTCAGACGTCTGAATATTTACAACGGCTATTTTTAAAAAAAAGACATTTCCATTCATGAAGAGGTGCGATCTTTAATCCAACAGATAAACATAACTCTTGATGATAACTCTTCATGAACAATTACAACTATTTACTATCTATATAAACACATTAGAATCAAGTTTTAAAATCACCAATTCTATTGATTATTATGATATTCTTGAAATTCTTGATTCTAATATATATGTGCTTTCAACTTCATTCAAATTCAGTTCCTACTTCCTTAATCTTCACGCATTCACACATATATCATAAAGGAGAAAGATTATAGGAAGCCTGTACTATCAAAGAGACAAATTCGTGTTATTTAGAACATATTGTGTCACATACATTCTGTATAAGTTGAAGTCCTCTTCGGCTGTTGAGGCGAAATCCTATTCTGCTGCTCAGGTCCCTTGTTCGGCTGTTCAAGGGTTGTACAAACTTGTTCCTCTGGGTTAAGTGAGGATTGTTGATTAGTGAAATTCCAGAAAGGAGTCTGGGATTGGACGTAGAACGGGAAGTTATAAAAATTCCTGGTGTGCTTGTTTTATTTTTACTTACTTTACATTGCTATAGTTTATTTTCGCACTTGTTTAATATAATTCCATATAGCATGATCTGCACAGCAACTTTCATTTGGTATCAGAGCAAGGCATCTTATAACTGTTACACAGTTATTTGATACTTTGCTAAGATGGAAAACAACATCAGCACTATTAACACTGTCATTAACACTAGTTTTAATGAAGGTCAATCTATTGCACGACCTCCACTATTCAATGGCATGAATTACAACTATTGGGCAACTCGTATGCGTATTTATACGCAAGCAAGTGGTTTTGACTTGTGGAATATCACTCAAACAGAGTATAACATTCCTACGACAGAATACTCTACATGGTCAAACACACAAAAATTAGATACTACTGCAAATGCCAATCTATGGGTGTGTTATTTTGTGCTTTAGATAGAAATGAGTTTAACCGTGTTAGCATATGCGCAGCTGCTTATGAAATATGGAGAAAACTTAAAGTTACTCACGAAGGGACTAACAAGGTTAAACAAAGCAAAATATCCGTGCCCAATAGTCAATTTCAAAATTTTAGAACGAAGCAGGATGAATCTATAAACGATATGTACTCTAGATTTCAAGATATATATCACTCTTTACTAGGACTTGGAGAAAAGTATTCTGACTTCGATATTATTTCAAAAATCCTTAACTCTTTAACGGATGAATGGGAAAGAAAAGTATTAGCTATTTAAGAAGCTAATGATCTTTCAACCATGAAACAAGAAGAGTTGATATGAAATCTAATGTCCTATGAAGTGAATTTGCAGGCTAAAAGAGTACAAGCACAAGACAAAAAGAATATGGCATTCCATGCTGAAAAGGGAGAATCAGACTTGGATGAAGAAGATTTAGCATTCATTGCTAAAAACTTTAAAAACTTTTTAAAGTACAGAAAAGGAAATCTAAACAACGAAAAAAGAAACTTCAACAACAATATGCCATCTTCATCAATACTAGAATGCTTTAATTGCCATAAGAAAGGACACATGCAAAAAGACTGTCAAGAACAAAAGAAGACATATCACAATAAGAACCGAAAGGACAAGTCTAAAAGAAAAGCATTTTGAGTAACATAGGATGACTCAGATTCTTCTTCTTCAGAAAGCAGCAGTGATAGCGAGAAAAAACTAGCAAATGTCTGTTTCATGGCTGCAGATAGTGAGGTAAATGATCTTACTTTTGATGATATGATTGAAATTAATTCAGAACTCCTTGATACCTTAAAAAGCATCAAAATAAAATATAAAGAGGCTCTAGAAAATCAAAGAAAAGCAAAATTCGAGAGAGATATGCTTAATGATGAAAAGAAAATATTAGAAGAAGAACTTGGAAAACTTCAAGATATCTTTTCTAATGATAACTCTCAACTTACTTTATTAACTCAAGAAATTGAAACTCAAAAAGAAAAGAATGACTCTCTTGTCTCTGAAAATCATGAGCTAAAAACTAAAATCAAAATGATAGAATTAGATAATACTTGCCTCAAAACCAAGTTAGATAATATTACTAGAAATATTTCTAACTTTAATAAAGGTGCAGAAAATCTATCCAATATCATTAAAAATTCTCAATCCACTTCTAATAAGAAGGGACTAGGATACACTAAAAAATCTCCACCTAAAAAGGAAAACTGGAAAAAATTTTCTAATTCTAATACTTATCTAAAAAGGAAAAATAATTCTAAAACCATAAAAATATGGATTCCTAAAACAAACAATAGTTTGATTAGGAATAAATATATAAACACCTTCTTTGAAACTGTTCATAAAAATAATATATTTTAAGGGGGATACTGAACCCACTTGGGTTTGGTTTCCCTAGGCCTAACTCTTAGGACCCTATCACAAGGTGGGTACCAATATTATTATTATTTTTTGCAGGACTCACTTAAAAAGAGAGGAAAATGGATACTCGACAGCGGTTGCTCAAAACATGTGACTGGAGATAAGAATATGCTATCAAACATTACTTACTCAAATGGAGGCTCAGTCACTTTTGGAGACAATTCCAAAGGATATATCATTGGAAAATGTGATGTCAGCAATGTCGGTACATCTAATTTACCTCTTATTTCTAATGTCTTACTAGTCCAAAATTTAAAACACAATCTTTTAAGTATCAGCCAGTTATGTGACAAAGGTTTCAAAATCTCTTTTTCTGAAGATAAGTGTAGCATTTTTGATAAAAATCAAAATCTTATATTTGAACGAAATAGAGACAGAAATATCTATGTTCTAAATATAAAAATCAATCACAATTCAGGTATGTGCTTAATAGCTAATGAAAATGATCCTTGGCTATGGCACAAAAGATTCTGTCATATCGACTTCAAAACTATAAACAAACTTTCTAAAAATGATTTAGTCAGAGGATTACCAAAAATGAACTTCAAAATTAATCACATTTGTGATGAATGTCAATTAGGAAAATTAACCAAATCATCTTTTAAATCTAAGAAAGTTATCTCTACATTACAACCACTTGAATTACTACGCATGGATTTATTTGGGCCAACTCAAGTTCAATCCTTAAACCATAATAAATATGTGTTTGTAATAGTAGATGATTTTTCTAGATATACACCATTTTTATGAGAAACAAAAGTGATACGTTTGAGCATTTTAAAATTTTTGTCAAACGAATTCAAAATTTAAAAGGTTTAAAGATAAGGAATATAAGAAGTGATCATGGAGGAGAATTTGAAAACGAAGTCTTTGACCATTTTTGTAAAAAGAAAGGTATTTTTCATAATTTTTCGTTTCCTAGAACTCCACAACAAAATGGAGTTGTAAAACGTAAAAACAGAACTTTACAAGAATATGCACGAACTTTGTTAAATGGAAGCACTCTTCCAAAACATTTTTGGCCAGAAGCTGTTGCAACTACTTGTTATGTTTTGAATCGTGTTTCCATTCGAACTTTAACGAAAAACACTTCTTATGAACTTTTTACTGGAAGAAAACCAAAGATTTCTTATTTTAAAGTTTTTGGTTCAAAATATTTTATATTAAATACAAAAGATCAGCTTGGTAAATTCGATGCGAAATCCGACGAAGGAATCTTTCTAGGATATTCAGATCGTAGCAAAGCTTATCGCGTATATAATAAAAGATCTAATACTGTTGAAGAAACGTTACACGTATCTTTCGATGAAAATTTTCTACAAAAACCAAGTATAGAAGATGATGAAGATTTTTCGGATAACATTACAAATACGGAATCTACAAACTTAGAAATTGATGAAAACATTGTTGATAATAATCATGAATTAAGATCTCCACCAAAAATATTACGGGATCACCCTGTTCAAAATATTATTGGAGAAATTAATTCAAATGTACGAACTAGAAATCAACTAAATCAAATGGGCCACATAGCATTCCTTTCTAATATCGAACCAAAGAATCCCAAAGAAGCTTCCACAGACGAATACTGGATAATTGCAATGCGAGAAGAACTAAACCAGTTTGAACGCAATGAAGTTTGGGAATTAGTTCCTAGACCAAGTGATCAAGCTGTTATTGGAACCAAATGGGTCTACAAGAACAAAGCGGATGAACAAGGTAACATCACTAGAAATAAAGCAAGGTTAGTTGCACAAGGATATAATCAAGAAGAAGGAATTGATTACGAAGAAACGTATGCTCCGGTTGCAAGACTAGAAGCAATACGAATCTTAATGCCTATGCATGTTTTCACAATTTCAAACTTTATCAAATGGACGTTAAAAATGCTTTTCTAAATGGTTATATAAAAGAAAAGTGTTTGTTGAACAACCTCCCTTATTTATTCACGAGAAATTTCCTAATCATGTTTATAAACTTAAGAAAGCTCTTTACGGTTTAAAACAAGCACCACGTGCTTGGTATGATCGATTAAAGACTTATCTGATTTCTTTAGGATTTCAAATTGGAAAAGTTGATCAAACACTTTTTATTAAACATTCAAAAAAGGATATTTTAATAGTTCAAATTTATGTTGATGATATCATTTTTGGTTCTACTAATGACCAGTTGTGTCAGGACTTCTCCGACATAATGACCAAGGAATTTGAAATGTCTCACATGGGAGAATTAATATATTTTCTTGGTTTACAAATTAAACAACTTCAAAATGGCATATTCGTTAATCAAGAAAAATATTGTAATAATTTAATCAAACGTTTCGGAATGGAAAATACTTCTGCCAAACCAACTCCAATGAGTACAACGACACATCTTGAAAAAGATGACAATGGCAAAAGTGTAGATCAGAAACTATACCGAAGTATGATTGGATCATTACTAGATTTAACTGCAAGTCGTCCTGACATAATGATGAGTGTCTGTTTGTGTGCTAGATTCCAAGCCAATCCAAAGGAATCACATTTAAAAGCAGTAAAACGTATATTATACGTTATCATACAAACACAAAAGATTTCGGTCTATTCTATCCTAAAGAATGTCCATTCGAATTAGTTTCATATAGTGATGCTGATTTCGGTGGCTCTCGAACTGATCGAAAAAGTACAAGTGGTACGTGCCATTTTATTGGAAAATCACCTGTATCTTGGTTTAGTAAGAAAAAAAACCGTGTTTCTCTTTCTACATGTAAAGCAGAATATATTTCTGCTGCTTTGGCTTGTACTCAAGTAATCTGTATGCAACAAACACTTAGAGATTTCAATATAAGCTTAACAAATTCAACATACTGTGACAACTCTAGTGCTATTAACTTATCTAAAAATCCTATCAATCATTCACGAACAAAACATTTTGACATTCGTCATCATTATCTGATGACAATGTTGAAAAAGGAACAATCAATTTAGATTCTGTTTCTTCTGAAAATCAGTTGGTTGATATTTTGACAAAACCTCTTTTAGAAAATGTTTTTATCAAACTAAGACGAGAGCTTGGTATTGTCTCTTATAAAAATCTATGATTTTTTATGAGATGTTAAGATTTGTAACTTTGCTTCATAATCTCTTGCTAACAATTAACTATTACTAAATTTCATAAAATTTCATTTGGCTAATATTAATATTTGTTTCTTATTTTTTAGTCCATAATTTTGTTTCTTATCCTTGTCAGAGTAAGGCCAATGAATACTTTTGAGTTACATAGAACTTAAAAAAATGTGGGATGATACCAGAAAAGTTTACTAAACTAAATTGCATAAACATAAGCTAATAACATGCAATATGTACACAGTCGATGACCCCGATTGTTTATTCTAGTGAAGGCACAAAGCTATGCTTCTAACATATTTGTAATTACTTTCTTTCCCACCTCTTGTTCTCTTTTCTTTTTAAAACGTATGAATATTACTAACCGTAGATTTTCAGCCACTCATTACTTTAACGAAAAATTCTATTTTTAAAACTTTTCACTTCTATTCATTCTTTCTATCTCTGTCTACCTCATTACCAAAAAGAATTCTAGCAATGGATTTCAAAATGTTTTACCTCCTTCTCTCAATGGTATGCAACAACAACTCCGACTCGGCAAATTCTCCATCGAGTTATTCTACATCTTCTATCGAAATTTTGACAACTCCAACACCACGTGAACAAGATAGACCTTGTCCTTCACGCGAACATTTTGGTTATACGCCAGAAAAGAAGAAATCCCAACGGTTTCTATTCTTCGGTTCTCCATCAACCAAAGAAAAAATATCCGACATTCATCATTACCAAAAAGAACAGTTGGATTTGCAGCGAGAGATGTATTACGAACATAAATTTAACACCAAACGACTTAGTCTTATTGAACTAGTGGCATTAAAATTCTACGGTACATCTCCATAGAAAGATGTAGTTCAACCTTCTACTTCAAATCGATGGGAATGGAGTCCACAGCATCCTCCGGTTTCTTCAAATTCTTAGGAACGTCAACCATATTGGTCTCCAATACGACCATACACAGGGATAACCAAGATAGAACCGGAAGAGTGCAAGACTCCGAGTGATTCGGATAAATGATTTCTTTCATCTCTATTTGTTGTTGTTGAATAATCATATTTATATTTTGCAAATCATTCAAAAATTATTATATATCACAAATATATGTAACAATGTCTTTATCAAAAATTTATGGAACAATGTCTGAAATACATATTTCAGACGTCTGAAATAGATGTTTCAGACGTCTGAATATTGTTGAAATTTTTTTCTTTACTCAGATTCAGACGTCTGAACACTCTATTTCAGACGTTTGAAAGTACCTCAAATTACATTGTTTTTCTTCTGTCTAAAATTTTACAATTTCAGAAATCTGAAATTGAAATTCCAGACGTCTGAATCCAACTGGCGATTTAAAATTCAAGGGGTTTTTTAAAATTTATCCATCCACCAACCACCTTAATTACTTTCATCTTCCACTTCATCTCCTACTTCATCCGAACCAACACCTTTCTTCCTCCAAAACTCCATCTTTTTTCTCTTCATCTTCAAATTTTTTTAACAAAAAACTCCAAGCCTCCAAGAACAAAATGACCAAGGGCTCCAAGCTCTTCATCTACACCAAATATATATCAATGTTTATGGAATGATGAAGCAAAGAAAAGATTTTCTCAGATGGATAGATCTGGTTTCTTCCCGGGAGGTTTTGTTAAGTTTGACGAATTTGAACCCTACAGAATTCAACAAATTGATCGCTCAAGTGGGTTAGAATCTCTCTTATCCTTTTCTGCAAATAATGTTAAGATAAATCATCTTTTAGTTAAATTATTCTATGCAAATACGAACTTAGACCATCATCATCCCCATAATAGAGAGGACTGTATTTGGACTTTGGTATGTGGTGTTAAAATCTATCTTCCGTTTGTTCGTCTTGGAGATATTTTGCAATGTCCTTCATTCAGAATAGATTTGGATGAAATATATGTTTCACTCTCTTTGGATCATAGAGATGAAGTCTCTCATAGATTTCTTTTCGACGATATCACAAGGCTAACCTCTGTCCAACTCCGACCACAAGCCCGTATTCTTCATCGAGCTTTAATTCGTTCCGTCTTACCAAGAACCGAAAGTTATGAAGTTATCAACAAACGCAACTTCCAAGCTTTGTATGCCATATATTCGGAACAATCTATAAATTGGGGTCGTGTTATACTTGAGGAGTTTATGGATGTTAATCGTCGCCGTCGTTATAAAACTTTTCATTATAGTGCATATATAATGAAAATTCTTAGAAATTATGGAGTAACCTTTCCAGAATCAGAATTTTCACCTATAAAGGAGCTAGGATCCAAAACCTTAGGTCTGATGAACTTGCCTAAGCATCCACAAAACCTTAACTTTATTTCTTTCCAACAATGGATCACAAACCGGGATCAAAATATACCTCAACCTCCTCAACCTCATCACCACATTGCTCCACAAGCTCCCGAGCATGACGATGATAACATAGAAGTGCTTTCCCTTGAATCAACACCTAAACAAGCCTTTGTTACAATTTCTCAAAATCAAGCTAAGATCAATACCAAAATTGATAGATTAGAAAAGCAAACCAATAAGAAGTTTAATTCTATTCGTGACTTCCTAAACAAGATTTGGGAACGTATTGGTTGCTCATCTTCCACTTCTACCGAGGTCTTTAATCCCGCACCTTTTCAATGGTCATCTAGCTCCGGTACTAACAGTGATGAAGACGATGATGACAATGATGAAGAAGGTGTTGATCATCCTAGTTCATCTTTCTAAAATTAGTGGTAGTATGGAACTTTCACTTCAATATCTCATAACAAATCTTTTTGCACTCTTTATTTTAAAATTCCTGATGTTTATTTTGGTATGTAACTTAAACATATGCTACTTCTTCTTTTTGTATGTAACTTAAACAGATGCTACTATTTTTGGCCTCTTGTATCTTCTGATGATTTTGATGCTTCCCTGTTCTACTATTCCTTGTTTATATTTTACACTTTCCCTTTTGTCGATGTCAAAGGGGGAGATATACAGAGGGAGTTTATATTAAGGAGGAGCTTATAGTAAGGGGGAGTAAATATATGTTTATATTGTGTATATATATAGTTGTCATCTTCGAAAAGGGGGAGAATGTTGAAACTTCGTATTTATGATATTTCGTAATTACGATATTTGACTATAACAACTATATACGTCATTATTGTATACTAACTTGTTTTTACAGGAATCGATCAAAGACCGGATTCAAATGAGCTTCGACTCCTAAGTATGTATCAAGTCTGTGTCTAGAGTTTAAAATATGTTAAAATCTCTCCTATATGATATACACTACATTATCATTTCATATATTTTATTTAAAAAGAAAAATCTCATTTTTTATGTTACATTCAGACGTCTGAATGCTTCAATTCAGACGTCTGATTTTGGAAGTTTGAATGTTATAAACTACAATATTCAGACGTTTGAAAGTTATATTTCAGACGTTTGAAAGTTATATTTCAGACGTCTGAATATAACAATTTTTTGCTTATTTTCTTTCTGTCTTGATTTTGTTGCATTTTAGAAGTCTGAATTTTTAATTTCAGACGTCTGAATATTTACAACGGCTATTTTTTAAAAAAAGACATTTCCATTCATGAAGAGGTGCGATCTTTAATCCAACAGATAAACATAACTCTTGATGATAACTCTTCATGAACAATTACAACTATTTACTATCTATATAAACACATTAGAATCAAGTTTTAAAATCATCAATTCTATTGATTATTATTCTATTCTTGAAATTCTTAATTCTAATATATTTGTGCTTTCAACATCATTCAAATTCAGTTCCTACTTCCTTAATCTTCACGCATTCACACATATATATCAAAAAATAGAAAGATTATAGGAAGCCGGTACTATTAAAGAGACAAATTCATGTTATTAAGAACATATTGTGTCACATACATTTTGTATAAGTTGAAGTCCTCTTCGGCTGTTGAGGCAAAATCTTGTTCTGTTGCTCATGTCCCTTGTTCGGCTGTTCAATGGTTGTATAAACCTATTCCTCCGGGTTAAGTGAGGATTGTTGATTAGTGAAATTCCAGAAAGGAGTCTGGGACTGGACGGAGAACGAGAAGCTCGAACCAGTATAAAAATTCCTGGTGTGCTTGTTTTATTTTTACTTACTTTACATTGCTATAGTTTATTTTCGCACTTGTTTAATATAATTCTATATAGCAAGATCTGCACAATAACTTTCACCTTCACCTGGTCATTTGAATGGAAATCCAAACTCCACTATGTCCCTGCCATTTTGATTTTATTACCCACTTGGGCTATATGCTGGAATTTAATCAATGCAACAATTTCGGCTATGATTAATATTATTTGTATATAGTAGACATTACTATAATATAAGAGGATTTGATATGATATGTTTTAGTTGTCGTAAGGTAAAAACATGTTCGTGTTTATGTGTGGACTTGTCTTACGAGATACTTTGTTTTGAAAACTAAGGAAAAGTTTGGTAATTTAATAAATTCGGTTGAGTGTGTTTCTCATGCTGGTTTACCAAACTGATCCGGGCGTTCTTCCCTTTCAATGCTCGAGTCAGACCGAGTATATTTACAGGTCTAGATTTGATGCCTTTGGAGCTTCAGCAGGAGAGCTGGAGATCTTCATTTCGTATACGCGTATTGTTTTGATTATTGATTATCCGCCGTGCTTTGTTTGTTGTTGTATATTATCGGCAATTGTGAGGATGGGTTATTATAACTGTCCAAGCTAATAACTGTTGATTGATTATTGAACTCTGATTGATGTGTATATATATACAGTTTCTGTTTTGTAAAGATTATTGATATGATATTATATATTTTCCGCTGCGATGTGAGATTCTGTATTGTTCTGTTGGTTCTATCTTCTCTCTTTCTTCCCTTCTCTTCTTCTCTCTTCTTTTCTTTCTCTTGACTTTCCGTCAGTTTGTGCCTTTTGGGACGGACATGTGTGGTTTATTGTCGATTAAGAGGTACAGATTTGCGGGTCGTCACATATATGTCAAAACCATTGGTAATGGAAAGTTTAACAATAATATTTTCTTTATTTTTTTAGTATTTAAACTAATCAGGACTAAGTGTACATTTAAAGGAATTAATCATGACTAAGTGCACATTTGAGTCAAATGTTCACATTCATTTATAAATAAGTTAGCACACTTAATTTATATATATACATGTTTACTTCATATAATAATGTGATATGCCTTTTTTTATAAACATAAAAAAATTTACAATGTAAAATAAAGTGACATAATGTGTCATTTCTTTTTAGGCATAACGTACCTTGGTTATTAATGCATGTTGGCTCAACATATGAAGGAGGAATCAAATTCACGTGGGAAAAAGGAAGGAGGGAATGTGGATAGTGAGGCGGCAAGATATAAGTGGAGGTTAGGTACCCTAACACTGGTTTGGTAATTTAATTTATTCACTTTGTATATATATAAATTCCTAAAGATTTTCTCATTTCATTCCTTCCTTGTAAACCTTCCTCTAAGCTGTCAAGAAAAGGTCTAATGGATTCTTAAAGTTCTATAGTTAAAAACCTTAGTTCATCCACTTTTCAAAACTCAATAACCTTGTTTAAATACTTCCTTTCCCATTTCATCACTTCTCCATCAAATAAACAAGTCCACACTACCTTCACCTCCTCTTGGTCGAACCTAAACCCCTTAATCCGAGAACTTTTTCACCCTAAAGCTACCAAAGACTCCATTTTTCCTAAGGCAAAGCAAGTTCTAGGTCGTGTTCAAACCATAGTGAAAGTTCGCTTAGTTTCATCGACTTTTGGTGAGTAAAGTTTCTCGCCTAAACTAAGTTTTTTGAATTTGTATTTATACTTTACTTGGGTTTAAATATGATGTTTGTTTGTGTAGTAATAGTGCTAACTTGGACGTAATTATATATGCTTGGTTATGATGACATATAGTTTCGAATATGGAGTTAAAAAGGTTAAGTTAGTAACAAGTTGTGTTCTTGGCTTGGTTATGAAAATTGTGGAAGGTATATATGTTAGAAATCTTGCTTATGTTGTGGTGATGTTATGCTATTTTATGTGCTGTATATACTAAGGAAAAGTTAGCATTTGAGCCAGTGGTTATGTCGCGGTATCGAAATCCTTTACTTGTTTAAAACTTGCTATATATTCTTAAGTAATTTTGGAAAACTTTTCATAAGTGTTAACTTTATTTTAATTTGGTTTACAAAACTTCATATAAAGTTATAAAGTAGGTTTAAATATAAAAGGAGAGTTTTTTTTAACTATTTGGAAGTTTAGATGAGTTTTGAAAATTATGAATCGTATAGCGATAGTCGCTTTGGATGCAGTTCGTAAAACAAACTAGTTTTGAATATCTAATACATTTAGAAAAGTGTTTTCTAACATACATGAAGTAAAAAAGTGATTATTTATTTATTTATTTATTTAATGATTAATTAATTAATTAAGCTAATCATTACTTATTCATTAATTAATAAAGGTAATTAATACTTAGGTGATAATCAAGAAAGTTAATTATCATTATTCAATTAATTAAAAATTAATTATTAATTAGAGATTGATCATTATGTAATTATTTATTGAATATTAATTATTAACTATTTATTTATTTAAAAATGGGGGTTTATTATTAATTAATTACCGATTAAGCAAAATATGATTAAGATTTTATTCGGTAAAAATATTATTTGTATTTAGCTTAATCGGTAATTAATTAATAATTAAACCCTTTTTTTAAATAAATAATTAATTAAGATTTTAATCAGGACTTAATTAAGATTTAGATATTATTTAATGAGGTTTTAAGTTATTATTTATTTAATAATAAGGGCTTTAATTTTAAAAATTGCTTTAGTTCTAAATATCGGTTTTGTTTAAAATCTGTTCTCTTTTTCAAAAATGTTTTAAATCACGGAATTTCTTTGTTGATTACCCTAAAGTAATCTCAAACAAATATGAAACCAAAGTTAATATGGTGACACATTTATGGGAAGTAAGTCATCCCATAGTTAGCACTAAAACCAATGAGCAGGCTGATCCTCTATCTATGAGATCTAGAATTCATTTCTTGACGAGGGAAAAAGAAAGGTCGAAATATTGGAAACATGATAGATATGAGAGGGTTAATTTCTATCAATGGGTCATGTTTAAATTAAGTATATGGTTATCCATATGCGAAACTCTGTATAATTATGCTAAATAGCGTATTGTCCACTATTCAAAACTCGATCGGTTTTATACTCAGGAAATATGATTGTATAATCAAGTTCCTCAGTGAGGACTCGAATACTTATTGCATACTTCCAGAAGAACTAGAATTGAGTTAGTCGAAAATTATCTCCAGTTTGGTGACACCTTTTTCGAATAAGTATGATTTATTCGAACCACTTCAAATAATAATGTTCGTGATGGATTATTTATGAAGTATGCCATGGAGCTATATTATTCTTCCTGAGGGTGATTCCAAAATGGAAGATAGTAAATGCTAATGTTTGTTTGATCTCGAAATAACTTATATGGATGAATGTTATCTTTGTATTGTTACTTGGTGGGCATTGTAGCATTCCAAGATGGTCTGCTAGGGTGAAGGTAAACGTAACCTTAAGCCTTACACCCGGGAATGACTAAAATTAGGCGGTATGCAATAGGGTTATGAGGGTCACACCCATTAGGGTATGGTCATACCTTATTAGGTTCGGTATCCTTTCATACATGTAAGCTTCGAGGACTATTTTGGTTGTTGATCACAACCAAGGATTGTATTCGGTATTATTCAATCAGGGGTAGACTGGTACTCTGTAGTAGGGGTACAAGATGTTGACCTCGGTGTATTTTATTTAGAAATGCACTATGACAGGTGGTACCCCAGTGCCTCAACAGTAATGGAATCCTTTCTCCAAATACGTGCCTTTACGGGCTTAGTTGTAAACCTATTATGCTAGAATTTAATTAATGTAACAATTTCGACTATGATTACATATTAATATTAAACCCTAGACATTGTAATAATATCAGAAGATTTTGTATGGAAATGTTTTGGTTATCGTAAGGTAAAAACTCATCTATATTTATTTGCAATGTGGTTTTACAAGATACTTTGTTTTTGAAGGTTTTTATAAAGTTAAAAGTTCATACTTTACTCACACCAGACCCATGTCTGGCCTAGAGTTTTATTTCTTTCCATCAAACTCTTGGGTTCTCAAATTTTTATGAGTAGTCGAGTAGTCAGGTCTATGGAGCATTTCGGGAAGCAGTATGGAGCAGGAGCTTTTATCTATATCTAGAAGTTATGTTCGTTTCCGCTATGTCTGGACATTATGTATTATAGATGGGTTGGTTAGCATAGCCACCCTGGGTTGGAATAGTACTCCTGCAACTTTGATGTAACATTTTGAAGTAACCTTATTACTGTTCTATGACGATGTATGCATCTCTGAAATTGCGAGAAAAATTCATGTTTGTTTCTTCTTGCCTTTTTTTCGTTACCCCATGACCTATCTTTCGGACAATTAGATGATTGGCACATGGATACCGAGGATGTATTAAATGTCATCTTTGTGTATGAGAAAGACAAACCGTCACAATTGGTAACAAAGCTTTGGTTGGGATAACACCTAGGCCTAGGTGGGGGTCAACTCATTAGATATAGGGTTAGTAGTGCCCTAGAATGAGTTCAGTCTTTGAGAGTGCATTTCCATGTTGTTCTAATTAGATTTATACGCTTGGTTTATGCTCTTTTTCCCTAAGATAATCTCGTCTATGTATTCTAAAGATATCTTACTTTTTAGGTAGTAATAATGAGTATGAGAAGGGAACGAGGAAGGGGAAATAGTAGTACAATAACCACAAATGGTGGATCCCCGAATGTTAGATAGGTTGGAATAATGGAAGAAGTAGTCCCAGTGCAGTCTCGAGTAAACTTCGCAGCATTGTGCCAGGATTTCAAAAATCTAAGAGAAAAACCTTTCAAGGGTACAAAATCCATCGATGAAATAAAAGGTTGGATACGGTCATGTGAGAAGATTTTCAAAGGTCAGAACGTTTCTAATGATCAGAAATGCTTCTTGGCATCGTGGCAATTGCAAGAGGGGGCAACAACATAATTGGATTCTGCCACCGTAAATTTTTCAGAAGATGATTTCTCATCGGCTAGATTCAAAGAAGTATTCGAAGACTAATACATGCCAGTTGAAGGAAAAACTCGCTTGTATTGATGGTTCATGGATCTCAAGCAGGAAGACTTGTCGGTGGTAGAATATGAGATGAAGTTTAATGAGTTATCCCATTTCGGCCCTAGACTCATAGACATGCCTCTTAAGAAAAACTAGTTGTTCGTATTGGGTATAAGAAAGGAGTTCCATGAAAAGATGACGGATCATGTGAAGGAATCATTCGTGGATTTGGTAAACATGGCATTAAGATATGACGCGCTTTTGAAGAAGAAGCCTACTGCAGTAACACCCAATGGGATTACCAACAATTCAAACAAGAGGAAATTTAATCCAAACTAGAAGTAGCAAGGAAAGGGAAAGTGGAATGGTGAAAATTAGTAGAATAGGTTCAAGAATTATATTTGTCATAACTATAAGGAGAAGGTCACATTGCAAAGTTCTGTAGGACTCCAAAGGCTTAATAGGCAAAGGCTATCTCTCCAATGGTTCAAAAGACCTTTTTTTACAATTGCCACTAGCCGGGCACATGATTAAGAATTTCCTATTGATGAAAAAGGGTGAGCAGGCTAGAGTTTATGCTATTAAGGACGAGCCCTCAACTTAGAAGATGTTAAAGGGAAGAGAGTCTTGGAGGGTACTTTACTTATTAATGGCACTTTTGTTAAGAGTTTTGTTTGATAGCAGAGGTTCTCATAGTTTTATCTCTACATAATCGGCAGATAAATTAAGACTTTCCCCTAAATACGTAGAAACCCTTATCTGCATGTCTAACCCATTAGCGGTGTAACTAATCTATGCTTGATTTGTGTGAAGGTGTAAATCTTCTATCTAATACTTCCCTTCTTTGGGGCTTGTATGCTTTGCATTTTAAGGGTTTCAACAAACTTAGGGAATTTGTTAAACTTTCTTATGATGACCCATACAAACATATGAGTAGTTTCCTTTATTCCTTAAAATCATCCTTGGAAGAGTTAGGATCAATAGAAGTTGTTAAAGATTTCCCTGATTTTTTCTAGCCGGTTACAGTTTGCCTCCTCGTTGGAAAATTGATTTAGCTCCCAATGCAAGACCTGTTATTCAACCCCTGCGTAAAATGGTCCTAAGAGAGAAGCAAGAGTTAAAGGATCAAACCAATGACTTGTTATGAAGAAGGTCAATTAGGCCGAGCCATTTGAGATAGGGATCGACAGTAGTGCTTGTTCCTAAGTCCGATGGTTCCTTAAGATTATGCGTTTACTATATAGAATTAAACAAGCAGATCATTCAAAATAAGTATTTGTTACCCGGCATAGATGATATGTTTGACCAACTTTGTAGAGATAGAGTATTCTCCCAATTAGACCTTGCTACATGTTTCCATCAGTTAAGAGAAATAGAGGATAGTATACCCTTAACTGGTTTTAGAGGGTTGAACTTTTTCTACGAGTGGTTGGTTATTCCATTTTGGGCTGACCGATGCACCTACATTTTTCATTAATCTTATGAATCAATTTTTTAGGGAGGTTCTAAATAAATTCGCATTAGTTTTCATTGATGACATCCTTCTCTACTCAAAGATCGAGGAAGAGCACAATCATCATTTGAAAATGGTGTTAGAAACATTAAAGAAAAACGTTCTTAAGGCTAGGTTTTCTAAGTGCCACTTTTGGCAATCAGTGGTAAGATACCTAGAACATATTGTGTCGAGAGATAGCATTTCAGTTGATCTGGCTAAGTTAGCCGATGTGGATGATTACAAAAGTCCCCAAAATCCTACAAAAGCAATAAGCTTCTTGTTCGTCGAGGAATTTTCTATTGGTTAGAAAATCGTCAAAAAATATTGTGATGAAAATAACCGAAAGCGCATGGCATACAATTTTAGTACGTGGCGAGTACGAGTCGATCCGTAGAGAATTGAATTAATTTTAAATTCTAGTCAAGCAAATTAATTCAAGAGTTTGAAAAAAATTTAAGCTAAATTTTTTTGTAAAAAGTAATTAGAACAAAGTTAATAAACATATGAGAGTAGATGGCAATTTAGAGGCAAATCCCTTGTCATGATCACACAAATCAACACAATGAAATTATGATCTCTCTTTTCGGTCATTTGTGAATTTAGTTGATGTATTTATCCTAAGTATGATCTATTTGTGATATCAAGTAACCCATCATAAACCATCAAACTTTAATACAACATCGAAACCACTTGTCAACTCTTATGAAAATGATAATGAAATTAGAAATAAAATCTATTCTAAACATGATCTATTTACTATTGATTAGTAACATAGACCATCAAATTTTGATTCTGAATCCACTTCGTTACCAAAATCATATGTAGATGAACATGCAATTTGTATTTATGCTGTTTATGCATAGCCTATTTGGTGTCAACAACATATGCTATCAAATTCAATATTAAACAACAAAATTTTACCACATCAAAATTTCCGTTAAGTACAAAAAGAGATCAAATGAAATCACTATGTTAACTTTATGTGATTCATGAGACTTCATCATCCTTAAATTGAAGGGGCTTAGCTTCTCATATTCGAATTCATCATAACATAAAGTGACTTCAACATGAAAAAAGGAGCTAATTAAAATAAACTAGAAAGCTAATCTACTTGCATAAAAGAAAGAGATCTAACTACTAACATAAGAAGAAACGAAAAAGGAAAAAAACATGAATTAAAAATGCATACAAGAAAGCCTAAACGTAAAGTGTGTAAAAATAAAAACTAAGCTAAGAAGCTATAAAAGAAACTCTTATTTATATTTGATTTTATGGCTACAATCTAAACAAACTAAAGAAGGTAAGAGTCTCATTGCATGAAACATAAGAGGTATTTATACATGACTAAAACTCTAATTCATATTTTAGGGGACTACCCATAATACCCCTTAAGAAGTGCAACCTCCAAGTAATCATTAGCATGAAATTAATCCTCTATTAAATATGCATGTGAATTTAATCCCCACTAACATGTTCATTAGCTCTTAATTTTGGTTTATGGTCAGTGGGCAGGTGTGGTCCTCTATGATTTCATGAATTCTTTTATTTCTTCATTCTTTTGTCTTCCTTTGTGCATGCATACACACATGAAGCCTCTTTCATTTTCCATCCAAATTCCTACAAATAAAAAAAATATGCAAGTGAATTTTCTAAAATTAAATCATACATAAAATTACCAACTTACCCCATGTAGATGCATGAATGATGACTTGAAAATATTTTTGAAATTTGGTTTTAACCATGTAAAACCACACACTTATGACATTTATTTAAAATAAAAGTAGATTAAATATGGAAGTAAAAATATGCACATTTTTCATGCACATGACTTCTTAAGGATGGCGAGATATTATAGGATGTTTTTCAATGATTATTCTAAGATTGCCTCTCATCTAACCAAGTCGACGAAAAAAGATGTTAAATTCGAGTAGACTCCAAAGTTGAGGGTGCATTCCTCGAGTTGAAGGAATAGTTGGCCAGTGCCATAGTTTTGGCTATTATAGATGGAGGAGAGGGGTTAACTGTTTATATGAATGCGCGTAGAGTTGGTTTTGGTGCATTGTTGATGTAGCATGGGAAGGTTATAGCTATGCAAATAGACTGTTAAAGTCTCATGAGAAGAATTATGCAATGCATGACTTGGAGGTATTAGCCATAGTAAATCATTAGATTTTATAGGTGGATTACCTAGGATAAGAAAAGGGAATGAAGATATGTGAGTTATTTTAGATATGCTAATGAAGAGTGCTCATTTTATTTCGGTAAATCCAACAAGAACTACAACTTTGGTAGAAATTTATATGAGGGAGATTGTCAGATTGCATGGAGATCCGGTAAGTGTTATAAGTGATCGAGATCCCATCTTTGCCAGTCAATTTTGGGAGGCGTTACAAGTTGCTTTAGGAACAAAGCTAAGCTTAAGCACAACATATCACCCCCAAATAGATGTATAAATGGAAAGGGTAAAACATATTCTGGAAGTTCCTTTTAGGGCTTGTATTCTTGATTTTGGAGGATCGTGGGAAGATCATCTTCACTTAGCGGAATTCTCCTACAATAATAGTTATCAAGCGAGCATTGGCATGATACCCTACGAAGCACTTTATGGACGTCCATGCAAGTTACTGGCTTGTTGGGTTGAGACCAAAGATTGGCTAGTATTTGGACCAGATGTGATTTGAGAAGCTATGGAAAAGGTTGTGGTGATCAAGAAAATGATGAAGGTAGCCCAAGATTGACAAAAGAGTTATACCGATCAAAGAAGAAGGGATTCAGAATTTGAAGTCGAAGACTCTGCATTTGTAAAGATTGCCCCAATCAGAGGAGTTGTTCGATTTGGAAGGGCTGGGAAGTTGGCACCTTGGTATATTGGACTTCTTAAAGTTATCAAATGGATTGGACCGCTCGCTTGCAGAGTTGAGTTTCCAGAAAGGTTGTTGGGGGTGCATAATGTTTTCCATGTGTACCATTTGATGAAGTATGTTTATGATCCATCATTGACTGTAGTGTCGGCTGTTCAAGAGGATTTAGAGATAGAACTAAACTTGATAGTGATCAGATATCCAGTTTATATTACGGATCAAGATGAGAATAGTTTGTGAAATAAGTTGGTGAAATTAGTAAAGATTTGGTGGAGTGAGAATCTAAGAGTTGATACTTAGGAGACAGTGGATTATATGAGGAAGGCTTATCCGGAATTAATGTTAGGATAGTCATTTGTTTGTATATATTATGTATGCACAGTTGGTGTTTCAGATGTTTAGTGTATGTCCTTTGTATGAATCTCATGATATATATTTTTGAGTAGTTCTGAGTTATCTCCTTATTTGCTAATTTCGGGATGAAATTCTTTTAAGAGGGGAGAGTGTAATGACCTGGGGTTTAATTATTTTAAAATATGCATATTTAAATATATTTTAATAATTAACTAATGGATTTAATAACAAAAGCAATCACCTTTCAAATAATAACTAATGTTGGTGAAATGATTTTCAAAATTTATTTACAAAAATAATTAATCCAAATAAAATAGGAAATAAATCCGGAAATCATTTTTCGAATTTTCGACTTATAGGTGCCCAAAAGTTATCAAAAAACATTGTGCACATTTGAGTTAAACATTCATTCTCATTTACAAATAAGCTAGCATTGTTTATATATATTTATGTGTGTGTGTGTTTACTTAATGTAATCTGGTGATATGACTTTTTATGTATATACAAAACAAAATTTAAAATGTAAAATAAAATGACATAATGTGTCATTTCTTTTTAAACATAAAGTACCTTGGTTATTAATGCATGTTGGATCTACATATGAAGGGGAGGGACCAAATTCACATGGGAAAAGGGAGGAGGAAGCATGGAGAGTGAGGTGGCAAAAATATAAGTGGAGGTTATCTACCCTAAGGCTAGTTTGGTAATTTGATTTATTCACTTTGTATGTATGAAAATTCCTAACAATTTTTCTCATTTCATTCCTTCTTTTTAAACCTTCCTCTAATCTTTTAAGAAAAGCTCTAATGTCTTCTTAAAGTTTTGAAATCATAAACCTTAGTTCATCCACTTTTTAAAACTCAACACCCATTTTTAAACACTTCCTTTCCCATTTTATCACTCCTCCTTCACAAAATCAAGTCCACACTACCTTCACCTCCTCTTGGTTGAACCTAAACCCCCTTAGGCCGAGCACTTTTCCGCCCTTAAGCCAACAAAGAATACATTTTTCCTAAGGCAAAGCGAAATTCTAGGTCGTGTTCAAACCATAGTGAAAGTTCCCTTAGTTTCGTCGACTTAGGCATAATTATATGTGGTTGGTTATGATGACATATAGTTTTGAATATGGAGTTAATAAAGTTAAGTTAGTATACAAGTTGTGTTTTTGGCTTGGTTACGTAAATTATGACATGTATATATGTTAGAAATCTTGCTTATGTTGTGGTGATGTTATGCTATGTTATGTGTTTTATATGCCAAGGAAAAGTTAGTATTAGAGCTAGTGGTCATGTCATGGCATCAAAATCCTCTATTTATTTAAAACTCGCTTTTCTTAAGTGATTTCAAAAAAGTTTTCATAAGTTTTAACTTTACTTTTATCTTTAAAAAAGATCATACAAGGTTATAAAGTAGGTTTAAATACAGAAGGAAAGTTTATTTTAAAACTATTTGGAAATTTAAACAAGTTTTGAAATTTACGAATCGTATAGCAATAGTAGCTATGGATGCAGTTCATAAAACGAACTAGTTTCAAAAATCTAACCAGTGTTTCACTTAAGGTCATTTAGAAAAGTGTTTTCTAACATATGTCAAGTAACTATAATGAAATTATTGTTTATTTATTTACATAATGATTATTAAATAGGGTAATTAGTACGTAATCATTAATTAACATAGGTACTTAGTACTTAAGTGATATTCAATTAATTTAATTATAATTGTTTAATTAATTAAAAAATAATTATTATTTAATTATTAATTAGAGATTAATGATTATGTAATTATTTATTAAATATTAAATATTTATTTATTTAAAAACGGAGTATAATTATTAATTAATTACTAATTAAATTAAATTAAATTAAATTAAGATTTTAATTAGGACTTAATTAAGATTTAACTATTATTTAATGTGGGTTAAATTTATTATTTAATTAATTAATAAGGGTTCTAATTTTAAAAATCGCTTTAGTTCTAAATATCAGTTTTGGATCAAATTTGTTTTCTTTTCAAAAGTGTATTAAATCAAGGGATCTCTTTGTCGATTACCCATACGTAACCTCAAAAAAATATGAACCAAAGTTATCGTGGTGACACATATATGGGAAGTAAGTCAACCCAAGTTAGCACTAATGGCAGTAATAGACTAATGCTCTATCTATGAGATTTAGAATTCATTTCTATGCGAGGAATAAAGCAAAGCCGAAATATCAGAAACTGATAGATGTGAAAGGGTTAATTACTATCAATGGGTCATGTTTGAATTACTTTTATGGTTATCCATATGCGAAACTCTATATAATTACCCTAAATAGCGGATTGTCCACTATTTATGGCTTGATTGATGTTATACTTAGGAAGTATGATTATATACTCGAGTTCTCTAGTGGGGACTCGAATACTTGATACTTTCAAAGGAACTTGAATTGAGTTAGCTAGAAATTATCGCCTAATTGGAGACGCTATTTTTAGATAAGTATGATTTATCCGAACCAATCCAAACTAATAACTTTTGTAATGGATCGTTTATGAAGTATGCTACGGAGCTATGCTATTCTTCCTGAGGGTGACTCCAAAATGGAATATAATAAATGTTAATGTTTGTTTAATCCCAGAACAACATGTATGGATGGATTCTCTCATTGCATTATTTCCTAAAGGGCACTGATAGCGTTCCAAGATGGTCTGCTAGGGGGAAGATGAACATAACCTTAAGCCTCACATCCTGGAATGGATAAAATTAGGGGATATGCAATAGGACTATGTGGTTCGCACCCATTAGGATATAGTCATCCCTTACTATGTATGCTTCGAGGCCCATTTTGGTGGTTGATCACAAACGAGGGATGATCATATTCAGTACTATCTAGTCAGGAGTAGGCTAGTTCTATGTAGTAGGGCTGCAATATGTTCTTGTTTACCTTGGTGTATTTTATCTAGAGATGCCTTATGACTGGTGGTACCCCGGTGTCTTGTCATTTATGGAATCCATTATCTAATACGTGCCTTTACGGACTTAATTGTAAACCTATTATGCTTGTATTTAATTAATGTAACAATTTCGGCTATGGTTCCAAGTTTATTTTAATCTCTAGATATTATGATAATATCAGAGGATTTTATATGGAAATGTTTTTGTTATCGTAAGGTAAAAACCCGTCAGTGCTTATGTATGGCGTGATCTTACGAGATACCGTGTTTTTGAAGGTGTTTGTAAAGTTAAAAGTTCACACTTTACCCAGATCAGGCCCATGTTTGACCCAAAGTTTTATTTCTTTCCCTTAAATTCTTAGGTACTCAAATTTTATAAGTAGCCGAATAGTTAGTTTCTGTGGAGCATTTTGGGAAGTAGTATGGAGTAGGAGCTCTCATCTATATATAGAAGTTATTTTTGTTTCCACTATGTCTGTACATTATGTATTATAGTATGGGCTGGCTAGTATAGCCGTCCTGGTTGGAATAATACCTCTTGTAACTTTGATGTAACATTTTGAAGTAACCTTATGTACTATTCTCTGATGATGTATGTATCTCTAACGTGGTAAGAAAAACCTCTATTTGTTTCTACTAGCCTTTTATTTTCTTTACCCCATGATCCATCTTTCCGACATTTGATGACTGGCACATGGATACTAGGTATGTATTAAGTAACGTCTTGGTGTAAGAAAGGCAGACCGTCACACATAAGATGTTACTTTTTAACTTATTATTTTTCCTTATAATTTCATCCCTACGAAATTAAAAAACATCTATGAAACTTTCTTCTAAAATGTTACCTAAAACACATACTTTAAATAAGGCATTTATTCCTTTAGCTATCTCCCGTCTAATTCAATACATATCATATGTACCACATTCTTCTTTGGCACAATTAGTTAAAGAGCTATCACATATCTAGCTGATTAGTTATTGCATGCCTGATTCAATAGCTATCACATACTTAACATTAGTACTATCGCAAGTCTAAACTATCGAAAGTAAAGTCTAGGCAATCACACTTCTAACGTTATCGCACCTCTAAGCTATCACAAGTGTTGCAATCATACTTCTAATCTATTACAAGCATAGAAGCTACCGCAAGTATAACTATCACACTTCTAAACTATCAATCTTTTAACTCAGGGGCTATCGTAGGTTTAACTATAAAGTTATCCCATGTGTAGATCCCCAAGCTATCATAGGTATAAATTTAAGTGCTATGTCAAGTCTCACTTGAAAGCTTTCATGAGTAGAGGTTTTCAAGTTATCATGCGTATCAATTTGAGATTATCCCATGTTTAAAGTGAAAAATTCATAACAAAGTAGAAAATTGATATTTTTCTTAATAAAATAACTACTTTATAACTAATTCTCTATAATTGTCATTTTCTATTACCTACCTTTATGCTATGCAATAATCTCTGAAGATAGTCGAATTTATTTCCTTTGATTATACCTTAATTAATTTTTTCCTTAATCTTATCACCACTAAGATATTTTTTGCATTACCATTTAATTCATATCAATTCATAAAATAACAGAGATATTCCAAAATATTGTAGAAACTCTAAAACACCTTTCTTTATCTACAGTAAAAATTAATATCAAAATATTGTATTTTAGAATTTATAAACTTTAATTTACAGCCAAAACTACCCATTTTCTATTCAGAAAATTTGTAAGAAATAATTTTCTTATCAAAAAATTATAAAATTTTAAATACGTCATTGTTTTAGTGTTATAGACGTCATAGCGTGTTTTTTTGGGTTACTATACAACTTGACAATTATGTTTATGTGGGCAAGGCAAAAGATAAATCAAAAGTATCATGGTCCTTCAATTAAAGGAGATAACATTACAAAACAAAAACTTAATGTTTAAGTAAAAAACCCATTACAGATATTCAGAGGTCTGAACATAAAATCAAATATCTAAATTTATATATGGTTGAAACAGAACATAATTAGTTCAAAAGCACTCATATTCAGACATCTGAATTTTCAGTCAGACATTTGAATATTTTTCCAAATGACCAGTTTAAATGACAGATGTCTAAAACAATAGTTTAAAAAATTGTTTAACAAGCACATATGCATCTGAAAATATTAGCGAGATGTCTAAAAGTTCATTCAAACTTCAGATTAATTACTCAAATTTCTATTTTATATAGGGTATGAAACAGAAAGTAAATAGTTTTGTTTTCCCTAATTTCCAAACGGCTTGTTTCGGTTGAAAAGTAGTAGTGATTTTGAAAATTAGTTTAGTACAATTTTAAAGAATTAAAAATGAATATCTAAAAATAGAAATGTGTATGTGTGTGTATTATAAAAGGAAATTGCACCAGTTTTAACTAAGACTTACAACTTATGATAATTCTATTTTGACCATTCTCATATTTTGCACTCTCAACAAGTATGAATCAAGTTTTAATTTAGGAAGGATTTTGTAGTTAAATTTATGATTTTACACAAGTTTATACCATATAAACTTTGACTTGAAACAACACACACATATATACATATATAATTAATTACAAAATATGTTTTAAAATTAAAATAACATGTGTATATGTAAAGTTCACAATTTAACATATGCGTTAGGATCTAAAGTTAACAAATTTAATATGCTATCATCAAATTTGGAAGGTTTCAAAATTTGACAATTATTTACACAAACATCCACTTATTGTTATAGCGTTAAACAACTTTGAAACAAAAGTATACAATAATAAAAAGAATTATATTCAAAGAAAGATCATATAAAACTTATACTTAATTTTCAGTTGATTTAAATTAGACAACATATGTAATTTATTAAAGTTAAAACAAAGTGGAATCATATCAATTAATTTAAAACCAGGTTTCAATCCAAATAATTGTATTATTTTTAAATAATAATTTTCAAAATAGGAACAAAAAGGACAACTTAAGCACATATAAATTTGTGGCAAAATTTTAGATCTAAATTATATGAACAACTGATTAATTAAGATTTAATACGTCATAGCTCAAATGGTAAGAAAATGGACTGTAATCAAAATAGGGAATAACACAAATGGATCTAAATAAAATTTACATTATGAACATATATTATTAAAAGAGATATGAAAAAGAGGATTTAGTTCAAGTTGAATAAATAAGATTATATTCAAATATGGTTGAAAGTGCATTAAGGATCTAATAATATGAATAAATAGAATAAAATAGTAAGCTAAGTAAGGAATAGCAAATAAACAATTGCACCGGCGACTTTTTTACCGGTTCGAACTTGTCGTCCATTCCTAGACTCTTGGAATTTTACTAGAGTACCCTCTCTTGATCTGTAGGAACATGTTTCTACTACACTGTTGAAAAACTAAACATGACTTCGAGTCTTTGCATGAAGATCTCCAATAGGACTTTGCTTAAACGAATAATTCTAACTTTAACTTTGACGTGTCTTCTAATACTGATACGTTATTTTTCAGTACACCCTCCCTATAATTTCCTCTGATAACATGAATTGGAAGTGTAGAAAATGGAAGGAAAAAGTTCGTTTTTGGAATCTTTTAGAAGACTTTAAGAATATAGAATATAGAGAGTAAACCAAGAAAATTTAAGTGCCACTATTCAAAACAATCCTTTTATAATGTTTGAAAATTCTTCATTGAAGGAAATCACCATTAGAGGAAACACCACCTCTGATTAAAGGAGATGAATTTTCAAAACAAAAACTACGTAACGACCCAGGGTTTGGTCGCTTTAACTAGGAAAATTTATACAGTCAATAAATGGTTTTTTTACTGATAAATGAACTCATTTTAATTGATTAATAATAATGGAAAATTTATTTTCAAAATACGTTTACCAAATTAAATAGTTCGTAGAAAAATAGATAACATGATACCAAAAAATATTTCTGAAATTTTGACATTTCGATACCGAAAAGTTGTCGGGAACGTTGTTCGTCTTTGCGCACTATATATACATACATAAGAGTTAATTAACCAAACAATAATAATACATTTAGTATATTATCTTATGCTTATTATGTTTATCAAGTGATGTGACAAGACATGGTTTTAAAATAATAACTTATATATATACTAAATCATATCATTATCTCTTGTCATTTCCTTAAGTACCATCATAATTACCCATCATGGCTTAGGAGATGTGACTATAGAGGGTGGGGGGATGTGACATATAAGGAGAAGGAAAGTAGTGATGTTACATGTCAAAATGACGACATATTATGATATTTTAAATTAAGGATAAAATGGTAATTTTTCACATTCCTTCATCTACAAATACGCATCCATACACATACATTTTTATTTACATTATCTACTTCATTTTATAAAACTCCCTCTCTAAATTTTTCATGGCTTTCAAATCCTTTCTAAGTATTTAATAATCTTAACTTTTAATTTTACATCTCTTCCAAATCTAATTTAATCTTTCCTATATTCATTTTTTCACTTTATTCTTCAAGAAACCATGCCCACACCTACCCCAAACCACTAGGCCAAGCTCCACACCATCAGTCGAGCCATTTGAAGCTCAAAACTCTGGAAAACTCTTCACTCTTCAAAGTTCGTGTGTTGTTTCCAAAGTCTAATCGAAGTTCGCTTTTTATTTGTGGAGTTTCGATGAGTAAACTACTTTATTTTGGGAATTTTTTTTTTGACATTACTATGTGGTGTTATTGTGATGATAATATGATGTGTAAATTGAATGGTTATTATGTTGGTTGATTTTGATTTGGTGGATGTTGGTTTGATGTTGAATTTGAGATTTGAATGCGGTATTGTCAAGTTAGTAAGCATGTAAACATATTTTTATATGTATTTCATTATGATGTTAAAAAGTTTGGTAGTATGGATGTATGGTTGTGATCCAAGAACCATAGTATGTTGTGTTGAGTCAAAGTTAACAAATTTGTGTGTCGCGATGGACGTGAGATCTGATTCAAAATAAAAAAATTGTGTTTTCTTGTTTAAAAGTTTAGAAATTGTTTCAAAGTTTCTATCTTTGTTTCTATGTTTCAAAAAACTTTAAAAGTTATGTATCAAAACATGAAATAGAAAAGACTCAAGCAAGTTTTTCGCTTGGAGTACGTTTAAGCGAACTGCGCTTATAGCGATAGTCGCTATAGATGCAGTTCGACAAAATTTTCGATTTTCATTTTAAAATATTTTCTTGTGAAATGGTTTTGCAAAAAGTTTTCAAACTTAATTAGTAATATAAAAAGAGATTAAGTTTATTTAAATTAAAATTTTATTATGTAATAAATTAATTAAAAATAATTAGTACTTAATTGATAATTAAGTAAGTGATAAAGGGTTAAGTAACACTTAAAGAAGGTTAATGACTAATTAATGATTAATAAAGTTTAATTAGTGATTAATGAAGTTAAGAAGTAATTTAATGATTAATGATTACTTAATTAAATTAATTACTTAATTAATTATTATTTGATAAGTGATTATTGAATTGAATTCAAAATAATTAAGGTTTAACTAATATTAAATTGTTTAAACCTTAACTAAGATGCATTAAGAAGTTAATTAGGACTTAACTAAGTTCATTAAGTTAATTAAAGTTTAATTATGAATTAATATTGATTTAATTATGATGTTATTAGGGTTTAAACCAATTAAATATATTTAATCTTTTCAAAACTATTTTTAAACTTAATTGGTTATGTTTTAAATCAATCTTCTTTTCAAGTTAAGTGATTTAAGATCAAAGGATCTCATCATCTTGACCATTAAGTAGCCAAATGAATTAAAGTAGTGATTATAAAACATTGACACATTTAATGGAAAGTAAGTTGACTTGTGTTTAGCACAAATGATGAATATCAGTAACGTGATAAACACAAGGAGTTTTATTTCAATAAGCGGGTCATGATAACTTAAGTATTTGGAGTGTATATCCATATGTAAATCGTGCACCCGGTAGTGAAGTTGTTCACTATCAAATTACTTGACCATTTAAAATCGAACATTTGTTTGAGGAAACCAAAATTGGATGACGAACAGTTATCTGAAAACCACTTCGAACCAATGTAAAGCTTTCAAATTGGATCTATCAAAGTCATGATCAAGATTCAAGACTTAAAGTGCAAGGGCTATCTTGCCATTAATTTTTAGGGTGATTCCCAAATGGGTGTATTAGAAGTAGTGCCTTCGGTTCGTTCATCTCCTGAATGACTTGTATGAATAAATGACGACATTGTGTTAACAATGGGAAGGTAATATTAACATTCCAAGAGAGTAGTGCTATATGTGAAAGGTAATGACGTAGCCTCATCAACCGAAAATGACTAAAACAGGGGATATGCAGCAGGTCCATGTGGGTTGCACCCATTAGAGTATGATCATTTCCATCTAGAACGAGTCCTACTCAGACATATTATAGTCCCAAATGGTTGCTGATCCCAGCCAAGGACGTGAGCATATTCGGTACTATCCAACAAGAGATAGGCCAGTCTTGTGTTGGCAAGGATCGTTTGGTAAATTCTTAGTATGCTAATCTAGTGGTATACTGTGGCAGGCGGTGCCCTAATAGCCTTATCATTGTACGGAATCCAATCTCGAAGGCATGCCTTTATGGTTTTAGTTGGATACCTAAATATGTTGGAATGTGAGATGCAAGCATCTCAGCTATGTTCTATGTTTATTTTAAACCCTTAGGCAATATCATAATATCACTTGTTTTAAATAGAAAATGTTTTTGGTTATCATTAGGTAAAAACCCGTCTGTGTTTAGGTGCGGCGGGGTCATATGATACCTTTTGTTTTTCAAAGGAGTTTCCAAAAAAATATTTTTATTTCAGTTTACTCACAGCAGACCAATGTCTGACCCAGGGCTTAGTTTTCTTTTCCCTATATTCTTGGGTACTCAATTTTTACGAGTAGTCAAGTGATCCAGTTTTCTCTCGAAAGCATGTTGGAGGGGCTGGAGCAGGTGACTTCATTTATAGCTATTATTAGTATAAATTATTCTGCTATGTATGTATGCACGGTTTTTGTATTTTGTGGACAAGCAGTTGTAAATTGCCCTAGTTTGGAACTTGTGTTATTGAACTCTGATGTAATATTTTGGCTATGACTATGTAATATACTACCTTTTCTATTATATGTTGTTCCCTGCATGATATGATTCGGTGTTTGATTAGTCTTCTTCTTATCTTTCTCATTTCTTCAACCTATTATGACCCATCTTTCGAATGCAAGAAAGGCGGTTCATTACAAACTGACTGTTCAAATAAAATAGCTCATCGTAGATATTTAGACATCTGAATATAAATTTGGATGTCTAACTTTGTACATGGTCAAAAAAGAAAATAATTAGTTCAAAAACACCCTTATTCAAATATCTGATTTTCAAGAAAACATCTGAACACCTTTCCAAATGAATGGTTTTAAATTTTAGATTCCTAAAACTATATATTTTAAATATTTTAATAGGCATTTAAATGTCTAAAAATATCAGTCAGACATCTCAAAATTCATTAGGACGCATGTTTCATAAAGAGAATGAAACAGAAAGGGAATAACTCCTTTTGTCCATTTTTCATATGTCTAATTTCCTTTGAAATGCAGAAGTGATTTTGAAAAAAATTGAAGTACAAAATTAGAATTTAAAATAAATACTTAAAAGTAGAAATGTGTATATCTATGCATTATCAAAGGAAATTGTACAAATTTTAACTAACACTAAAACTTACGGTGACTCTATATCGATCTTTAATGTTCGAGCATATTATCTGATTATTACGTCGTAGTCTTATAATTTCCAAGAGTTTATATACTTGAAATAACAACATGTAAAATATATTTTGAAATGTGTATTTATCTCTTCAAAGCTAGAAATGGAGGCTCTAACATTCCCCCCGATGATGATGGTCGTATATTTACATAAAGATTCGAATACGTAAAGTATCTTTACTCCCCCATCTTAAGCTGGGTTTTTCTCCCTCTTTATCAACATTAAAAACAGTACAACCATAGGAGAGAATATAAAGGAAAAATTAAAGGAGTAAAGAGAATGTTTCAAACACATATATAATCAAGCCACATACTCCACAACATACTAAATGTTACATTTTTTTTATAATGTCACACAATATTTCACAAAGACAAAAAAAATCCGCAAATATAGTTTTCTTAAAAAATATCTTTTATTAAAGTGCTTTTGCGTATAATCTAAAGTATCTCAATTTTTTTCAAACATTCCTATATTTTCAAAGAAACTGTTAAAAATAAGTAATAACTTGTTTAAGATAGTATTTTTGCAATAGAAACTTATTATATACTCAAATATAAAATTATCGAATTTTATTGAATTTTTCTTTGTTTGTAGCGTTATTCCACACACATCAGTAAATTCAAAATCCATCTCCCATTCAATATCTAGTTACCTGTAAAAAATAAGTAATATTGTAACGACCCGAATTTCATTACTTTGATTTGCGAATATTTAAATAATTTTAAATATTCAAATAATTGATTTTATAATGGAAATAAAACTCATTTAAATAATGAATAATAATGGTTAAATAGTTTTCCAAATTCATACAAAAATATTTAGTTTGAAGAAAGATCGAAATACGACCGGAAATCGTTTTCCAAATTTTCGACTTTTCGTTCGCTAAATGTTACCAGAAACACTGTGAACTGTTTAAAATAAGTATATATTTTTGTATATAAATTAGTATATATATATATATATCTGTGTGTGTGTGTGTGTGTGTGTGTTAGTGTATGTATATATGTAGTCATACCTAAGTATACAAAGTTTAAAATAAAAATAAAAATGTCACATCATTAGAAACATTAAGTACAAAGAGTGGTTAAACATGTTTAAACATTTAGCATGAAAATGAGAAGAGGGAACAAAGGTGTGTGCATGAGTACATGAGGTGGAGGAGGCTAGGCAAGGTGGCGAGAGGGTGGTGGAAAGTAAAAGACAGGGACATTTAGGTAATTTACTTTTTCTCTTGCTTATAAATAGCCCTTGATATTTTCAAAAAATTTCTCCTCTTTATTTTATCATATCTTCCTCATCTCTTATCCTAATGGAGAAATTCATTTTCTTAAACTGTAGCAAATTCTAGTGGCTACAACTTTCATTTGTACTACTTCTTCAAATTTTGAGCTTAGCTATGTCAAAAGTCATTTCTTTGTAGAGTGTATTCGGACCCATATATTCAAGTCCGCAAATACTTCTTCTTCTTTTGTCCATATATCCCTCAGAAAATTTCAAATTGAGTAATTCTTTTTTTAAAAGGTAGAGGAGAGAATTTAATAGAACTTTCTCTTTGACAAATTTTCCAAATTCCGAGAGTAACATAGCCAAAAATTCAAGAGAGGATGATTAAATTTTGGGTCCAATTTTGTGAATTCAACATTATCCGGAGTCCCTCCATCTCTCCAAAACAAGTCCTCACCACACCTATACATGTCATGGCCAAGCCATACTCTACCACGGCCAAGCCTATTTCCAAATTTCAAGTCCAAAGATCAAGCTTTGCATAGTTCTAAAGTTATTTCAAGTTTTCAAAAGAGTTTTGCAAATTTTCGGTGAGTAAACTTCTAACTTTTGGAATGTTGTTGCTTTTGCATATATCATGGTTCTGTGTTATTTATATATGATGCTAATGTTTGGATTTTGACATGGTTTGGATGTATATGTATGTGGTAGCTTGTTTTTTAGCATTTGACTTGAATTGATGGACTAAAGTGATGTGTTTGGATTCATAGTTGTGATCTTTGTGGTGCATGGTGATGATATGATTTAGTATTCATGATCTTGGTTGTGTGATAAATGGTTTTGGAAGTTAGAGCTTGAGAGTTGAAAATGACTTGAGATCCACTTCGAAAATCAAATTGTTTACTAGTTTTGATTTAGTAAATGTTTTGTTTTATTTTATTTAGTTTCTAACTTTAGTTAAATTTTTAAAACTCTTTTAAATTATGTTTTAGAAGTAAGCAAAAGTGAAAAGTTAAAGTTTTGGATGGTAACTTAGAAAAGTAATTCTAAATTTTTACATCCATAGCGATAGTTGCTATAGATAAAGTTTGAGGAATTTAACGATTTTCTAGTTAAAGTGTTTCTTTTAAATGTTTTTGAAAAACCATTTTCAAACTAACTTAGTAAGCAAATAAGTTAATTATTACTTAATTAAGTATACTTTGATAGCTAACTAATTGATTAATTAAGAATAAGTATTTATTAAATCAGTATTAATTAAGTAAGTTTATTATTAATTAATTAAGGAAGTTTTAATTAATGATAAATAAAGTTAAGGGATAATTAAGCATTAATTTTATATTAATTAAGTTTAATTATTCTAATTAATTATAATTTAATTAGAGGCTAATTATTTAATTAACTATTATCTAATTGAAGATTAAATTTTTGATTAAGTATTAATTAATTAGGACTTAACTAAGATTTATTAAGCTTTAATTATGATTTATTAAGATATAATTAAGCTTTAATTTATAACTAAGCTTCAAATTATAGTTTAAACTAAGATTTAATTATTAAAAGTTATTTTAAACTTTATTGGTTATGTTTTAAATCGGTTTTCTTTTTTAAGTGAATAGATGATAAATCAAGAGATATCTTATCCGTGACATCTAGAACCAAATAAATGTGAGTAAGTTATACTAAGTTGAATTGAATTATATGGACATCCAATTAGCAAAATAAAATACCATTGTAACATCCCCTATCTAGAGGCCCAAAACTAAATGCTACAGATGCCGCAGTCGTCCATAGTATAACTTCCGATGACTAAATACGACTATGTTAATGATATCTATAATATCAGACGTACTTGAATATGAAGCAAATCACTGATTTCAAAACAGAATTTTCCTTTGCATTTCAAAATAGACGTTCCATTACGTAATCCCAAAACATTTCCTAAGCAATGTAAAAATATAATTATTACAAAATACGTCAAGAGAGACATATGAAGATGTCCCCTTGGATGATCAGAGTCATATAGTCATAATTGACTTAATACATACACAGCAGAAATAAATGCAAAACAAAGAACTGCAACTCCTGAATAGCTATCCATTAACCTCATGCTCGCCTCCAGTAGCTTTATTCGTAACCCTCAGCCTACTCAAATCAATTTTGAGCATGCGAGAGTTTAAGGGAAAAACATAAACTTTGAGTCAGACATAAAGCCTGTTGTGACTAACACTATACATCCCGGTTATTTACGTTAAGTGAGACCGCGCCGCTTAGCGAAATGAGTTTTCCCTCACTAACTTTTTTTAATACATAAATCTTTTACAGCAACCAAAACTGGTTAAATACAGTAAAGCATCATTATGTAAACATATGTAAATATTAGTAATAAAAGAACTATCTATTCAAACATATAAGTTCTATTTGGCTAACTTTTAACCTTTGGTTGACTCGGGCCTACCGGATAATGTAACAAAATAATCTAACATCTGTTAGATACTCTTCTTCTAGACGGTCTATCCCTAACTTAACATCTCCCAAAGTCACTCGATCGTAATGGTTTTGCGGGCTCACCAATAACCTATTGCATACAAACATATATTCCTTCTGTTTGTAATCATAATTTAGGTCTTGCCTATGACAAAGCTCTACACACTAAAATTTTGGACTTAATTAGGTGGTGCCAATAGCTAATATATAGGGCACGACTCTATACTAGTCCCATCTGATATTCTAATATTCGAGTCATTTTTCTTAGGGATACCTTCCCAAAATTTTCCTTGAAAACCTTTTCATCCGTAATTGATATAAAACCTTTTAAACCAAATTTAAACAAGGAAAACATTTATACTTTATGCCTTACTCAAAAATCACCTTGCCATGTTATGTATACTTTATTCAAATCTTTGTTGATGAAAACCTTTAAATATTTAAAAGTACCTCTTTTGATCCTATTGGAAGTACCCCTTTAAAACCAATTGAATAAACCTTTCGAAACTGTTCAAATTCCTTTTCCTTCGAAAGAAAAAAACTTAGACATCCCTCTTTAAAACCATAAGCATTGCCTTTCGAAACCATAGGAAAAACCTTTCCTTTAAATCGTTTAATACCACTGGAGAACCTTTCCTTTAGACCTTTCGAAACCATTGGGGAACCTCCCCTTTGAAACCTTCTTTAAAACCTTTCGAAGGTATTAAAAACCTTAAAACCTTCAAAAGCATTTTGGGTTTAGTTTAAAACATGTGCTAAACACCTTTTGAAATCATTCGACATTATCTAGTCGAAACCTTTTTGGGTTATTCTTTTAAAAATCAATAAGGGTCACAAGCGGCATAGTAAAAAGCTTACTCTTTCGAAAGCTATAACAAAGTAGGTAAGTGACGGTTTCGAAACCACCTCTTCCAAAAGCATTGGAGAAGCGCAAGATTTTTATAAAACAAAATAACCCCCTTCAAAAGCTCTGTTTCTTAAGGTAAAAAGCGGAAGTGAAGGCTTTGATGTGGTTGGAAGCTATCATATAAAAACAAAGGTGCATCTATTTCATAACCAAACTTTAAAACCACTGACTTAGTCAGAAGCATTATGTCGGAAGCTATTACTTAGAACAAAGGTGCAACCTTAAAACCTTTCTTTAAATCAATTGACCTAATCGGAAGTCAACTAAGTCCAAAGCATCTTAGTCAAAAGTAAGCAGGTGCTTTTCTCATTTAAAACATAAAGGCGTTCCGACTCTTTCGGAACCACTTGGTTTCGACTCTTACCTTCTGCCTTTGTCCAATTCACCATGTACCACAATTGATACTATGTGCATTGGTTTGAGGAAGGAAGTAGAGGATCTTAGTGGAAAGCTACCAAGGTGAAACCAAAAGTGGCGAAACATACTTTTAACATGAATTTCTGATTTTAAACCTTTTTATGTAAACTATTTGACTAACCTGCCTTGTTTGTCAAACTCTTATTAGTTGCTAATTTTTCTTTTCTAAAAGTACTGCCATAATTTCAGAATTAATTTATTTAAATCATTTACAACATACCCTTCTCTTTAATTAAATATATAAAACATTTAAGTATCACGCCTTAAATAATTTCATATATTCATCCAAGCACTTTGGGAAATTCTACAAAATCTCCAGAAAATCCTTTTCAATATGTTTTCTAACATGTATAAATTTCATACCCAAACTAATTATAATTCAACCGTAAATTATTTATAACCCAATAAATCATTTTTTTCATTAAAGAATTTAAAAAAAATCCACATTAATTTTGATAATTCTGGGAATGGTAACCCATCTTTAAAATAACATTTCTGATCTATATCTAAAATCATAAGGTATTTGGATATTATTAAATAAGGTTTTCATATTAAAACATATCATAAAAATCAATATGAAATCACTAATAAGTACACACACACATACACACACATTTAATCATCCAAAACATGGCATTATCATGCAAAATTATTTCGGGTTAACCTTAAAAATGAAAACTATAAGAAAAATGGGAAGCAGTAATCATTCACCTAAGCTTTCTAATTAAAGATGTGAGATTTGATGTTGAATAAGTCAATTTGCTTCTTCCTCTTGAAAATCCTAGCTTAACTCCTCTTGAGATTAAAAATGGTGGATGGCCTTAGAATACTTTACTAGAGAATGAAATGAACGTATGTTTAGTTTTCTAAGGGTTTAGGGTACTAGTACATCCTATTTCCTATTTTTGCCTCCCTTATTTCGTAACACTTTTATTCATCTTATTTCTTTGGTTCATTTTACATGTAGGCACGGCTACCCTTGTTTAAATCAAATCTCAATCTATTAATCATCTTACATTATTTAATTTAATTTAATTAATTAAATATTCTAAATAATGTTACTAAAAATATGGGGTACTACAACCATTTTACCAAATTGTAAATTGTTTGATTGTGTGGACATTCATTAACAGAATAAATCCTCATTTTGTTATAAATTGATTGTTTATTGTTTAGACCCCTAATAGTAGATTTAATCCCAGTCTGCTATAAATTGATTATTTGATTTGTTTAGACATTTTTTAGTAGAAACAAATTTCCATTCCACTATAATTGGGGGAATTGTTTGGACTTCTATTACCAAGACAAATCACCATCCTGTTACGATGTATTGGTATATGCCAGTTGAGTTGTAATTAACATGTTATTCCCTAATTGGATATGAATTGAATTTACATACACATTGACCTATGTAAATAATTGTGAAGTGACTTAGAATTCAAATTGGAATTAAATGGTAACTTTATTTAGTTGCATTGGGATTGCCAAGCCTTCTTTTGGATTTATAAAGTATAGTTTTCAATTAACTTCAATTCTTTAATCAATTTAGTATGGAAAGCTTATAAATGATTTTTCAAGTTATATAATTATTTTATAAAGGTATTTATAAATAATAACTTTTTTAAAAGGGTTTTTTACAAATATTTAAAGTGATTTACAAACTATATTATGTAAGTGATATTTTATAAAGGATTGAAAGGAAAATAAAAAAAAGTTTTAAAAATAGGAAAAAGTAAATCATCTAAGAGATTTGTAAAGAGGTTTTATAAATTAGCTTGGAGATTTATAAAAGAAGCTATAAATGTATTTTGGAAATTTACAAGTTATTTGAAATAAGAAGCGGGCTTTTAAAAAAAGGAAACTTTTTAGAAACGATAAGTGGATTGATTCTATAGGAAGTAATGTTTAGGAAAGGAAGTTGTTTGGCTATTTTATATGGAATTTGAGAAGAGGAAGTTTTACAAAATGTTTTTGGTAAATACTTATACCGTTAAGATAAGTATAAATGCTTTCCAAGCATAAAGAGATATGATGGGTTTTGAAAAAGTGTTTTTGCAAAGACCTTTTAATCAAGTTTTGCAAAGTTTTTTAACTAATGAAAGATTAATTAACGAACGCTTAGTGTATCCAATATGGAATTTAATCAATGTTTGAATGATTGTTTATTTGATAGTTAAATCACCGACTATCAAATCTGGACCAAGACATAACTTTGGAAATATCTAGGAGAAACATGTGTGTGATGTCCCAAAATTTTGGGTAATATTTATTTAATAATCTTCATTAATAATTATTTTAAATGTGCAATATAGATTTAATAATCTAATTTAATAGCAATTATCTTTTTAGAACTAATAATAATAATTTAATTTGGCAAATTTTAATCTTTTCAAAGTTAATAACATTTAATTGAAAAAAAAATTTCTAAGCTAATAAAAAAAGTACTCTGTTTGTAATGTATACATGTATATACATTGTGAATAGGAAGTTTGGTATCAATTTAATAAAAATGTTTTCAAATTATAATATATATTGTGATTTGGAAGATTATGATTGAATTAAATATAAAAACTTTTCAAAAGCTATTTAAAAATTTATCTTATATTTTCAAAAACAGTTAAAATAAATATTAAATTTTCTAAAAATATGATAGTTTAAAATAGTACATTTTTACAAGAGTTTAATATGTTTCCTTTTAAAAATTGATGTTTGAAAATAAATATAGTTTATATATATATAAGTATAATAACTTAACTTTAAATTTTAAAATAAGATTTAATTTAATGTCCATTTCTTTAGTTTTAGTTTTCTTTCTTTAAATTTAACATGGGAAAATGTATTTTGAAAATATATAAACAAAACATAAATTGAAATAAACATAAACATATTAATATAAAATATAAGAAATTAATTAAATAATAAATTTAAAACATTTGTAAGTATAAGTAATTAATGTAATATTGAAATCAAACATGTGTAAGGCCCTAAAAACGTGCAATGACATTTGTAAGCTTAAGAACATTTCAAGTTAACAAGTGGCAACATATTTGTTTTAAATTTAAGTATGTAACAATGTTTAAAGAGGAAAAGCCTATTTTATTTTCTTCAATTCAAAGTTTCCTTATTTCTTCCTTTCTCTCCTCTTAAAAATATAAACAAAACCAAAACAAGATTTAAATCATAACACAACCTCCAGCTCTTCTGGAAGAAGATTCAACAAACAAAGGTTTCAAATTCAACAAGCAAATTCAACTTAAACAACAAGATTCAAGTGCTAGATCTTAAACAAACAAATCAATTCAAAATGCTAAATCAAATTCAACAGTTCTAGGAAACAAACAGACTTGTCCTCTGCTTCTTCAAGTTCTAGTGAATAAACACTTAAAGCAAAAATCTTTTGGTGCTAATATATTTGTGTGGTGATGATGTAAATATGTTTGTTTGAATGGATGTTTCAGTTTAAATCTGATTTGAATTATGCTATTTTGGAAAGCATGCCTGTATATATAGTCTCTATTGAATCTCAGGCTCAAGAACAACTATAAAATTTTCATCTTCCCAATGAATCTCTATCAGACTTTGACTTTTGAAAAGAAATTGATTATAAAAATATAATCATGTTTTTAAAAATAATTTTTCGTGTTTATATTTGATAAATATTTTGTAAATTTAAGATTACAGTAAAAATCAAAATATAAGTGAAAATCAATGCCTATGTTTTCATCTTTAGATTTTAGATCCCGATTCGTGTAAGTGAATCATGAATTTAATATGAGTTTCGTGATTTTTAAGATGGATTTCACCGAGAATTTGTTAGTTGTTCATTTTTGGGAAATTGGTTGATTACCGTCGATCGGCGTCAAGGGGAGGATCGAGTCTACTGCTGGAGGAGGTTGGGACATAGAGGATATCAAGAAAAATATAGGAATATTTTTTTGATGGATGTGGTGGGTTGTGAGAGGCGATCTAGGGTTTGTGAACCTGTTTTTGTCTGAGTTGTTATCGAGGTGATGTCGACGACCATGGTGTATCAAGTCGAATCGTGAGTAGGGGAATCGGTATAGGGGCTCGAGACGCGACTGTGGTCGAGGCGGCAGGTTTTCTGGTAGAGGATTCGTCGTTGGTACGAGTTTTTGTTGGTCGAATTTCTGATCTCTATGGATTTGAGTGCTCATTTTTGTTCCTCTGGCGTTTTGGGTGATCTGATTGGTCATGAGGGTCGATGGGAGTGTCGGCGAATTGCCGAGGATCGTATCGATGGTTGGAGCTGAGTGGCTACGGCGTGCACGTACACGGTGATCATCTATGCATCTGGAAGTTTTGTGGGTTTGGGAAGAAGAGATTGGCCGGGGGTTTTTCTCGTGTTCGACTCGAAGCGGGTGAGTTTTATAAACCAATTTTCAAGCTTTTAATTTAATTTAAATGGTAGGTTAGAGTTTAATGAAGTAAATGGGTTATCTTAATTTAATCAAGTTTTATTAACAAGAGCAATTAAAGTATTATTACTTAACTAACTAAGATGATTAATTTAGGTAATTAAATTAAGATAAATTAATTTGTGTAATTAATTATGGGTAGTTGATTACTTAATTTAGGATTCATTAATCTAAGTAATCAAAGGTAAATTAATTAAGGAATAATTAAGTAATGGATGTAATTAGAGGTTAGTTATTTAATATTAAGAGGGTTATTAAGGGTAATTACTTAATGAAGTAATTTAAAGGAATGAATTACTCAATGTAATTAATTAAATTAAGGTGGTTAATTTAAGTTAATTAATTAGTTAAATTAATTAAAGATAATCACTTGATGATTGGTTAAGTACAATTACTTAATGTAATTAATAAAATGTAATTACATAGTGTAAGTAATTAATGGGTAATTACTGGATGTAATAAGGGGAATTGCATGATGGAAAGTAATTAAAGAATAATTACTTAGTGAAATTAATTAAGGATTAATTTTTCAGTGAAATTTATTAAAGAATTGATTAATTAAGAAGTTAATTAATTAATGTAAGTGATTAAAGTATAGTTAACTACTGAATGTGATTAATCAAGGTTGATTAATGAATGTGATTAAGTACAGATTAATTATTAAATGCAATTAGAAGAATAATTAATTAATGAAAGTAATTAGAGGATCGTTAGTAAATGTAATTAATGAGAATAATTAAAGGGTTAGTTAATTAATGAATGAGATTAATTAAAATATAATTAATCAATGGAAGTGATTATAGTAATTAATTAATATCATTAATTAAGGATCAATGTAAATAATTATAGTTCATAAATGAGAGTAATTAAAAGATAATTAATGTGAATGGTTAAGAATAATTAATTTGTGTAATTAATTTAAAGGCTAATTACTTAATGTAATTAAAGAATTATTAATCAAGGATGATTAATTTAGAGAACAATTAAAGGATAATTAGTCTATAATTAAAGATTAATTAATTGGTTTACAAGGTAATAAAGAATGATTAATTAATTAAATGATTGTAATTAATTAATGAAATGATTATGCAGAGTTAGGTGATTAATTATCAAGTAATTAATTTAATTAAAATTAATTAAATTAATTATAATTTGGATTAATAATTCCTGTTTGTGGATGATTGTTTGAGTAGAATGTTTGGATTGATTGATACCTATAGTTTGATAATTTGTGATATTTTGTGATATGATATTCGTTATAGTTGTGATAAATGTGTGATATTTATCTATGAATGATGCTGTGTAAATTCAATGTATTTAGTTGAATTAAATTGTTCAAACTTAAACAACGTGGACATTAAGACGACATTTTGGATTTCGGTGAGACCAGGATCAGATTTTCAAATTTGGAATTCGGAAAACTACATCAATCCAAATTAATGTTAGGTCGTGAAATCTCAAGTGAAGATCAAGTGGAGATTCATAGGAAAGGCTATGGTCGTCAACTCTGGGGGTGATTCCAAAACGAGTTGACGTGGATAGTGCTTTCGGTTGAGATGAAGATTCAGAGTGCAAGGGCTATTATCGATAACTCTGAGGGTGATTCCAAAATGAGTTTAACGAGATAGTGCCTTCGGTTTCGTTCGAAACCGGAATGAACTTGTATGGATTGAATACTTTCAAAACATCGTCCGAAGGACGGTGAGCATTCTAAGATAAATATGTTCTAAAAAGGTAATCGTAGTCTCAAGCCTCATCAACCGGGAATGGCTAAAACAGGGGAGGTGCAGCAAAGCTAGGTGGGTCGCGCCCAAGTAGGATGAGGTTTCCCCTGTCTAGAGGTCCCTTTTTATTCGTCTGTGTGGGAAATTGGTCATGAACAACTGGGGGGTTGTCTTTTTTGAGACTATCCACTAAGGGATGGTTCCGGCCTTGTGTTGTAGGGGATTTAGGGTGGATCCTCGGTACGCTGATCTAGACCAGGTACTGTTACTGGCGGTACCTCTATAGCCCTTCCATTGTATGGAATCCAATCTCCAATAAGTGCGGTACGTTTTGATTGTGCCCAACTATGTTGGAACGTGAGATGCAAGCATTCCATCTATTTTCTAGTTTATTTAAAAACCCTAAGCCCTATTATAATATCATGGGGATTTCTTATCGAATGCTTTGGTTAGCGTAAGGTAAAAACTTACCCATGTTTATATGTGGGAAGTCTTACGTGATACCTTTGTTTTCAAAAGATTTTCAAAGTTAAGCAACTTTAACCTGTTTACTCACACCAGACCCATGTCTAACCCGGAGTTTATTTTCTATTTTATTAAACTCTTGGGTACTCAAATTTTTACGAGTAGCTAAGGGATTCAGGTTAGCTTTGACAAATTCTAGAGGATATTTGGAGCAGGAGGCTTCAGCGTGTAGATATATAATGGTTCCGCTGTGTTAGTTTCTCTATGTTGATGTGTTGAGTTGTATTCTGAGTTGTATATTAGACAGGTGTTTTTAACTGTCTAATTTGTGATGTATAATCTATGTAACTCTAATGTATATGATACTATGTAATATCTTATGTGATATAACATAATTTATTCGTTCCGCTGTGAGATTCTGATGTTGTTTAGTTCTTTCTTTTCTATCTTTTCTCTTTTCTATCCCCTTCTTTCTTAATAATGATGCGTCTTTCTGTGGAATAAGAGGGGGGTCATTACATTGTAGTATCAAAACGCTAAGTTGAGTGAATACCTAGGCTTTGGAGTGATTTCTTTCCGAGAGAGCATACTTATATTTTTATACATATATCTATATACCTACCTATTTGGCGGGGTTACCTATTCGGGTTTGCCAACATGAGTTATAGAGGTAGTAGAGGTAGTGGTGTGTATAGCACGACTACCACTAATGGAAGAAGTCTGAGTGATTGTGGTGGAAGAGCATCTGCCAGGGTGGTATTGGGCATCTCGAGTAAGCTTTGTAGGATGGTGTAAGGATTTCACCAATCTCAGAGGGAAGCCTTTTTAAGGTTTGGAGTCCATCTTTGGAGTATAAGCTTGGTTGCACTCATGGGAGAGGATTTTCTAGAATCTGGATCAGTCGAAAGTGCTAAAGCAAGTGATGGTATCATGGCAACCGTAGGAAAGAGTTTTGTCTGTATTAGAGTATGAGACTCAGTTCAGCAAGATGTTGTGCTGGGTTTGAAGCCCAAATTTCTTGAGAGATATCGGCCATCTCGAAGGCTCTTTTGTGGAGTTGGTTGATATAGCTTTGTGATTCGAAGAGCTTATGGATCAGAAGTAGTTGGCATCAATGGCAGCTCCAAGTGGGAAATTCAAGCCGTATTGGAAGAAGCAAGGTGAAGAGAAACCCAAAGGCAACAAATGCAGCTCGGGAGTGTTTTGTATGTCAGCAGGAAGGTCCTCTGGCTTAGCAATGTCCTAGAGGTGGATTCCAAAAGCAGTAGAGTGGCCCGTTTCTTCGATGGTTTAGGAGTCCTTGTGATTCTACTCTCAGCAGGCCGGGCAGATGGTGAAGGCTTGCCCACTTCTTCTGGAAGCTCAGCAAGGTATGATGTTTATGGTTGAGGGTGGACCATCGGTTTCTTCTTTTAGTTAGAAAGGCTTAAGCTGTTCTAATATGTGAAGAGAGAATAGTTTCTTTGGAATCTGAACTGAGTAGAATCGCAAAAGTGACTTGCGATGGTTCAGAAGTTCTCTTAGTAATTGTGACGACCGCCCATGACTCCCGCACCAAATCAAGGAAACAATGCGCTAAAAGGTGTGCCAGGCAGCCATGGACGATAGTCAGGGTAAAACAAAACAGAAGAATCTCTATCGTACAACTCACAGCGCATGGATAAAATACAATAGAGAAATATAATATAGTGAAGCTCCATAGAACAGAACATCATCATATAAGCATCATAGTAGTTTTATACAATCATCTACTCAAATCCATACATGAAGCCTCACTACAAATCACTCAACCAAATACAGCAGCGGATACCCAGTACATATAAGAAAATAATATGTATAGCCTCCTGCTCGTCTTCGTCATCTTCAACGTAGAAACTCTAAGCACAGCACCTGTCACCTGCTTACCTAGTCTGCCCATCCCAACATGGATGAACAGCCCAAGGTAATAAGAGGAGACATAAAACCTTGAGTCAGACAAAGTCTTAGTGAGCAGTAAATTAACAATCAAGCATACCAAAAGAGCATAAGGAAATAAAGGAATAGGAACCAAACCATCCCACTCCACCTCTTTCTACAGTGATAGCCCCCAGACACACACTAAGGAGAAGTAAGCATAACATAGCAGATAAGTAAGGTAAAGCAATAATCACTCGAGTCAAGGACGATGTTTTCCAAATACAAACCCCCAAGGCCTAAACCAAGATCAGATAAGCACCCAGAAAACACCGCTCTTGAAGCCGAATGATGATACAACCAAACATCCAAACATCCATGACTCTGCTATCACTGTTAACCTTGCTTCGAAATCACCGTTAATTGAATGACCGACTCCTTCCTGAGCCATCTGTCAAGGGCTAATGGTAACCCCGGTTCTAGACAAAACTCCGCACACTGCCTTGTGCCTAGGACTTATCTTCTTGGCCCAGAGTACTCGACTACCTTCCTGTAGTCTTTTAGGCGTCCCTATGTACCCTTGCTTTAAGTTTGCTAGAACCTTCAACAACGATAAAGTCCAAGCCTCCTAGTCATCCTCCTCGACGACTATTCTCAACCTAGCCCAAGCTACCTCTTGAGCAGCTCCATTATCAACCAACTTGAACTACCCTTCAAGTTATCAACATGCTTGGAATGATCCCTGCCTGGATTAAGCCAAGACTCACATCATACTTGAACTACCCTTCAAGATATCAACATGCCTCGCTTCATCACATCAAAGCAAGATCTCAACTCAACAACATGGTTTGCCTCATCGCATCATGGCAAAGTTCCATCTCAACATCATACATATGAGCTTCAACATCCGCTACATATGCCTTAAGCAGCTTTCACCATTCAAGAGCCTTCTTCCGTAGCTTTTGAATCATCTTCAATCACCTTGTTCCAAATCAACTACTAGCTAACTTGGAAACAATCAAATCTAGCATTCATTCAAACATTCAAGCATTCAAACAAGATATATTAAGCAATAACAATTATAATGGCAATTTCGTAATTAAGTGTGCAAAAGTCCAACATATGTGAAATCATGGTTTTTAGCATAGATCTATCAAATCTAAACATGGGTTTTATCTCTAATACTTGATAAATAACTTCTAAAGGTAAACATCTTCAAACATGATGGATCTACATGCAGACTTAAGGAAAATGCGAGAAAACGCTAACTTTAACACATAAAAATATCACCAATCCCATACACTCCTTTGGATCCGCGTGAGAGATAACTACCACTCACCAAATCACCCAAACACTACAAAAACTACACACTTCAGATCTGGACAGCGAAGATCAAGGTTTGATCCGGCAATATCTCGCTTCAATCGATGAAATCTAGCTCGAACGGATGAAGATCTTCAACTTTGGCACTTGAATCTTCAATCTAAATCTTCGATCTTGGATGGATGCTAACACTTGATTGGAATGGAGAAAAGAAGATGAAGAAATGTTGTAGTCGAGTCTTCAAAATGGCAGCACTTCGTCGCTTCAAAAACCGGTGCCAAAAAGTGAGCCAAACCCCTCTATTTATAGGCTGGAAACCCCTTAGGTCGTCGCCCCTTAGGTCGTCCCCGACCTAATTATGAGTCGTTGCCGACTCATCAGCCCCTACGACCTACGACCTAACCAACACAACATACAACCAAGGCCGACTTACGACTTAACCCAGACGCGACCTAAAACACAGGCCGACCTAACGACTCAACGTACTGCCGACCCAACTGTCACACGACTCAACACACTGCCGCATTTCCTAAGTCCTAGGTCGCCTGACGACTTAACTAGCATGCCGACCTACGACCTAAGACCCTGCCGACTCAACTCCTTGCTGACCTAACACAACGACTTACGACTCAACAATGCTGACCTAACTCCTGCCCAAGCTATCTATAAGTCGCTAACGACTCAAGTCCTGCCGACTTAATACACAGCATCCCTAACACTAAGTCGCTCACGCGACTCAACTTGCCCAGCGGCCTAACACTCCCTTAAGTCGTTCAACGACCTAACTTTTCTTAGGTCGTTGACATACTTAACTCGCCAACAACTGACTCACTAACACGTAGGTCGCTGACTCGTTAACTCTTAGGTCGCTTACTAGACTCCCCAACGACCTAACATCCAAACGACCTATCCCCTTAAGTCGGCTACCTCCATGACTCGTTCGCATGACCTAGGCTCCTACCGACTCAATCATCACATGACCTAAGACGTTAAGTCGGTCACGACTCAATCCCTAACGACCTAGGCTACCAAACGACTTAAGCACTAAGTCGTTGACTAACTTAACTCGTAAATTCGACCTAAGCACCATACGAGTTAACTTCCACACAACTTATCAACACTAACGACCTATAAATTCTACAATCTATCGACACGTAAAATACGGGTCGTTACATTCTCTCCCCCTTAGGAATTTCGCCCTCGAAATTCCAAGCAATCAACAGAAATCAAAGATATTCCGCATGCCTACCATCCATAGCAATCAACAGATCATGCATCCAATTCTAACCTAGCATGCAGAATTCTAAGACTTAGAACAAGCTACAAATTCATGAGATGTCACGACACTTTAGGGCCATACCTCGAAGAGTCCGGGATGAGCTGCCTTCATCCTCTCTTCCTCCTCCCATGTACAGTCGTTAACATCATCACTCCATTGTACCTTGAGCAACGTAATCGTCTTCCTCCTAAGCTGTTTCGTATCGGTTTCAACAATACGAAGCGGCTTACGAGGTCTCGAAACAACAGGATCAACCTCCAAGTCTTTACAGCTATCAGCAAAAACCACCGTAGTTGGGTCGTGCACATACTTCCGTAGATAGGATACATGAAAAACATTGTGCACACCCACCATCTTCTCCGGTAACTCCAATCTATAAGCGAGTTTTCCAATTCGCTTGATAATCGGGAATGGTCCAACAAATCTCGGAGTTAACTTTCCTTTGTTCCCGAATCTAATAACATTCTTCAATGGAGAAATCTTCACAAAAACCCTATCACCCACGTCGAATTCCAAATCCTTTCGACGATTATCTGCATAACTTTTCTGACGATCTTGGGCTGCCTTCATTCGTTGCCGAATGATCTCTATACAATCTGAAGTCTGTCGAATCATCTCTGGCCCAAGTATCAGCTTTTCTCCAGTTTCCAACCAACATGTCGGAGAGTTACACGGTCTTCCATATAATGCCTCATATGGTGCCATACCAATGCTTGACTGATAACTGTTATTATAAGCAAACTCCACCAAATGAAGGTGATCTTCCCATGATCCTCCGAAGTCCAAAACACATGCCCTAAGAAGATCTTCCAATACTCGGTTGACTCTCTCAGTCTGACCATCTGTTTGAGGGTGATAAGCTGTACTCAAACACAACTTGGTTCCCAAAACTTCCTGGAAGCTCTTCCAAAATCCACTAGTGAACAACGGATCTCGATCGCTCACTATACTCTTCGGAACACCATGGAATCGAACAATCCACTTCACATACAGCTCTGCCAACTTCGATGCAGTCCTAGTCGATCGAACAGGAATGAACCTTGCACTCTTGGTCAAACGATCTACTATGACCCAAATCCCTTCATTCCCTGCTCTTGTCCTAGGTAGACCATCGATAAAGTCCATCGACACTTGCTCCCACTTCCATGTAGGAACCTCCAATGGCTGAAGCAATCCACTGGGCTTCTTCTGCTCAGCTTTTACCAACTGGCAATTCATACACTTGGAAATAAAATTTCCAACATCCTTCTTCATACCTTCCCAGTAGTAGGTTCTCTTCATATCCCGATACATCTTATTTCCACCTGGATGAATTGTCAACTTCGAGTGATGACTCTCCCTCAGAACTTCATCTCTCAATCCATCTACATCGGGAACAACTAGTCGCCCTTGCTTTCGAAGCCAACCCTCTCGATCGACCTCGAATCCCTTATCCTTCTCCGGGTCCAATCCAGATTCCAAATCACAGATAATCTTGACAAGCTTATCATCTCCCCTTTGCCTCTCACCAATTCTTTCCACAAGAGTAGGCCTTATCGATAAGTTTGCCAACATCTCAGGTTCCAATTCACATCTAGGCCTGAAATCAAATCCAGCCAAATACTCAAGACTCTTCCATTCTGAAAACATGGCTCCCAATCCTGCATGTCTTCGACTTAACGCATCAGCCACTGCGTTTCCTTTTCCCGGAGTATAGGCTATACCAAAATCATACGATGCTAAGAACTCTAGCCACCGTTGCTGTCGAAGATTCAAATCCTTTTGGGAAAACAGATACTTCAACGACTTATGATCTGTAAACAGCTCAAATCTAACTCCCAATAGGTAATGTCTCCACATCTTCAAAGCAAACACTATTGCCGCTAACTCCAAATCATGAGTCGGATAATTCCTTTCATGCGGCTTTAGTTGTCGACTAGCATACGCAACAACTTTATGCTTCTGCATTAGCACCGCTCCTAGTCCAGTGCCACATGCATCGGTGTAAACCACCATCTCATCATTCCCACTTGGAATAGTCAAAACAGGAGCACTCGTCAATCGCTCTTTCAGGATTACAAAAGCTTGCTCACACTTATCATCCCATCTGAACACCTGGTTCTTCTTTGTCAATCCTGTTAACGGTGCAGCTATCTTGGAAAAGTCTTTGATAAACCGACGATAATATCCTGCTAATCCAAGAAAACTTCTCACATCAGATGCATTCTTAGGTCTAACCCAATCCTGGATCACTGCCACCTTAGCGGGATCAACCGCTATTCCATTTCCAGAGATAACATGGCCTAAGAACCTCACTTCACTCTTCCAGAAGTGACACTTCGAAAACTTAGCCTTCAGCTGATGTTTCCGTAAGATCCCCAAAACAATCCTCAAGTGTGTCTTGTGCTCTCCCTCAGTTCTGGAATAAATCAGAATATCATCCACGAACACAAGCACGAACCTATTCAACTGATCTCTGAACACTCTATTCATAAGATCCACAAAATATGCTGGTGCGTTAGTCAATCCAAACGGCATTACCAGCCACTCATAAAACCCGGATGGTGTCCTGAAAGCAGTCTTCGGCACACTATCCTTCGCCACTCTCAACTGGTGAAATCCCGTTGCCAAATCCATCTGAGAAAACACCTTAGCCTCGTGAAGCTGATCAAACAAGTCATCTATTCTCGGCAATGGATACTTGTTCTTCTTAGTCACCTTATTCAGCTCACGATAATCAACACACAACCTCAACGATCCATCCGCTTTGGTTGCGAACACAACTGGCGCACCCCATTCGGACACACTTCTCCGAATGAATCCTTTCTGCAAAAGGTCATCAACTTGCACCTTCAGCTCTTGCTGCTCCCTCGGTGCCATCCGCCTAAGAGGCATCACAACAGGTCTGGCTCCCTCAACTAGATCGATACGAAACTCGATCTCCCTATGCGGCGGCAACCCTTTGACTTCCTCAAAGACATTCTCAAACTCATTCACAATAGGCACCGATGACAGTCCATCCCGTGGAACAACTAGCGAATACATGAAGCTCATGAAGACGCCTTCTTCATGCTTACATCGTATCACAACCTTTCGCCCTTCCACATTCCCGACTGTCACCTCAAGCCTCTCACAATCAATCCTAGCCGCATACTTCCTAAGCCAGTCCATACCCAAAATAATTCCGAACCCCGCAAAGTTCAGGACAAAGCAATCACAAACAAACGAGCAATCATTACTCGACACAACTAGACCACGGCATATCATACACAAACATGACGAACCCCCTACCGGATTAGTCACAACCAATGGCCTATCAACAATATCCGGTTTCATACCTAACCGGCTTACCAAATCATCACAAACAAAAGAATGCGACGCTCCAGTATCAAACAACACTCTAACTGGAACACCACAAATAGAAAGAGTACCTTGAACCACCACACTCTTCCCCTTTTCTTCAGCAGTCGGAGCTTTTGAAGACGACGGCACAACTCCCAAAGCATAGGCTTGCACAATCTGCCTATCTTTCCTCGGCTCTGGGCAATCCTTCTTGATATGTCCCAGCTTATCACAGTTGTAACACTTTCCCGGCACCTTGGGATTCTTACAATCTTTGTAAAGATGGCCCTTCTGTTGGCAGTTATAACAAGTCACTTCGCCTTTCGGCTTCTTCTGGCCATCCTTACCCTTCTGCTGCTGCTGCTTCCTCCTCTTATTGCCATTCTGGTGTGGTTTAGATCCTTCCCTGGTTACAGCAACAACAGAACTTTCCTTAGGAAACAAACTCTCATGCCTAAGGGCTTTCTCCACAAGCTTCTCAAATGGATCGTCCAAATGATCCACTAACTGCCTCCCAAGATAAGCATCCAGACCAGTCACAAACTTCTCATTCTTCTGATAGGGAGAATCAATGTACGATCTGGCATACTTGGACAAAGCTTCAAACTCAGAAATATACTCAAGAACAGGCCTTCCCCCTTGCTTGAGCTCCACAAACCTCTTAAACAAGACAGATTTCTGGGAAGTAGAGATGAACTTAGCTTCAAATCTAACTTGGAATTGCTCCCAAGTAATCTCTTCTTCTGGTGTATCTATGGTGATAGAATTCCACCAATCAGCAGCTCTTCCCTGAAGCTGTCTCGATGCAAGCTTTCTCTTAGTTGCATCCTCAATCCCTAAGTCACCAAAGATCCTTTTGCAAGCATCAATCCATCTCTGCACCTCAATAGTCGACTCCGTCCCCAAGAAAGCTTTTCCTCCAAGAGAAGTATAATCCTTGCAAAGCTTAGCAAAATCCACCGGTCTTGGAGCTTGAACTTGAACTCCCACATCCACTGATGATCCTGAAGCTGGTATCCTTCTCATGATCGAAGTCATCATCGCTTCGAACATAGTTCCATAATCAACAGCTCCTTCATCAGCACGGCTTTCCCTTGCAGCTGGTCTCCCTCTTCGACTCATCCTTAATATCTGTAATAAGAATGATTAGAACACCTTAAGAAACAACTGCATAAGGAGTTCAAATCCTTCTAGGCTACTATATTATATATAGTAATCATCCATCAAAATACAATTACGTCTCTCATACGTAGTTACGTCAGCGAGCGTTGGCTGAAATCGATTAACCAAAGCTCTGATACCAAATGTGACGACCGCCCATGACTCCCGCACCAAATCAAGGAAACAATGCGCTAAAAGGTGTGCCAGGCAGCCATGGACGATAGTCAGGGTAAAACAAAACAGAAGAATCTCTATCGTACAACTCACAGCGCATGGATAAAATACAATAGAGAAATATAATATAGTGAAGCTCCATAGAACAGAACATCATCATATAAGCATCATAGTAGTTTTATACAATCATCTACTCAAATCCATACATGAAGCCTCACTACAAATCACTCAACCAAATACAGCAGCGGATACCCAGTACATATAAGAAAATAATATGTATAGCCTCCTGCTCGTCTTCGTCATCTTCAACGTAGAAACTCTAAGCACAGCACCTGTCACCTGCTTACCTAGTCTGCCCATCCCAACATGGATGAACAGCCCAAGGTAATAAGAGGAGACATAAAACCTTGAGTCAGACAAAGTCTTAGTGAGCAGTAAATTAACAATCAAGCATACCAAAAGAGCATAAGGAAATAAAGGAATAGGAACCAAACCATCCCACTCCACCTCTTTCTACAGTGATAGCCCCCAGACACACACTAAGGAGAAGTAAGCATAACATAGCAGATAAGTAAGGTAAAGCAATAATCACTCGAGTCAAGGACGATGTTTTCCAAATACAAACCCCCAAGGCCTAAACCAAGATCAGATAAGCACCCAGAAAACACCGCTCTTGAAGCCGAATGATGATACAACCAAACATCCAAACATCCATGACTCTGCTATCACTGTTAACCTTGCTTCGAAATCACCGTTAATTGAATGACCGACTCCTTCCTGAGCCATCTGTCAAGGGCTAATGGTAACCCCGGTTCTAGACAAAACTCCGCACACTGCCTTGTGCCTAGGACTTATCTTCTTGGCCCAGAGTACTCGACTACCTTCCTGTAGTCTTTTAGGCGTCCCTATGTACCCTTGCTTTAAGTTTGCTAGAACCTTCAACAACGATAAAGTCCAAGCCTCCTAGTCATCCTCCTCGACGACTATTCTCAACCTAGCCCAAGCTACCTCTTGAGCAGCTCCATTATCAACCAACTTGAACTACCCTTCAAGTTATCAACATGCTTGGAATGATCCCTGCCTGGATTAAGCCAAGACTCACATCATACTTGAACTACCCTTCAAGATATCAACATGCCTCGCTTCATCACATCAAAGCAAGATCTCAACTCAACAACATGGTTTGCCTCATCGCATCATGGCAAAGTTCCATCTCAACATCATACATATGAGCTTCAACATCCGCTACATATGCCTTAAGCAGCTTTCACCATTCAAGAGCCTTCTTCCGTAGCTTTTGAATCATCTTCAATCACCTTGTTCCAAATCAACTACTAGCTAACTTGGAAACAATCAAATCTAGCATTCATTCAAACATTCAAGCATTCAAACAAGATATATTAAGCAATAACAATTATAATGGCAATTTCGTAATTAAGTGTGCAAAAGTCCAACATATGTGAAATCATGGTTTTTAGCATAGATCTATCAAATCTAAACATGGGTTTTATCTCTAATACTTGATAAATAACTTCTAAAGGTAAACATCTTCAAACATGATGGATCTACATGCAGACTTAAGGAAAATGCGAGAAAACGCTAACTTTAACACATAAAAATATCACCAATCCCATACACTCCTTTGGATCCGCGTGAGAGATAACTACCACTCACCAAATCACCCAAACACTACAAAAACTACACACTTCAGATCTGGACAGCGAAGATCAAGGTTTGATCCGGCAATATCTCGCTTCAATCGATGAAATCTAGCTCGAACGGATGAAGATCTTCAACTTTGGCACTTGAATCTTCAATCTAAATCTTCGATCTTGGATGGATGCTAACACTTGATTGGAATGGAGAAAAGAAGATGAAGAAATGTTGTAGTCGAGTCTTCAAAATGGCAGCACTTCGTCGCTTCAAAAACCGGTGCCAAAAAGTGAGCCAAACCCCTCTATTTATAGGCTGGAAACCCCTTAGGTCGTCGCCCCTTAGGTCGTCCCCGACCTAATTATGAGTCGTTGCCGACTCATCAGCCCCTACGACCTACGACCTAACCAACACAACATACAACCAAGGCCGACTTACGACTTAACCCAGACGCGACCTAAAACACAGGCCGACCTAACGACTCAACGTACTGCCGACCCAACTGTCACACGACTCAACACACTGCCGCATTTCCTAAGTCCTAGGTCGCCTGACGACTTAACTAGCATGCCGACCTACGACCTAAGACCCTGCCGACTCAACTCCTTGCTGACCTAACACAACGACTTACGACTCAACAATGCTGACCTAACTCCTGCCCAAGCTATCTATAAGTCGCTAACGACTCAAGTCCTGCCGACTTAATACACAGCATCCCTAACACTAAGTCGCTCACGCGACTCAACTTGCCCAGCGGCCTAACACTCCCTTAAGTCGTTCAACGACCTAACTTTTCTTAGGTCGTTGACATACTTAACTCGCCAACAACTGACTCACTAACACGTAGGTCGCTGACTCGTTAACTCTTAGGTCGCTTACTAGACTCCCCAACGACCTAACATCCAAACGACCTATCCCCTTAAGTCGGCTACCTCCATGACTCGTTCGCATGACCTAGGCTCCTACCGACTCAATCATCACATGACCTAAGACGTTAAGTCGGTCACGACTCAATCCCTAACGACCTAGGCTACCAAACGACTTAAGCACTAAGTCGTTGACTAACTTAACTCGTAAATTCGACCTAAGCACCATACGAGTTAACTTCCACACAACTTATCAACACTAACGACCTATAAATTCTACAATCTATCGACACGTAAAATACGGGTCGTTACAGTAATCTTTGCTTTGGATTGAGGCATCTCTAGAGGATGTAGGAGCTATCGAAGTGGTTTGAGATTTTTCCGATATCTTCGAAGAAGTCAAGGTTTGCATCCGCATCGGGAGATTAAGTCCTGTATCAGCTTGGTTCTTGGAGTTATACCGATAATTCAGGCCAATAGAGGGAATGCTCCTAGAGAGAGGATATGGTGAAGCGGCTTAGGATTGATCGGATCTAGTTTTTTTGCAAGATTTTTGTCGTGGTGTTTGTGACCGAATCAGATAGGTCACTAAGATTTTATGGAATTTAATGGGCTGTGTTTTCGGGATGAGTTGATCAAGTCTGTGCTTGTGTTCATCAACGGCATTCTCATCAGAGTTGTGCAGCGGAAGTAAGGTGGCATTTATTTTAGAATAGAAGCAACCTCAAACTCCTCGGAAGTTTGTGTTTGTCTTGGAATAGAGGATTTATACAGGAAATACATTCAGGATCTGAAGGCTTGGTTTTCTAGTGCACCTATTCTGTTTTTTCAGATTAGAGAAGTAAGTCCGAAGTCTACCGATGATTGTAAAGTAGAGCTTGTGTTCCGGATTTCGGAGGATCATAAAAGCACCATCTGGTTGGGTAGGGTCCGGAGATCGTCTTGTTCTCGGTCCAGATTTGTTCCGAGAGGCATCTGCGAAGATTAGGTTGATCAAGAAGGTTGAAGGCAGCCCAGGATCGACAGAAGAGTTTTTTGAACAAGAGACAAAGAAATTTGGAATTTGAAGTTGGAATTTGGTATTTGATAAGGTTTCTCCAATAGAAGGAGTAACAAGAATGGGTAAAACTGGAAGCTAGCTCAGAAGTATATTGGATCTTTCTGTATGCTCATAAAGTTAAGTGTTTGGCCTATAGGATTGAATTGCCAGTTCGGATGGTTAGGATTCGTAATGAATTTCACGTATCTCTGAGGGAGTACGTGTATGATCCATCATTGGTTTTAGAGCTAGCAGTTCAGGGGGATTCGAAAGTTAAACAGGATTTTCTGTGATCAGGTATCCTGCTCGGTTTATAGATCTAGATATATAGGAGCTCTGGATCAGAGTGGTGTAGCTAGTTTAGATTCAGTAGAGCGAGTATCCAGGTGTTTGTACCTGGGAAACTCTAGGAAGTTCTATCCAAAATTTTGTCTGGATAGTTAGATTTGTTCATTTGAATGAATTGGTTGCTATGATTGCTAGTATATGGTTGATAACATATTCTTGCTATTTAAAGATTAAAATTTTTGTTGGATCATTAAATTATCTTTGCCTTTAAATTTCGGGGACGAAATTCTTTTAAGGAGGGAGGAATGTGATGTCCTGGAATTTTGGGCAATATTTATTTAATAATTTTCATTAATAATTATTTTAAATGTGCAATATTGATTTAATAATCTAATTTAATAGCAATTATCTTTTCAAAACTAATAATAATAATTTAATTTGGCAAATTTTATTCTTTTCAAAGTTAATAATATTTAATTGAAAAAAATTTAATCTTTCTAAGCTAATAAAAAAAAGTATTCTATTCATAATGTATATATGTATATACATTGTGAATAGGAAGTTTGGTTTCAATTTAATAAAAATGTTTTCAAATTATAATATATATATATATATATATATATATATAGTGATTCGGAAGATTATGATTGAATTCAATATAAAAACTTTTCAAAGGCTATTTAAAAATTTATCTTATATTTTCAAAAACACTTAAAATAAATACTAATTTTGTTTAAAAATATGATAGTTTAAAGTAGTACATTTTAATAAGAGTTTAATATGTTTCCTTTTAAAAATTGGTATTTGAAAATAAATATAATATATATATATATATATATATATATTTAAGTGTAATAACTTAAGTTTAAATTTTAAAATAAGATTTAATTTAATGTCCATTTCTTTCATTTTAATTTTCTTTCTTTTAAATTCAGCATGGGAAAATGTATTTTGAAAATATATAAATAAAACATAAATTGAAATAAACATAAACATATTAATATAAAATGTAAGAAATAAATTAAATAATAAATTTAAAATATTTGTAAATATAACTAATTAATAAAATATTGAAATCAAACATGTGTAAGGCCTTAAAAACATGCAAAGACATTTGTAAGCTTAAAGAACATTTCAAGTTAATAAGTTGCAACACGTTTGTTTTAAAAATTTAAGTATATAACAATGTTTAAAGAGGAAAAGCATGTTTTATTTTCTTCAGTTCAAAATTTCCTCAGTTCTTCCTTCCTTTCTTCTTAAAAATATAAACAAAACCAAAAACATGATTTAAACCATAACAAAACTTCAAGCTTTTATGGAAAAAGATTCAACAAACAAAGATTTCAAATTCAACAAGCAAACTCAACTTAAACAACAAGATTCAAGTGCCAAATCATAAACAAACAAATCAATTCAAAATGCCAAATCAAATTCAACAGTTCCGGGAAACAAACAGACCTGTCCTCTACTTCTTCAAGTTCTGGTGAGTAAACACTTAAAGCAAAAATCTTTTGTTGCTAATATATCTGTGTGATGATGATGTAAATATGTTTGTTTGCATGGATGTTTCAGTTTGAATCTGATTTGAGTTACGCTATTTTGGAAAGCATGCCTGTATATATAGCTCTGTTGAATCTCAGGCTCAAGAACAACTATAAAAATTTCTATCTTCCCAATGAATCACTATGAGACTTTGATTTTCGAAAAGAAATTGATTATAACAATGTAATCTTGTTTTTAAAAATAATTTTAAGTGCTTATATTTAATAAATATTCTGTAAATTTAAGATTACAGTAAAAATCAAAATATAAGTGAAAATCAATGTCTATTTTTCATCTTTGGATTTTAGATCCTGATTCATGTAAGTGAATCGTGAATTTTAGTATGAGTTTCGTGATTTTTAAGATGGATTTTGCCGAGAATTTGTGAGTTGTTCGTTTTTGGGAAATTGGTTGATTACCGTCGATCGGCGACAAGGGGAAGATCGAGTCCACTACTGGAGGAGGTTAGGGTATAGAGGATCTCGGGAAAAATATGGGAATATTTTTCTAGTGGATGTGGTGGATTGGAAGAGGCAATCTAAGGTATATGAACCTGTTTTTGTCTGAGTTGTTATCGAGGTAATCTCGATGACTATTGGTGTACCGGGTCGAATCGTGAGTAGGGGAATGTGTACAGGGGTTCGAGACTCGACTGTGGTCGAGGCAGTAGCTTTTTTAGTGGAGGAGTTCATCGTCGGTACGAGTTTTTGTTGGTCGAATTTCTGATCTCTATGCGTTCGAGTGCTTGTTATTATTCCTCTAGCATTTTGGGTGATCTGAGTGGTTGTGAGGGATGATGGAGTATCGGCGACTTGCCGAGGATCATATCGATGGTTGGAGCTGAGTGGCTGTGGCGTGCACGTGCACGATGATCATCTGTGCATCTAGAAGTTTTGTGGGTTTGGGAAGAAGAGATTGGCCTGGGGTTTTTGGGGTTTTCTCATGTTCGACTCGAAGCGGGTGAGTTCGCGTGGTTGTACGTGAGTGTTTTCGGGGGAAATTGAGATTTTCTCGGGATTTTGCTTATATTGTCTTGGGTCATTTGATTTTCAGAGAATCCTCTCCAGGTTTTAGACTAAAAAAATAAATTTGAAAACAAAGCTAAATTTTTAAACAATGTTTTTAACCAGTTTTAAAGATGAATGAAATGTTTGAATTAGAGCATGATGTTTAAAATAAATTAAGTTTTTAAAAGTATGGATTTTCAAAGTTTAAATTTGTTTTGAAAATAGTTTGGTTTATATAAATATTACGTTAGACAAATTTTGTAATTAGTCCATAAATGTTTTTAAATAAAATGTAATTGATGAAATTTAGATGTGACTAAAGTAAAATGTATTTAACTTTAATAAATCAAAGGATTATGATTTTGTATAAACCAATTTACAAAATTTTAATTTAATTTAAATGGTAGGTAAGAGTTTAATGAAGTAAATGGGTTATCTTAATTTAATCAAGTTTTATTAACTAGAGTAATTAAAGTATTATTACTTAATTAACTACGATGATTAATTTTGGCAATTAAATTAAGATAAATTAATTTGTGTAATTAATTAAGGGTAGTTGATTACTTAATTTAGGATTGATTAGTCTAAGTAATCAGGGATAATTAATTGAGCAATAATTAAGTAATGGATGTAATTAGAGTCTAGTTACTTAATATTAAGGGGATTATTAAAAGTAATTACTTAATGAAGTAATTTAAAGGAATGAACTACTCAACGTAATTAATTACATTAAGGTGGTTTGTTTAAGTTAATTAATTAGTTAAATTAATTATAGATAATCACTTAATGTTTGGTTAAGTACAATTATTTAATGTAATTACATAGTGTAAGTAATTAAGGGGTAATTACTGGATGTAATTAAAGGGGAATTACATGGTGGAAAGTAATTAAAGAATAATTACTTCGTGGAAGTAATTAAGGATTAATTTCTCAGCGAAATTAATTAAAGGATTAATTAATAAGTTAATTAATTAATGTAAGTGATTAAATGATAGTTAATTACTGAATGTGATTAATCAAGGTTGAATAATGAATGTGATTAAATACAGGTTAATTATTAAATGTAATTAGAAGAATAATTAATTAATGAAAGTAACTAGAGGATCATTAATTAATGTAACTATTGAGAATAATTAAAGGGTTAGTTAATTAATGAATAAGATTAATTAAAATATAATTAATCAATGGAAGTGATTATAGTAATTAATTAATATAATTAATTAAGGATCAATGTAATTAATGAGTGTAATTAAAAGATAATTAATGTGAATGGTTAAGAATAATTAATTTAAAGGCTAATTACTTAATGTAATTAAAGAATTATTAATCAAGGATGATTAATTTTGGAGAATATTTAAAGGATAATTAATTTGTAATTAAAGATTAATTAATTGGTTTACAAGGTAATTAAAGAATGATTAATTAATTAAATGGTTGTAATTAATTAATGAAATGATTAAGCAGGGTTAGGTGATTAATTATTAGTTAATTCAATTTAAGTTAATTAAATAAAGTATAATTTGGATCAATAATTCCTGTTTGTGGATGATTGTTTGAGTAGAATGTCTGGATTGATTGATACCTATAGTTTGATAATTCGTGATATTTTGTGATATGATATTGGTTATACCTGTGATAAATGTGTGATATTTATCTGTGAATGATGCTGTGTGAATTCAATGTATTAAATTGAATTAAATTGTTCAAGCTTAAACAACTTAGACATTAAGACGACGTTTTGGATTTCGGTGAGACCGGGATTGGAATTTCAAATTTGGAATTTCGAAAACCACATCGATCCAAATTAAACGTTAGGTCCTGAAATCTCAAGTGAAGATTCAGAGGAAAGGCTATGGTTGTTAACTCTAAGGGTGATTCCAAAACGAGTTAACGGGGATAGTGCTTTCGATTGAGATGAAGATTCAGAATGCAAGGGCTATTGTCGTTAACTTTGAGGGTGATTCCAAAAATGAGTGTAGAAAGATAGTGCCTTCAGTTTCGTTCAAACCCGAAACGAACTTGTATGGATTGAATGCTTTCAAAACATCGTCGAAAGGACGATGAGCATTCTAAGATAGATGATTTCTAAAAAGGTAATCGTAGCCTCAAGCCTCATCAACCGAGAATGGATAAAACAGGGGAGATGCAGCAAGGCTAAGTGGGTCGTGCCCAAGTAGGACGAGATTTCCCTTGTCTAGAAGTCCCTTTTTATTCGGCTGTGTGGGCAGTTGGTCATGAACAAATGCGAGGTTGTCTTTTTTGGGACTATCCAGTAAGGGATGGTTCCAGCCTTGTGTTGTAGGGGAATTAGAGTGGATCCTCGGTACGCTGATCTAGACCAGGTACTGTGACGGGCTGTACGCCAGTAGCTCTGCCATTGTGTGAAATCCAATCTCCAATAAGTGCCGTATGTTTTAATTGTGCCCAACTATGTTGGAATGTGAGATGCAAGTATTCTAACTATTTTCTAGTTTATTTGAAAACCCCAGACCCTATTATAATATCATGAGATTTCCTACCAAATGTTTTGGTTAGCGTAAGGTAAAAACTTACCCATGTTTATGTGTGGGAAGTCTTACGCGATACCTTTGTTCAAAGGATTTTCAAAGTTAAGCAACTTTAACCCATTTACTCACATCGGACCCATGTCTATCCCGGAGTTTAATTTTTGTTTTATTAAACTCTTGGGTACTCAAATTTTTATGGGTAGCCAAGGGATTCAGGTCAGATTTGATGAATTTTGGAGGAGATTTGGAGCAGGAGGCTTCAGCGTGTAGTTATATAATGGTTCCGCTTTGTTAGTTTCTCTATGTTGATGTGCTGAATTGTATTTTGAGTTGTATGTTAGACAGGTGTTTATAACTGTTTAATTTGTGATGTATAATCTATGTAACTCTGATGTATATGACACTATGTAATATCTTATGTGATATAATACAATTTATCCGTTCCGCTGTGAGATTCTAGTGTTGTTTAGTTCTTTTTTCTGTCTTTTCTCTTTTCTATCCCTTTCTTTCTTAATAATGATGCGTCTTTTTGTGAAATGAGAGGCGGGTCGTTACAATGTGAGTTATATGGCACAATCATCCCCAATGACCCTCTACTATGCACACAAATCTCGTTTCGTTCTTCTAGGACAAATTATGAGAAAAATCCATTCATTCAACGGTTAGGAGGTGAACTCTACACTTATTGTTTGTCATCTTATTTCCTAAAGAACCAGAGTTAAGTTTGTCAGAACGATTGAAAGTTGTTTCGAAGAGACCAAGATCGAATATGCTATTCGAAAACTACTACGATCCAACTCAAGAGTTTGAACTCAAAGAATCTTGAAGAGTAATCGAAGACGAAGTTTTGAAGTTCAAAGGCTATTTTTTGTTAACCTTAGGAGGTATTCCTTGTAACAGACGTAATATAAATAGTACATTCGGTTTTGTTCAGTCCTAGAATGAACTTACATAGATGAATGCTAGCATTGCATTAACGCATGGAGGGTAGTGTTAGCATTTCAAGTGAGTTTGCTATTAAAAAGGTAAAGATGTGACCTCACAAGCCTCACAACTTGGAGAAATAGAAAAAATATGGCATGCAACAGAGCCATGTGGTTAGCTACAATTAGGAGATATCATCCCACTCTAGATTGTCCCTTTTAGAGTTGGTTTGCATGCAAGCACCATGGTAGTAAAAGGCCTCGGTGTTAAAAAAGGGTGAGGTGATCCAGCATGTCACGCGTCCAGTTCGGTGGAGCAGGGATACAAGAAGTTCATATCAAACTCCAGGTACGTTTTATAGGGTTGTATCATCGGAAGGTAGTCCCTTACCTTGCCATAGTTTGGAATCCAATCTCCAATACGAGCCATTTTGATTTTGATTGTGCCTAATTATGTTGAAATGCGAGATGCAAGCACTTTAGCTATTTTATATATTCACTTTGAACCCTTAAACATTATTACAATTCCATTGTATTTTATACAAAAGTGTATTAACTATTGCAAGGTAAATCCGTCTGTGTTTATATGCAGCGTGGTCTTACGAGAAACCCTTGATTTTAAAAGAATTTTTAGAGTAATAATTCAGTTGTTTTGAGTTTACTCGCACCATACGCATGTTTGACTCGGAGTTTTCTTCTCTTTTCCCAACTCTTTGGTGCTCTAAATTGTATGGGCAACCATATAGTTCAGGCTTCCACCAATGCATTCTGGAGGAGCTTGGGATATGTGGCTTCATCGGTAACTAGTTACTATTTTTTTTTCATTATAATATATGTATATTGCATCAGTTAGGTAGGGATAGGTTGTTGTAACTGCCCTAGGGTATAATCCGTTTTAGTATGACTCTGACGTATCTTTTTGGAAATGATTTTGTAAAGTATTATCTTGATCACTATATGTTATTCCGTTGCATTGTGAGATTCTGTATTGTTCTAGTTTCTTCTTATCTTATATGATCTTTCTTTCCTAAAATGATCCGACTATTAGACATTTATATGATCGGTATACGAATACCGTGGATGTATTAAGTGTCATATTTAGGTGTAAGAAAGACAGATCATTACAATTATGTTCTGGTACCCATTTCCTACATTATAATTCGGGCGATTAAGTTGAAGTTACCTTACCCAAGAGGTAGGCTGACCATTGAAAACAAAAGTTGAATTTGAATGTACTTTTGAAATAAAATTATTTATATATTTATTTCTAGTAAATGTATTATTGGTTTGCAAACCCAAAACATTTAGGTATGAAATTTTGTAATTTTCTTTTAGTAACTTTGGGTTTTCTAAATTTAGTATATAAAGATGCATATCTCTTTCTAAAACTAGATTTACTAATTTTAGAAGTTTTAAATCATAAACCGTTTCTATTAAAGGCGGGTTTTGAAATATTTATCAAATTTTCAAACTTTCTTTGTCTTTATTAAATTTTGAAATATTTGGTGATAAAGCGCTAATATTTGATTCTAAAGTATTAACTTGATTTTTAGTCATGTCAAGAGATGATAGTAAATCACAATTTTCTTTGAAAGTTTGGCATTCTCCTCTCGATAAATTTTTAGTTCTTCTTGCGAAGCTTGATTGAAAAGTCAAATTTTCATTAGATCTTAGGCTTCATTTAATCCTTCTTTAAGAATTACTTTATCATCTTTTAATATACTAATTTTAATTTTTTTCCATTTTCATATGCTTCTTTTCTCAATTTCTTTTCAATTTTCCTTTCTTCTAGAATACATATATTAATTTTATGTATATCATCATAAGGGTAAGTTTGACGTGCCTCATCATCAAATGCCATGAAATAAACATTTGCTAGCTTATAATCACTTTCCTCTATGGATGAGGGAGAATCAAAGTCATCTTAGGTGATGTGAAAACCCTTTTTCTTTAGTTTTGCCTTTTTTGCTCCTTGGACTTGTTTTCATTTTTTAAGTTTAGGAAATCTCTTTTTATGTGGCCTGTATTGTCACATTCAAAGCACTTCAGAGTTGATGAGCCGCTATTTTTATAATTTCTTGATGCCATCTTGGATTTTAGTACCTATTGAAACCCTTTGCAAGGTAGGCTAGATTATTTTGATCAATATTTGAATCATCTTCGGCTTGAAATGCAATTGATTTCTTTTCTTTTTCTTATTTCTTCTTGACCTACAAATTCAATTTGTAGAACATGAGATTGTTGACTATCCCTTTAACCTTGAGTTTGAAAATGACGTTTGCTTCTTCAATGGCTAGTGCTTTCCTTTCCCAGTCACTTTTTAAGGAATTCAATTTTTATAAAACAATATTAAATATGAATATATTTTCTTATATTTACATTAGCGCATGTGTAATATCTTATAAACGCGAACATATATATGAAATTGACTCATTTTCTTTCATTATAAAAGGTTGTATCTGATTTTTTAACATGAAAATATTGCTTTGTTTAACTTTGTTCGTGCCTTCATGTGCAATTTTGGTATTTTCTATATACCATATCCAGACTTACATATACTAACTTTTTTTTATTCATTCCCATCTAATGTGCAAAATAAAAAATATTCATGGCTTTATATTTGTTTTTAGCTAAAGTAATTTGTTGAGTTATCCTTGTACCAAAGTCAATTTTGTGTACTTTATACTCAGTTTGAGTCATGTTCCAAATAGCATGCCATTAGATTGCATATATTTCTCATTTCAGAGGACTAAATTGCATAGTTAGTGCCAATAAAAAGTGGAGTCACAAGTTAAATTGACCATTTTAAAAATAATGAAATTGGATGTCATATTATTTTCAAAATGATTTTACTATTTTTAAAATTCTAGGCTCTAATACCGAAAGAAAGTGTACTAAGGATCTAATAATATCAATAAAGATAATAAAATATAAGCTAGGAAAGAATAGTAAATAAACAAGTGCACCCACGATTTTTATACCAGTTTAGACCTCCCGTCCTACGTCCCATCCTAGATTCCTTCTGGAATTTCACTAAAATACCCTCTCTTGACCTGAAGGAACAAGTTTCTAAAACACTACCTGAACACTAAATAGAACTTCCACTCCTTACATGAAGATCTTCAACATGACTTCACTTAACTTTGACTTTGATGTGTTCTTCCAACATTGGTAAGTCATTTTTAGTACACCCTTCCTATAATTTCCTTCGATAACATGAACTAATTATGCATAAAATTAAAGGAAAAGTATTGTTTTTGAAACCTTTTAGAAACCTTAGAGAATATAGAATGTAGAGAGTAAAGCGGGCAAAGTTAAGTCCAACTATTGAATAGCAATCCTTCTATAATGTTTGAAAGGTCTACATTGATGAGAAATCATCACTAGATCATACATAACCTTTAATTAAAGGGGATGAATGTTAAAAACAAAAATTTATTAGTAAAATAAAAAAGGCTATTACAGACATCTGAATGTAAATTCAAACACCCTAATTTGGTTAGTGTTGCAACAGACAAGAATTAGTTCAAAAGCACCCTTATTCAAACGTCTAAACTTTTAGTCGGACATTTGAATTCTTTTTCGAATGACTAGTTTAAATGATTGAAGTCTAAAAAATAGTTTAAAAAATATTTTAACATGCATTTAGACGTATGAAAGTTCATTCAAACATCTAATTAATTCTTCAGATATCTGTTTCATACATGATATAAAACTAAATGGAAATAGTTCATTTTTCCCAATTTTTAGATGTCTTATTTCCCTTGAAAAGTATTAGTGATTTTGAAAGTTTGTTAAGTATAAAATTGAAGAATTTAAAATGAATAGCAAAAAATAGGAATGTGCATTTGTGTTTATAATCAAAGGAAATTGTACAGGTTTTAAGTAAAACCTATAACTTACGATACCTTATTTTTATCTTCTACCTTCTATCACCTTGTCTAAGAACAACGTCATGCTCTTATTAATTTCCAATGGGTTTTATACCTAAAACAATAACTTATACAACATACTTTGAAATATATCGTTTTCACTTTGAAACTAGAAACAATGCTTCTGACAGTGGTATGCAAAAGATCTAAATCATACGAACAAGATTAACAGAATAAATAAAACCATAATTTTACCTTAAAAAGTAGCCAAAAGAAAGCACCTTGAATGACGAATAAAACATCCCTAGATTCTTGAATCAACCTCTAGATTGTGCAAAGATGAGGTATCAAATCCCTGTATTATTTGATTTTTTTTCTTCTAATTTTGATTTTGGAATATTTCTAAGCCATGGTGACCATAAATTTTGTCCATGATAAGGAAGGGAGGGAAGAGAAAGAAAAGTGAATGGTTTGTAGAGAAAAAGATATGAATAAATTTTTTAAAGGTAACTTTAATACCTTTAAATTTCCTTCTTTATAAAGTTTCCTATTTAATTGCTCATCAAATCCTCTTTCTTTTTTATTTTGTATTGCCGACTAGAAAAGGTGTTACATGCCCTAAATTTTTTCCAAAATTACTTAGTATTTAATCTATTTAAATCCAATTTAACCGTTTTATTAATAGCATATATCGATACATGTGTTTATAACTTTTATATACACACTTTATTAAACACTAATGCTATTCAAAAACATTAATAATTAATATTTTAGAAGTGTTAATTAATTTTATTAATTTACAATTGTTATAGATTAATTAAATCATGTGGTTTTTTGGAGTATTCAGAATTACAGTTGTGCAACTCAAATGTATAAATTCTATCAGCGATTATTGTCGAACAATTCAAATATCAACATTCACACATTAGCTTAGCTGGTAGTGTGACATTTTAGCGGAATTTATCGCTTATGCATCTTTTTGGTAAAATCCAATTTCATTACTATAAGTGGTACTTAGTAGTAACGATTATTTACATCAATTCTCTTTGTTAACATTACATCACATTAGGACTTATGAAATTGGGTTTTGGTCAAAATTCTGACATTGGCTATGGCCAAATTTGTAAGTCCAAATCCAAAATATTTGGTTTAATAATAACAATTATTATTAACCATACTGCTCTGGGCAGAGACTTTAACTTTGAGTAAACTGCAGTTGATTATGATATTAAACAATGTTTTACTTCCAATGCCTTAGCTCATACCGAACTATAATCGCTCAATGGATGTCATGCCATGGTTTAATTATAATCAAAGTGGAGTGTCAACGTTAAAGTTCAATAATATTCTCAAGTCGAGGGAAGTTTGTAATATAACGATTCACATTTTACGTATTGGATGATTGTGAAATATTATTTTTAAATCTATATGAGGTCTTGTACTCTATAACTTTAGGAAATGTAAACCAGTAACATTTCTTATCTTTAGAATTTTTATTGGCTGGTGTTGAGCCTGAAAGTCTTACAAGGCATTTAACTTTTGATATGAGCCAAATTAGGTTTGGGAACACTTCTATTTGAAATATATATTGGTTTTCCATTCCATAGAGCGGTCATAATTGAATTTTACCATTTAGAAGATATAGTTGTTTGAAGTTCTGACTAATTTTGAGTAGATTAGCGGGAAGTTAGAGGGTGATTAATGTAGTCCATTAGCTTAATTCAGGTTAGGGATAATACCACTTCCTTCCAACTATCATTAGGTATTCCTCTTCATTTCTAATCACATGTTAACCTCCATTAATCTAGAATTCACCTAAATTTATCATTTTCAAGTTAATTAGCCTAATTAAGTGATAAGAGGGAGTTAGCAACTTGAAATAGTAGTTCTATCATTCTTGCACCTTGGAATTCATGAAGCTTGCTGTCTTATTTTAGATTTTCCTATGGATCCAGGTAATTTGGTATAAGGTCTCTCACTATTCTATGCTTGTCTGTATAGTAAAAAGTGATTTTTGATATGATTATTAAAGTTTTAGTGTTCAAAACTTAGTCTGATATTAATAACACTCTAGAACCGAATTTTAAAAGATAGATTGCGATTTATGTATTTTGCACCACTCAATAACTATATTGTCATTTTTATATAAAATAAGATCTAAGGTAATATATGCTTATAAATCATGTTTGGATGGATTCCATATATTGCTTGGATGTTATGTGATGATGTTTGATGGTTGTGTGAATTGATTTGATGTGTTTGCTAGTTGTTTTGTGTAGTTAGTAATATGAACATTGTTCAGCGCAAGTAGCAACAAAATGTTTGAAGCATGATGCGATTGGAGTATGGTGTAATTTGATGTCCCAAGAGGCCCAAAAAAAGCCCCAAGTAGTTTGGAGTTGATTTGGCAGCTAAAACACCGTCTTCATTTATTATCGGTAGTAGGGAAGTATGGTCAGTGGTGACCAAAATATGGTCGGTGATGGAGTGCCTTGAGTCATGGAGTAGGTTGCTTCGTGTTTTGAGGACTTGTGCTTTAGGTTATGTCTGGAAATATTTTCGGCATTGGTGTGAGGGACTTAGGCGAATTTGTGATTGGTAAATCGAGATGGATTGACTTCGAGTTTCCAATGTAGATGTTTCGAGGAAGGCCGAGAGGTGATGCGGTGAAGTGGAATTTGGACATAGATAAACTTTTAATGGGAGCATATGGTCGATATCAATCTTGTGAAGCTTTGGGGATTTCCATGCAAATGCTCTGAATTTGGATGAAGACGGCTCTGGTTTGACTCAAGGCAAGGCAATATGAAGTAAACTTCAACTACGGCTAACATTAGCTGGCTGTACTTGATCGAGGTCAACCACATATAGTCGATACCAACCATGTTGAAGGTTGGAAAATGAAGTTGATAATTTGGGGGCGTAAAGACAATTCTTTAGTGGTTGTGGGCATGTGTTCATTCAGTGGTCATTTTTAATGATTGTGACATGATGATGAAGGATGATAAATGATTAGGCGATGGTGTGTGTAACACCCTAATTTTTGATAACATTATTCAAAAGTTTAAATTAGATAAATTAAATAAGTTAATATAAGTGCTAAGTGATAAGGGGATTGAGACTTGAATTAAGTTAATTAAGGCTGAGCCTAATATAATAATTAATGGGATAAAGAATGATTCTGGGTTAACTAAATTGCATAAAGGTATATTAGGACATTTGTCGTCCATAACCCTTATCCTTATATATTTTCGTTCCTACCATTTTACTTCTCATTCACATCATTTTAAAACTAAACACAAGAGAGAGGTAGGTCATTAACAAGAAGAATTTAAATTAAAAGCTAGAGAATCAAGCTTAGGGGAAATCAATCGTAATCCAACCTCATTATCATATATTATGTTATGTGGAACATGATTTTGGAGTTGGGTTTCAATTTTGATAATTTCCCAAGCGATGGAAAGATTATTATGAAAATTCTAAGGAAAATATGGTTATTTGAGTTTACAAATTTATTATGGAAAATATACTAAGATTTTGGTCTGGAATTTAGATGTGTTAGATAACATGACTAAATGAATTTTTCAAATTTTTGGGGATTTTTTCAAAGTGATTTGCTGTGCAAATTAAATTATTTTAGAAGAGTGACTTCTATTCAAAATTGGTTTGTTTAATGCAAGGGCTTGATTGATTAATCTAACCATGGTTTAGATCTGAAATTACGGGTAGTTATTTTAGGAAAGAATTTGAAGTTAAGGCAATCAATCTGGTGTTGACATGTGGTAGGTTAGTTATAGAAAAGTTTACTTTAAGAAGAACTAAACCAGGTTTACTCAGTAAAATTAGTTCCGCCTACTTTAGGAAGTACCTTTCATCGCAGAAGCTTCCACCTTCATACTAGTCGAAATCTACCAATACACAAGCTTTCACAAAGATGGTATGCAGTGGATTGGAGGAAGACGAAAGGTAAGGTGTCTAAAGCATAGCTATTGAAGGAGTTGAAATGTTGGTTTGTTTATAAAAAAGAAGAGCGCCTATCTTGGTTTTGTTTTAGCCTTCAGAGGGGTCGAAGCATATGGTTTCAAAAGAGTTTTTAAAAGGTTTCTAAAGGGTTGCCATTAACTTAAGTTTGCTTTCGATTGGGTTCCTTTACTTATGACAAATGTTCTAAAAGAAGGGTTACCGACATAGTCGAAACCCCACTGCCGTTCTATAGCCTTTCAGTGGTATGAAGATATCAATTGTGTCGGAAGGTGCTTTGTTCTATAAGTTTAAGCCACCTTTTGTAGCTTTTGAAAGGGGTCAGGGGTTTTGAGGGCAATGATTTCGAAAGGGGTTTTGATACCAACCTTCTAACATTTTATACAGATGTTTTATGCTTTCGAAAGAGATGTTGCCGACGCCATCATTTTCCCCAATATTTTTATATGATAAAGGATGGTTTCGAAAGAGATTCTTTAGCCTATATTTACTTTGACCCAAATAATGTTTTAAGTATTAACCCAATGCTTTCGAAAGGGGGACTTTTAATGATTTCGGAAGGATTACTTCCAATGGTGTCGAGATGGATACTTTCAACTGGTTTCGAAGCTATGCTTATAAAATTAAATGCTAATACTTTAACATAGTCGAAAGGTTTCGAAAGAAAGTTTTTAAAGTATTAAAAGGAAGAATTCTAATATTTTGAAGATAGAATTTAATGCTTTTGAAGGAGGTTATCCTATGAAGTCGAAAGCTAGGTTTCGAAGGTATTGAAAGGTTTTAACCCAAAATCATTTCTTAAAAGGTAAACCCTTGGCTAAATTGAAGGAGTTTTTCTTATAGTTTTGAGCAGAAGCCTTTTTTAATGAAGTTATTAAACCCGTAAAAGTGGTATTGTTGTGTTATTGTGTTTGCTTCTTCAAATATAAATATATTCACTTTATAATGGACCCATAACTACATTTTAGGGATAAAGGGTAGAAGAATCATCTAGGTTAACCCAGGAGTGAATATAAATTGATTAAACTCCTAAATGAAAAGAATTGCATCCAGGAGGTCAGGAAGACTAGAATATATGATGCTAAAATATAAAAGAAAGATATTGGCAGGGGCTAATAGGTTCTCATTAAGCTTATGAAAACCATGTATAGGAAAAAATATTGGCAGGGGCCTATAGGTTCATAGTTAGCCCATGAAAACTATGTATAAAGGAAGGTGTCAGAAAGACAGGTTCATAGTAAGCCCATAAAAACTATGATTTGATGTTGGCAGGGGCCAGTAGGTTATTAGCTAGCCCATGAAAACTACATCTGGATTAAGATATTGACAGATGTTAATAGGTTCCAAGTCAGCCCTTTAAAACTAGGTAAACAAGAAACGATATTGGGGTCAACAATAGGTTCCTAATCAACCCATGAAAACTAGTATAAGAGTAAAGATATTGGAGTTACCAATAGGTTCCTAGTGATCCCCTGAAAACTATGTAATTGGATTGGGATTCCTTATATATTTTACCGGTTATCAGTTAGCCCATGAAAATTAATAGGTTAATAGTAATCCTAGAAACTATAGTTGAGATATATAGTCTAAAATAAATGTGGATTGGTAATCCCGAACTGATTTATTTGTTTTGCATATCATCATATTACATTGTATTGAATTGTTTTAACCATTGTGGATGCAGGAGCATAGTATATGATTTTATAAAGATTTTAAAATACTAGTAAGGAGAAAACCCATTTCGCTAAGCGGCGTGGTCTCACTAAATATCTAAATGACTTGAGATGGTAGATTATTATTCATACTAGGCTTTATTTTTGGCTCAAAAGTCAATGTTTTCCCCTTAAACTCTAGGGTACTCAAATTAATTTTGAGTAGTTTGAGAGTTGAGCTTTTTAGGTACTTCTCAAGAAGATAAGCTTCCGGAGACGTGCTGGAGGCATGAAAGCTATTTAGAGTTCTCTTTTCTTTTGATTCTGCTGTGTTGTCTGTAATAGCAAAGTTGTTATATTGCATGTATATATTCTGACAATTCAAGGGGGCATCTTTATTGTCACTCTTGGCGTATGTTGCAATGAAAATATTTTCCTTGAACGTTATTTGCGAATATGGGATTATGTAATGAATTGGAAATATTTTGAAATGAAATCTGATTTTGTTTGAAGTTTAATTTTTTCCCCATATTCATGTGTTTCCGTGTATCAATGAATCTAACACCATTATTTTTGGTCATCAAGGATTAATGACTATGGATGACTGCAGCATCCGTTAGTTTTGGGCCTTTAAGTAGGGAGACATTACAGTGTGATGCTTCAACAAGATGGCTATAGAACTATGATGAGATGACTCTATGATATGAGATGGACGTCTGGAGATATTCTGATATTTGATGAAGTGAGAGGTTTAAACAAATTCTTTAAGTGGAAAGTGCATGCTAGGGACTAGTTTAGTCTGAGGAGGCATTGTTGACAAGGCAAAGTGATGCGATATGGGATGCTCTGGTTCGAGTTGCGTGCTGAAGGAATTATTGATAACTCTGGATGTAGGTGGTTCATGGGGGCAAGGATATATTAGGACACTCATCTAAGTACTCTGGACTGTGAGTCTATCTACTTTATCCTGGAAGGGCAGTACCCATGGAATAGGTATGTAAATGGACACTAAATCTTATTGTGATATAAGGTAACGTCGGCCTGGGAAGTCACTTAAAGAGTTATTAATTATCCAAAAGAGCTTGGGAAGGTCATAATGAAGCAAGATTTGGGAAAATCGTGGTGACAAAGACCTCAGGAAGATCATGGTGAAGTAAGACTTTGAGAAAGTCATGGTGGAAGAGACTTTGGGAAAGTCATAGTGAAGCAGGAGTATGTAATGATCATAATGACGCAGGAATTTGGGAAAGTCATGGTGATGCAAGATGTTGGTGATAGTCGTCGTGATGTGTGGGGACATGAGACCTTGTTAATAAACATAGCGATATGAGACCTACATGATAATTTTCGTTGTGTGTTATCTTATGTTGGCTTGATTGCTATGATTGGTCTGATTGTCGTATGATGTACGGATGTCTTGTGATTTTGGTACCCTTGAGAAAACTAAGACATCCATATTATACTTAGTGTAGTATAACCATATAACATAATGGTAGTGTAGCATATATAGTATTATTTGCTAACTTTTTTGGATGCAGGAATAGATCAAGTACGATTATCTATACCCTATGTCTTATACTATATCGATTTCCACAGTATTTTGATATTGTTTATCGCTCACACCAAACTGCTGTTTGACTCGAGGTTTTTTGCTTTGCTTCTTATTATCTCAGGTGCTCTTAAATGAGTAGACAAGATAATAAGTTTGAGATTAGCGCATGGAGTTGTTCAGAGGACAAGAAGGAGGTTGGCACTATTATTATTTTTAGTAGGGTTTGTTGCTTACTCCTTTATGTAGCGCTATCAAGCTCTATCAGCGCTTTACTTTATTTAAAGACAGATTTCCTTTGAGTTTATTTTGATGATGCACAAACTATACTCTATTTTCTTTGTATGACTACTGTGAACCTTGCACTATGATATTTGTTTTTGTTCATTTAGTTCTACTTTTCCATCTCTCCTATTTTATATCTATGTTGATATTATATTTTTTCGATATGCTGTGAGATATATGATAGTTCCTATGATTATTTTAGTTACCTCATCTTTGGCAATCGTCGTACATTAGTCATGCCATGCAGCACACTTTACAGGTATATTTGGTACTGGAGGTATATGATGGTCTTCACACGTAGTATTGTAGCTTAGGTTGAGTGATCGACCTAAGTTGGTATTTAGATCCATTAGAAATAAGGCTAGTATAACACTATAAAATGGATCGAGCGATATATGAGAGAGCATACTGTTATGTATATTTGTTTTCAAAACTATATCTTAGTAGTATATATAGTACATAAGCTAAATTGCACACTTGAGCCCCATAGACATAATTTTTCTGTATGAGAGACCAACCATTCTTATCACACAGTATAAGGGTAAGCCATCATATAAGGACCTTACTAGGAATTCTATGTTAGGAGTTGAAGAAATGGAAGTGGGGAAACTAACCCCAGTATACAGGCCATATTCATGGAGATGACGAGGAACATGCTATATAATACCCAAGTTGTTGCTCCTGTTGTTGTTGGTGGTGGTACCACAACACCATCACTTATAGTTGACTTTGCTAAGTTAACAAGACTATTCTAGCATTGGAGGCAAACTGTTTCTTAGAACAGAACCGGTTACGAAAGTGCAAGATTGATTGGAACAGCTGTATCTTTGAAGATTTGGAGCTGGAAGATGTAATAAAGAGGAAGTTAACCTCTAGTCAACTTCATTGTGGCACCACGGGATGGTGGAATGTTGTAAGATTGCAAATTGTGAAGATCAGTTCACTTAGGAGTAGTTTAAGGCCAAATTTGATGAGAATTTCATTCTGGCCTCCCATAAATCGGTATTACTTAAAAATATGCTAAGTTAAAACAGGGAGAGTAGATTGTCTTGGAGTATGTGGCTTAATTAGACATGGTGTTGAAGCATGGCTTATCTTTCATTGATGCCCCTATAAAGAAGAATGAGAAGTTCACATGGTTAGATAATCATCTAAGGGAGAAGATGGTGGGACATATTGATGAGTCCTTTGAGAAGCTGGTTAAGAAATCTATAAGGCATGAGAGTCCGTACCTAAAGTCAAAGGATGAAGTTGTTGTTTCAAAGGATGAGTCAACAAACAGAAGAAGTAGTCTAAAGAAGAGGATGGCCAAAAGAAAGATAGGTAGGTGTTGAAGTGCTTTAATCACGATAAGACGGGTGCATTTTAGCAAAAACTGCAAGGTCCCCAAGGGTGTAGAGAGGAACTGCTTTGTCTATGATAAGATCGAGCACTTGAAGGGGACTTCTTAGAATTGTAGAAGAATAAGAAGAGTGGAACTACATATGCATTGGATGTCGCTCCTACTTCGTGGTTGGTCCTCCGATGAAGGAGAAAAGAAAGGACATTCACATCAAAAGTATGCTTTTTATTTACGCTACATATATGCGAGTTTTTATTCGATATTGATACATTAGACCCTTCACATATCCAATGACTTGGTGAGTAGGTTAGAATGGTGACCTAACTTAGTAGGCGTACCTTTAGTTTTTTCAAACTTAGTGATGGTTCGACCTACCTAGGAAACTTTTAAGACTTAGTGCATCGAGTCACAGATGCCTGTACTAGAGATTACTTTGTTTGGGTTTTGTGGAGTTTAGTATCATTTAGAAGGGAGTGAATAAAGCTGTGGTGAAATGTTGAGGTGCAGTAGACGATGAACTAGGAAGGAGAGAGCAGAGCCTAAAGTAAGGCTATACACTTGGAAGGGTAGAATTATTGTTAGCTTGGTATGTTGGGGTCCTGCATGAGGTGTCGTCATCATTATCCCATAGTGATGGAACTTCTGGAACTAGTCGGATGATCACCATGTAGAGAGGTGTAGTGTCATATCAACCTATTGGCCTATATTATATCTTTGATGGGCATGGCACTTGAAGAATAAGAAGGATTGGAAGTGCAATAGAGTGGCCCATGTGTAATATCCCAGAATTTTTAACAATATCAATTTAATAATCTGTATAAAAATTAAATTGATATTGATATTCTATTAATAATTATTCAGATAAATTTGATAATCTTCTTCAATAAATATTTCAATTGGTTATTTATCTTTTAAAAATAATAAATTGATTTCTATTTCTATTATAAATATATGGTTTATATTTTAAATAGATTGGTTTTGTTTTAATTTTAATAAATAAAACATATTTTCTAGTTTTATTATTTGTAGTAATTTTGGAAAATTTGTTTTATTTAATATTTAAGTTTTTCAAAGTTAAATAAATGATTTTTGGTTTAAACTTAATAATTGAATCATGTTCTAAAATTCTAATATATACATTATAAATTGGAAATTTTGTTTTAATTAGAATTGAGATTTTATAACTATTTCATAAATAAATATATGATTTTAAAATTGATAGGAAAATATTAAATGTTTTAAATTAAATTGGATTTAGTTTTAAATTTAGAATAAATTTAACAAAAGGTTTTATGGTTTAATAAAATGGATATTTTATTGATAAAAATATAATTTCTTGTAAAATAATTTTAATTTAATAATAAGAGAGTTATAAAAATAATATTGATATTGTAATGACTTTTTAAATAAGCTTTGAATAAGATTTGTAAGTTTTATTTCAAAATTGAATTTATATTTATAACTTGATTATAAAATATTTGATTTTGGATTTGACTTGAATTTAAAATTCCAAGTATAAATCTTAATTGTTTTAATTTTTATATGTATACGTTATATTTATAAACATGATTTGTTTTTATCTCTTTTTATAAATTTATATACATATAAATATTAATTAACAAATTAATTTGGCTTAACATACATATTGACATATAAATTAAAATATAAAATACTTTTAAAAAGACATGTGTTGATTCCTTAAAACCTCATTTAACAAATGTTAAAAGATGAACATCCTAATGTGACAAATGTTAGAATTATTTACAAGTGGCCTCTTTTACATTTATTTTTATTTTATTTAGTAAAATCTGAAAATAGCCTATATAAGAACACATCTTCAATTCCTATCTCTTTTTCTTCATTTTTCCTAATCAAAGAAACTTAAACCTGTCTCATGAAAATCTGAACATGAAAACCCAGATTTAAACATCTTCATACAAATCAAAACCCCTCATTTTCTAAAGTCAGTAATCACCTTAAAAAACGAAGAAAATCTGCATTTTCTTAGATCTGGAAAATCACGTTCACTTGCCAATTTCAGAATCTCCTCATATCAAAACCTTCTTCACCATTTTTCTGCAATCTGTAAACAAATCATGTTCAAAACAAATCACTCTGCAAATACAAAATCAAACCCCTCTTTATCAAAAGGACCTGCATCATATTTCTCTTCAATCTGGAAATCTTCTACTGCATACACCGGCAACTTCAAATCAAGTATAAGATCTAACTATGGCAACTGCATCTTCCATTTGCATGCAAGTAATTATAGGCAGGAACATGAACAATCCAGATTTCAACAAATTGCAACTCAGATTTTAATCAGATAGAGCATGCCTGCATATTCTTGTTTCTGCATAAATGAACAACAGAGGGTCAAAACAGAGGCTCTGCTTCTTCTAATCTGTGACCAGCTTTAAAAATATTTAAATTCTTACCTAGGTTGCATGCTTGTTTATCTTGATATAAATATGTATTGTTGTGTTTTGATAAAAGTCTGATGTGAGATGCAATGTGTGCATGCTGTTGTTTTATTTGCCTATTCTGTTTAATTTTCCAGGCACCAAACATCATTTAAATCTTCATCTTTTAGTTAAGTTTCAGATGGAATGAAGTTATAAAGTGAAGTAGTTGATTATCTTAAATCAATAATTAAAATTTTATGTAAGTTAAAATATTAGTTTGTCGTCTCTGAAAAAAAAATGTAGGGAACATCAGTACATGTTGATTTTTACAGAAATCCTGACATGTTAAATTTGTAATTCAATATTAAAAATCTAAAGCCTTAACAAAATCATGATTTTTAAATCAAGAACCATAATTTTTAGAATAGAATTGAAGGCACTGTTTGATGATCAACTGAAATGGAAATAACTACATTTTTTGGTGATCTTTGATTTTTGGTGCCTTGGTTTTCTTCTGGGTGATAGAGTAGTGTCAGGAGATGCTATGAAAAAATCATGGAGGCTGATGGTTGTCATTGAGGAAGGAGCAGATTTGGTTATTCATTTTTAAACCCTAGTTTGATGGGTTTTAAAGAATAAGTCATTTCGACTTGTACACTTGACCGAGTGCTGTGATCTTTTGGTGATTGATGGATTGGTCGTAGTTGAAGACGAGGCCGAAGTATTTGATCGACATGTGATCGAAGCGGCGAGAAGCGGCCGTTGACAGGTTTGAAGCAGAAACCTGTTTTTCTATTTCCAAGTTTGTAGTGGGTGTTCGATTTTGACTTAGAGGGTGGTAGCTTGAATTGATGGTTGTGGGAGGTAGCTGGGTGTGTTTCTGGTGATCAGCGATCATCTATGATGATCAGAGTTGGCTGTGGTTGCCGTGCATATGCACGGTGATGAATTCTATGATGAAGTTGTTTCAGTTAGTTAGGTACCAGGGGAGTTATGTAGGTTGCTCGAAGATAGTGTGGGTTTTACTCGAGTAATTTGGGGGGGCGACTCGGGTAAATGTATTTTTACAGGATTGTTAAACCTGTACCTGTTTTGTCAAGTATGGTTTACAAACCTGACAGTATTTAAGTTTTTAAAATTTAAACTGAATTTAAAAAGTGTAGAGAAAGTTTTAAACAAAGTTTCAAAACAAGTATAAAATCTTAATTCAAAATGAGTTTGAATTATAAGATTTAAAAATATATAAGTTTTATAAAAATAGAAGGTTTTTAACAACTTTGAAATTGTTAAAGTGTTTTATAAAATGTTTCAAAATCTGAAATTTAAGGTTTAAACAGAGTTTAAAATTTAAATTTAAATCTGGATTCAAAGCTAATTTGAATCTTAGTTTGAAATAAAATGTTTAAGTGGTTGAATTTTTAAAATGTAAGAGAAGTTTAAATCTTAAGTTTAAATCTGGAATCAAAGTGGAATATGTATTTCAGTTATTGAAAATTAAAAGAAAGTTTGAAGTTGCAAGATTTAAACTAAATATAAATTGAGTTATTGAAATGCTAAAGTTATAAATTGTTTAAACTTTGATAAGTTTAAAATTATTTTCGTTTTAAACTTATATTTAAATTGAAATTTGAAGATAATTTCAAAGGTATCTTGTTTCAAAACAAAATTTGTGTTTTAAGAAAAATTTTGAAATGTTTATTTTAAAATTAAGTTAAGAATTAATGTTTTGAAATTAAATTATTAAAAAGGTAATTAATAATTAATTTATTTAAGTAATTATTAAGGTTTAATGCATATTGATTTAGGTGTTAATCAATTTGAAATTTAGATCATTAATTAGATTACTAATTAATGGTTAATAAATTAATAATTAAGTAATTAAGTTTTAATCAAGGTTAATTTATTTAAATAATTAGACTTTAAATCATAGATAATTAAAGATAATTAAATTTGTAATTAATCTCAGTTAATTACTTAATAAAAATAATTAGAGAAGGGTTAATGATGGTCATTAACCAGGATTATTTAAATAATTAATTAATGTGATTAATTTTTTATAATTAATTAGATTAATTAATTTATTAATAATCAATTGTAAATGGTTTGGGTAATTACTTAATAAAGTAATTAAGAAATTAATTACTAAATGTAATTAATTTAGTTTAATGGGATTGTTTAATTTAATTAATTAAGTTTAATTAATTTTAAACATTTGGGTTTTATAAATAATTACTTTATGTAATTAATGATTTGGGTATTTACTTAGTTAAGTAATTAATTAATAATTACATGATTGTAATTAAGTGGAGATGTTTAAGTGTGAAGTAATTTGGTTTAAATTACTTATTAATTAATCAAGGGATTAATTAAAAGATTAATTAAGGATAATTGATTTGTTTTAATATGGTAATTAAGTTAATTAATTACTTAAGGTAATTAATAAAAGGGAATCATTAATTATTTTAATTAATGATGTAATTAATGTTGATTAATTTAGATTAATTAATCAATAATAAGTAATTAAAGGAAATTAATTAATGTTATTAATTAAGGATAAATGTAATTAATTATGATAAATTAATTAATTGAAGTAATTAAAGGTTAATTACTATTTGTTTGAGAATAATTAATTTGTGAAATTAATTAAGGATAATTACATGAATGTAATTAAGGGTAATTAATCAAAGGTGATTAATTAAGGTAGTTAATAATGAATGATTAATTGATTGTAATCAATTAAATGATTGAGAAAGCAAGTTTTATATTGGTGAAGTAATTAATTTAATTTATTTTAAATTAATTATAGATAAAGTAATTAATTTAATTCACTTTAAATTAATTGAAAATAGAGATAGTTAATTTAATTCATTTTAAATTAATTATATTGTGGTATAAGTGAATCTTTGCGTATGTATGAATGGATAACATTGATTGTCTTTGATGCTTTGTGATCTCAGTAATGAGATAAATGATATTGTGTGGTATGAATGACTTAATTATATTGTGATGATAACATAGGTTATCTATTGTGATGATGATATATGGAATATCTATTTGATATTGATAATGTGGATTGCCTGTTAGTTGATAATGCTGATTATCAGTTATTGTTCTGTGTGTTATCTATCTGTGTATATAGATACTGTATTAAATTGTTTAAAAAACCTTTAAAACAACTTGGACCTAAAAGACACGCTTTGGATTTCGATGAGACCGGGATCGGGTTTTCATATTTGGATATCCAAAAACCACATCGATTCCAAATAACGTTAGGTCGTGAATCAAATGGAGCTTTGTGAAGACTCGAGGTGTAAGAGCTATACGTCAGTATAACTCTGTGGGTGATTCCGTAATGAGTTTGACGGAATAGTACTTATAGATTCGAGATGGTGGATCAAAGTGCAAGGGTTATCGTCGTTAACTCTGAGGGTGATTCCAAAATGAGTGTAACGAGATAATGCCTTCGGTTTCGTTCGAACCCGGAACGAACTTGTATGGATTGAATGCTTTCAGAACATGGTCAGGCGGACGATGAGTATTCTAAGTGATATGTCCTATAAAGGTAATCGTAGCTGTAACGACCCTAGATTTTAATTTGATTTAAATTGATAATTAAATGAAATTTTGAATTAAAAATTGTAAAATTGATTTTTAAATGATGCGAGTTTCCCAGATTCAAATATAAAATATATTAAGTCAAATTGATTTGAAAATTTGTATATATGTGAATATATAAGTATATGTTGGAATTTAAATAAATTCTTAAATAAATTATTTTTGAAAAATAAATAATATACTTTAGACACAAGTATAAAAATAAATAAATAAATTGATTTAAATTTAATTTATAAATAATGATAATTTGAGTTGTATAACATATATGTGTATATAGAGAAATATAAAACAATAATTTTTTAAAATAAATTTATGATAAATATTTAAACTAAAAAAAAAGTAAAATAAATATTTGAGTTATAAATAGAGATAAATAAAAGTTAAGTATGAAACCAAATAAATATATAAAACATCTATGTACAAACAAAGTTATAGAAATAAATATAAACAAAACAATTTAAAATTTGTATATGTAGTTGTAAATATGCAGGCAAAACAAAAAGCAAAGTAAACAAAACAAAGTAAAGTAAAACACAAACAAAATGTACAAAGCAATATGTATACTCAGATGAAAATAAGAAGTAAGTAAATACATTAACTAATAACTTAACAGCATAATTAAAATAGAAAATTATTTACATTATAAAGTGCTAATTTATAACCAATATATGAAGTGTAGTATTAACAATTGTATACAAGAAGACAGTAAGCATGTAGATATGCAGGCAAGAAGACAATGAACATATAATTAACTCAAGCAAAGTACAAAGAAAAGAAAAACAGTGCAAATACATTTATATCTATAAAACAAGACACCTGCATTTAATAAAACATAAAGTACTTGGCATTAATGCTGGCTCAAAGAAAATAAAAGAGATGTTATGCAGGCAAATAAAAAGTGACGCAATAAAGCTGTCAGGCCTTATTATATACAAGTATGGATTGTACAAGGCAGTTAATGCCATTATCTTTAGCCACGAAATATAGGTTATATCAGCCATGACTTGTTGTACAAAAATGAAAACATCCTGTATACTTCTTCTTATATATCCATCCTCATCACATTTTATCAGTTCAAGGCTAAGAAAAAAAATGAATGAAGTAAACAAAACTTAAACAAACATCACTTTATACACAAGCTTGAAAACAATTTGTTGAGAAAATCTGGAAAAGGAGAAGAAGATTAAAACTGCAATTATTCTCAAAACCAGAGTCTCTGTTTACCCATATTTCAAAGTGAGTAACACTTTTAAAATTTAAGTAGTAAATTATCTGTTGCATGAGATCTGTGATGATATTTATTTTATATAAGTTGCCTCTGTGTAGATTTAAATATGCAATCTGTTTTGTTATGTTTGTAATGGTGCATGCCTGATGGCATTTATCTTCTCTGTTTTGCTCACTGCAGAATGTAGTAAAAAAAAAAAAATTAAAACTTCAAGCTATCTTTGTTTTAAACAATTGCTAAGCCTTAGATTTAAACAAGATAAGATAGTTCAAGTATAAACTAAGAACAGAAATAGAACAAAGTCTCTGATTTTTTTTTTTTAAATTTATCTGGAAACCAAACTATGCAGTAACAGTTTATTACCAATGTTGAAAGAAAAAAATCTGTGAGCAACTTTAAATTTTAAAACTATTTCTTTGAATCCAAAGTTTGAGAGCCTATGAGTAAATTAACCATTTTTAAAAAAACTTAAGTTGGGTAATTAGCTCAAGTGATATTGTGTTTACTATATACTGGAAGTATGTTGCTCTAAGATGTTATCTGGAAGTTTGGGTTCTCCATTTGTTTTAATCTTCTGGGCAATGAAGTGTGTAAGAATATTAATACATCTTCATTTAAACCAAATTAAACTTAGTAATTTAAGCTAATTAAGTTGTTTAACTTCATTTATAAGCCTGGAAATTTATTTTGAGCATAATTGAATGGTATAGACATTGTTTTTCCAGTAACAGTATAAGGAAAGCAAAAAGTGTAAAAATTCAAATAATTTAATTTGTAAATTCGAATTCATATCTTTAATAAACATACAAGGTTAGGATTTTTAAAATGAATATGATGATTTTTAGTTATGTGTTTAAGGTATGGTTTTAAAAATGAACAAAAATGCTTTTTTGTAAATCTATAGAGATTTAGCCAATCTTAAATATTGAAACTTAGGGTATAGCTTGCTTGACATTCGTAGATAATAGGAAAAATGGAAAGGAATTTTTCAAATGTAGGGATTTTGGATTTGAATCGAAAGTAGGGTTGGGTCATCAGTTTTTTTTTGTGCTCTGTAACGTGAGGATTTGGGTCACCAAGAGTCGATCGAGCTCCATGATATTGGGAGGAAGGGAAGTACATTGGGTTGTCGTGGTGGGACCGAAGGCGCGAATTTTCTGGTGAACTATGCCGCGGGGACGAGGCGAATTTGTCTACTGTCTTCAAGTTTCTGTTCAACTTTTTAATCAAATTTTGTTTTCGTGAGTTTCGAGCTGATCTGGGTTTTGTATTCGAGTAAGGGGATGGCAGGTGACTTGTTGGTGGCGTCGCGGGGCGGTAGCGCGGTGGTGGACCGCCGTGCACGTGCACGGCGGCAGAGATGGTCGTGATTTGGGTCGACTCGAGGTAAACTCGAGTATGTACGTGGAACGCTTCGAGTTTGATGCTGGGTTGGGTGTTATGCGCGTGGGTTTATATGTTTGTAATAGTAAACTGTAAGCTTTTTTTAAAAAAAAAAAAAAAAATAAGCAGAAGAAAAAAAGAAACAGGGGAGAAGAAGAAGTGCAGGAGGGATCGCGTGAAGTACTGGGTAGTCACGAGTCTTACCCGAGTTGCGCACGATGCTGTCTTCGGGTTTTAAGAATTGCAGAAATTGTGCTAACTAAAAGATGAAGGTAGAAGTTATTAAGTATAAACTATGTTATTAAGTATTAAACAATTTGTTTTTAAACTCTAATGATCTTGAAAGTTTTGCTGAAACAAAATTGGGAAATTAATTTAAAGTGAAAGTTGATTATGTATGTAATAAATTAATAATGGTAATTTAATAAGTAGTTAAAACTTAGTGGAATTAGTAATTAAAAATTTTAATAATCACCTCGTGAAAATTCAATTGTAATTTAAAATGAAATTAATCATTGGAAGTTGATTCATTAACAAAAGGGGTAGCTAACTGATTAAATAAATGATTGATGATTGATTAAGCAATTCATAATTATATGTGTAATTGAGTTTTAAAAGTCAATAATTAAAGTTATTGATTGGTAATTAAGAATTAATTCACTAATTAAGTGTATGCTTAATAGGTAATTAATGAATCGAAATAAGTTAGTTTATTAATAATTGATTAAGTAGAGAATAAAATATAATTCATTCTTAATTATGCAGTTAAGTTTAAACAAATCAAAACTATTGATCTAAGTCGATGATTATATTGATTGTCCTGTCCTGATCTGTGATATTTTGTTCTATGATTTGTGCCGTGTATGATTTATTCGGTTATTTCTATTGTATGTTATCTGTGATCTGTGAATAAAAGATAAGCATTATAGTTTATACCGCTTATCAACTATATTTATATGTTCTGATCTGTGATGATTGAATGCTGTTGCACTATTGTGTTAAACCCCTGGACCACACCATAAACACAATTATGGATTTCACGAGGAAATCGATTAAGTCACAGATTTTGAAATGATTTATAAAATTGAATATTTAAATTTAAATGTTTTGGAAATGGAGTAGGTTTAAAGTGAAAAGCTTTTGGAATGGAATTTCAAAATAAAAAATTTATTATTTTTAAATTACTTGATTAAGTTTTGGAATTTAAATAATTTGATTTAAATTTAAATTCAAAACTTGAAATTGAATTCTATGATTTGAAATTAGGGATTAAAGATGTTATATTGGTTATATAAGGATTAAACCACTTTTAAGTATTGTTTTTGGGAATTTGAATTTAACCCAAGGATTTCAACTCGTATAAATGAATCAGATTTCCAAAATGAAAACTGTTGTTTTCAAATGATAAACACTTTTAGATAAGAACTGAGATTCCAGTTAATTAGGGGAATTTCAAGATTGAATAGGGAAATGATTTTTCTAAGTTATGAATGAATTCTTTTTGAAAGCTATGAATTTAAATCTGTTTATTTTTAACAGATTTAAATTGATGATTTGTTTAAATCAAATTGAAATGAAATTGTTTTGAAGGCTATAAGTTAAATCTTTGATTTAAAGATTTAACGAGTTAATCAAATTGAAATGAAAATTGATTTGGAAAATCTGTGAATGAATCTTTTGTTTAAAAGATTAAAATGTGAAAATTGTTTAAACCGTTAAAGATTGTGAAAATGAATCTTTTTGTTTAAAGATTGAAATGGTAATTAGTTAAACCATTTGAAAGAAAGTTTTGAATTATTAAGTTGCGACTTAATTGAAATCCCATTATCCATTTGTTTTTGAAATATCGTGCTCACTGTTCGGTTTAACCGGGAAAGGACCTTTGTGTCGTATAACCCATTCCGAATATGTGATTCGACGTTATGGATAGCATTTGAAGACCGGTGTTGAAGACCGGGTATTTGCGAGAGCGATAGGATGACCTGTCGATTGACTCTGCACCGAGTAGCTACGGTATTGAGTTCTCCATATGTGATGGTGAATCCGATCAGGATTGTGAATATCTGGATTGCAAGGGCTTCATAAGAAGTGCCTTCGGTTCTGTTTGAGCCCGGAACAGACTGGTATGGATTGCATGTCTGACATTACAAATTGAGATATAAAACCGATTTCTTTCAAATATATTTCTGTTGGTGGCGAAGAATTTATTCTTTTAGCTTAACACCCTTCTCTGAGACGTACGAGCTCAGAGGTTATATAGTTGATGGTTATCAGCGATATATTCCCAATTTGGTAATGTGACATGCTGAGTGTTGCTGTAAATGATCATTGTGTTGATTATTTGTGATAGGATCGTTTATTTGATCGTCTATCCTGGTGATCATTTCTATGATCATTTGTTGACCCAAAGCATGGCTTTTGTATAAAGTATGTTTTTGTGAACGTGACTTCGTCGAGCCTCACACCCCGTGAATGGTCAAAACAGGAAAGAAGCAGCAAGGTTATGAGGGGTAGCGCCCTTTAGGATGTGTGCATTTCCTTCTGGAAAAGGGTGGTATCATGGTATGGAGCCCAGATACTTACTCATGTTGAAAACACTTTATGATTGTGTGAATTGATTACGAGATCTCGGTTGAAAGGTCCCAAAGGACCGGGGGATGGCATATTCGGTCAGTTGTTACTCAGTTAGGGGTAACCCGGCCTTGTGTTGGTAGAGATCCGGTTTGGTTCTCGGGGATGTCCATCCAGAGGCATTCTCATGTGGCAATGGGAAGTTCCTTGGCCTGATCATTCGTTGGAAATCCAATTCCCAATACGAAATTTGTACGGTATTAGTTGTAGAACCTGCCATTTACTTATGGTGGTCACCACTGTTTAGATGGTAGCTATAGTAGGCATACGATAATGGTCGTATGTTGGCTAAGATTTATATTCTACTTTCGAAATGAATTTCTTCTACACTATGCACTAGTAATAATATCAAATGTTACTTTTAATACGTATCAAGCATCTTTGACTATCATAAGGAGAAATCTCCTCCGATTCTGCGTTTGCATTGTGTGTGTGTGCGGGAGGCCTTATAGTAGTCTCATTTTTAAAAAGCATTGCGGATTTACTTTGAAAATCTTTTGTTGAATGTTTTAAAAGATAAATTATTTTTGTTGCTCACACCAGTCCCACGACTGATCCAGAGTTTATTGTTTTCTTTCCTAAACTCTGGGTGCTCATTATTTTCTACACGAGCAGTCTAGAGTTGGGTTTTTCAGATAGTTAGATATAGTGGATTATCTGGAGCTAGTTCAGTATTTGGATCACACCAGTCTTGTTGAGCTTGGTGATATGTTATTGGGGGTTTGAGCTATTGCTGGATTGCTTCTTGGAAATGGAGTTATAGTTATTTTTGGAGTTCTTCCTTGAAGACTATCTTGGAGTTATTTGTTTCGCTGCTAGATGTAATCTATTTTTCTTTTCCGCTGCTATTTTATTGTATCACATCTCTGATGTATATTGATATTCATTGTATCGTTCTGTCGTATCAGATATTGTATATCAGTGTATTATTCTTTTATTCCGCTGTGTTGTTTACTTAATGATTGTTATAAGCTCCGGCGAATCGGATTTGAACGGTCGAATCTATGGCATTCGAATACGATTTGAAGTATGAATGTCGATTTTCGAGCGGGAAAAATCTGTACTCGTTACAGTAGCCTCAAGCCTCATCAACCGAGAATGGCTAAAACAGGGGAGGTGCAGCAAGGCTTCGTGGGTCGCACCCACTGGAGAGCGAGATTTACCCCTGTCTAGAGGCCCCTTTTATTTCGGCTGTGTGGACGGTTTTGAGCTCCAACCGTCGGGGTTATCTTGTTTGGAACTGTTCAGTAAGGAATGGGTCCGGCCTTGTGTTGCAGGGGAGTTAGGGTGGCTCCTCGGTACGGTGATCTAGGCCACGTACTGTGACGGGCGGTACCTCAGTAGCCCTGCCATTGTATGGAATCCAAAATCCAATAAGTGCCAACGGTTTTGATTGTATTACCCACTTTTGTGGCTAGTAGCTGGAATTTAATAAATGTAACAATTTCGGCTATTTCTTATTTATTTGAAAATCCTAGACACTATTATAATATCATCGGATTTCCTATCAAATGTTTTGGTTAGCGTAAGGTAAAAACTTTTCCATGTTTATGTGTGGGAAGTCTTACGTGATACCTTTCTTTTCAAAAGATTTTTAAAAAAGTTAAGCAACTTTAACCTGTTACTCACACCAGACCCATGTCTGACCCGGAGTTTATTTTTGTTTTTCATAAACTCTGGGTACTTAAATTTTTACGAGTAGCCAAGGGATTCAGGGTAGGTTTCAGGTTAGCTTTGACGAATTATGGAGGAGCAATGGAGCAGGAGGCTTCTGCGTGTAGATATATATCTAGTATTCCGCTGTGTGTTCTCTGAGTTGTTTTATTGAGTTGTATAACTAGACAGGTGTTTATAACTGTCTAGTATGTGTTGTATGTTTGTGTGACTCTGATATGGTTGTAAACTATGTAATATTTATGTTATTAATATAGTTTATTCGTTCCGCTGTTAGATTCTGATGTTGTTTCTTTCTTCTCTTCTTTCTTTTCTCTTTTCTATCCCTTTCTTTCTTAAAGATGATGCGATTTTCTGGTGGTAAAAAGTCGGTTCGTCACACTTGGTATCAGAGCATTAGGTTGAGTGAATACCTAGGCTCTGTAGTGGTGTCTTTCTTGAGAGAGCGTATTTGTAATTTTAAATATATGTATATATATATATATTTATTTATTTCTACCTATTTGGTGGGTTACCTGTTCAGGTTTTCCCAATATAAGTTATAAAGGTAGATGGGGTAGTAGTGTGTGTGACACGATTACTACCATTGGTTGAAGTTTGAATGTGTGAGGTTGGAAGTGTATCTGTCGAGACTATAGACCTAATACCGTCTCGAGTGAGTTCTGTAATGATGAAGAACTTCATTGATCTCTGAAGGAAACCTGTTAAGGTTCAGAGTGAATTCTTTGAAGTTGAATGAGTAGAATTTGGATCTTTCGGTTGGGCAGAAGCCAATGATGGTATTTTGCTACCTTAAGGAATAGTAGCTGCGTGAGGAGATGCAGTGAATATGGATGTTCCCGAAGATGATTTCTTTGGAACAAGTTAAGGAAGTGAGTCTGCTTCGGTGTTGTGGCTGTGGTCAGCTTGAGTTTCTGTTTGCTTTGAGGTTCGAGTTTTTCGGAGAGCTTTGTTTTGGAATTCTTTGGCATCTGTGACACCACTCAGCTTGGAGTGTTCTCGGTGTTGGCAAGAGATCTTCTGGCTTAGAAGTTTTTCTGAAGAGGAGTTCAGAAGCAGCTAAGTGGACTCGTTTCTTCGATGGGTTGGCTAATTAAGTTTAAGCTGTTCCGTTTTGTTAAGGAAGAACAGTTTTCTTTGGATTTGGTTTGGGTGGATCGCAAAAGTGACTTGCGATTGTTTGAGAGTTCTCTTGGGTTATCTGAGTTTTTCTCAATGTCTTCAGAAAGTCAGAGTTTTGTCTGTATCCAGAGATTGAGTTTTCTTATCGACAGGAATTCCAGGAGTGGTACCGGTGGTTCAGCTTAATAGTAGAATGGTTTCTAGGAGATTGAGTTGGTGTAGCAGCTCGGAGTTTTGGAGGAACTTCTGAATGATTCTTATGGATTTGTTGAACCATATCTCTGGATGTGTTATCCTGTTTGTGTTTGTGTTCTTCTTCAAGCATTCTCTTCTACTTCAGATCAGAGTTGAGCAGCGGAAGCAGTTTGGAAGTGTATCTTCTTTTCTTTTCCCGGACAGGAGAAGTGAGTTGTTGTCTTCTGATGTTGAAGAGTTGAGTTTGAGTTTTTAGTTGATCTTGAGGAGATCATTTTGTTACGTTGGTTGGTATTGTTTGTTTCTAGGAACATCAGCAAGGGATGAGCTGATCAGTAAGATAGTAGACAGCCCAGGATTGACTAAAGAGATTTTGTGGATAAGAGTCGAAGGGATTTGGACTCTGAAGTCGGAGATTTAATTTTGGATAAGTTTTTTCCAATCAAAAGTGAGCTATAAGTTTGGGTAAGTCTGAGAAGTCAGCTCTGAAGTGTTTTTGGATTTTTTCTGTATCTAGGAGAATAAGTGATTGATCTACAGGATTGAATTGCCAGTTTGGATAACTGGGATTCGATGAGTTTCAGTATCTCTGAGGGAGTACGTGTATGATCTATCTCTGGTTGTGAACCAGCAGTTCTGGAGTTTTGGTTGTTGAGTCAGACTCGTTTGTAGTCTGATATCTTGTATAGTGTTATAGATATAGTTGTATAGGAGCTTTGTAGCTTCATAGTATTGTTTGTTTGGATTCTCTAAAGCGAGTAGCCGGTGTGTATATATATACACCTGGGGAAACTCGAAGAAATTCTATCTAGAATTTTGTCTGGATAATTAGATTTGTTTGATTGGTTGAATTGGTTGTTTTGATTATTAGCATAGGTTTGATATATGCTTGTGTTTTTAAATTTAAAATTTAGTGAGATTATTAAATTACCTTTGTTTTAAATTTCGAGGACAAAATTCTTTTAAGGGGGAAGGATTGTAATATCCCGGAATTTTTAACAACATCAATTTAATAACCTGTATAAAAATTAAATTGATATTGATATTCTATGAATAATTATTCAGATAAATTTGATAATCTTCTTCAATAAATATTTCAATTGGTTATTTTATCTTTTAAAAATAATAAATTGATTTCTATTTATATTATAAATATATGGTTTATATTTTAAATAGATTGGTTTTGTTTTAATTTTAATAAATAAAACATATTTTCTAGTTTTATTATTTGTAGTAATTTTGGAAAATTTGTTTTATTTAATATTTAAGTTTTTCAAAGTTGAATAAATGATTTTTGGTTTAAACTTAATAATTGAATCATGTTCTAAAATTCTAATATATACATTATAAATTGGAAATTTTGTTTTAATTAGCATTGAGATTTTATAACTATTTCATAAATAAATATATGATTTTAAAATTGATAGGAAATTATTAAATGTTTTAAATTAAATTGGATTTAGTTTTAAATTTAGAATAAATTTAACAAAAGGTTTTATGGTTTAATAAAATGGATATTTTATTGATAAAAATATAATTTCTTGTAAAATAATTTTAATTTAATAGTAAGAGAGTTCTAAAAATAATATTGATATTGTATAGACTTTTTAAATAAGCTTTGAATAAGATTTGTAATTTTTATTTCAAAATTGAATTTATATTTATAACTTGATTATAGAATATTTGATTTTGGATTTGAATTGAATTTAAAATTCCAAGTATGAATCTTAATTGTTTTAATTTTTATATGTATAAGTTATATTTATAAACATGATTTGTTTTTATATCTTTTTATAAATTTATATACATATAAATATTAATTAACAAATTAATTTGGCTTCACATACATATTAACATGTAAATTAAAATATAAAATACTTTTAAAAAGACATGTGTTGATTCCTTAAAACCTCATTTAACAAATGTTAAAAGACGAACATCCTAATGTGACAAATGTTAGAATTATTTACAAGTGGCCTCTTTTACATTTATTTTTATTTTATTTAGTAAAATCTAAAAATAGCCTATATAAGAACACATCTTCAATTCCTATCTCTTTTTCTTCATTTTTCCTAATCAAAGAAACTTAAACCTGTCTCATGAAAACCCAGATTTAAACATCTTCATACAAATCAAAACCCCTCATTTTCTAAAGTCAGTAATCACCTTCAAAAACAACGAAAATCTGCATTTTCTTAGATCTGGAAAATCATGTTCACTTGCCAATTTCACAGTCTCCTCATATCAAAACCTTCTTCACCATTTTTCTGTAATCTGTAAACAAATCATGTTCAAAGCAAATCACTCTGCAAATACAAAATCAAACCCCTCATTATCAAAAGGACCTGCATCATATTTCTCTTCAATCTGGAAATCTTCTACTGTATACACCAGCAACTTCAAATCAAGTATAAGATCTAACTCTGGCAACTGCATCTTCCATTTTCATGCAAGTAATTATAGGCAAGAACATGAACAATCCATATTTCAACAAATTGCAACTCAGATTTTAATCAGATAGAGCATGCCTGCATATTCTTGTTTCTGCATAAATGAACAACAGAGGATCAAAACAGAGGCTCTGCTTCTACTAATCTGTGACTAACTTTAAAAATATTTAAATTCTTACCTAGGTTGCATGCTTGTTTATCTTGATATAAATATGTATTGTTGTGTTTTGATAAAAGTCTGATGTGAGATGTAATGTGTGCATGCTGTTATTTTATTTGCCTATTCTGTTTAATTTTCCAAACACCAAACATCATTTAAATCTTCATCTTTTAGTTAAGTTTCTGATGGAATGAAGTTATAAAGTGAAGTAGTTGATTATCTTAAATCAATAATTAAAATTTTATGTAAGTTAAAATATTAGTTTGTTGTCTCTGGAAAAAAATATATATAGGGAACATCAGTACATGTTGATTTTTACAGAAATCCTGACATGTTAAATTTGTAATTCAATATTAAACATCTAAAGCCTTAACAAAATCATGATTTTTAAATCAAGAACCATAATTTTTAGAATAGAATTGAAAGCACTGTTTGATGATCAACTGAAATGGAAATAACTACATTTTCTGGTGATCTTTGATTTTTGGTGCCTTGGTTTTCTTCTGGGTGATAGAGTAGTGTTAGGAGATGCTATGAAAAATCATGGAGGCTGATGGTTGTCATTGAGGAAGGAGCGGATTTGGTTATTCATTTTTAAACCCTAGTTTGATGGGTTTTAAAGAATAAGTAATTTCGACTTGTACACTTGACCGAGTGCTGTGATCTTTTGGTGATTGATGGATTGGTCGTAGTTGAAGACGAGGCCGGAGTATTTGATCGACAGGTGGTCGAAGCGGCGAGAAGCGGCCGTTGACAGGTTTGAAGCAAAAACCTGTTTTTCTGTTTCCAGGTTTGTAGTGGGTGTTCGATTTTGACTTAGAGGATGGTAGCTTGAATTGATGGTTGTGGGAGGTGGCTGGGTGTGTTTCTGGTGATCAGCGATCATCTCTGATGATCAGAGTTGGCTGTGGTTGCCGTGCATATGCACGGTGATGAATTCTCTGATGAAGTTGTTTCGGTTAGTTGGGTAGCAGGGGAGTTATGTAGGTTGCTCGAAGATAGTGTGGGTTTTGCTCGAGTAATTTGGGAGGGGGGGCGACTCGGGTAAATGAATTTTTACAGGATTTTTAAACCTATACCTGTTTTGTCAAGTATGGTTTACAAACCTGACAGTATTTAAGTTTTTAAAATTTAAACTGAATTTAAAAAGTGTAGAGCAAGTTTTAAACAAAGTTTTAAAACAAGTATAAAATCTTAATTCAAAATGAGTTTGAATTATAAGATTTAAAAATATATAAGTTTTATAAAAATAGAAGGTTTTTAACAACTTTGAAATTGTTAAAGTGTTTTATAAAATGTTTTAAAATCTAAAATTTAAGGTTTAAACAGATTTTAAAATTTAAATTTAAATCTGGATTCAAAGCTAATTTGAATCTTAGTTTGAAATAAAATGTTTAAGTGGTTGAATTTTTGAAATGTAAGAGAAGTTTAAATCTTAAGTTTAAATCTGGAATCAAAGTGGAATATGTATTTCCGTTTTTGAAAATTAAAAGAAAGTTTGAAGTTGCAAGATTTAAACTAAATATAAATTGAGTTATTGAAATGCTAAAGTTATAAATTGTTTAAACCTTGATAAGTTTAAAATTATTTTCGTTTTAAACTTATATTTAAATTGAAATTTGAAGATAATTTAAAAGGTATCTTGTTTCAAAACAAAATTTTTGTTTTAAGCAAAATTTTGAAATGTTTATTTTAAAATTAAGTTAAGAATTAATATTTTGAAATTAAATTATTAAAAAGGTAATTAAAAAATAATTAATTAATCTATTTAAGTAATTATTAAGGTTTAATGCATATTGATTTAAGGGTTAATCAATTTGAAATTTAGATCATTAATTAGATTACTAATTAATGGTTAATAAATTACTAATTAAGTAATTAAGTTTTAATCAAGGTTAATTTATTTAAATAATTAGACTTTAAATCATAGATAATTAAAGATAATTAAATTTGTAATTAATCTCAGTTAATTACTTAATAAAAATAATTAGAGAAGGGTTAATGATGGTCATTAACCAGGATTATTTAAATAATTAATTAATGTGATTAATTTTTTATAATTAATTAGATTAATTAATTTATTAATAATCAATTGTAAATGGTTTGGGTAATTACTTAATAAAGTAATTAAGAAATTAATTACTAAATATAATTAATTTAGTTTAATAGGATTGTTTAATTTAATTAATTAAGTTTAATTAATTTTAAACATTTGGATTTTATAAATAATTACTTTATGTACTTAATGATTTGGGTATTTACTTAGTTAAGCAATTAATTAATAATTACATGGTTGTAATTAAGTGGAGATGTTTAAGTGTGAAGTAATTTGGTTTAAATTACTTATTAATTAATCAAGGGATTAATTAAGAGATTAATTAAGGATAATTAATTTGTTTTAATATGGTAATTGAGTTAATTAATTACTTAAGGTAATTAATAAAAGGGAATCATTAATTATTTTAATTAATGATGTAATTAAAGTTGATTAATTTAGATTAATTAATCAATAATAAGTAATTAAAGGAAATTAATCGATGTAATTAATTAAGGATAAATGTAATTAATTATGATAAATTAATTAATTGAAGTAATTAAAGGTTAATTACTGTTTGTTTGAGAATAATTAATTTGTGAAATTAATTAAGGATAATTACATGAATGTAATTAAGGGTAATTAATCAAAGGTGATTAATTAAGGTAGTTAATAATGAACGATTAATTGATTGTAATCAATTAAATGATTGAGAAAGCAAGATTTATATTGGTGAAGTAATTAATTTAATTTATTTTAAATTAATTATAGATAAAGTAATTAATTTAATTCACTTTAAATTAATTAGAAATAGAGATATTTAATTTAATTCATTTTAAATTAATTATATTGTGGTATGAGTGAATCTTTGCGTATGTATGAATGTATAACATTGATTGTCTTTGATGCATGGTGATCTCAGTAATGAGATAAATGATATTGTGTGGTATGAATGACTTGATTGTATTGTGATGATAACATAGGTTATCTATTATGGTGATGATATATGGAATATCTATTTGATATTGATAATGTGGATTACCTGTTAGTTGATAATGCTGATTATCAATTATTGTTCTGTGTGTTATCTATTTATGTATATAGATACTGTATTAAATTGTTTAAAAAACCTTTAAAACAACTTGGACCTAAAAGACACGCTTTGGATTTCGACGAGACCGGGATCGGGTTTCCATATTTGGATATCCGAAAACCACATCGATTCCAAATAACGTTAGGTCGTGAATCAAATGGAGCTTTGTGAAGACTCGAGGTGTAAGAGCTATACGTTAGTATAACTCTGTGGGTGATTCCGTAATGAGTTTGACGGAATAGTACTTATAGATTTGAGATGGTGGATCAAAGTGTAAGCGTTATCGTGTTAACTCTGAGGGTGATTCCAAAATGAGTGTAACGAGATAATGCCTTCGGTTTCATTCGAACCCGGAACGAACTTGTATAGATTGAATGCTTTCAGAACATCGTCAGGCAGACGATGAGTATTCTAAGTGATATGTCCTATAAAGATAATCGTAGCCTCAAGCCTCATCAACCGGGAATGCCTAAAACAGGGGAGGTGCAGCATGGCTTCGTGGGTCGCACCCATTGGAGAGCGAGATTTACCCCTGTCTAGAGGTCCCTTTTATTTCGGCTGTGTGTACGGTTTTGAGCTCCAACCGTCGGGGTTATCTTGTTCGGAACTGTTCAGTAAGGAATGGGTCCGGCCTTGTGTTGCAGGGGAGTTAGGGTGGCTCCTCGGTACGGTGATCTAGGCCACGTACTGTGACGGGCGGTACCCCAGTCGCCCTGCCATTGTATGGAATCCAAAATCCAATAAGTGCCAACGGTTTTGATTGTATCACCCACTTTTGTGGCTAGTAGCTGGAATTTAATAAATATAACAATTTCGGCTATTTCTTATTTATTTGAAAATCCTAGACACTATTATAATATCATCGGATTTCCTATCAAATATTTTGGTTAGCGTAAGGTAAAAACTTTTCCATGTTTATGTGTGGGAAGTCTTACGTGATACCTTTCTTTTCAAAAGATTTTTAAAAAAGTTAAGCAACTTTAACCTGTTACTCACACCAGACCCATGTCTGACCCGGAGTTTATTTTTGTTTTTCATAAACTCTTGGGTACTCAAATTTTTACGAGTAGCCAAGGGATTCAGGGTAGGTTTCAGGTTAGCTTTGACGAATTGTGAAGGAAAAATGGAGCAGGAGGCTTATGCGTGTAGAAATATATCTAGTATTCCGCTGTGTGTTCTCTGAGTTGTTGTGTTGAGTTGTATAACTAGACAGGTGTTTATAACTGTCTAGTATGTGTTGTATGTTTGTGTAACTCTGATATGGTTGTAAACTATGTAATATTTATGTTATTAATATAGTTTATTCGTTCCGCTGTTAGATTCTGATGTTGTTTCTTTCTCCTCTTCTTTCTTTTCTCTTTTCTACCCCTTTCTTTCTTAAAGATGATGTGATTTTCTGGTGGTAGAAAGTCGGGTTGTCACACCATGGGAGAGGGCCCTTTCATAGGAGTATATCTGGTGAGGAGTACTTATAGTATTCGCATGGTGAGTGAATGATTCTTTGAGATGGTATAAAATATCAAGAGATTGAGAATCTTGTACCGGTATCCATAGGAGATTTTCTTGTCTTCTATTGAGGGGGAAGTACAAGATGCGCTTGAGAAGTACCTAAGGTATTAGGGAAACATGCCATCTAAGTTGTGGAGTTCTTAGTGCAGATATGATTTGGGTATATTACTAGTTATGATTCCCAACTGAAGCATAGGGTAGCACCAAATATGTTGGAATCGAGATGATAGACCTACTCCAACAGAGGTGGGAGTAAGGCCTGTAGAGATGGGGTAATATGAACTCAACCAAGTTAGTTGGCTTCGTATAGAAGGCAGACCATCGTATCTGACTTTGATGGAATGATGAGGTTTAACAAGGGTGTCATCAATCGAGATTAATGGTACATTCCATGGAAATAAGATACATTGGATAGACATATTATTATGGGGAATGAACGAGGATGTCAGGGTTCTGGTATGCAGATAAGCTTACAAGAGGAATTAAGGAAAACGAGATCGGATTGATTAAATGACATCGAGGTTGAATAAGAGTGAATTATGAGGAAGTGTTGAAATTGGTAGGAGTTCATTATGAGTGAATGTAGAGGCGACAGTATGAAGGAACCAATGGGAGCATGGAGACATTTATATGAAGCTCTTTACATAGTAGGATTTTTTGTGTATCGCATTCACTTTCACTTGCGGTATCATATAGGATAGCTTAGTATCTCGCATGCTAGAATAGATACTAATTGATTACTTATGATTGCATTGTTAAATGGTTTAATGCTTGGTTTTTAATGGTGATTACTTATGGCTATTAGGTATGCAGGGAAGCTGTAACGACCCAGAATTTTTATTAATTAAAAATTGAATATTTAATTAATTTTAAATGTTAATAAGTGAATTTTTAAGTCAAATAAATTTTTATTTGAATTTTTGGATTTAATTAAATAATTAAATCGATAATTTAATACGTTAAATTATGGAAATAATTGAAAATTGGGTTAAATATGATTGAAAATGATTTGTAAAATTTTATTTTATCATGTTGGAGTTAGATTGATATTTTAGAACTTTTAAAATCGAATTAAAAGTTAATTTGTGAAAATTGAATATTTTAATATTTAATAATCGACTGTAAAATAGCCAATTTTTGGACAGTCTCAGAATTGAACGAAACCAGTTTCATTGGATCCGTAATAGTTAGTTATTACCGGATTTCAATTTTCGTGTCAATCGGAGTTATCGTTTGATCGTGGCAGCTCGAAACGGATCGAATTGTTTTTAATTTAAATTTGGCGAGTCAAAATAGCCATTTTTCAAAAAGTCTCGGAATTCGACGAAACCAGTTTCATCGGATCCGTAATGTGATATTATTGTAAGGTTTCAAATTTCAAGTCAATTGGATTTACCGTTTGTCCGGTACAAATTAAAACGCCTAGAAATCGATTTAAATTGGTTTAATTCAAATTGAACGTTTTCAGCCATAACTCGCACATACTTCCGAATTAGCTTCCGAAACCTGTTCCATTGTGTCCGGAACGCGGGATAAACCCTAGGTACGCTGGTTACGGCGTCTAAATCGGAGTTCGGAATTCCCGGGATGAATAGTGTTTACGCTTGCTCGTTCTTATAAATAGCACCATTCACAAATAAAAAAAAAAAAATAACAACCAAAACCCTAATTTCATTTGCCTAGCCGCCAGTTACATTATGAAGGGCCAGAAATTCACAAGCTTCCTCCCTCAAAATCTCTCAATCCGTTCATCGATTCACGAAGCCATCAACTACAAAGTTATAGAGCTTCGCAAGATCTTGAAATCCATACGGATTTGATGATGTTTGGAGCTGTGTGGTGGTCGTGAGGGAGCCACGAAGGCAGGCCGTTCGGCCTCGTAGTGCGTGCTAGGGGGGTGACCGAGTTCTATGGCTTTAGGGCCGAAGGTAGAGGATGTCGTGCTCTTCGACGTGGCGGAGGTGTGATCGAATTTCATCGAGTATTGAAGTCGCTAAATTTAACCCTAAAAGCTAATGAATGGGTTCGGCTATACGATGTCTTCCTGGAAGCATACGTGAAGAAGGAGGAAGCCAATATCACGCGGCCTGGATTTCTTCAGTTTGAGATGAACGGCCTTGATTGAGCTGTGGGCTTAAACTTTTGATTTATGTTGTGATTTATATTTAAAATACGAGCAAACTTGTAAAAATCATAACCTTTTCATACGAGGTCGAAAAAATGCAAATCCAGTTGCGTTGGAATCGTATGGACGAGCACTACGCGATGGAGTTGGTTTGGAGTCGTTTGGAGTTAGTGAGAATTTCGGGTAAAATTAAACGCGCGTTTAATTTTATTCGAAATAAAAGCTTAAACGGAATTTAAAACCAAGGTGAGAACTTCTCACTCAATCGAATAGATTTCGATTTTTATTTTAAATAGTTAGATTTAAAATATTAGAATGCATGTTTGAATGATGACTGTTAATCATTGATTGTTAAAATAGACATTATGCGCCGTTAGTAAGCGGATGTTATTTAATAAAAACATATACCGCGAATATTTCATAAACAGTGAAATTGGTATTATATATAATATCAATATATATATATTGGCATATGTATATATTGCAGTTGTTGATTTCCCGCATTTTTTGTTTAGCGGATGAGACCCTATTACGCCGTTATTAAGCGGATAATATTTAATAAGAACATGTACCACGATAATTTCGTACTGGAGCGAAATTGGTATTGTGCTAATGTTTTTGGATGCAGGAAACAGGTTGGAGGGATCCAACTGGATTCCTCAACAGTATTTATTTAATTTCAGATATTTTGATATTTGATGGATTATCATATCGATATATGATATCGTTGTTAGTCGTGATTGACTATTTGGTGTGTAGCATCATTGGACCCAGATTTTGGGATTTTAAAATGATTTTAAAAGTGATTTTGAAAATATACTATATTTCTGGAATTGATCCATTATAAATAAATAAACGTTATAATTTTTAAAGTTATAAAAATTAAGGTTTTTGTGAAATATAGTTAAAAAAAGCTGATTTTTAGAAATACGATTAAAAATCGATTTTCGAGAAATGAAAGGAACTAATGATTTTATAAAATAATTTAGATTGGATTTTTGAATATATGATAAAAGTTTAAATATAGGATTTATAAAATTTGATTTTTTTTTTTTAAATCGAAATGATGAAATTATAAAGGAATTTAAAGACGTTTTAGAATAATAATATAAACTGATTTATATTTAGAGATTTATAAATGGATATTTATAAATTGAGATTTAGACATTATAAAACGAGTTTTTATAAGTGTTTGAATGTAGTGAAAGTGAATTTCATAAATGAATGAAATTTATAGAATTATAAACTGTGAAGTTATAAATGAAATTTATAAATAGTAAGATTATAAATTTGTGAAGTTAATTGAAGAATAGATTTGGTTAAATAAATAAATCTTATAAGTTATAAGGTTTATAAATTGAAAAGTCTTTAAAAAGAACGATTTTGTAAAATAATCGTTTTATAAGTAATTAACTTATAATGTGAACGTTTAGTTTATAATTTAGTTATAAACGGGAATAGGTTAATAAAGGAATTTATAAAAAAAGAAGTTTTTATAAATAAATAGAAATGGAATTTATAAACGTTGTTTTATAAATCCGCAAACGACTTATTTTGATAAGTTAATTGTTATAACTTAGAAATAGAGTTATATTCACGTTTTTAGACAGTGAATAATCCTTTGAATTAAAATGAATAAAAGAATGGAATTTGTTAAAGAAGTTTATTCACGTTTTTGAACAGTGAATAACACGTTAAAGAAATTGTTTAGAATGTGAATGTTTTAAATAGAATTAAAACGATCTAACGATGTTTTAAAAGGTGTTGAGATTCGAAACCATAGATTTCAACATTTATTGTTGAAATAGACGTTTTCGAGAAATAAAAGGAAATGGTGGACTATAACACTGTTGTTATAGTAAATGATTTCCGAAAGGGAATGTTTTGAATAGTATTGGGATTTATATATCTATTTTAATTTCGAATCCCTATACTAGTGATTTTGGGTTGTCGTAACGATGTTTTACGCAACATTCGTTTTGGCCCAAATAAAAATGTTTAAGAGAATGATTTCCCTTAAAGAATGAATAATATACTTAATTCGATTTAAGTATATTGAATATTTTCAAAGGTTGAAAATAAAAAGATTTGTTGATTACTTATTTTTGATAAGTATGGAAATGTTTTCCAATAAGAAGTGAATATTAGAATTTATCTTTTTGAAGATAAATTGAAATGAATTATTGAAATCGAATATGCATGGATATTTTGAAATATAAATTCATTATGGAATTTATATGTGAAAAGTGGAATTTGTTTGAAAATAAATATTGATTTATTTTTGAAGTGTTGAAATTATATATCTTATAAAGATATTTTGGAAAATAAATAATTTGGAAAATTATTTGGAATCTGGTGATGTATGCATATCAATTGATAGTTCAATAGCCGACTATCAGTATTTCCCTTTGAATGGGTAATTGATGTGATTTGATTGAATTTGAATGCACACTTATTTTTGAATAAGCGCTCACTATTCGGGTTAACCGGGAAAGGACCATGGGGTCGTATAACCCATTCCGAATATGTGATACGTCGTTGTGAATTGCATTTGAAGATCGGTGTTGAAGACCGGTATTTGCGAGAGCGATAGGATGACCTATCGATTGTCTCTGCACTGGGTCGCACCTGGTATAGAGATTCCATAAGTGATGGGAAATTCGATCAGGATTGTGAATATCCGGATTGCAAGGACTTCTTTGTAAGTGCCTTCGGTTTTGTTCGATCCCGGAACAGACTTGTATGGATTGTATGCCTGACATTACAAGTTGAGATATAAAGCCGATTTCTTTCAAATATATTTCTGTTGGTGGCGAAGAATTTATTCTTTGCTTAACACCCTTCTTTGAGACGTACGAGCTCAAAGGTTATATAGTTGAAGTTATCAGCGATATATTCCCAGTTTGGTAATGTGACATGCTGAGTGATGCTGAAATGATCATTGTGTTGATTATTGTGATAGGATCATTTATTTGATCGTCTATCTTAGTGATCATTGTGTTGATCATTTGTTGACCCAAAGCATGGCTTTTGTATAAAGTATGTTTTTGTGGACGTGACTTCGTCGAGCCTCACATCCCGGAAATGGTCAAAACAGGAAAGATGCGGCAAGGTTATTAGGGGTTGCTGTAGCTCCCCTTAGGGTATGTTCATTTCCTTCTGGAAAGGGGTGGTATCATGGTATGGAGCCCAGATACTTACTCATGTTGAAAACACTCTATTTATTATGGTGTGATGTTGGATATCGAGCGCTCGGTTGAAAAGGTCCTAAAGGACCGGGGAATGGCGTGCTCGTGTCAGTAGTTACCCAGTTAAGGGGTAACCCGGCCTTGTGTTGGCAGAGTTCCGGTTTGGTTCTCGGGGGTGTCTTTCCAGAGGCATTCTCAGTGGCAATGGGAAGTTCCTTGGCCTGACCATTTGTTGGAAATCCAAAGAAACAATACGTGACTTGTACGGTATTAGTTGTAGAACCTGCCATTTAATATGGTAGCTATTAGTAGGCATAATATAATGGTACCTATGCTGGCTAAGATTTATATTCTACTTTCGAAAGGATTTGTTCTACACTATGCACTAGTAATAATATCAAATGCTCTTTTTTAAATGCGTATCAAGCATGTTTGACTATCATAAGAAGAAATCTTCTCCAAGTCTGCGTTTGCATTGTGTGTGTGGCGGGAGGCCTTATGGTAGTCTCATTTTTAAAAGCATTGCGAATTGAATTAAAAATATTCCTATTTTGATTTTAAAGTTAAATAAACTGTTTAGAGTTCTCACACCAGTCACATGACTGACTCGGAGTTTATTGTTTTCCTTCCTAAACTCTGGGTGCCCACCAATTTCCACACGGGCAGTTAAGAGTTAGGTTTATCAGGATATTCTGGATATTCTGGAGTTGCTGGAGGCAAGCTGGATGGCATGGCGTATTACTAGTTTATATAGTATTTCTTTTTCCGCTGTATTGTTTGTTGTTGTATGTTGTTGTACACTCTGATGATATGATGTAATGTAATGTATAAAATGTAATAACTGATATAGTTCTTTGTTTAAAGATTATTCATTTATTATTATATGTTGTTCCGCTGCGAATTGTGAGATTCTGTTGTTGTTCTGTTGTTTTCTGTCCCGTCCTATTTTCTTCTGTTTTTTTCTTTTTCCTCTATTCTCTTTTTCTTCTATTTTTAAAATTTTCTATCTTCTGTTTTTCTAATTCTCTGTTTTCTAAAAAAAATCGTCTATCTTCTTTCCTCTCTATTTTTCTTTTTCTTTCTTCTTTTTCTCTCTTCTTTCTTTTCTTTTCTTTTTAAAACCCATAACATCTCGGTTTTCGGCCTTCGATTTCTCGGCAGTCGATAAAGTGAGTGTCGATGTTGAATTTTCGAAGAAGAAAAATCCTTGATCGTTACATTTGGTATCAGAGCTGATGGTTAAGCGAGAACCATGGTTCTGTTGGGTATAATTCATTAGAGATAGAGTCAGCAGTACTCTAGAATGAGTTTGAGTGTAATAATAGATATGAGAGCGTATTTGTCAGTGAATATAAAAATTGTTTTATATTGTGATGATTGGTTTATTGAGTGGTATATGAACTTTCGTCAGCATGGTCCGCAAGACTATGCCGAAGGGGTTTCTAAACACTTGAATAGAACAATTCGGCATAATATTGATTTTGAATTGGGTAAATGCAATAATTTTGCCTTGATTATATTTTTATATGTAAAGAAATAATTTTTCAAAATTATTAAATTGTATATAAGTGATTGTTAGGTTGTTTGAATAATCTAAATAAAAGAAAAATTGTATAAGAAAATGAATTATAAGAATTGAATTATAATTAAAGTATTTACAATTATGAAATAAACTTATATATATAAGAAGTGAAACTATATAAAATATGAGTTGTAAATAAAAATGAATATAAGGTTAAATGGAAATATAACTTAAGAATTGTTGAATGAAGTTGATATTGGTATCAAACTAAATTAATTAAGTTAAGTGATGGATATGAACTTAAGTTATGTGAATAGAATTCAACTTTGTAATTGAATTGAATGAATGGATTGGATGTTAATCAATTGAATGTGAATAATTGATATGGAATAATGAATGTAAGTGAAGCAAAGGAATTTGGTTATAATTAAAATACTTGGGTTGTTATATGATTGTTGATTGGTTGTATAAAATTCATTAAGAGTTAATGAAATTGAAAGCTATGTAATTGAATTCAAATTGAAAGTAAATAAATTTGAATAGAATTGAAAGTGAATTGGATTTAATTAGTGAATGCAAACTAATTAAAATTGAGAAGGAATGTTGATAAAATCCAATGTTGATGAATCAAATATGATTTAGAGTGAAAACCAATTCATTAAGTATTAATGAGAATATGAATGAATTTTTTGAATGTTAGTTGGTTGATGGTTGAATATATATTGCTTTAGTTGCATTTGCTATATTATGTAGTTATCATGTTGCTATATGTTGTATATTGAGATTATTGTCTATATGCATGATTCTCATGTTGTTTGTTGAGTTTAGTAGGTGCGGATCGCGTTTGCTTCGCATTTGGAGTTCGCTTTAGCGCTATATTAGCCGTATATGCTCGCTAATAAAATATAAGGTACATATCTCGGATTAAATATCGTACTTTTACACTTTTTTCCCTTCGGGATGCCTCATTACTTGATGAGATGTATATTTGTGATATATATACTGTCATTTTTTTTTCGGATCGAGCCGCGCAAAGGAGACATGGCGAATTTTTCCGAAAATTTAAGGCGTTAGAAAAAATTTGAGAAAATTGGAAAATTTTGAAAACTTAAACTTTGATTTGGAATTGAAAGTTAAATGATATAATTTGTTTTTGAAAAGATAACTAAGTATGATTTGAAAACTTAGTAAAAGTTATCATAAGAAGTTTAATTATGAATTTTGGAAAGTTAATAAATTCTGTAACCTTTCTTACTTGTAATTTCGGGGACGAAATTCTTTTAAGGGGGAAAGATTGTAACGACCCAGAATTTTTATTAATTAAAAATTGAATATTTAATTAATTTTAAATGTTAATAAGTGAATTTTTAAGTCAAATAAATTTTTATTTGAATTTTTGGATTTAATTAAATAATTAAATCGATAATTTAATACGTTAAATTATGGAAATAATTGAAAATTGGGTTAAATATGATTGAAAATGATTTTTAAAATTTTATTTTATCATGTTGGAGTTAGATTGATATTTTAGAACTTTTAAAATCGAATTAAAAGTTAATTTGTGAAAATTGAATATTTTAATATTTAATAATCGACTGTAAAATAGCCAATTTTTGGACAGTCTCAGAATTGAACGAAACCAGTTTCATTGGATCCGTAATAGTTAGTTATTACCGGATTTCAATTTTCGTGTCAATCGGAGTTATCGTTTGATCGTGGCAGCTCGAAACGGATCGAATTGTTTTTAATTTAAATTTGGCGAGTCAAAATAGCCATTTTTCAAAAAGTCTCGGAATTCGACGAAACCAGTTTCATCGGATCCGTAATGTGATATTATTGTAAGGTTTCAAATTTCAAGTCAATTGGATTTACCGTTTGTCCGGTACAAATTAAAACGCCTAGAAATCGATTTAAATCGGTTTAATTCAAATTGAACGTTTTCAGCCATAACTCGCACATACTTCCGAATTAGCTTCCGAAACCTGTTCCATTGTGTCCGGAACGCGGGATAAACCCTAGGTACGCTGGTTACGGCGTCTAAATCGGAGTTCGGAATTCCCGGGATGAATAGTGTTTACGCTTGCTCGTTCTTATAAATAGCACCATTCACAAATAAAAAAAAAAAAATAACAACCAAAACCCTAATTTCATTTGCCTAGCCGCCAGTTACATTATGAAGGGCCAGAAATTCACAAGCTTCCTCCCTCAAAATCTCTCAATCCGTTCATCGATTCACGAAGCCATCAACTACAAAGTTATAGAGCTTCGCATGATCTTGAAATCCATACGGATTTGATGATGTTTGGAGCTGTGTGGTGGTCGTGGGGGAGCCACGAAGGCAGGCCGTTCGGCCTCGTAGTGCGTGCTAGGGGGGTGACCGAGTTCTATGGCTTTAGGGCCGAAGGTAGAGGATGTCGTGCTCTTCGACGTGGCGGAGGTGTGATCGAATTTCATCGAGTATTGAAGTCGCTAAATTTAACCCTAAAAGCTAATGAATGGGTTCGGCTATACGATGTCTTCCTGGAAGCATACGTGAAGAAGGAGGAAGCCAATATCACGCGGCCTGGATTTCTTCAGTTTGAGATGAACGGCCTTGATTGAGCTGTGGGCTTAAACTTTTGATTTATGTTGTGATTTATATTTAAAATACGAGCAAACTTGTAAAAATCATAACTTTTTCATACGAGGTCGAAAAAATGCAAATCCAGTTGCGTTGGAATCGTATGGACGAGCACTACGCGATGGAGTTGGTTTGGAGTCGTTTGGAGTTAGTGAGAATTTCGGGTAAAATTAAACGCGCGTTTAATTTTATTCGAAATAAAAGCTTAAACGGAATTTAAAACCAAGGTGAGAACTTCTCACTCAATCGAATAGATTTCGATTTTTATTTTAAATAGTTAGATTTCAAATATTAGAATGCATGTTTGAATGATGACTGTTAATCATTGATTGTTAAAATAGACATTATGCGCCGTTAGTAAGCGGATGTTATTTAATAAAAACATATACCGCGAATATTTCATAAACAGTGAAATTGGTATTATATATAATATCAATATATATATATTGGCATATGTATATATTGCAGTTGTTGATTTCCCGCATTTTTTGTTTAGCGGATGAGACCCTATTACGCCGTTATTAAGCGGATAATATTTAATAAGAACATGTACCGCGATAATTTCGTACTGGAGCGAAATTGGTATTGTGCTAATGTTTTTGGATGCAGGAAACAGGTTGGAGGGATCCAACTGGATTCCTCAACAGTATTTATTTAATTTCAGATATTTTGATATTTGATGGATTATCATATCGATATATGATATCGTTGTTAGTCGTGATTGACTATTTGGTGTGTAGCATCATTGGACCCAGATTTTGGGATTTTAAAATGATTTTAAAAGTGATTTTGAAAATATACTATATTTCTGGAATTGATCCATTATAAATAAATAAACGTTATAATTTTTAAAGTTATAAAAATTAAGGTTTTTGTGAAATATAGTTAAAAAAAGCTGATTTTTAGAAATACGATTAAAAATCGATTTTCGAGAAATGAAAGGAACTAATGATTTTATAAAATAATTTAGATTGGATTTTTGAATATATGATAAAAGTTTAAATATAGGATTTATAAAATTTGATTTTTTTTTTTTTTTAAATCGAAATGATGAAATTATAAAGGAATTTAAAGACGTTTTAGAATAATAATATAAACTGATTTATATTTAGAGATTTATAAATGGATATTTATAAATTGAGATTTAGACATTATAAAACGAGTTTTTATAAGTGTTTGAATGTAGTGAAAGTGAATTTCATAAATGAATGAAATTTATAGAATTATAAACTGTGAAGTTATAAATGAAATTTATAAATAGTAAGATTATAAATTTGTGAAGTTAATTGAAGAATAGATTTGGTTAAATAAATAAATCTTATAAGTTATAAGGTTTATAAATTGAAAAGTCTTTAAAAAGAACGATTTTGTAAAATAATCGTTTTATAAGTAATTAACTTATAATGTGAACGTTTAGTTTATAATTTAGTTATAAACGGGAATAGGTTAATAAAGGAATTTATAAAAAAAGAAGTTTTTATAAATAAATAGAAATGGAATTTATAAACGTTGTTTTATAAATCCGCAAACGACTTATTTTGATAAGTTAATTGTTATAACTTAGAAATAGAGTTATATTCACGTTTTTAGACAGTGAATAATCCTTTGAATTAAAATGAATAAAAGAATGGAATTTGTTAAAGAAGTTTATTCACGTTTTTGAACAGTGAATAACACGTTAAAGAAATTGTTTAGAATGTGAATGTTTTAAATAGAATTAAAACGATCTAACGATGTTTTAAAAGGTGTTGAGATTCGAAACCATAGATTTCAACATTTATTGTTGAAATAGACGTTTTCGAGAAATAAAAGTAAATGGTGGACTATAACACTGTTGTTATAGTAAATGATTTCCGAAAGGGAATGTTTTGAATAGTATTGGGATTTATATATCTATTTTAATTTCGAATCCCTATATTAGTGATTTTGGGTTGTCGTAACGATGTTTTACGCAACATTCGTTTTGGCCCAAATAAAAATGTTTAAGAGAATGATTTCCCTTAAAGAATGAATAATATACTTAATTCGATTTAAGTATATTGAATATTTTCAAAGGTTGAAAATAAAAAGATTTGTTGATTACTTATTTTTGATAAGTATGGAAATGTTTTCCAATAAGAAGTGAATATTAGAATTTATCTTTTTGAAGATAAATTGAAATGAATTATTGAAATCGAATATGCATGGATATTTTGAAATATAAATTCATTATGGAATTTATATGTGAAAAGTGGAATTTGTTTGAAAATAAATATTGATTTATTTTTGAAGTGTTGAAATTATATATCTTATAAAGATATTTTGGAAAATAAATAATTTGGAAAATTATTTGGAATCTGGTGATGTATGCATATCAATTGATAGTTCAATAGCCGACTATCAGTATTTCCCTTTGAATGGGTAATTGATGTGATTTGATTGAATTTGAATGCACACTTATTTTTGAATAAGCGCTCACTATTCGGGTTAACCGGGAAAGGACCGTGGGGTCGTATAACCCATTCCGAATATGTGATACGTCGTTGTGAATTGCATTTGAAGATCGGTGTTGAAGACCGGTATTTGCGAGAGCGATAGGATGACCTATCGATTGTCTCTGCACTGGGTCGCACCTGGTATAGAGATTCCATAAGTGATGGGAAATTCGATCAGGATTGTGAATATCCGGATTGCAAGGACTTCTTTGTAAGTGCCTTCGGTTCTGTTCGATCCCGGAACAGACTTGTATGGATTGTATGCCTGACATTACAAGTTGAGATATAAAGCCGATTTCTTTCAAATATATTTCTGTTGGTGGCGAAGAATTTATTCTTTGCTTAACACCCTTCTTTGAGACGTACGAGCTCAAAGGTTATATAGTTGAAGTTATCAGCGATATATTCCCAGTTTGGTAATGTGACATGCTGAGTGATGCTGAAATGATCATTGTGTTGATTATTGTGATAGGATCATTTATTTGATCGTCTATCTTAGTGATCATTGTGTTGATCATTTGTTGACCCAAAGCATGGCTTTTGTATAAAGTATGTTTTTGTGGACGTGACTTCGTCGAGCCTCACATCCCGGAAATGGTCAAAACAGGAAAGATGCGGCAAGGTTATTAGGGGTTGCTGTAGCTCCCCTTAGGGTATGTTCATTTCCTTCTGGAAAGGGGTGGTATCATGGTATGGAGCCCAGATACTTACTCATGTTGAAAACACTCTATTTATTATGGTGTGATGTTGGATATCGAGCGCTCGGTTGAAAAGGTCCTAAAGGACCGGGGAATGGCGTGCTCGTGTCAGTAGTTACCCAGTTAAGGGGTAACCCGGCCTTGTGTTGGCAGAGTTCCGGTTTGGTTCTCGGGGGTGTCTTTCCAGAGGCATTCTCAGTGGCAATGGGAAGTTCCTTGGCCTGACCATTTGTTGGAAATCCAAAGAAACAATACGTGACTTGTACGGTATTAGTTGTAGAACCTGCCATTTAATATGGTAGCTATTAGTAGGCATAATATAATGGTACCTATGCTGGCTAAGATTTATATTCTACTTTCGAAAGGATTTGTTCTACACTATGCACTAGTAATAATATCAAATGCTCTTTTTTAAATGCGTATCAAGCATGTTTGACTATCATAAGAAGAAATCTTCTCCAAGTCTGCGTTTGCATTGTGTGTGTGGCGGGAGGCCTTATGGTAGTCTCATTTTTAAAAGCATTGCGAATTGAATTAAAAATATTCCTATTTTGATTTTAAAGTTAAATAAACTGTTTAGAGTTCTCACACCAGTCACATGACTGACTCGGAGTTTATTGTTTTCCTTCCTAAACTCTGGGTGCCCACCAATTTCCACACGGGCAGTTAAGAGTTAGGTTTATCAGGATATTCTGGATATTCTGGAGTTGCTGGAGGCAAGCTGGATGGCATGGCGTATTACTAGTTTATATAGTATTTCTTTTTCCGCTGTATTGTTTGTTGTTGTATGTTGTTGTACACTCTGATGATATGATGTAATGTAATGTATAAAATGTAATAACTGATATAGTTCTTTGTTTAAAGATTATTCATTTATTATTATATGTTGTTCCGCTGCGAATTGTGAGATTCCGTTGTTGTTCTGTTGTTTTCTGTCCCGTCCTATTTTCTTCTGTTTTTTTCTTTTTCCTCTATTCTCTTTTTCTTCTATTTTTAAAATTTTCTATCTTCTGTTTTTCTAATTCTCTGTTTTCTAAAAAAAATCGTCTATCTTCTTTCCTCTCTATTTTTCTTTTTCTTTCTTCTTTTTCTCTCTTCTTTCTTTTCTTTTCTTTTTAAAACCCATAACATCTCGGTTTTCGGCCTTCGATTTCTCGGCAGTCGATAAAGTGAGTGTCGATGTTGAATTTTCGAAGAAGAAAAATCCTTGATCGTTACATTTGGTATCAGAGCTGATGGTTAAGCGAGAACCATGGTTCTGTTGGGTATAATTCATTAGAGATAGAGTCAGCAGTACTCTAGAATGAGTTTGAGTGTAATAATAGATATGAGAGCGTATTTGTCAGTGAATATAAAAATTGTTTTATATTGTGATGATTGGTTTATTGAGTGGTATATGAACTTTCGTCAGCATGGTCCGCAAGACTATGCCGAAGGGGTTTCTAAACACTTGAATAGAACAATTCGGCATAATATTGATTTTGAATTGGGTAAATGCAATAATTTTGCCTTGATTATATTTTTATATGTAAAGAAATAATTTTTCAAAATTATTAAATTGTATATAAGTGATTGTTAGGTTGTTTGAATAATCTAAATAAAAGAAAAATTGTATAAGAAAATGAATTATAAGAATTGAATTATAATTAAAGTATTTACAATTATGAAATAAACTTATATATATAAGAAGTGAAACTATATAAAATATGAGTTGTAAATAAAAATGAATATAAGGTTAAATGGAAATATAACTTAAGAATTGTTGAATGAAGTTGATATTGGTATCAAACTAAATTAATTAAGTTAAGTGATGGATATGAACTTAAGTTATGTGAATAGAATTCAACTTTGTAATTGAATTGAATGAATGGATTGGATGTTAATCAATTGAATGTGAATAATTGATATGGAATAATGAATGTAAGTGAAGCAAAGGAATTTGGTTATAATTAAAATACTTGGGTTGTTATATGATTGTTGATTGGTTGTATAAAATTCATTAAGAGTTAATGAAATTGAAAGCTATGTAATTGAATTCAAATTGAAAGTAAATAAATTTGAATAGAATTGAAAGTGAATTGGATTTAATTAGTGAATGCAAACTAATTAAAATTGAGAAGGAATGTTGATAAAATCCAATGTTGATGAATCAAATATGATTTAGAGTGAAAACCAATTCATTAAGTATTAATGAGAATATGAATGAATTTGTTGAATGTTAGTTGGTTGATGGTTGAATATATATTGCTTTAGTTGCATTTGCTATATTATGTAGTTATCATGTTGCTATATGTTGTATATTGAGATTATTGTCTATATGCATGATTCTCATGTTGTTTGTTGAGTTTAGTAGGTGCGGATCGCGTTTGCTTCGCATTTGGAGTTCGCTTTAGCGCTATATTAGCCGTATATGCTCGCTAATAAAATATAAGGTACATATCTCGGATTAAATATCGTACTTTTACACTTTTTTCCCTTCGGGATGCCTCATTACTTGATGAGATGTATATTTGTGATATATATACTGTCATTTTTTTTTCGGATCGAGCCGCGCAAAGGAGACATGGCGAATTTTTCCGAAAATTTAAGGCGTTAGAAAAAATTTGAGAAAATTGGAAAATTTTGAAAACTTAAACTTTGATTTGGAATTGAAAGTTAAATGATATAATTTGTTTTTGAAAAGATAACTAAGTATGATTTGAAAACTTAGTAAAAGTTATCATAAGAAGTTTAATTATGAATTTTGGAAAGTTAATAAATTCTGTAACCTTTCTTACTTGTAATTTCGGGGACGAAATTCTTTTAAGGGGGAAAGATTGTAACGACCCAGAATTTTTATTAATTAAAAATTGAATATTTAATTAATTTTAAATGTTAATAAGTGAATTTTTAAGTCAAATAAATTTTTATTTGAATTTTTGGATTTAATTAAATAATTAAATCGATAATTTAATACGTTAAATTATGGAAATAATTGAAAATTGGGTTAAATATGATTGAAAATTATTTTTAAAATTTTATTTTATCATGTTGGAGTTAGATTGATATTTTAGAACTTTTAAAATCGAATTAAAAGTTAATTTGTGAAAATTGAATATTTTAATATTTAATAATCGACTGTAAAATAGCCAATTTTTGGACAGTCTCAGAATTGAACGAAACCAGTTTCATTGGATCCGTAATAGTTAGTTATTACCGGATTTCAATTTTCGTGTCAATCGGAGTTATCGTTTGATCGTGGCAGCTCGAAACGGATCGAATTGTTTTTAATTTAAATTTGGCGAGTCAAAATAGCCATTTTTCAAAAAGTCTCGGAATTCGACGAAACCAGTTTCATCGGATCCGTAATGTGATATTATTGTAAGGTTTCAAATTTCAAGTCAATTGGATTTACCGTTTGTCCGGTACAAATTAAAACGCCTAGAAATCGATTTAAATCGGTTTAATTCAAATTGAACGTTTTCAGCCATAACTCGCACATACTTCCGAATTAGCTTCCGAAACCTGTTCCATTGTATCCGGAACGCGGGATAAACCCTAGGTACGCTGGTTACGGCGTCTAAATCGGAGTTCGGAATTCCCGGGATGAATAGTGTTTACGCTTGCTCGTTCTTATAAATAGCACCATTCACAAATAAAAAAAAAAAAATAACAACCAAAACCCTAATTTCATTTGCCTAGCCGCCAGTTACATTATGAAGGGCCAGAAATTCACAAGCTTCCTCCCTCAAAATCTCTCAATCCGTTCATCGATTCACGAAGCCATCAACTACAAAGTTATAGAGCTTCGCATGATCTTGAAATCCATACGGATTTGATGATGTTTGGAGCTGTGTGGTGGTCGTGGGGGAGCCACGAAGGCAGGCCGTTCGGCCTCGTAGTGCGTGCTAGGGGGGTGACTGAGTTCTATGGCTTTAGGGCCGAAGGTAGAGGATGTCGTGCTCTTCGACGTGGCGGAGGTGTGATCGAATTTCATCGAGTATTGAAGTCGCTAAATTTAACCCTAAAAGCTAATGAATGGGTTCGGCTATACGATGTCTTCCTGGAAGCATACGTGAAGAAGGAGGAAGCCAATATCACGCGGCCTGGATTTCTTCAGTTTGAGATGAACGGCCTTGATTGAGCTGTGGGCTTAAACTTTTGATTTATGTTGTGATTTATATTTAAAATACGAGCAAACTTGTAAAAATCATAACTTTTTCATACGAGGTCGAAAAAATGCAAATCCAGTTGCGTTGGAATCGTATGGACGAGCACTACGCGATGGAGTTGGTTTGGAGTCGTTTGGAGTTAGTGAGAATTTCGGGTAAAATTAAACGCGCGTTTAATTTTATTCGAAATAAAAGCTTAAACGGAATTTAAAACCAAGGTGAGAACTTCTCACTCAATCGAATAGATTTCGATTTTTATTTTAAATAGTTAGATTTCAAATATTAGAATGCATGTTTGAATGATGACTGTTAATCATTGATTGTTAAAATAGACATTATGCGCCGTTAGTAAGCGGATGTTATTTAATAAAAACATATACCGCGAATATTTCATAAACAGTGAAATTGGTATTATATATAATATCAATATATATATATTGGCATATGTATATATTGCAGTTGTTGATTTCCCGCATTTTTTGTTTAGCGGATGAGACCCTATTACGCCGTTATTAAGCGGATAATATTTAATAAGAACATGTACCGCGATAATTTCGTACTGGAGCGAAATTGGTATTGTGCTAATGTTTTTGGATGCAGGAAACAGGTTGGAGGGATCCAACTGGATTCCTCAACAGTATTTATTTAATTTCAGATATTTTGATATTTGATGGATTATCATATCGATATATGATATCGTTGTTAGTCGTGATTGACTATTTGGTGTGTAGCATCATTGGACCCAGATTTTGGGATTTTAAAATGATTTTAAAAGTGATTTTGAAAATATACTATATTTCTGGAATTGATCCATTATAAATAAATAAACGTTATAATTTTTAAAGTTATAAAAATTAAGGTTTTTGTGAAATATAGTTAAAAAAAGCTGATTTTTAGAAATACGATTAAAAATCGATTTTCGAGAAATGAAAGGAACTAATGATTTTATAAAATAATTTAGATTGGATTTTTGAATATATGATAAAAGTTTAAATATAGGATTTATAAAATTTGATTTTTTTTTTTTTTAAATCGAAATGATGAAATTATAAAGGAATTTAAAGACGTTTTAGAATAATAATATAAACTGATTTATATTTAGAGATTTATAAATGGATATTTATAAATTGAGATTTAGACATTATAAAACGAGTTTTTATAAGTGTTTGAATGTAGTGAAAGTGAATTTCATAAATGAATGAAATTTATAGAATTATAAACTGTGAAGTTATAAATGAAATTTATAAATAGTAAGATTATAAATTTGTGAAGTTAATTGAAGAATAGATTTGGTTAAATAAATAAATCTTATAAGTTATAAGGTTTATAAATTGAAAAGTCTTTAAAAAGAACGATTTTGTAAAATAATCGTTTTATAAGTAATTAACTTATAATGTGAACGTTTAGTTTATAATTTAGTTATAAACGGGAATAGGTTAATAAAGGAATTTATAAAAAAAGAAGTTTTTATAAATAAATAGAAATGGAATTTATAAACGTTGTTTTATAAATCCGCAAACGACTTATTTTGATAAGTTAATTGTTATAACTTAGAAATAGAGTTATATTCACGTTTTTAGACAGTGAATAATCCTTTGAATTAAAATGAATAAAAGAATGGAATTTGTTAAAGAAGTTTATTCACGTTTTTGAACAGTGAATAACACGTTAAAGAAATTGTTTAGAATGTGAATGTTTTAAATAGAATTAAAACGATCTAACGATGTTTTAAAAGGTGTTGAGATTCGAAACCATAGATTTCAACATTTATTGTTGAAATAGACGTTTTCGAGAAATAAAAGGAAATGGTGGACTATAACACTGTTGTTATAGTAAATGATTTCCGAAAGGGAATGTTTTGAATAGTATTGGGATTTATATATCTATTTTAATTTCGAATCCCTATACTAGTGATTTTGGGTTGTCGTAACGATGTTTTACGCAACATTCGTTTTGGCCCAAATAAAAATGTTTAAGAGAATGATTTCCCTTAAAGAATGAATAATATACTTAATTCGATTTAAGTATATTGAATATTTTCAAAGGTTGAAAATAAAAAGATTTGTTGATTACTTATTTTTGATAAGTATGGAAATGTTTTCCAATAAGAAGTGAATATTAGAATTTATCTTTTTGAAGATAAATTGAAATGAATTATTGAAATCGAATATGCATGGATATTTTGAAATATAAATTCATTATGGAATTTATATGTGAAAAGTGGAATTTGTTTGAAAATAAATATTGATTTATTTTTGAAGTGTTGAAATTATATATCTTATAAAGATATTTTGGAAAATAAATAATTTGGAAAATTATTTGGAATCTGGTGATGTATGCATATCAATTGATAGTTCAATAGCCGACTATCAGTATTTCCCTTTGAATGGGTAATTGATGTGATTTGATTGAATTTGAATGCACACTTATTTTTGAATAAGCGCTCACTATTCGGGTTAACCGGGAAAGGACCGTGGGGTCGTATAACCCATTCCGAATATGTGATACGTCGTTGTGAATTGCATTTGAAGATCGGTGTTGAAGACCGGTATTTGCGAGAGCGATAGGATGACCTATCGATTGTCTCTGCACTGGGTCGCACCTGGTATAGAGATTCCATAAGTGATGGGAAATTCGATCAGGATTGTGAATATCCGGATTGCAAGGACTTCTTTGTAAGTGCCTTCGGTTTTGTTCGATCCCGGAACAGACTTGTATGGATTGTATGCCTGACATTACAAGTTGAGATATAAAGCCGATTTCTTTCAAATATATTTCTGTTGGTGGCGAAGAATTTATTCTTTGCTTAACACCCTTCTTTGAGACGTACGAGCTCAAAGGTTATATAGTTGAAGTTATCAGCGATATATTCCCAGTTTGGTAATGTGACATGCTGAGTGATGCTGAAATGATCATTGTGTTGATTATTGTGATAGGATCATTTATTTGATCGTCTATCTTAGTGATCATTGTGTTGATCATTTGTTGACCCAAAGCATGGCTTTTGTATAAAGTATGTTTTTGTGGACGTGACTTCGTCGAGCCTCACATCCCGGAAATGGTCAAAACAGGAAAGATGCGGCAAGGTTATTAGGGGTTGCTGTAGCTCCCCTTAGGGTATGTTCATTTCCTTCTGGAAAGGGGTGGTATCATGGTATGGAGCCCAGATACTTACTCATGTTGAAAACACTCTATTTATTATGGTGTGATGTTGGATATCGAGCGCTCGGTTGAAAAGGTCCTAAAGGACCGGGGAATGGCGTGCTCGTGTCAGTAGTTACCCAGTTAAGGGGTAACCCGGCCTTGTGTTGGCAGAGTTCCGGTTTGGTTCTCGGGGGTGTCTTTCCAGAGGCATTCTCAGTGGCAATGGGAAGTTCCTTGGCCTGACCATTTGTTGGAAATCCAAAGAAACAATACGTGACTTGTACGGTATTAGTTGTAGAACCTGCCATTTAATATGGTAGCTATTAGTAGGCATAATATAATGGTACCTATGCTGGCTAAGATTTATATTCTACTTTCGAAAGGATTTGTTCTACACTATGCACTAGTAATAATATCAAATGCTCTTTTTTAAATGCGTATCAAGCATGTTTGACTATCATAAGAAGAAATCTTCTCCAAGTCTGCGTTTGCATTGTGTGTGTGGCGGGAGGCCTTATGGTAGTCTCATTTTTAAAAGCATTGCGAATTGAATTAAAAATATTCCTATTTTGATTTTAAAGTTAAATAAACTGTTTAGAGTTCTCACACCAGTCACATGACTGACTCGGAGTTTATTGTTTTCCTTCCTAAACTCTGGGTGCCCACCAATTTCCACACGGGCAGTTAAGAGTTAGGTTTATCAGGATATTCTGGATATTCTGGAGTTGCTGGAGGCAAGCTGGATGGCATGGCGTATTACTAGTTTATATAGTATTTCTTTTTCCGCTGTATTGTTTGTTGTTGTATGTTGTTGTACACTCTGATGATATGATGTAATGTAATGTATAAAATGTAATAACTGATATAGTTCTTTGTTTAAAGATTATTCATTTATTATTATATGTTGTTCCGCTGCGAATTGTGAGATTCTGTTGTTGTTCTGTTGTTTTCTGTCCCGTCCTATTTTCTTCTGTTTTTTTCTTTTTCCTCTATTCTCTTTTTCTTCTATTTTTAAAATTTTCTATCTTCTGTTTTTCTAATTCTCTGTTTTCTAAAAAAAATCGTCTATCTTCTTTCCTCTCTATTTTTCTTTTTCTTTCTTCTTTTTCTCTCTTCTTTCTTTTCTTTTCTTTTTAAAACCCATAACATCTCGGTTTTCGGCCTTCGATTTCTCGGCAGTCGATAAAGTGAGTGTCGATGTTGAATTTTCGAAGAATAAAAATCCTTGATCGTTACAGAAGCTATGCTTTACTTTTCTTTGTTTGACTTGGGATTTCGAGGGCGAAATTCCTAAAGGGGGGAAGAGTGTAACTGTTAGAACCATGATTACGATTTTTGATGATCACAATTGTATAACAAATGCTACTAATGGGTTATTGATTTATTTCAGACAATCTTAGCAAAACATAGTAAAACAAAGGCAACATAACATACAAAGATGGAGCTAATATTACTTCGGAGCTTAGAGATGATACTTAGAATATCAAATTGATGTTTATAAAGAACGAATAAAGTCAAAACCATGCTTAAAAACAAGTATTGGATATGAAACTATGTTAAGTATTATTTGTGTCGGTTTTAGAATCGTATTCTTATAATATTTGTTAAACTACTTAAATGATCTCCAAATGCCCTAAAATTTGGCCGTAACTTTACCTAAAAATTTTAGGCCGAAGTTGTTACCACTGTATGTTTTGTTCTAAATTGTGTTTCAATAAAGCCCAAGTCTAAAAAGTACTCCATATGAACTTTTCAATAACATGAAACCAAAAATATCATATTTTGAAATATTTGGTTCAAAATATTTGGTATTAAATACGAAAGATAACTTAGGAAAATTTGATCCTAAAGCTAACATATGTATCTTTTTTAGATTTTTTGAATGTAGAAAATCTTATAAAATTTTGAATAAAAGAACAAATATTATCGAAGAATCTTTACATGTTTCATTTGACGAAACTTATACAAGTACAAAAAATGGTTTGGAAATTAACAAGATTAATCAACTATTTACTTTGGAAAATCCTAATGAACTAATTAATGATATTTCGAATGCAAGCACAACTAATAAAGCAGTTGAAGATGAATGCGATAATACTACAAATCAAGAATAAACTACATTAAGATCACCGTCAAAGTTTTTGAAAGATCACCCTTATAAAAATATACTCAGTGATATCGAAACTAGAGTTTTAACTTGCAAACAATTAATGAAATGAGTCACATTGCTTTTATTTCAAACTTGGAACCTAAAACTTATAAAGAGGCAAGCAAAGATGAATATTGGATTTTAGTTATGCAAGAAGAACTAAATCAATTTGAACGTAATAATAGTTGAGATTTAGTTCCAAGACCTACCGATCAATCCGTAATAGGGACTAAATGGTTATTTAAGAATAAACATGATGAAAACAGTGACATTATACATATTAAAGCTAGATTAGTTGCCCAAGGGTATAAATAATAAGAAGGAATATCCTATGATGAGACTTTTGCCTCTATTGCAAGATTAAAAGCTATACGTATTTTATTTGCTTTCGCATGTCACTACAACATAAAAAATTTCAATTGGATGTTAAAAGTGCTTTCCTAAATGGATTTATTAAATAAAATGTCTATATTGAATAACTACCGCCTTTTGAAAATGAACAATGCCCTAACCATGTTTATAAATTTAAAAAGCTCTTTATGTTCTAAAACAGGCACCTGGTGCTTTATAGACCGACTTAAAACTTATTAAGTTCAGGTTTTAGCATCGACAGAGTAGACTCTACACTTTTTATTAAACAAAATAAAGAAGATATATTATTTGTTTAATATATGTCAATGATATCATTTTGGATCAACTAATGATAACTTAGATATCGAATTTTCAAATATTAGAAAAGTGAATTTGAAATGTCAAATATAGGAGAACTAAATTACTTTCTCAGCTTACAAGTAAATAACTACAAAATGGCATTTTCTTAAATCAAGAAAAATATTGTAAGAACTTAGTAAAAAGGTTTGATACTGAAAATATGAGTAGTAAAGAAATCCAAATGTACACTTAGATCGAAATGAAAATGGTAAAGTTGTAAAACAAAAATAATATAGAGGGTTGATAGGGGTCTTTACTATATTTAACTACCAATAGAGCAAATATTATAATGAGTGTTTGTATATGCGCTAGATTCCAGTCTAACCCTAAAAAAGCACACTTGCATCCCATTAAAATAATTTTGTATTACTTAGTAGCGACTAAAGACTGTAGGCTATTTTATCCAAAATGATGTCCTTTTGAACTAATATCCTATAGCGATGCTTATTTTGGAGGATGTAGGGTGGATACAAAAATCACAAGTGTGACATGTTATTTTATAAGGCAATCTTTAATTTTCTGGAGTGGTAAAAACTAATGTTGTGTATTATTATCAACGTTTAAGGCGGAAAGCATATCAATAGCATCACCATGCGCTCAAGTCATTTACATGCAACAAACTTTAAGAAATTTTTGTGTAATTTTAAAAAATCCAACCATTTACTATGATAATACAAGTATAACTACCCTTAAGATCTTGGTATTTGTACTATAATTAACTTAAGCTAAAAATGCCTTAATTCATATAATTAGGTGGACTATATTTTAGAATATATGTATTTTTTTCTCCTTTTTGTGATGACAAAGGGGAAGAAAAATTTAGCAAGAGAAAATATTAAAAGGATGATAAGTGTACTTATGCTATATATCATACATATTAAGCGGGAGCTACCTATGTTTTTTATGCATTTTATATTTTTGTAGAGTTATGTAGTTGTCATCGTCAAAAAGGCGGAGAATGTTAGAACCAATTACATATTTTGATGATCACAAATGTTTTGAGTTATTTCAGACAAGTTTAGCAAAACATAGTAAAACAAAGGTGATATAGCATGTGGAGATGGAGATAATATAACTTCAGAGCTTAAAGTTGATACTTGGAATATCAAATTGATTTTAGCAAAGAACGAACAAAGTCACATCCATGCTTAAAAATAAGCTTTGGATACAAAAGAATTTTGAAATATTGTTTTTGTCGGTTTTAGAGTCATATTCTTAGAATATTTTCTAAACCACTTAACTGATCACCAAATGCCATGAAATTTGACCATAATCTCCACCATATATCCATAAAGCATAATGAATTTTCTTATACAAAGAAAAGAAGAAAGGATCGGTCCCATGGCATCGATGCACCGGTTGTCAACTTTTTCAGGCCTAGAAACTAAGGTCTAAAATCTTTTGATCCCATTTATTCTTCCAATTGCGAATTTTCACTTCTAGACATCTAAAATCTTCGTCAATGGCTCCTAGCCCCTCAAAAGCATCCGTAGATGATTCCCCTTCTTCCTTATGTAAACCTAAGGCCTTGCAATCACCAAATATTCTATTTTTCTCTCTCGGTGCCTATTCTCAAAACCTAGCAATCAACATCTTTTCATGTAAATCCATATCATTTGTTGAAATCCAATCCTTAAAACCTTGTACTACATCGCAGTTGATTGTTTAAAGTGGTATAAGGATTTTTAAAGCGTCATTGGCAATATCAGTATTCAAAGATATATTATTGCTGAAGTTTACTTTATGAAACGAGATGAATTCTTACTGTTGTTTTTGTAGTCCCATCGGTATTCATCAAGAAGTTGTAAACTTGTTCCTATAGGTTAAGAGAGGGGTTGGTAGTGAAAATCTAGAAGATAGTCTAGGACTGGACATAGGACAGGCTTTCCAAACCAGGATAAAATCTTGATGCCCTTATTACTTTATTTAGTACATATTATTTCTGCTAGTTAGTTGTTTAGTCATACAAGAGATCTTATTCCGCAATACATAAGTTAGACTATAATATCAAAGACCTATAACTTTCAGTATTGACCTATATTTTATGCGACGGAGGGTTGTAAAATATTATATTTAAATCAAAATGTGGTTGTATGACACTATTACTTTAGGAAATGTCAACTAGTGACATTTCTTATATTTAGAATTTTTATTAGACGCATGGATCCTAAAAGTTTAGTAGGGCCTTTAACATTTAATAGGAACCAAACTATTATCTAAAACCGCGTTCATTGGAAATATGAACAATTTTTCATTCCGTGGAGTGGTCAAAACATGATTTTAGATGTACCGTTTGAAAGCTATGGCTGTTTGAAGTTCTAATTGGTTTTGAGCAGATTAGCGGGTAATTTGAGGGTGATCAGTGTGGTCCATTTGCCCAATTTAGGATTTAGGTTAATGCTGCTTCCTTACAGCCACTGTTATTCATTCCTCTCCATTTATGATCACCTCCTAATCTCTGTTAGTCCTTGAGATGATGGTTTTGATGACTACAAGCTTAGAATAAGATTATAAATATAAATACTAACATTATAATTTAGATATATATGTATATGCAGGATTTAACCATGTAGGTACTAAGAATGAAGACCGTATAGTATAGAGATTCAAGATATCAAGATTGAAGACTCATGAGTATCAAGATTATCAAGAGTTCAAGATTTCAATAATAAGTAATTTAATTAGGAATTTTGTTAAAACTCCTAGAAAAGCACTGGCATCTTAAAATCCAATTTATTCGTGGAATGGAATCCACTTTGATCCTATCAAAAGGGATGGAACTCTAAGTAGGATGGAACCTACGAAAAATCTAGTGGAACATTGTTTTGTATCCACTAACTTTTATTCAAATTTTTTTACAAAATTATATCTTGTTTTCAAAACATTTTCAAAATCTTCCTTATAAAAGAATCAAAAACATCTATCCTGATATTAATACGTTTAGCCACAAAATAATCAGTATTTTCAAAATTAAAATTATCCTTGGTTTTAAACTATCTTTTAATAAAAACATATTTAAATTTTAATATTTATACTTAGATTTAAATATAAAATTATAGTAAAATTCTATGTATACCAAAATATTATTCTCTATATTTACTTATGTATTTTAACTATAGTTAAGTATATTTATAAAGTTTAAAATAGTTTTAATATAAGATAAAATTTATTTTCAAAGAAAAACAAATCACCAGAATTTCCTTTGGCATGTCGACATCCTCAACTACCCCATGTCGACATGGTAGCAGTTTATTTCAAAAATTTGAATTTCAAAGGAAGTCTATATTCGTCATATCCTTTCACGAATGAACATGGTTGTTGTTCTACTATAAATAGGAGTGGTTTTGAACGAATTTGTAATCATATTTTTCTAGTTTTCACTCCCTTTCCTCTTCCACATTTCTTTATATATATTCTTACCATTACTCTGCTGAAATCAACATTGAATCTAACTAGATCATTTCTGGTTTGATTCTCTATCACTATCTCAACAAGATCTCAATGCTATTCAGAGTTATGGACTTCTTTGTAATCAATTTAAGTGAGAAAAGGTATGATTGTAGCCTTGGAAATCAATCAAGTGAGAAAAGGTGTGATTGTAGCCTTGGAAATCAATCAAGTGAGAAAAGGTGTGATTGTAGCCTTGTAAACCAATTGGGTGAAGTTGTTTCCCCTGAAAACAAGTATCTCTACCCAGAGGATTATAAATCTGGAGTGGTGTACCTCGTGGCCTTGAAATCGAGGGTGTAATTGTACAATTGCTTTTAAAAGGAAATCCGTACTTGTGTGTAGGACTGGATGTAGGGTAATTTCGAACCATAGTATAAAATCCGGTATGTTCTTTCCTTTATTGTTTTTACTTTATTTCTGCATCTGTGCTTGTTTCTGCGATCATATCTGTGTCTGAATATTGCATACATTTGTGTTCAAATTAACAAAAACTCAAAAAGATTTAGTAATTGCTTTAAACACTATTCACCCCCTCTAGTGTTAATCCTAGCCTTAAGATCCGTATTCTGCATTTCTTACATTTGGTATTGGAGCAAGGTTTTCAAAGTTTCATAATATGATTTTTGAAAAAGTTTTTAAAATGGCTATGTTTAAAAAATTTGTTAATGCTAGTTTAGAAATATTCAGATCATCATTGTCTCATGAGTCTGCATATAATCAATATTCAAATTCAAGTTGCCTACTAAGATTGTTTGATGTGCAGGAAACATGCTTTATAGATGTTGAGGAATCAATCCACAATGGACAAATTGTGCAGATCAAAAAGAATAAATGGATACTCGATAGTGGATGCTCTTGACACATGACTATGAATCCAGATATGCTGAATGTTATAATATACAAGGACGGAGGACTGGTTAACTTTGGAGACAATTCAAAAGGATATGTGATTGGCATAGGCAAAGTCGGTAACTCTGAAACTCCTATTATTACTAATGTTTTCCTAGTTAAGAATCTGAAATATAATCTGCTAAGTATAAGTTAACTTTGCGATAAAGAATATAAAATTAAATTTGAAAAAGATAAGTGTCATATTGAAGATAATAATTCAACCATAATATTTGAGAGAATTAGGAAAAAGAATATTTATATTCTTAGTATGAAATCAAATGATAACCTGTGTCTTTTGGCAAATACAAGTGACCCTTGGATTTGGCATTAGAGATTTCGACATTTGAATTTCAAACTCTTATCTAGACTGTCAAAACATGATCTAGTAAGAGGTCTCTCTAAAATTAATTTTAAAGTAGATAGTCTATGTGATGCATGTCAATTAGGAAAACTTAGAAAAAGTTCCTTCAAATTAAAAGATATGGTTTCAACTTCAAAACCTCTTAAATTACTTCACCTTGATTTATTTGGTCCATCTCAAATTCTGTCAATAAATCATAGTAAATATGTTTTTGTAATTGTAGATGATTATTCTAGATTTACAAGGACAATATTTTTGAAACATAAAAGTGGTACTTTTGAATGTTTTAAGAACTTTACAAAAAGTATTCAAAATCAACTTTCTCTAAAGATTATAACCATTCGTAGTGATCACGGTGGTAAATTTGAAAACGTAAAGTTTAAGGAATTCTGCAATAAAATGGGAATATCTCACAAATTTTCATTTCCAAGAACTCCACAACAAAACGGAGTAGTAAAAAGTAAAAATAGGACGATTCAAGAGTGTGTGAGAACTATGCTTTCGGATAGTAAATTACCAAAGTATTTTTAGGCAGAAGCAGTTGCTACTGCCTGTTATATTTTAAATAGAATTTTAATTAGACCTTTAACTGATAAGACATCTTATGAACTTATTTACAGAAAGAAACCTAAGGTATCTTATTTTAGAATTTTTGGAAGCAAATGTTTTATTTAAATACAATAGATAACTTAAATAAATTTGATCCTAAGTCCGACAAAGGTATCTTTATCGAATATTCTAATAGAAGTAAAGCGTAGAGTGTTTAATTTACGAACTAACGCCATTGAAGAAACAATGCATGTTTCATTCGATGAAAATCTCAAAATTTTTGAAAATACAAATGATGAAGAGGATTTAATTAGTCAAAATCAAGAGTCAACTGAAACTAATAATGAAATTAATCATCATAATAAAAGAATTAAACTTTTAATAGATCATCCTATAGAAAATAAAGTAGGAGATATGCAATCTGTTGTTAAAACTAGAAATCAACTAAGTAAAATGAGAAATGTAGCCTTTATATCAACTATTGAACCCAAAAGTCCAAAAGAAGCATCAACTGATGATTCATTGATTTTGTCTATGCAAGAAGAACTAAATCAATTCACTAGAAATGATGTTCGGGAACTTGTTCCTAGACCTGAAAATAAAACTATAATTGGAACTAAATGGGTTTATAAAAATAAAATGAATGAACAAGGAGAGGTTGTTAGAAATAAATCCTGGTTAGTCGCTCAAGGTTATTGTCAAGAAGAAGGAATAGATTTGATGAAATCTTTGCTCCTGTAGCAAGATTAGAAGCAATTAGGATTCTATTTGCTTTCGCAAATCATAATAATTTCAAATTATATCAAATGGATGTTAAAAGTGCCTTTTTAAATGGATTTGTAAAAGAGGAAGTATATGTTGAACAACCACCACTTTTTGAAAATGAAAAATTACCAAATCATGTTTACAAACTTAAGAAAGCTCTATATGGTCTAAAACAAGCTCCTAGAGCCTGGTATGATAGACCAAGATCTTACTTATTACAATCAAATTTTGAAATCGGTAAAGTAGATAATACTCTTTTTATTAAAAGAAATAAAAACAATATTCAACTAGTATAATTTTACGTAGATGATATCATTTTCGGATCAACTAATTTTGAAATGAATAAAGAATTGTCTGAAATAATGACAAAAGAGTTTGAGATGAGTCATATGGGTGAATTAAATTTCTTTCTAGGATTACAAATAAAACAATTATATAATGGTATCTTTATTAGTCAAGAAAAATATGCTAAAGACCTAGTTACTAAATTTGGTTTGACTAATGCAAGTGGAAAACCCATTCACGTGGCAACCAATGAGTACCTAAGTAAAGAAGAACTCTCGAAAGATGTAGATCAAAAATTATATAGAGGAATGATTGCGTCACTACTCTATATCACTACTAGTAGACCTGATATCATGCATAATGTTTGTCTCTATGCAAGATATCAATCCCAACCTAAAGAGACCCACTTAAAAGCCGTAAAACATATCATAAGATATGTTAAGCACACCTCTGATTATGGCTTATTTTACCCTAAAAATGATTCTTTTGACTTAATATCTTACTGTGATGCTGATTATGCTGGTTGTAAATCAGACCAAAAAAGTACAAGTGGAACTTGTCACTTTTTGGGGCAATCTCTGATTTCCTGATTTAGTAAAAAGAAAAACATAGTTTCTTTGTCAACAACTGAACCAGAGTATAGTTCTGCTGTTTTGGCTTGTTTTCAAGTAATATATATGCAACAAACTTTAAAATATTTTGGTTTAAATACCTCAAAATCACCAATTTATTGTGATAATACTAGTGCAATAAATTTGTCCAAAAATACTACTCATCATGCTCGAACTAAACATACTGATATCAGACATCATTTTCTCAGAGATAATATAAGTAAGGAAGTAATTACTCTCGATTATATCAATTCTGAGAATCAAAATGCTGATATATTAACAAAACCCTTAAATGAATCTATATTTACTAAATTAAGAAGAGAATTAGGTATTTGTTCAATAACTGAAATATAAAATATAAATAACAAAGTATAATTAAAAATTAAATCAAAATAAATCAAATAGTAAAATATCAAGCGCCATGTCGATATCCCCCCTCTACCCATATCGACATATAACAATTTTTATTTTTGAAATTTTTCCCACCAACATTCAAATAAGTGGTTATATATTCTTCCTATTTTGAAATTTTGACCATTCCCTCTGTTCTCTCTCTATTCTAACTTCTCAAATCAATTAAACAAAGGCCTCCTCTTCCAAATCAAACAAAATTCAATCTTTTCGTTTCCTTTTCCTTCTTCTGGACCATTTCAACGAACTACGCTCGCACGAGTGATGAAAATGGAGGATTCTTTGAAGGATGCACTACAACTAATCACTGAAATTCACGTGGTGCAACTTAGAATGGCGAAAGAACAAGAACGGCAAGGCAAAATCCTTAGAAATTTGCAAAAGTTTCTAATAGACAATCACGCTAATCCGATCTTGATTGATGAAGAGTCTTCAGGAGATCAAGTGTAAAAGGACAACATGGAAGAAGAAGTAGAAGCCTTCATGGAAGAAGAGCACGCTGAAGATGACGACAAAGTCGTTTGCGTTGGCGAAAGTGCTTTGACAAGGATGGAAATCTAGTCGAACAACGTGGAAATTTCTGTTTCCACTACCCAAATTGTTCGATTCATAGATCTCCCATTTTTAAAGACTCACATTAGTTTCTTTTCTCTCTTTCCTATTGTTGTATGTTTTTACTTACATTCTCTACACATATGTAAATAAAAAAATATATAATTAATAAATAATTTGTGTTCTTATATTTGATTTCTCACTTTTATAAGTATTATAATAGATTCTTAGTTAGGATAGTTAATAATTTAGGACTAAGTTTTAGTCTAAGAATTAAGTGATGATTATTATGATAACACTATCATTATAATCACATGTCATAGAGTATTAGATTAAGGGGGAGTTCCATAGTTTAGAGTTAGTTTTGTTGATGACAAACGGGGAGAAGTATAAAATAGGATAGTTAGGCACAAATTAAGGGGGAGTTATTAGTTTTAGGGGGAGTTATTAGGATAGAAGTAATATTTTATAAACAAAGGTTGTCATCATCAAAAAGGGGGAGATATCTAGTCATTGAGATGATGGTTTTGATGACAACAACCTTAGAATAAGATTATAAAATATGAATACTAACATTATAGTTTAGATATATATGTATATGCGGGATTTAACCATGCAAGTGCTAAGAATGAACACTGTATAGTATAAAGATATCAAGATTGAAGACTCATGAGTATCAAGATTATCAAGAGTTCAAGATTTCAATAATAAGTAATTTAATTAGGAATTTTGTTAAAACTCCTAGAAAAGCACTGGCATCTTAAAATCCAATTTATTCGTGGAATGGAATCCACTTCGAGCCTGTTAAAGGGATGGAACCCTAAGTAGGATGGAACCTACGAAAAATCTAGTGGAATATTGTTTTGTATCCACTAACTTTTATTCAAAATGTTTTACAAAATTATATCTTGTTTTCAAAATATTTTCAAAATCTTCCTTTAAAAGAATAAAAAACATCTATCCTGGTTTTAATACTTTTAGCCTCAAAATAATCTTTATTTTCAAAATCAAAATTATCCTTGGTTTTAAACTATCTTTTAATAAAAATATATTTAACTTTTAATATTTATATATAGATTTAAATATAAAATTATAGTAAAAATTATATATATATATATATAACAAAATATTATTCTCTATATTTACTTATGTATTTTAACTATAGTTAAGTATATTTATAAAGTTTAAAATAGTTTTAATATAAGATAAAAGTTATTTTCAAAGAAAAACACATAACCAAAATTTCCTTTGGCATGTCGACATCCTCAAGTACCCCATGTCGACATGGTAGCAGTTTATTTCAAAAATTTGAATTTCAAACGAAGAGTCTATTCGTCATATCCTTTCACAAATGGACATGGCTGCTGTTCTACTATAAATATGGGTGGTTTTGAACGAATTTGTAATCATAATTTTCTGGTTTTCACTCCTCTTCTTCTTCCACATTTCTTTGTGTATATTCTTACCATTACTCTACCGAAATCAACAATGAATCTAACTATATCATTTCTGGTTTGATTCTCTATCACTATGTCAACAAGATCTCAATGCTATTCAGAGTTATAGACTTCTTTGTAATCAATTTAAGTGAAAAAATGTGTGATTGTAGCCTTGGAAATCAATCAAGTGAGAAAAGGTGTGATTGTAGCCTTGTAAACCAATTGGGTGAACTTGTTTCCCCTGAAAACAAGTATCTCTACCCAGAGGATTATAAATCTGGAGTGGTGTACCTCGTGGCCTTGAAATCGAGGGTGTAATTGTACAATTGCTTTTGAAAGGAAATCCGTACTTGTGTGTAGGACTGTATGTAGGGTAACTTCGAACCATAGTATAAAATCCGGTATGTTCTTTCCTTTATTGTTTTTACTTTATTTCTGCATCTGTGCTTGTTTCTGCGATCATATCTGTGTCTGAATATTGCATACATTTGTGTTCAAATTAACAAAAACTCAAAAAAAATAGTAATTCCTTTAAACACTATTCACCCTCCTCTAGTGTTAATCCTAGCCTTAAGATCCGTATTCCGCATTTCTCACAACCTCCAATAATCCAAAATTGACCCAAATCCATCATTTCTTCAAGTTATTTTGGCTAATTAAGTAATTGGGGGGAGATTAGCAAGGAAAATTAGAGATCTTCTATTTTGGGACCTTAGAATACGTGAAGTTTGCTATCTTACTTTAGATTTGCCTAAGGATTCAGGTAAGTTGGTACATGGTGAGTGGTTTTACTTCTCTCACTATACTATGCTTATCTATATGGTAAATGGGTGATTTTTCGTATGATTATTATAGTTTTAGTTTTCAAAATTTACGTATGATATTATAACACCCTAACACTAGATTTACGAAGATAGATTGTGATTTATCTATTTTGCACTATTTGCCAACCATATTGTTGTTTCTATATAAAATCAGATATAGAGTAATACATGCCTGTAAATCGTGTTTGGATGGATTATATGTATTGCTTTGATGTCTAGTTATGATGTTTGTTAGTAGTATAAATTGTTTTGATGGTTTCCTAGTTTTTCTTATGTAATTAGGAATATGGTATGTCGTTTGGTGCAAGTAGTGTCAAAATGTTCGAAATGCAATGCGATCGAATTACGGCGTAGTTGAAAATCCCAAGAGATTCCAAAACAAGTCGCTAATGGTTTGGAGTTGATTTTTCAGCTTAAATTATTGTTGTCATTTTTGGTCGGTAGTGGCTAAGTATGTTCACTAGTGACCAAAGTATGGTTGGTGATGGAGTGCTTCAAGTCATGGAGTAAGTTGCTTTAGGTTTTGAGGACTTGTGCTTCAATCTTTGCATGGAAAATACGTTTGTCATTGCTCTTATGGACTTAGGAAAATTTGTGGTTGGAACATCAAGTTAGCATAGTGGCAACTTCATATTGATATAGGGTGGACTTCGAGTTTCCAATGCAAATGCTTTGGGAAAGGCCAGGAAGTAATGCGGAGAAGTGAAATTTGGACTTAGCCAAAGCTTTAATGGGAGCACATGGTTTGTACCGACGATGTGGAGGGTTTTCCATGCAAATTCTTTGGGTCTAGATTATTATATGAACTGACTAACCGAGCTCACGACATACTGTCTGGTCTTAGTTTCAGATTGACGTTCAACGGCCTATGCATCCAGTCATTTCGAATTTCACAAGCATGACGCTGATGTACGTACATAAGCACAAGTGAAAAGCATCCCCGAAAGACCAAGGTTCTTGCGAAGTATTCGATAACCCGGCTTGAAGATGCCATCACTTAAGGACACCTAAGAACGTTCATTCGAGTGAAGAAATATGGAATTGCCCTTATACTTATAGAGAAAGAATGATTCGAATTCAATTTAATTTCTTTTAGTGCGAGATCGTTGAGATTTACTATGTCAACCTTTGTTTTCCAATTGTTCGGAGTGCTAACTGAGTGAATGAGGCTCTGGTTTGACTCAAGGTAAGGCATGATGAAGTAGACTTCGATTGTGGCCATATGTGGCAGAACATACATGGTCAAGGTCAACCATACATGGTCGACACTAACCATGTTGGAGGTTGGCAAATGAAGATGAGAATTTAGGGGCATGCAGGCAATGCTCTGGTGGTTGTGGACATGCATTCATTCGTTCGACCCTCATTTTGGTGATTATGACATGATGAAGAGCAATGATAAATGATGAGGCGAAGGTGTGATGCTTCGATGTGATGACTACAGAACTATAAGGAGACGACTCTATGAAATGAGATGGACGTGTAGTGATATTCTAAAATTAGATGACGTGAGGTGCTTGAATAAATACTTTAAGTGGGAAGTATATGTTAGGGACTAGGGTAGTCCGAAGAGGCATTGTCGACGAGGCGAAGTAATGTAATGAGGCAGGGGATGTTCCAGATCGAGTTATGTGTAGAAGGGATCATTAAAACTTTAGATGCGGACGTTTCATGGAGGCAAGGGCATGTAAGTACACTCACCTATGTACTCTAGACTATAGGCCGGTCTGGTTTTCCTTGGAAGGGCAGTACCTATATGGTAGGTATGTCAACGGATACCAAATCTATTTGTGGCACAGGGCGCCATCTGGCAGGGAGACCATTCAAAGAGTTATCACTTATCCGAAAGAGGTTGGGAAGGTCATGATGAAGCAAGACTATGTGGAAGTCATGGTGGAAAAGATTTTGGGAAGATTATGGTAAAGCAAGATTTTGGGAAAATCATGGTGGAAAGAGAGTTTGGGAAAGTCATAGTGAAGCAGGGCTTTTGTATCAATCGTAATGTACGACTTTGGGAAAGTCATGGAGATGCAAGATGTTGGTGATGGTCATGATGATGCAAGGGAACATGAGACCTTGGTGATAGACATAGCGATATAAGACCAAGATGACAATTGTCATTGTGCGTTATCTTATGTTGTTTTGATATCTATGAATGGTATGATTGTTGGGCGGTGTATGGATATCTTGTGATGTTGGTATTCTTAAGATAGGTACCCCGAAAACCATTGCAACACCCTGCAGAAATTATCTGGAAATTTAATACAAGGATTATATTAAACACAACAGGGGTAAAAATGTAATTTTCACAAAATTTCGAATTTGGCTACAAAAATTGCGCTGCTGCGTTCGTAGTGATTTTCTAGGAAATTTTCATGTATAAAGTTTTATAATAGGAGCTTATATAAATAATTTTCATGTAGTGATTTTCTAGGCAATTTCATTTTCAATCTCATATTGAATTTTATCAAATAACTTCCATTCACAACCGGTTTATATCATTATTTAAATTAGTTCCACTACTAATTTATTTCTAATCTCAAACAATTTCTTATTTCCAAACTTTTATAATTTTAGTTCACTTCGAATTAATTTTATAACTTCACTTTATTTTACACATTTTAAATTAAATATCATCCCAACTTACAATTCCAATTCATCTACTTACTTTCTTAAATCAATTAGTTTATTTACTAATTTTATTTCGGTTTTTACTTTATTTAGTCAAATCCTGACTATCTTCCATTACACACAATTCGAATTATTTCCCAATATTTAGTTTCAATTCTATTTTCTTAAATTCATTTGTCGATCCACAATTTTATTTATCACTTCATTCTCAATTTAATTTCAAATCTTATTAAAAATCTTATTTCTAAACTTTTACTCATTTAGTTCCTTGGAACAAAATTCTACAATTTCCATTTTAATTTTTTAAACTTTCTCAAGTTTCCAACTTATTTAAATTCCATATACATTTTAAAATAAATTCTAGAGTCTCTTTTAATCAATTACTCAACATTCCAAAATCATTTTTGAAATCAATTTATATCCAACCCAAAATATTCCTTTGCATTACAAAATTTAACTAAATTTTGCGACAAATACCAATTCAAAATATGCAATATCCCTTGGTATTTAAAATCGAACGGTTTTACCAAACCAAAGCTTCAATATTTCAAAAATCATTTTTGAAATCCATATTTCAATTGCATATCCAATTATCCCTTGAATTTTTAAAACCAACCCAGTTTTGCAAACAACTCCAAATTAAATCGTTCGGGTAGCAATTCCTCTCTTGGAGACTCGAAAATGAACATCGATGATGCTGCAGTCATCACCGAAGTTATTTTTCAGTGACCAAAAGTGTTTAGTGCTTTTCCCTCTTTAAAACGTTCCCCCAACTTTTTTTAAATTTTACATCTCACCAAATTTCAAATCCAATTCAAAGTATTTCACAAATACTAGCACCATTATTCCAAAACCTTTGAAAACAATTTCCAAATTCAAAAGGAATTTAAACTTTCCCAAAATTCCAAATTCCAATCCTGCCAATTCATATTGAAACATTACTCTGGAAATTTTATTTCATTTTCAATTATAAACATTTGTGATTCACATTTACAATACCCATTTGTTATATAAATTTATTCCTTAACCTCTGGTTATAATTTTAATCCTTTATTCAATTTTCACTTAACAATGATAATAATTTAATATTATCATCTCCTAACGACCAAGCAACCATATATAACTATAATAATTTACAGAAAATCATTTCTTTTATATACAAAAATAATATGGGGTAAAATTATTTCATTTACCTTATTTTTAAAACAATGCTGTGTCGATTTATGTTGTTTAAGAGTTTAGAAATTCCTATTGATGACATGACGTCTCACATATTGACCAGAATCTATAAACATTCAACCGATAAGTCAACACAATATAAAAAATGTTATATTCACTAACAAATACGCGCTCATGCTATTAATACACTCAAACTCATTTTAGAGTACTACCGACTCTATTTAATGAGTAATTCCCACCAGAGCCAAGGTTCTCGCTTAACCTTCAGCTCTGATACCAAATGTGATAACCCGATTTTTTGACGCCGGAAAAACCGATCCATTAGGGTAAAAGAAGGAGGTAGAAGTATAAATAGAAACAATATCAGAATCTTACCAACGCAACGGAATAAAATATAATAGATGATAACAGATCTTTACACAAAAGAAATTATATCTATTTTATAAATACATCATCAGAATACAACATCAGAGTTCAATACAATCAACACACAACTCAGGACGGTTGTAATATCTCGTCCTTTCAAAAACTGAATACACAACTGAATATACATCATATACGTCGGATACGTCTCGCTATCCAGCTCGTCTACTGAGTTCCACAGCAGTCCACCCAAAATCTATATTCCACGATACTCGGTCTGACCCGAGCATTATAGTTAAATAACACCCGAGTCAGTCTGGAATACCAACGTGAGAAAACACACTCAATTGGATTATTAAAGTTTTCAAAATCCTTTGAAAAATCAAAAGCATCTCGTAAGACCACGCCATAAATAAACATGTCGGGTTTTTACCTTACGATAGCCAAAACATTTCTTATCGAATTCCTCTGATATTATAATAGTGTCTATATACAAATACTTATTCAAATGGTCGAAATTGTTACATTTATTAAATTCCAGCTAATAGGTATACAAACAAAACCGTAAAGGCACGTAGGGAGTATCGATTTCCAACTAATGACTAGGCACTGGGGTACCACTTGTCATAGTGCTTGGTTTAGATCAGCGTACCGAGAATCCACCCCAAATCCCCTACAATACATGACTGGGACTGCCACTTACTGGATAATCCCGAGTAAGATCACTCCGCGGTTGTGATCAGCAACCGCCCACTAAGCCGAATAAAAAGGGATATCAAGATAGGGATGACCTTACCCTAATGAGCGCGACCCACTTAGCCTGGCTGCATAACCCCTGATTTTCAGTCATTCCTGGTTGATGAGGCTCGAGGTTAAGCATTACCTTTTTAGAACATTTCACTTAGAATGCTCATCGTCCTCCTGAGGATGTTTTGAAAGCATTCATCCATACAAGTCCGTCCCGGGTTCGAACGGACCCGAAGGCACTACTCCTACTACATCCATTTTGGAATCACCCTCAGGATTAGTAGCGATTAGCCCTTGCACTTCACTGCTCCATCTTCGACTCCAAGATCTTTTCATCCTCACGAAAACGTTCAGACCGGATCGAAGTGGTTTTCGGTAAATAAATCTCGATCCCGGTATCTTCGAAACGATCAGCGCATTGGCCAATATTGATAGTCGGTTATTTAACTATCAAATAACATTCACAAGAAATCATCAAGCCATAATAATTTCTCCCAAATTATTATAATCCTCAAAATATATTTGCAAGATATATTTCCAATATTCAATCCCTTGAAAACAGTTTCAAACCAACTTCCTTTCACGAAATAAATTTTCCATACATTTTCTATTTCCACTAAATCACCAAGTACAAATACTTTAGATTTAAAAATAATTTAAACACTTTTTTTTAAAATATACTTTAAAATATTTAAACTAAAAACTACTTACACACTTTATTCGAAAATATATACTTTAAAAATATTTAAAATAAAACTACTTTATAAAATATAAAGCTAATTTTTTTTTAAATAAAAATTAAGCCAAACTAAATTTAAAATAAGAGTTACAAAATTCTATACAAGTTTTCAAAAAAACTTTAACCAAACTATCATTTAAAATAAAACTATTTTATGAAATATAAATATTAATAATTATTATTTTTTAAAACCATAATACTAGTCAAACCTTTCAAATAATTACTATTATAATTAATTTAAATAAATGTTTACCTTTAAAAATTTAAACAACTTAAATAAATAAATAATTCTTAAAAACATTTCTTTAAACAACTTAAAAACTTTTAACTTATACTAAAATTTGCTTTGAAAAACGTACTTGGCTTCCAGGGAAATACACTTTTCTCCCAGTCCTTTAAAAAATAAACCACTATTTATTTTTAAAACAAATTCTCATTCCTTTATTAATTCCTACCGTTAATTTGTACTTCCAAAATATCCTCTGATATCCTATTTCACTTCATAAACTCATTTTATAAATTCCATAGTTTCAACTTCTTTTTAAAACAAAAATACCAAACACTAAATCAATTTCCAAATTGATTTTTCAGAATTTACTCCATTTAAAAAAAGTTCTTTTATTTACTCAATTTTTTTATTTTATAACCCATTAATTCCAGAATTTAACTTCTTATTAAGATTTAAAATCTTATTTTAACTGAAACTACCAACTCCACATTTATTTAAAATTCTTCTTTTATTTTTCCTAAACATTTAAATCCTGAATTGAATAAATCTTTTATTCTTTAAAATAATATCATTTAAGTTTAAAAATTCATTTATTCCCATTTATTTAAAAATCTCTTTCCATAATGAGGAATTCATTAAATTTAGAATTTAAAAACATCTTTTTTCATTTTCCAATTTAATTTATCCAAATTCTTTATAATTATTTTTCTTACAAATCCTCTTTTTATTTTCTTTTCGAAAATACAATCTATATATTTTTGGAACTCAATATACCCAAAAATATTTAATCAATCCATAACATCCATTATTTCCAAGTATCAATGTAATCTATCACATATTATTCAATAAGTCATAACGCAGAATATGTAAACAAATATAAATATTTTGTGATATCCATTTGGATCCCTCCAACCTGTTTCCCTGCATCCACAGATGTTGGCACAATATAAAATACCAATTCCACTTCGAGGTGAAATATCACGGTATATGGGTTTATATAATATCCTCCGCTATTATGTGGCGCATAGGGTCTCATCCGCTATATAATGCGGGAAATCAATCACTCCAATATATATACTACTATATATATACCATACCCAATCAATTCAATCATTCAACCAAATATTTAAATTTAACTACTTAAATTTAAATAAACCCAGATGAGTGAAATTAACACACCTTTGATTTTTGCAATCCACTTCAATCTTGACTCGGTCTCTTCACGATTCAAGACCTTGTATAACATTATATAGTTTATTGATATTTGAATTAATCAAACAATCGGTTACCATTAAATAAATTAAATTAATTAATGATTAAATTTTTAAACTAATAAATTTCTCTTTTTAAACTACATATATATAAATTTAAAAATAAATGATAGATTCCAGAAATCTATTTTACTTAAACTTTCAGATATTTTATATCCATAATTATTTCCAAAAGACTTATGTGTGTGTGTGTATGTCTTTGAACTAGAATAGGTATATGTACATACACATTTTTATTTTTGAAACTTCATAAACACTTATACAATATTCTATATAGTTCTAAAAATCTATTTTAAATAAATTCCTCAACATTTAAATTCCTATTTCCTTTTCCAAGTCTAATGCTAAATCAATAGAAGGGTTCTCAGTATATCTTTCTGTAAAATATATATATTTTCCTTTGCTTATTTACATATATATACACATTATCTAATTTAAGCTGAAAATGAAGAATAAGAATACTACAAATCTACTTTACTGCTAAATCAGGTACTGTTATATATATAAATATACATATATTTTGTTTAAACCATAAATATTTAAATTTAATTTAAAAACCAAAGCAGATGTACCTCACCATCGATCTGACCACGACCTCGCGATGCCTCCTCGGCGACTTTGACCACTGCACCGCTTTGAACGCCTCCACATCCTCATTGACTCGATCAATGACAAGGAGCACGACTCGAAACCCATCAATCGTCCCTTTCCCTCCTCCAGTTAACCATCTCTAATATGAGCCCAAACCCTTCTCTTTATCGCAACCCACGTTCTACGAAGCCGTCTCCACACGAGCCTCCAGAAGTGCACGTGAAGACTCTCAAAACCCCCAACTCAAACTACATCGACGAAGATGGGTCGTAACCCAAACAAGGAACAACTTCGATGTACGAATCTCGAGATTCAGATGTCGATCCAAAGTCATGCAAGAGAGGAACTCGATTGCATCGCTTCACACTTCCTTTGATTGCCGCCATGATTTAGTCCATTCGATATTTTTATGAAGATAACAGAAGCCTTCTGTTTCCTTTTTTATTACTGTTTTAAATTTTACGTTGAACGCGTGTTCAATTACCTCGCGTGTTTTTGCCAAATGTAGGAAATGTAAATTTGCTTAGACGGGTGTAGGAATGAGAATGTTATATATATATATATATATAAAACTAATGCGAATGAATTTTGACAAGTTAACTTATTTAAATCAAAATTTGAATTTGATTCCTCTCGAAATCACAACTAAAAATTTGATTTCCTATCGAGGTGTGATACCAGGCGTTTATAATGTTAAACCCCTATTTCGAACACAATGGAAAAAGTTTCGAGTCCTAATTCGACCGTATGGAGAAGATAGCTTTCGGAACTCAGTTATATATTGAATTTTCGATAAAGATTTCAGCGCGTTTATCTACCGTAAGACCACACGATCACTCCAAACACTATGAAAGTTGAAATCCGATAATAATACACTATTACGGATCTAATGGAACTGGTTTCGTCAAATTCCGAGGCTGTGCCTCGAAAGGCTATTTTTTAAATTCAATTTAAACTATATATATTTAAAACTGAACAAAACATTTCCAAATTCAAATTTAAAACTTCTATTGTCTCTAGTATTATAAATATAAAATTTTCAAATCATTGAAATATTTTTATCCAATTTAAAATCCAAGATTCGCTATTTAAACCAATTTCATATTATTAAATTCAATAATTTAATCGACAAATAAATAGTGATATTTGAAATTCAAGTTAAAGACTAACTTTAAATATTTAAAATCAATTAATATCCAATTTCAAATATCCAGAAATTTTGGGTCATCACACCCATTAGTAAGTTTGAAGACCTTCTTCAATTGGTCATTCAATCTCAATCTTTTGCTACCCTTAGCCACCACTGCCTTCCTCTTATACTCAAGATCATCGATTTGTCATTCTTAAACAATTTCTATCGATATGTACCTTTCCCGATTAACGTCTTAGATTATTTAACCTTTCGTGCATAACATCCTCATTCATGTTTGCTGCTCATTTCAGGCCGCTAAACACATGTTTATGCTTCGAGAGGATGCTTCAGGATCTTCTAATGATTTGTCAAAGCTTAAAGAGTAGTTTCTTCTCTTAACGATCACATAATTGACATCTTAACGATGATGGATGAGGCTATTAAATAAAAGGAAAAGCTTGTGTAACTTCCCCCATTTTGAGGTCCGAAACTAACCGTGACAAATGCTGTAGTCGCATATAGTATTGATTTCGGTGACAAAATACAGTAATGTTCATGGTATCCATAATACTAGAAGCATAAGAATATGAAATATTTCAAATACAATTTCAAGACAACTTTTCTCACTACATTTCAATCAGCATTTCATACTCAGCACATAATCCCATAACATTACCATGTTTAGATGAATATAATTATTATAAAATACGCCAAGAGCAACATATGAAGATCCCCTCTCAGATGGTCATAGTTACTTAATAGACATCGTCCATTGCATACAATATTCAATCATAGTGGAATAGATAAATAGATAATCTGCTATATAGCTAATCTTTGCCTCATGCACTTCTTTGAAAGCTTTATTCTCCAAAACCTACTAAGCCTAAAAACCTTAAATTTCAACCTAATCAAATTAATTTTTGAACATCCGAGAGTTTAAGGGGAAAACATAAACTTCAAGTCAGACATAAAGCCTAGTGGGAAGAATAATATAAAACCTCGATTTATCGATATTAAGTGAGACCACGCCACCTAATGGAATGGGTTTCCCCTCAATAATATCCTTTAAAAGCATATGTTTTGCAATCAAAATCCTACCACCAAACTGGTTATACAAAATAATATACAATAACATGTATGCATGCAAAATAGGTTATCAGTGGGCTATCTGTCCCAACATCATAGTTTTATCAGGCTGATAATAAATCTATGCTGACTCGAGCCTACTAGACATAATAAATGTTCTAACTTATGTTAGAGAAAAACTAAATGGTCTGTCCGTAATTTACTACTTCTAGGGTCAACTGATCTCTATAGTTTTTGTAGGTTCAGCAATAACGTAAATCTAGTTTACGTATTCCTTTATCTACATAACCTTCTTTTAATCTTACACATGACACTGCCCTACAGATTGGAATTTTGGACTTATATTAGATAGGGGCTACTTGCTAAAGTGTAGGGCTCGACCTTACACCAGTCCCATCTGGTTTTCCAACCTCCGAGTCATTCTTTTAGTAAAATTCTAGATTGCCTACTCTATCCATATTTCCTTGAAAACAACATCTTCGTAAATGATTTAACCTTTGAAATCATATTTAAAATAAGAAAAACGTTGGTCCTTTACTTTATTCAAAATACTTATGCCATGATATATGCTTTAAAAGCATTGTTGATGAAAACTCGAAATCATTGGGGTCTTCAACCCTCTCAAAACTTAGGCTATAAGGGCAAACTATGTAATACCTTTACAATATAAAAATCAGTGACGTCATCGCCATAAAAATCTTTGCCCACTCAAAATCATGTCGAGGTCTTTTATTTGAAAATATATGGGGATGATGTCGGAATTATTACTTCATAAATCACAGTGATAAACTATGAAAATTGAACTTCGATGACTCTCAAAGCATTGGAATCAATGCCTTATCGAGGGTATAAAATATAGATCATTAGTTAAGCTCGATGACTATAAAAACATGGGTTAGGCCCGAAGACTGTTAAAGGCTTTACTAAGCTCGATAACAATATTAAAAGCGGCATAGTACTAACTCGATGATAAGATAAAAAGTGGCAAGAGTTAGGCTCAATGATAGGTTAAATGCAGCATAGATTAGGCACTGAAAGCAGCATGGTGTAGGCTTGATGACCATCTGGGTCAACGAGGCAAAAACATTAATTGTATGCAACATTATGCTTCTTAGTAAAAATGTGGCATGCATGCACCTCGACATCCCGATATCGAAGGCCATCTCTCTATCTTTGTTAGTATAACCTAAACGAGGTTCAAAACTAATCCATTTCATGCCAAACTCGTTGACATCGTATGCATTGCTTTGTTCCGCGTAAATGAAATTGGAATGCAATGAGGTGGGCTCGACATAGCCAATATCGACATGGCTGGATGATAATTAACTTGAAAACTGTGATTTTACTGTAAAAAATGTTTCCTTTCAACATAACCTCTATAATTTGTCGTATCCTTATTGGTTATCAAAACTTTATCAAATTCTTTATTGAAAAAGTGTCGCATGCCATAATTACCGATAATAAACATTTTCATAATTTAATCCATTTTATAAATCTTTTAATTAAATAATTACACCCATTAGACTTAAGCAATTTATTTACCATTCCTGACCTCTAACAAAAAATCCCCAAAAATCATAGTAAATTTATTTAATCATACTCTTCAACATATAAAAATTTTAGGGAAAAAACTTATTTTAATTATTTTTAATAATTAAAAACTGAAATTGATCAATTTCTCCACTTAGAAAAATCATATAAAATCCACACTTGCTTGGATAATTTTGAAATTAAAAAACCACTTCTAAAATGATATTTCTAACATCATATCAAAATCTCAAGTTATTTGGATATCACATGATAGGTTTTCTAACTCAAACATACTAAATTTCATATTTAAATTGTAGAAAATCACCAAGAAGCATATAACCATTCAAACTTCTAAAACATGGTATAATAGCAATATTAAATTTGGATTTCCCATTAAAACCAAAACACAATTCAAAGTGTGAGATGCACATGTATTATTCATCTTGTATTGATTAAGAAGTTTGAGATTTGAACTTGATTTAATTTCTTTTGAGCTTTTCCTTGCTTCTCTAGATTTTTCTCCCTTGAATTTTTATTAATGGATAACCCTTAGTTCTTATTTTTGTTTTCTATAAATAAATTATGGGAGGAAATGAGAGAATGAGGGTTTATGTTAAGCGAATGTGTTCTCTTCCTCTTTTTCCCTTGTCATAATTTCCTCCTTCCTATTATACTATAATTACTCTTTATAATTCATTAATTATGGTTTATCTATTAGTTACTCAATCCTCTTAACCATTTGCATTATTTTGTTTAATTTGTTTAAATAAATGTTCTAAATAATGTTAGTCAAAATTAGGGTCATTACAGCTCGCCATGTCACGTAAGGAAATAGAAACTATACTTTATAAAGAAAGAGATGCCAAATAGATTTCAAATAATAAGGAAAAAGCTTTGGAAATAAACTTAAGGAAGCTGGCATGAGGGAGGCCAAGCTTATGGAGGAGAATGCTTCTCTTATGAGAAAGTTGCAAAAGAAAAGAATCCTCCTAAGAAATCAATCGGCGAGATTATTGACGCAAAGCGAAAGGTATCCCATTTCCTTGACTAGGCTCTTAATACCATCATTAAGAGATCCTATGAAAAGGCTCTTTTTATGGCATATGTTGATAACACCAACAAATGTCCAAATTTTGATTTTTCCTTCTGTTCCTCCAGTTTGGAATAAGAAGTTTAGGTAGAAATTCGAAGCAATGCTAAATAAAGCTCAAGCATCTAGAAAGGGACTCCCCTAAGGAAGAGGAAGTAATTGATGCTAAGAAGCTATTGGCTTTCGATGATCCTCCAATTGACAAGGAGATGAAGTTGGACAAGAAAGAGAAAGATATCAATAAGAACAAAGGCGATATTAGCCATGATGACGATGACGATGATAACATTGATATTGATGATGGTAAAGGTTGAGGCGATGGAAAGGGTCTCTTTGGACCACCAGATGATATGGATGGATCGAGAGATGCTAACTCGGACTTGGCGTCCCAGGTTAGAGAAGCTACTAGTATTCCTGATCCCATAACTGGAGATTCTTCCTGGAAAGAGGGTGCTTCTCAAAGCTACAAGTCTAAAGGGAATGGGAAAATTTCTTCCTCTCCAATCCCACTCTCTTAGGTATGGTTTTCCCTACTTAAATATCTTAAATTACTAAACTATTCTTAGTTAATACATTGGTTATTTTAGTTAAGGAGAAAAAAATATCATTATGACATTATGCTTGAAAAGAAGCAAATGGAAGTAGATCAATTGAACAGATAGTTCGATAAGAAACTCAAAGAGTATAATGAGTTATTTGAGAAATACAAGAACTTTACTGCAAATGCGTCAAAATTAAGATTTTTGAAGAAAGGGAAGTTGCTCCACGATTGAAGAGAGCATGCCTCTATCAGGATGAACTCTTAATGGAGATCACAGAGCTAATGACCCTTTTTGGGACGTTGACTGATGATAGGAATGCCTCGGAGGAGTCTCTATATAGAGCATACTCTAGGGGTAAGTTCATTGACTTCTTTTATTTAGGTGACAACTGCCGAGGTTATCTCAAGTGCTTTCACAGTAGATACTTGGATGAGCATGGGTCTGATCCTCATCCTAGGGTCTGTTGGAATCTACCAAGAGTTGCTATTATTCCTTTTTCTTCTCGTTCTCTTCCCCTCGAAAAAATCAATTACAATAAGAAAAGATTTATTTCGAAATTTTATAAGTAATCAATTTTGTATGAACCAGAGTGACTGTATAATTATATTCTAGTAGCTTATGAACTTTGTCACTTTTTTTTCATTTTCTATTAGTCCAATCTTATCATATTGTATAGACCAATGACATCTCAAGCAGCTGGTTCCAATAGAACTCTTGAGTAAATTTACCAAATTAAAGAAATATTTTTAGAAGGATCTTTAATTCTCAAGACATTACAGTTAGCGAGATACTGGTTTCTTAGAAATCTACAAGAAGTTTACATTTTCCTCATTTCCGTTTTGACTTCTTAGGTGATGAAATAGATAAGTTAATTATTGAAATTCGAAATTATCACGTCAAATTAATATACAATCAATCTAGTCCTTCGGTCGAAGAATGGGATTACCATCGATTTCCTCTGTCTAACATCCATAAATGAGTAAAACTTATTTTGAACCATCCTCGCCCCATCTACTAGGTCATTTGAAAAGGCTAAAATTGCAGTTTTGAAAGTTTAAAAGTTAGCTGAATGTTTAGGAAATGGAATTGTAACATAATTTGATTTTCTTTATTATATGTAAAGTTTACTATTATTAAAGAATTTTTTTCATGTATTAATCCCTATTTTACCCATTATGAATAGGAAACCGCATTAATGCATGCATCTAATCTACTAATGTTTTCTCACGAGTGATTGAGATTAAAGATAGATCAGTAGTAGACATTGAGGAATTCATGTTTGAGCTTTATAATTTCCAAATAATATGGAGATGCAAGAGTGGCATAAGAGATTCTTTCAATAGACATTATCCTTTAAAAGTTTGAAGGAACGAATTTCCAGCTTAAGAGAAGAGATTAAGGAGATGGATAAAGGAATTCTAGAATTGAAAGAACGTATAAACTCAGCCCTTGAATCGAGGCCCTCAATTGAGTTCGATGCCGAAATAGCTAAGTTACATCAATGAGTAAACGATCTCGAAGTAGGGCTAATGCAAAGTCAATTCTACTGTTAATCGTTAGAGCTTATTGTGAATGAAGGCAAATTTTGCCTTCCTACACCTACTCCGATAGGATGACTAGATTTTGATCTTTGGCTAGTCAAGTATTTCCTGCCTTATTAAATCCATCTTCGGGCTTAAGCGATGAGACAATCTCTAAATGGAGTAGACAAGTTAAACTTGAATGCATGAAACATTTCAACAAGAATTGAAAGTATCCCAGCGCCTTAAAGACTATGGAAGCAAAGTAGGAAACCTCAAATGTGAGAAGTTTATTCTTAACCAAGAAACTAAAGATCAAAATGCATGGCTAGAGGATCCAACAAGACACTCTGGAATTCTTTGAAAACTCAAACTAATTCAGTTGATGATGCAGATACCATTTGAAAGAAGGAAAAGAAATTCAAAGAGCTTTTAGATGTGGCCCTTCGCCAAATTACTGACCGTTTATTTGCCAAAGATTTGGACAAGCAAGCTTGGGGCCTTAAGCTTTAGCAAAAAATTTCTTTAAATAGAATCTTTTTTATCTAATTTTTGTACCTGGAACTTTGCATATTATACCATAAATGAATTTGTATTTGAATGAATGTTACCTCAAATGTGTGGTATGTAGCTTTAAATTAAATACTAGCTCTGATTTGAAATTCCTTGGTAACTAGCATCCTACTTTTTTGCATTTTGATCTTCTGATGTATAGGTCAATATTCTACCTTTTTGAGGGAAGTAAGAAACTTGCTTATTGAGCTCTATAGAACTTAACACAAGTAGTTTCTTTACCACAATATTCAGTAGCTTGTTTGTCTGGCAATGGTAATGGGGGAGAAGAACACCAATCTGGTAATAGACAGAAGAGTGAAAAACCCAATTTGATAATAATAGTAGAAGACTAGAAATCCTCATCTAGCAATAATATGAGAAGACCAAAAATCCTTATCTGCTAATAATAGAAGAACACCAGAAATCCTTATCTAGTGAAAATAATATAAAAAGACTAGAAATCATTACAGAAATCCTTATTTGGAAATAATAATAGAATAAGACTAGAAACCATTATCTAATAATTAAAGATTATGTTTGTTGAGAGCACAAATGGCTAATATTCGATGGATATTTCTCTAAAAGATTGTTTGACTTGGAGCGCTAACTGGCTCTGATTTTTGATAAATCATCCTCTAGAAGATTGATTTGGAATGCTACTTGACTTTGATTTTGATTTATTTTTTGGCACCATCTTTGGTGATCTGTACTTAGATCGAATTGCTTACCACCATCTTAGCTGATGGTTTAGGTTTTGTTGTCCGGATCATTTGGTCAACTTCATCAAGCAGGACTATAGACTTAGCTGACCTCCCTCAAAGAGGTGCTTTAGTGAGGCCTTTGATGATGGCACTAATGGCTTTGTTCGGTGCATTTGGCTTGCTATCTTCAAGCTGAACCAAAGACTTACCCAACCTCCCTTTAGGAGGTGCTTTAGTGAAGGCTTTGATAATAACACTGAAGGCTGGTTTGGTCCTTTGAATAGGTCAAAGGATTACCCATCCTCCCTCTAGTAGGCGCCCCAACCAAGATGTGTAGGTAAGGGTTGAAGGCTTGTAGATTATAACGACCCACAAATTCATCACTTTAGAAAAAAATTAAAGCATTCAAAATAAGATTTTTTTTTGATGTAAATAATAATGTTTTAAATAATAAATAATATTAGTAATCTTATTATGAATAAATATTTACAAAAATATAAACTTCAGAAGGTATATTGATAAAATGACCGAAAACCGTTTTATCAATAATTATCTCTTAGACCGTTGGACATCATACATGGAGCAGATACATAACTTATTCATATATATGAGTGAGAATATGTAATAAAATTATTTATTTTATTTATAAAAATAAAACCTCTTTATGACATTATCAGTAATATCACTATCTTTGAATATGTGATTTTTGAATTTATATTTAGATTGAATAATTTAATAATTGTTTTTAAATCAGATGAAGATTTTTTTATTAATAAATAATAATAGAAATGTTATTTTCAAACTTTGTTTACAAATATATGTATATAAACCAAGAAGTGAAAATGTGACCTGGAATCGAAATCAGAAAGCGTAATGGTTTAGCGTAGATAAGTTATACGACTTTCAAGGCTATAAGTGACATATACATGTACACTTATACACACCTACATATCTACTCCATGCACATTCAAATTCCTATATGAATCACCATATATATATATATATATATATATTTAAAATTCACTTATGGTAAAAATAAATAAATATCAAGATATTTCTCACCAAAAAATCAAATCAACTTACCATCCAAAGGAGCACATGGCCATGCACTTTGAGGAGGACATTTTGACCAAAATATGATGTAGGGGGTGAGGTATGGTGGTGATGAAAGGGTGATGTTTTTGTATGGAAATATCATGACATTTGCATCCATACATTTGTTTATAAATAACACCCATCTCTCTTCACTTCCTTCATACTTCTTCTTCATAAAATTCCTAAGCTCTTCATCCCCTTTGTCTTTACATTAATGGCTTTTATATCCTAAGAAAGAAACTATTACAAAATCAAAAATATGTTATACCAAAATCAATCAAAATCTATACCACTTCCAACCAAAGTTCAAGATTGTGATTTCTTCCTTCTCCTCCACCAAGGCCGTGTGAAACAATTCCTACACCACCACTTTACAAGCAAGGCCAAGCCCTTCCAAGCCTCTAAGACCAAGGCCGACTCCCTAGAAGCATTTGTGCCAGTGGTCGAGAGCTCCAATTTCGAGCTAGTGGAGCTATAGTCATTTTAAAGTTAGTCGGATCGAAAATCAAGTGAGATTATATATATATATAATGATGATGTGATATTATTGCTATGGATATTTACTATGTTTTAATCATTAAGTACTATTTGTTTCAATATAGTGTTCAATTGTGTAAACAAGTCACGTTGAATACACATTAATATTACACAAGGAAATCAATTTCCGAATCAAGTTTTAAAAGTGATATGAAATGATAAACCACTATGATAAAATGGTTTATAAATTAATTATAAACACTAAAACCCAATTTGGTGAAGTTTGGACAAGTTATGAAAGTTGGGTCAACAATAAGCAAGTTATGAAACGGTAGTTTGCGATTTCGCGCCGTAAAAGTTTAATTACATTTATACGATGGAATCAGAGCTGGAAGTCTTTGTAATCAGAATTTTCCAAACTCATACAATAATATTTTTCAAACAAAAGAAAAGGATCAAGATTTCGTTGAGTAGATTTTGAAATATGAGCAAATAAGTTTTCAAAATAGTCGCGATTTGGTAGTTCAGACAATAAAGCAACAAATTTTTGAAAATTGATATTTATATTTAAAAAAAATATGAAATAAAGTCTATAAATATTTTAGAATGTTCTGAAAGAGATTTGAGTTATAAAAATGGATTTCTAAATGATCAAAAAGTTGTTTTGATCAAATAAGCATTAAAGCACTATTCGCATCACTATTTGCAGTACTTTTTGCAGCATTTTAATAAATTCTGAAATATGGTTTTAAACTTAAGTATTATTTCTCAAATCTTTTATAAATATTTTTAAATAAATAATTAAGTATTTTTAGGATAATTTGTAGATTTCATAAATTATTTTAAAGGGTTTAAATAAATGATTTAAAGAAAAACTATAATAATTAAGTGACTTAATCTTGGCTATAAAAGTCGTTGAGTAGACTGTATTTTTCTATTATTGAAATCTAAATGGGCGATGTTTAAAGGAGATGTTTAGGAGCAACTAGTGTCCTGGCTCACCTAGCCTCTTTCCTAGGCGAGGAATAGATAAGGTCGAAATGTCCGAAATGAGGCGTGTACAGAATATTTATTTTTTCCAAGTTTAATACAACTTGGATTATATAAAACAAATCTTCTTATACTTGGTAACAAATTTCAAGGAGGGAACCCATACTATCTATGTGAATTTAAAAGGTGATTTCTTGGTTATTTGATAGATAGTAGAGGTTGAATACGGAAATTTATGTCGAGTAGAATTGATATAATTTCTATCGACCCTTTTTACTCAATAAGGTTTTGCAATATGATTTATGAGAAATGATTTTGGTTTGGTATTTCTAAAGGTAAAGGGAAGTTTAATGATTCCGTATATATTGGAAAAGAATATGATTTAAAGATTTATCTCTAAAAGAGATATTTTATTTAATAAAAGATATTAATAAATTAAATGATTATCACCCTCAAACTTAACATCTTTGTATCAATGATCGGTTTGAAGGAACCGAGATCGGATTTGGGTGATTCCTATCTGAATACCACTTTAAACTAATTTATGTGTTCGAAGGTGAAGACCTGGAATGATAAGATAGAATGTACGGTTGCTTGTCACTGACCCTCAGGGGAAATTTCACATACCATATATAAGTGGCAGTAGCACCTTCATTTATTATTTGATGTAAGGGCTTCTTGCTACTAATCAGAGAGATGATTCCCGATAGGATGTGCTAGAAGTGTTCCATCGATTGGTTCTATTCCTGAAAAACTTGTGTAGATGAATGTCTGACATTACATTTCTAAAACACATATACATTGATTTTTACAAATGTATATCATTTTGGTGGTGTAGGAAGTAACCCTCCTATACTTAACAGCCTTCTTTGAGATGTACAAGCTTAGAGGTTGTACATTTGCAGAAATCAATAGTGTGTGATAGAATTAGCAATTTGGCATTCAAAGTGGAATGTGCTATGTGAAAGGTAATTATTACCTCGAGCCTCATCGCTCTAAAATGGATCAAACAGGGCATGTGGTAAGGCTATATGGTTCGCAACTATCAGGGTATGTTCTTTACCTTTCTAGATTACTCTATATATGTTGAATATATTATGTATGCTATGGGATCCCAAATAGGTCGGTTACGACCTGGGTGATATCATATTCGGTTCTATCCCCCACCAAAGGGGTCTGCGGGTACGCCAATCTTGCCTGGTGCTGAAATTTCAAAGGTGTTGATCCTCGGTACATCCCACTAGAGATGTGCTATACAGAAGGTAGTTCCTTACCTACCATTGTACGGAAATCCATTTTCCAATAAGTGCCTTCAGACTTGATTGTGGAGCTTAATATGCTAGAATTTAATAGTTTAACAATTTCGACTAAGATTATGTATATGTACCTAAAAGCTATTTTCAAAAGAATGTCATTAAAAATAATAGTCCTAGATTTTGAGTAGAAAATGTTTTGGTTATCATAAGATAAAAACTCTTTCCATATTTATGTGTGGCGTAATCTTGTGAGATACCCTTTGGTTTCAAATATCTGTATTTTATATTTCTCATACCAATCTCATGACCGTCCTAGAGTTATTTTCCTTTATCCTTAAACTCTAGATGCCATATTTTCTGGCCAGCCAAGTAGTTAGGTAGTATGGAGCATTAATGTGAGGAACCGGTTCTTCGACTTACGAAAATCGACATCAATACGTCCACTGTATCAACTGTCGAGCAATCGAATGCTGGAAAACCATACCGTTATGGTTAAAGAAGAAGAAAAGGTAGAAGAAGAGAGAAAGAAAAGAAAACAACAGAACAATATCGAAATCTCACAATCACAGCGGAACAACATATAATAGATAAATGAATAATCTTTAAACAAAGAACTATATCAGTTACATTACATCACATTACATTCCATTACATTATCAGAGTGTACACAATAACAACAAACAACGGAAAAGAAATACTATATACTAGTGAATACGCCATGCCATCCATCTTGCCTCCAGCAACTCCTGAATTCCAGAATATCCTGATAACCTGACTCTAGACTGTCCGTGTGGAAATTGGTGGGCACCCAGGGTTTAGGAAGGAAAACAATAAACTCCGAGTCAGTCATGTGACTGGTATGAGAACTAAAACAGTTTATTTTTAAAACAAAGTACATGATAATTTTAAAATAGATTCGCAATACTTTTTAAAAAATGTAACTACCATAAGGCCTCCCGGCACACACACAATGCAAACGCAGACTTGGGGGAGATTTCTCCTTATGATAGTCAAAGATGCTTACTACGTAAAATCAAATCATTTTTGATATTATTATTAGTGCATAGTGTAGGGAAAATCATTTCGAAAGTAAAGATATAAATCTTAGCCAGCATAGGTACTATTATATTATGCCTACTATAGCTACCATATTAAATGGCAGGTTCAACAACTAAAACCGTAAAAGGTTCGTATTGTTTCTTTGGATTTCCAACAAATGGTCAGGCCAAGGAACTTCCCATTGCCACATGGGTACGCCTCTGGAAAGACGACCCGAGAACCTAACCGAATCTCTGCCAACACAAGGCCGGCTTACCCCTAACTGGGTAACTACTGACACCAATATGTCATTCCCCGATCGTAACCGATCTATATCCGAGGATCCTCGATTTCCAACAACCACAAAGCAATAAATTTGCAGCAACAACATAAGTTAAGTATCTGGGCTCCATACCATGATACCACCTCTATCCAGAAGGAATGACATACACTAAAGGGGTGCTACCCCCTAATAACCTTGCCGCATCCTTTCTATTTTGAACATTTCCGGGGTGTGAGGTCCGACAAAGTCTCCTCCACAAAGCCACGCTTTATATGAAAGCTGTGCTTTGATAATCAAATGCTCAACAGCACTTCGTATGCCACATTACCAATTTGGGAATGTATCACTCGTAACCATCAAATACATAACCTCTAAGGGTGTTAAGCTAAGAGAATAAATTCTTCGCCACCAACGGAAATATATTTGATAGAAACCAGCTTTACATCTCAAATTGTAACGTCAGACATACATCCATACATGTATGTTCCGAGATCAAACGGAACCGAAGGCACTTACAAAGAAGTCCTTGCAATTCGGATATTCACTAATCACGACCGGACTTCCCATCACAAAGGGTAATAAATTTCTATATCGGAGATCAGACGATGCAAAAATATTCGACGGTAATCCTTCCGTTTTCACAAATATCCGGTCTTCAACACCGGTCATCAAATGCAATTCATAATGACGTATCACATATTCGAAATGGGTTATACGACCCCAAGGTCCTTTCCCAGCTAACCCGAATAGTGAGCGCTTATTCAAAAAATAGGTGTGGCATTCAAATTCAAGCAAATCACAACAAAACCTATTTAAAGGTAAATACTAATAGTCGGATTATTTAACTACCAATAGGTATGCTCAACATCACCAGATTCCAAATGATTTCCCAAATTATTTACTTTCCAAAATATCTTTACTAGATATGTAATTTCCAAACTTCAACCATTTGAAAACAAATTTTCAAATAACTTTTCACCCTTACAACTTTTGAAAACAAATTTCAATCATTTTCCTTACGCGGAAATACTTTCATTTCAAAATGGTTCATTTAAACCAATTAAATAAATCCTTACCGATTTACTTTATATTTACGTTCCAAACCCGTAATTTTATTCCCACACTTCAAAATTAAACCAACGTTTATTTTTAAATGAATTCCCTTTCTTTAATAAATTCCATAGCGAATTTACAATTCCAAAATATCTATGAATATACGATTTCCAAATCGATTTCTAATATTCATTTTCAATTTATCTTTAAAAGATAAAATCTCAAAATATTCACTTCATATTGGAAAACATTTCCATACTTATTTAATAATAAGTAATTTACAAATCCATTTATTTTCAACACTTGGAAAATATTCAATATACTTAAATCGAAATTAAGTATATATTTCATTCTTTAAAGAAAACGTTCTCTTAACACATTTATTTGAGTCAAAACGAATGTTGCGTAAAACATTGTTACGACAATCCAAAATCACTAGTATAGGGATTCGAAATTTTAGATAGATATATAAATCCCAATACTATATAAAACATTTCCTTTCGGAAATCATTTACTATAACAATAGTGTTATAGTCCACCATTTCCTTCTATTTCTCGAAAACGTCTATTTCAACAATAAATGTTGAAATCTATGGTTTCGATAGTTAATGCATTTTAAAACATCTTTAAATCGTTTTAATTCTATTTAAAACATCACTTCCCCAAAACATATTCGTTTTGTCTAATAATATACTCACTGTCCAAAATCACGAATATATCTCCTTTAATAACTTCTACGTTTAATTTTGCAAATTCAAGTGATTTCGAATTTATAAACAATGCTTATAAATTCCATTCCTGTTTATAAACTTCGATTTATAAATCTCCTTTATTAATCCAATTCAATTTATATAACTCAATTATATACCAAAAGTCCAAATTATAAGTTAAATACTTATAATTCATTTATTTACAAAATCTTTTTTTTTCAATTCTATTACTTATAAGATTCATTTATATTTTATAACAACTTCAACTTATAAAATCTCCTTTATTAACAATTTCTATTAATATCTCATTTAAACGCCAAAATCCAGTTTATAAGTTAATTACTTATAAATCTTTTATTTTACAACATCTATACATTTTATAATACTTATAACACTTGTTTTATAATTCCAACATTTTAAATTCATAAATATCAATTTTATAAATCTTTTATATAAACCGTTTATGATAATTCAAAAATCCAAATTTAAACTGTTTTATAAATCTATTTATTTTAAAAATCACCTTTTGGTTATATTTCACAAAAATCTTAATTTTTATAACATAAAAATTTATAACGTTTTAATTATTTAAAATGAATCAATTCAAAAATTTAATAAAATGCCTATTTTCAAAAATCACTTTAAAAATCCTTTTAAAATCAAAATCGTTACTTTAAACTTCAAAAATGTATCCGATGATGCAACAACACCAAATAATCAAACACGACATCCAAATATCATATATCGATATGATAATCAACAAACATCACAATATCTGTAATTAAATAAATACTGGTGAGGAATCCAGTTGCATCCCTCCAACCTGTTTCCCTACATCCACAAACATTAGCACAATACCAATTCCGTTCCAATACGGAATATCGCGGTATATGGGATTTATAAATATTATCCGCTATTATGCGGCGCAATAGGGTCTCATCCGCTATATAATGCGGGAAAATCAATTCCAAGTACATATATAATACCAATTCCAATCAAGATGGAATTATCGCGGTATATGTTTTTAATAAATAACCTCCGCTTAATAACGGCGCATAATGTCTATTTTAACAATCAATAGATAACAATCAACATTCAACCATACAATTAATAAATTTTAAATATAACTATTTAAAATTTAAATCGAAACAATTCGATTGAGTGAGAAGTTCTCACCTTGCTTTCAATTCAGTTTCCGCGTTTATTTCGAATAAAATTAAACGTGCGTTTAAATTTACCCGAAATTCTCACTAACTCCAAATGACTCCAAACTAGCTCCATTGTGTAGTGCTAGACAAAACGAAGCCAATGCAATTCGTTTCGCCCAAATCGAACCTCGTATCAAAAAGTTATACATTTTTAAAGTTAACACAATTTTTAATATACATACATTTCAATTTTTATATTTCAAATTGCAAACCCTACATCTGGACCGTCAATTTCTTTCAACAGATCATGGCCACGCATTGCTTCTCCCTCTCCCATTCGAAACCCAGCACAAAATCGCGAAACAAAACCCATCGCCGCCTATACAACATGAATTTTCGCACCCACCACAACGCGCTGGAGCTCGATCAACGACCACTACGAGATGCGCCTTGCTCCCCTACGCCAACGCACCAGATCCGGCCCCACTCGATTGCGCAAGAATCGAGATAACCGCGTTCGAACATCAGACGTTCGAACGAGAATTGCCACCACACCGAGCCTCCATTCCATATCCCCACCATTGGATCGCAAGATCACGATGTGCTCTACGATTTTCTAGTTAGGAGTTTCTGGTGAAAGTTGATGGATGGGAAGACAATGAAGGAGGAAGCTCGTGCGTTTCTGGCCTTCGAAACGAAAATGGCGCTCGACTATTAGCTAGGGTTTGTTGTTGAAATTTGTGAAGAACATGGTGCTTTTATAGAAAATTTCTCGAATTACTATTCATCCGGAATTTCCGAACTCCAATTCTCGCGCGGTGACCGACGTTTCTAGGGTTTATCCCGCGTTTCGGACACAATGGAATAGGTTTCGGAAGCTAATTCGATCATCTGTGCGAGTTATGGCAATAAACGATCAAATTTAAATTAAATCGATTTAAACTAATTTCTATGTGTTTTGGCTTGCCTCCGATAAACGATAAATCCGATCGACTTGAAATTTGAAACCTTATAATAATATAACATTACGGATCTGATGAAACTGATTTCGTCAAAATCCGAGACTGTTCGAAAAATGACTATTTTCCAGTCGATAATTAAATATTAAAATATTCAATTTTCACAAATTAACTTTAAATTCAATTTTAAAAGTTCTATAACATCATTCTAACTCCAATATGATTAAATAAAATTTTACAAATCATTTTCAATCATATTTAACCCAATTTTCAATTATTTCTGTATTTTCACATATTAAATTATCGATTTAATTATCTAATTAAATCCAATTATTCGAAATAAAATTTGTTCGACTTACAAATCTCACTTGTTAATATTTAAATTAAATTAAATATACAAATTTTAATTAATAGAAATTCTGGGTCGTTACATACTTCCCCCCTTAAAAGAATTTCGTACTCGAAATTACCAAGTAAGAAAAAGTTATAGAATCCATTAACTTTCCAAAACAAATCATTCAAATTGGATTTTCAAACCTCTTAAGTGTTTAACTTTCCCAAAATTCATAGTTAAACTTCTTACAAAATCTCTACTAAGTTTCCAAATCCAAACCCAGTTTTCAAAAATTTCCCAATTTTTCTCAAAAATATTCTAACGCCTTAAATTTTCGAAAAATTTCGCCAGAGTCTCCTTTGCGCGGCTCGATCCGAAAAAAATGACAGTATATATATCACAGATATACATCTCATCAAGTGATGAGGCATCCCGTAGGGAAAAAAGTGTAAAAGTACGATATTTAATCCGAGATATGTACCTTATATTTTTATTAGCGAGCGTATACGGCTAATATTGCACGAAAGTGAGCTCCAAATGTGAAGCAAGCGCAATCCGCACGTACTAAACACTCAACAAACCATGAGAACATGCATATATGAAAATAATATCAATATAAAACATATATCAACAACTATATATGCCAATATAGCAAATGCAATAAAAGCAACAAATGCAACCATCAAACAACTATCATCCAACTAATAAACATCCAACAATCAATGTCTATCTAAATCAATTCATAACCAAATCAATATTCTTTCATTGCTCATTAATATTCAATGAATTGGTTTTCCAATTTAAATCACATTGATTCATTTACATTGGATTTAATTAACATTCACTCATTCGTTTCCAATTAGTTTACATTCACTAATTTACATTCAATTTAGTTCACTTCCACATTCAAATAAAATTCACTTAACTTCCAATTTGATTTATAGCTTTCAGTTTTCCTTAATTCAATTTCATTAACACTTAACGAATTATATAAAATCAACTACCAATCATATAACAACAATGTACATCCATTACACCCAAATTTATTCAATTTACATTTCTTTACATTCAATTTGGTTCAACACTTTTAATTCCAATTGGTTTATATTAAGTTGATTTTCATTCAATTATTCAACTTCCTATAACATTAGCTTTTAATGAATTAACACTTACATTCATTATTCCATATCAATTTATTTTACATTCAATTGATTAACATTCAATCCATTAATCCATTCAATTGCTAATTCCTTTAGTTTCATTTATACAACTCAACTTCATATTCATCACTTCTCTTGATTAATTTACTTCGATACCAAAATCAACTTTATTCAACATTGTTTAAGTTATATTCCATTTCAAACACCATTTGTTTAATTTAACTTAAGTTTCTACTTATAAATCCAATTCAGATTTCATTCCTATTTAACTTTTACCAAAGTTAAATTTTCATCACTTATTCAAATTCAGATTTATTTTGCTTAACAATTTGTTTAACCATTTTAATAATTGGTTTCACTTACATTTTCTCATTTTATAAGTTATAATACTTATATTCAACAATTACCACTTTGATTTTTTTATTGATTCACTTATACTTCCTTTAATTTAACTCCATCCTTTAAGTTAAATTTATTCTATCAAAATTCAAATTGTATAACTTATCAACTCATTTATCATTCCCATAAATATTTTAAATAGGATTCCATAGTCTTTTCAATCTTTCAAAACCACTTTTGAAACCAATTCAATTATCCTTTGAATTTTAAAACCCAAACCCAAATTTTCCAAACAACTTTCATTTAAAATAATCTGGCAGCAATTCTCTTTTGGAAACCCGAAAATGAACACCGATGATGTCATGATCATCATCGGAATTATTTTCCAGCGACCGAAAAGAGTTTAGAGCTTTAATTTCTCTAAAACAATTTTCCAAAATATTAATCCTTTCAAAACACTTCTCTGGAATTTTGTTTTTAGATCATAAATCACATTTATAAATCTTTTACTTATATAATTTCACTTCTTATATATAAGATTATTTCACAAGTGTAAATCATTTTAACTATAATTCGATACTTATAATTCATTCGCTTATAAAATTTATTCTTTTACAATATGTTTCATTCAACTTATTCAAACAACTTTTATTAACTTGCATATATCTTATATTTTCAACAACCAAACAATCAATTCATACACACTTTAATAATTCTGAAAAATTATTCCTTTATATATAAAACATAATCAAGGTAAAATTATTTCATTTACCCTATTTTAAATAATATCGTGTCAAATTGTTCTGTACAAGTGTTTAGAGATCCATATCAACAACGTTAATTACTCGTGTTGACCAAAATCCATATACCACTCAACAAACCAATCATCACAATATCAAACAATTTATATTCACTAACAAATACGCACTCATATCTATTATTACACTCACACTCATTCTAGGGTACTGCTGACTCTATCTCTAATGAGTAATTCCCAACAGAGCCATGATTGTCGCTTAACTATATGCTCTGATATCAAATGTGAGGAACCAGTTCTTCGACTTACGAAAACCAACATCAATATGTCCACTGTATCAACTGTCGAGTAATCGAATGCCGGAAAACCGTATCGTTATGGTTAAAGAAGAAGAAAAGGTAGAAGAAGAGAGAAAGAAAAGAAAACAACAGAACAATATCAGAATCTCACAATCGCAGCGGAACAACATATAATAGATAAATGAATAATCTTTAAATAAAGAACTATATCAGTTATTACATTACATCACATTACATTCCATTACATTATCAGAGTGTACACAACAACAACAAACAGCGGAAAAGAAATACTATATACTAGTGAATAAGCCATGTCATCCCGCTTGCCTCCAGCAACTCTTGAATTCCAGAATATCCTGGTAACCTGACTCTAGACTGCCCGCGTGGAAATTGGTGGGCATCCAGAGTTTAGGAAGGAAAACAATAAACTCCGAGTCAGTCATGTGACTGGTGTGGGAACTAAAACAGTTTATTTTTAAAACAAAGTACAAGATAATTTTAAAATAGATTCGCAATTCTTTTTATAAAATGTAACTACCATAAGGCCTCCCGGCACACACACAATGCAAACGCAGACTTGGGGGAGATTTCTCCTTATGATCGTCAAAGATGCTTACTACGTAAAATCAAATCATTTTTGATATTATTATTAGTGCATAGTGTAGGGAAAATCATTTCGAAAGTAAAGATATAAATCTTAGCCAGCATAGGTACCATTATATTATGCCTACTATAGCTACCATATTAAATGGAAGGTTCTACAACTAAAACCGTACAAGGTTCGTATTGTTTCTTTGGATTTCCAACAAATGGTCAGGCCAAGGAACTTTCCATTGCCACATGGGTACGCCTCTGGAAAGACGACCCGAGAATCTAACCGGATCTCTGCCAACACAAGGCCGGGTTACCCCTAACTGGGTAACTACTGACACCAATATGTCATTCCCCGATCGTAACCGATCTATATCCGAGGATCCTCGATTTCCAACAACCACAAAGCAATAAATTTGCAGCAACAACATAGGTTAAGTATCTGGGCTCCATACCATGATACCACCTCTATCCAGAAGGAATGACATACACTAAAGGGGCGCTACCCCTTAATAACTTTGCCGCATCCTTCCTGTTTTGACCATTTCTGGAGGGTGAGGTCCGACGAAGTCTCATCCACAAAGCCACGCTTTATATAAAACCCGTGCTTTGATCATCAAATGCTCAACAACACTTCGTATGCCACATTACCAATTTGGGAATGTATCACTAGTAACCATCAACTACATAACCTCTAAGTGTGTTAAGCTAAGCGAATAAATTCTCCGCCACCAACAGAAATATATTTGATAGAAACCAGCTTTACATCTCAAATTGTAACGTCAGACACACATCCATACAAGTCTTTTCCGGGATCGAACGGAACCGAAGGTACTTACAAAGAAGTCCTTGCAATTCGGATATTCACTAATCACGACCGGACTTCCCATCACAAAGGGTAATAAATTTCTATACCGGAGATCACATATTCGGAATGAGTTATACGACTCCAAGATACTTTCCCGGCTAACCCGAATAGTGAGCGCTTATTCAAAAAATGGGTGTGGCATTCAAATTCAAGCAAATCACAACAAATACCTATTTAAAGGTAAATATTGATAGTCGGATTATTTAACTATCAATAGGTATGCTCAACATCACCCGATTCCAAATAATTTACCAAATTATTTACTTCCCAAAATATCTTTACTAGATATATAATTTCCACACTTCAACCATTTGAAAACAAATTTTCAAATCACTTTTCACCCTTACCACTTTTGAAAACAAATTTCAATCATTTTCTTTACGCGGAAATACTTTCATTTCAAAATGGTTCATTTAAACCAATTAAATAAATCCTTACCGATTTACTTTATATTTACGTTCCAAATCCGTAAATTTATTCCCACACTTCAAAAATAAATCAACGTTTATTTTTAAACGAATTCCCTTTCTTTTATAAATTCCATAGTGAATTTACAATTCCAAAATATCTATGAATATACGATTTCCAAATCGATTTCTAATATTCATTTTCAATTTATCTTTAAAAGATAAAATCTCAAAATATTCACTTCATATTGGAAAACATTTCCATACTTATTTAATAATAAGTAATTTACAAATCCATTTATTTTCAACACTTGGAAAATATTCAATATACTTAAATCGAAATTAAGTATATATTTCATTCTTTAAAGAAAACGTTCTCTTAACACATTTAATGAGTCAAAACGAATGTTGCGTAAAACATCGTTACGACAACCCAAAATCACTAGTATAGGGATTCAAAATTTTAGATAGATATATAAATCCCAATACTATATAAAACATTTCCTTTCGGAAATCATTTACTATAACAACAGTGTTATAGTCCACCATTTCCTTCTATTTCTCGAAAATGTCTATTTCAACAATAAATGTTGAAATCTATGGTTTCGATAGTTAATGCATTTTAAAACATCTTTAAATCGTTTTAATTCTATTTAAAACATCACTTCCCCAAAACATATTCGTTTTGTCTAATAATATATTCACTGTCCAAAATCACGAATATATCTCCTTTAATAACTTCTATGTTTAATTTATCAAATTCAAGTGATTTCGAATTTATAAACAATGTTTATAAATTCCCTTCCTATTTATAAACTTCGATTTATAAATCTCCTTTATTAATCCAATTCAATTTATATAACTCAATTATATACCAAAAGTCCATAATATAAGTTAAATACTTATAATTCATTTATTTACAAAATCTTTTTTTTTTTACTTCTATTACTTATAAGATTCATTTATATTTTATAACAACTTCAACTTATAAAATCTCCTTTATTAACAATTTCTATTAATATCCCATTTAAACGCCAAAATCCAGTTTATAAGTTAATTACTTATAAATCTTTTATTTTACAACATCTATTCATTTTATAATACTTATAACACTCGTTTTATAATTCCAATATTTTAAATTCATAAATATCAATTTTATAAATCTTTTATATAAACCGTTTATAATAATTCAAAAATCCAAATTTAAACTATTTTATAAATCTATTTATTTTAAAAATCACCTTTTGGTTATATTTCACAAAAATCTTAATTTTTATAACATAAAAACTTATAACGTTTTAATTATTTAAAATGAATCAATTCAAAAATTTAATAAAACACATATTTTCAAAAATCACTTTAAAAATCCTTTTAAAATCAAAATCATTACTTTAAACTTAAAAAATGGATCTGATGATGCAACAGCACCCAATAGTCAAACACGACATCTAAATATCATATATCGATATGATAATAACTAAACATCACATTATTTGTAATCAAATAAATACTGGTAAGGAATCCAGTGGGATCCCTCCAACCTGTTTCCCTGCATCCACAAACATTAGCACAATACCAATTCCGTTCCAACACGGAATATCGCGGTATATGGGATTTATAAAATATTATCCGCTATTATGCGGCGCAATAGGGTTTCATCCGCTATATAATGCGGGAAAATCAATTCCAAGTACATATATAATACCAATTCTAATCAAGATGGCATTATCGCGGTATATGTTTTTAATAAATAACCTTCGCTTAATAACGGCGCAAATGTCTATTTTAACAATCAATAGATAACAATCAACATTCAAACATACAATCAAGAAATTTAAATATAACTATTTAAAATTTGAATCGAAACAATTCGATTGAGTGAGAAGTTCTCACCTTGCTTTCAATTTAGTTTCCGCGTTTATTTCGAATAAAATTAAATGTGCGTTTAATTTTACCCGAAATTCTCACTAGCTTCAAACGACTCTAAACCAGCTCCATTGCGTAGTGCTCGACAAAACGAAGCCAACGCAATTTGTTTCGTGCAAATCGGACCTCGTATTAAAAAGTTATACATTTAAAGTTAACACAATTTTTAATATACTTAAATTTCAATTTTTATATTTTAAATTGCAAACCCTACATCTGGACCGTCAATTTCTTTCAACAGATCATGGCCACGCATTGCTTCTCCCTCTCCCATTCGAAACCCAACACAATATCGCGAAACAAAACCCATTGCCGCATATACGACATGAATTTTCGCACCCACCACAACGCGCTTGAGCTCGATTAACGACCACTACGAGATGCGCCTTGCTCCCCTACGCCAACGCCCCAGATCCAGCCCCACTCGATTGCGCAAGAATCGAGATAACCGCGTTCGAACATCAGACGTTCGAACGAGAATTGCCACCACACCGAGCCTCCATTCCACATCCCCACCGTTGGATCGCAAGATCACGATGTGCTCTACGATTTTCTAGTTAGGAGTTTCTGGTGAAAGTTGATGGATGGGAAGATAATGAAGGAGGAAGCTCGCACGTTTCTGTCCTTCGAAACGAAAATGGCGGCCGGCTATTAGCTAGGGTTTGTTGTTGAAATTTGTGAAGAACATGGTGCTTTTATAGAAAATTTCTCGAATTACTATTCATCCGGAATTTCCAAACTCCAATTCTCGCGCGGTGACCGACGTTTCTAGGGTTTACCCCGCGTTCCGGACATAATGGAATAGGTTTCGGAAGCTAATTCGATCATCTGTGCGAGTTACAGCAATAAACGATCAAACTTAAATTAAATCGATTTAAACTAATTTCTATGCGTTTTGGCTTGCCCTAGACAAACGATAAATCCGATCGACTTGAAATTTGAAACCTTACAATAATATAACATTACGGATCCGATGAAACTAGTTTTGTCAAAATCCGAGACTGTTCGAAAAATGACTATTTTCCAGTCGATAATTAAATATTAAAATATTCAATTTTCACAAATTAACTTTAAATTCAATTTTAAAAGTTCTATAACATCATTCTAACTCCAATATGATTAAATAAAATTTCACAAATCATTTTCAATCATATTTAACCCAATTTTCAATTATTTCTGTATTTTCACATATTAAATTATCGATTTAATTATCCAATTAAATCCAATTATTCGAAATAAAATTTGTTCGACTTACAAATCTTACTTGTTAGTATTTAAATTCAATTAAATATACAAATTTTAATTAATAGAAATTCTGGATCGTTACAATTTTGAGAAGGATCATGGAGCATTTGGAATTCTACGTAGACCGTCATTTATTTCTATTTCCGTTATATTATGTATGATGTATCTACCAACACTTGTGAGGATAGGCAGTTATAACTATCCTTGCTGGATTAGTACTTATTAGAACTTTAATAAAGTAATTTGAAGTAATTTCATGTACTACTCATGTGTATAATTAAATGTAAATATGATGTGAGATTCTATTTTGTTTGTCTTTTAACTTTATTTTCATTTACTCTATGATAATCTGCCTCTCCGACATTTGGATTTATGGCACGTCAATATCGATGATGTATTATTGTCAATTTTTGAGGGTCCAGGAGGAGGGTAACCACATTTGTATCAAAGCTTATGGTTAAGTAAATACCTAAGCCTAAATGGGTCAACTTGTTAGAGGGAGGGTTAGTAATACCTTAGAATAAGTTTAACCAGAGAGAGCGCATATTTGAAATTTTATCCGAATAAGTATATTCAAATTTATACTCATTCCTTAAGACAATTTCGTCTATAATTCTAAAGATGCTTCCTTACTATATGTAGATAGCAGGGGATGAGTAACAGAGTAGGACAAAGCGGAGGTAGCAATAGTATAGCCACTAATGGTTGATCAAATGCTACATTAATTGAGGAAGCGGTAATTCCCATGCAACCCCAAATTAACTTTGCTACTCTATGCAAAAATTACACCAGTTTGGGTGGTAAATTATTCAAAGGAACGGATTCCATTATTGAAGTTTATGCTTGGTCCGCTTTTTTGAAAGAGTTTTTAAGGGATTGAATATCTTGGATGAGCAGAAAAGGTTCTTAGCTTCTTGGCAATTACAAGAAGGGGATCTAGCATTTTGGGAGATTATAATTCTAAATGATCCAGAAGATAATTTCTTATGGGAATGGTTCAAGGAAGCCTTAAAAGAAAAATATACGCCAACTGTCGGAAAATCCCGCCTTTACTAGAGTTTTATGGATTTAAAACAAGGAGTGATGTCGGTAGAAGAATATTCCAACAAGTTCAATGAATTGTCCCATTTTGGGCCGGGTCTGATAGACACTCCTTTAAAGGAAAATAAAATGTTTATTGCTAGGATAAAGGGGCGATATCAGGATAGGATGACTAGGCATGTAAATGGAACCTTTGTAAATTCCGTAGACATGGGTTTCCGATATGAGACTGTAGACAAAAAGAATCTTCCCATAACTCAAGGTAGCAACACTAACTAGAAGAAGAGAAAATTCAATCACCTAGGAAAGAAGCCATGATAAGGCAAGCCAAAAGGAGGACCGCAAGAAAATAATTTAAAGGATATTACTTGTTATAATTGCCAACAAAAGGGTCATTTTTCCACCACCAGTAAGAATTCTAAGGCTCAAAATAGAAATTTCTACAATTGTCGCAAACCAGGACACCAGAAGAAGGATTGCCCACTAATAAAGAAAGGAGAACAAGTTAGAGTTTTTTCAATTAAAGATTAACCTTCAACTTCTGCTGATGCAAAGTGAAAGAGATTTCTTAAGGGTAATGTTTACATTAATGAAAATCTAGTTAGAGTATTATTTGATAGTGGGGATTTCCATAGTTTTATTTCTAAGAAATTGGTTGATAAATTGAAACTTACCAAAAAATTTATTAGATAGCTCTATTTGTGTCTCTAACCTCATAGGTGGTAAAACTAATCTCGGTATAGTTTGTGAAAAAGTACAAGTTGCCCACTTATCCTATAAGATTTCATATGATCTAATCACCCTTGATTTTATTGGATTCGAGATTATACTCGATGTGGATTGGTTATCTGAATATAAGGTTCTTCTAGATTGTGTTAAAAGGACGGTGCATTGGAAAATAAAAGAAGTGAACCTTTTAAAATAACGTTTGAAGAATCAAGTCCAGTAATAAATACTTATATGTATGCCCTAAATTCATTTCGTCTAGAAGAAATACCAATTGTTAAGGAATTTTTGAATGTTTTGAGGAAGTTAAAAGTTTACCCTCACATAGGAAAGTTGAGTTTCGAATCGAATTGATTTTCAGTGCGAGGTCTGTTTTTCATTCTTCTCAAAGTATGGCACCTAAGGAAGTGAATGAATTAAGGAATCAAATAGATGAACTGTTAAAGAAGGGACTAATTAAACAAAGTCGCTCAAGTTGGAGCACAATGGTAGTGTTTGTTGCAAAATTAGATGGCTCCCTAAGACTTTGTGTAGACTATCGAGACCTAAATAAGTAAACGATTAAGAATAAGTATCATACACCCTATATGGATGACTTGTTTGATTGACTACATGGTGGTCAAATATTCTCCAAAATGGACCTAGCTAGAGGATTCCACCAATTAAGAATAGCAAAGATTGCATTCCTTTAGTTGCATTCAAAGGACCAAAAGATTTTGTTGAGTGGTTGGTTATGCCTTTTGGGCTAAAAAATGCCCCTGCATATTTTATGGACCTTATAAATTGAGTATTCAGAGATGTGCTCCATAAATTTATGTTGTTTTTATTGATGATGTTCTTATATATTCAAATACCAAAGAAGAACACAAAAGGGATTTAGATATTGTATTAGAAATATTAAGGAGCAATGTGCTCAACTCTAAGTTTTTAAAATACCACTTCTGGGAAGAAAAGGTAAGGTTCCTTGGAATTTTGTGTCAAAAAAAGAAATCTTGGTTGACCTAAGGAAGATTACAGCTATTATAGATTAGAAGCAACCACAAACTCTAAAGGACATTCACAGCTCCTTAGGATTGGCTGGATACTATCAAAGATTTATTTAGACTTCTTTATGATTTCCTATCACTTAACGAAGTTGACTGTGAAGGATGTTAAATTTGTATGGATGCCTAAATGTGAAGATGCATTCCAGGAACTTAAGGAGAGGTTAACTACCACTCTAGTCCTGACTATTATTGATGAAAGCGATGGTTCTACTATTTATATTGATGCATGCGTTAATGGAGTGGGCACAGTACCGATGCAACATGGGATGGTTATCGCATACGCTAGCAGGCAGTTAAAGATGCATGAATGAAATTATGCAACACATGACTTAGAACTATAAGCCATTGTGTTCACACTAAAGATTTGTAAACATTTACCGGTGAGTAGTTCGAACTTCATGGATCACAAATCTTTGGAGTATCTTTGCACTCAAAAGGACTTGAATATGAAAAAGCAGTGATAACTAGACTTTTTCAAGTCATATGATTTAGATATCCTATATATGCTTGGGAAAGCCAATGTAGTAGCAGATGAATTAGATAGAAGAGTTATGCCAATCGAAGGTGTAGAAATTTGGAACATTTAGTTGGAGATTTTGTATTCTTAAAAGTCTTTCTAATGAGAGGCGCGATAAGATTTGGAAGTGCAGGGAAGTTAGAACCTCGATTTATTGGACCTTTTCCCACTCTTGAGTGGATTGGCCCATTATCTTATTGACTAGAATTGCCAGAAATATTTCCTAGTGTGCACAACGTCTTTCACGTATCCCAACTATGAAAATATGTGCATGATCTAGAACAAATTATAGAAACAGCTGCCTAGGAAGATTTAGAAATGGAACCAAATTTACCAGTTATCAAATGACCAGTTCAAATCATGGATCACGGTGAGAAGCGATTGAGAATGAAGGTGGTACGGTTGGTTAACGTTCAATGGAGTGGTGATGCTAAAGACTGCACATGAGAAACAAAATATAGAATGAGGAAAGCTTATCTTGAGTTTAGGATTGATGTATAGTTTGCATATGGTATCGAGATAGTGTACTCACCACCTATGGTGTGGTCACTTATCATACCTTTTATATATTTCCCTTTGTCAAAATATATATTTGTTTTCTAGTCATTTTCTTCTTATCCTTATTTTCAAGGATGAAATTCTCTTAAGGAAGAAGTCTGTGATTACCCGCAAATTCATCACTTCAGGAAAATTTTAAAATATTCAAATATAAGATATTTTACATCAATAATAAAATTTTGAACAATAAATAATATTGGTAATCTTATTTTGAATAAATATCTACAAAAATATATACTTTGAATGATATATCAATAAAATGACCGAAAACCGTTTTATTAATAAACAGCTTTTAGACTATTCGATATTGTGCGTGGAGCAGGATACATACGATCGTTTTTATATGAGTGAGAATATGTAATAAAATTATTTATTTTATTTATAAAAATAAAATCTCTTTATGGCATTATCAGCGATATCACTATCTTTGAATAAATGATTTGTGAATTTAAATTTAGTTTAAATAATTTAATAATTGTTTTAAAATCAAATGTAGCTTTTTTTATTAGTAAAGAATAATGGAAATGTTATTTTCAAACTTTGTTTATAAATATATGTATATTAACTAAGAAGTAAAAATGTGACCAGGAATCGAAATCAAAAATCGTAACGGTTTAATGTAGAAAAGTTGTACAACTGTCTAGGCTATAACTGACATACATATTCATTTATACACACCTACACGTCTACATCCATGCACATTCGAATACAAATAATAATTACCATATATATATTTAAAAATTCACTTATGGTAAAAAGAAATAATATCAAGATATTACTCACCAAAAAATCAAATCAACTTACCATCCAAAGGAGGCACATGGCTATGCATTTTGAGGAGGTCATTTTGACCAAATATGATTTAGGGTTTGAGGTGTGGTGGTGATGAAAGGGTGATGTGTTTGTGTGGAAATATCAAGATATAGCATCCTTACATTTGCTTATAAATAACACCCATCTCTCTTCACTTCACTCACACTTCTTCTTCATAAGATTCCTAAGCTCTTCGTACTCTTTGTCTCTATATTAATGGCTTCCATAGCCTAATAAAGAAAATATTACAATAAGTTATACCAAAATAAATCAAAGCCTATACCACTTCAAACCAAAGTTCAAGATAGTGATCTCTTCCTTCTCCTCCACCATGGCCGTGTGCAACCAAGCCCTCCACCACTCCTTTCCAAGCAAGGATAAGCCCTCCTAATCCTCCAAGACCAAGCCCGAACCCTCTATGGGAATTTATGCTAGTAGTTGTAAGCTTCAATTTCGAGATAGCGAAGCTATAGTCGTTTTAAAGTTAGTCCGATCGAAAATCGAGTGAGAAACTCTATTTATATACATACATACATACATACATACATACATACATATATATATATATAAAAGGATGATGTGATATTATTTCTATGGATGTTTACTATGCTTTTCTCATCAAGTATTGTTTGTTTTAATATTGCGTTTAATTGTGTAAACAAGTCACATTAAGTACACTCGATATTACGCAAGGAAATCACATTCCAAATCAAGTCATAAAAGTGATATGGAATCATTAAAACCCTTAGAAATGATTTAAAATGATTTATAAATCTTTTATAATCACTAAATCCAATTTGGTGAAGTTTGAAGAAGTTATGAAAGTTAATTCAAAAATAGATGCGTCGCGTAACAACAGTTCATGATTTTGCGCCGTAAAAGTTTAAATCCATTTATACGATGGAATCAGAGTCGAAATTCTTTGTAATAAGAATTTTTTAAACTTTTATAATAATAGTTTTCAAAAAGAATAAAAATATCGAGATTTCATTTAGTAGATTTTGGAATATGAGCAAAACCAATTTTCAAAATAGTCGTGGTTTAGCAGTTTGGAAACCAAAGTGACAAATTCTTTAAAATTGATATTTTTAATTCTTTAAAAATATAGAATGAATCCGATAAATAATTTAAATTGTTTTAAAAGATATTTTAGTTATATAAATGGATTTTTAAATGATCGAAAATTTGTTTTGATCAAATAAGCATTAAAAGCACTATTCGCAACACTATTCATAGCACTTTTTGCAGCATTTTTAATAACTTTTGAAATATGGTTTTAATCTTAAATATTCTTTTCCAAATCTTTTATAAATGGTTAAAAATAAATAATTAAGTATTTTATGGATAATCTGGAGGTTTTATAAATTATTTTAGAAAGTTTAAATAAATGATTTAAAGAAAAGCTATTATATTTAAGTAATTTAATCTCGGCTCTAAAAGCCGATGAGTAGATATGATTTTTCTATTTGTGAGATCTGGATGTGAGGTACTTAAACTAAGGAAATCTTTAGGAGCAACGAGTGTCCTGACTCACCTGGCCTCTTTTCTGGACGAGGAATAGATAAGGTCGAAATGTCGAAAACAAGGCTAGTTTAAAAGATTCAATTTTTCCATATTTAATTCAACTTGGATTTTGTAGGTAGAATATTCTTATACTTTGTATTAAATTATAAAGAGGGAACCCATATTACACCTTGAATTTAAAATGTTATTTCACCGTTATTCGATGGATAATAAAGGTTGAATATGGAAAATGATGTTGAGTGGAATATGTATAATTTCTATCGACCCTTTTAACTCAATAAGTTTTTGCGATATGATTTATGAGAAATGATTTTGATTTGGTATTTCCAAAGTTAAAGAGAGATTTAATGATTCCATGTATACTAGAATAGAATATGATCTAAAGATTTTTATCTATAAAAGAGATATGTTATTTGATAAATGATATTAATAAATGAAATGATAATCATCCTCAAACTTAACATCTTTTTATTGATGATTAGCATGAAGGAATCAGGATCGGATTTGGTTGATTCCTATCCAAAAACCACTTAGAACTAATTTACCTATTCAAAGGTGAAGACATGGAATGATAAGATGGAATGTAAGGTTGCTTGTCACTGTCCTTCAGGGGAAATTTCCCATATCGTACATGTGTGGTAGTAGTACCTTCATTTGATCTTCGATGCAAGGGATGCTCGCTACTAATCCTATGGACGTTTCTCGATAGGATATGGTAGGAGAGCTCCTTTGGTTTCTCTGTTCCTGGACAACTTGTATGGACAAATTCCGATATTGCATTTGTAAAATACACGTACATTGATTTTTACAAACGTACATCTATTTGGTGGTGTATGAGGTAACTCTCTTATACATAACACCCTTCTTTGAGACGTAAAAGCTCAAAGATTGTACATTTGTAGAAATCAATAGTGTGTGATGGAATTGATAATGTGGCATTCAAAGTGGAATGTGCTATGTGACAGGTAATCGTTACCTCAGGTCTCATCGCCCGGAAATGGCTTAAACAAAGCATGCCATAAGGTTATGTGGTTCACAATTATTAGGATATGGTCTAGATTACTCTTTATATATAGAGTTTGTCGTGTATGCTTTGGGATCCTAAATATGTCATTTACGACTGGGGTGATGTCATACTCGGTTCTATTCTCCACCAAATGGGTTTGCAAGTAGGGTGGTCTTGTCATGTGTAGAGGTTTCAAAGGTGTTGATTCTTAGTACATCCCTCTAGAGATGTACTATACAAAAGGTAGTTCCTTACCTGCCATTATATGGAAATCCGTTCTCTAAATATTGCCTTCGGACTTGATTATATAATCTAATATGCTGGAATTTAATAATGTTCGGCTAAGATTATATATATTTACCTGAAAGTCATTTTCAAAAGAATGTCGTTAAAAATAAAATAGATTTTTCATAGCGAATATTTTGGTTACCATAAGGTAAAAACCTATTCCGTGTTTATGTGTGGCATGGTCTTGTGAGATGCCCTTTGTTTTCAAGTATCCGTATTTTTAGTTTCTCATACTAGTCCCATGATCGACCTGAAGTTTCATTTCCTTTTCGCTTAAACTCTAGATGCCCTATTTTTAAGGCAGCCAAGTAGTTGAATAGCATGGAGCATTTTAGATCCCATGTAGATACTTATCTATTTCTAATTCTGTTGTATTATGTATGATGCATCTACCAACAATTGTGAGGATAGGCATTTATGACAATTCTGGTTGGATTAGTACTTACTAAAACTCTAATGAAGCAATTTAAAGTAATTACATGTAGCACTCATATGTATAATTAAATGTTAAATACGATGTGAGATTCTATTGTTTGTCTTGTACCTTTATTTTCTTTTAACCCATGATAATCTGCCTCTCCGGCACTTGGATTGCAGTACATGAATACCGAGGATGTATTGATGTCGCTTATTGAGGGTCGAGGAGGTGGGTTGTCACCCAGATGCTATGGTTAGGTCTTTTAAACGGAACCAAAGGCTTACTTCGACTCTCTAGGAAGTGCTTTGACTAGGCTATCTTGGCGCAGATAAAGGTTTTAATGCCTTACTACCATCCTAGGCAGTGGTTTAGGCTTTCCATAGGAGAGTTTAACTCGACAACCATGTTGATATACTTACTTTGTTAAGAAACTCTTTCTTTATTATTGACTAATTCAATATATTTACATAAATTCATCAAGATTTCCTTGCCTTTAGAGATTGTCGATCATTCCCTCCAAGCTTCGGTAGTGATTGGTGTCATGGCCACTAGAGCAATGGTAATGACAATATAACCCTCTGAGATTCCTTTCATTCTTTGATTGCTTCTTTTGCGAAGGAGCTTGTCTTTTGTCAGTTAGTAGATATTCTTGTAAGAGGTGGTAAGGGAGCAATTTTTTGAAAGCCATGCTCTTTTGGAATTTGATCCTTCTAAATTCCTTCTTGCTCTTTTATGCATGGTAGGCTCTTTAACCTCCATAACAAGCTTTCTTTTTAAAAAGTCTCGAGTTTCACTTATTTCTTAAGAGTGGTTAAGGACATTTTCCCACCTTTCAGTGAATCGGTCAAAATCCTTGTTATTTCTCTTTCGAAAACGGTCCACATTGCTTTGAGTTGAATTTTCATCCTTATTTTCAAGAAGACATTGTCCTTTTTGCATTGCTTTCCTAGGGTAAAAATCGGTGTTGGCCATATGAAATGGATTTAAATTCCATCTATTTAGGTTGTAATATGCTACTTGTCTCTTATTTTCATGATTTTTTAGTGCCTTGATTCTCAATACTTCTTCTTAAAGCCGGGGATCATCAGTGATTTGGTAAGTTAGCCTAGTCGTTTGAGGCTCTTAAAATTTTTGTTTAGAGTTCTTGAGACGATTAATTGGTGCGACTAAGAAAAACTAAGTTGACGCGATTAATTGGTGTTAAAAATCCAAGGTAGGTAACCTTGGATGGAATATGCTTTATAAGGGCAAGTTCTTTAAGCCCGAAATATGTAACCTAGGGTACTTTCACTTACGGTTTTATTGGAGACGGAGGTTTGAGCCTTTGCTGTAGCGCCAAAATGTTGGCGAATTTCTTTGTTAACCCCAAAAGTGCAGGAAAAGTGGAGTTGGTTAAGGGAGGGATTAGTTAGTCCTAGTCGAAGTCACTAGAAAGGAGCATACTTGATGTCAAGTTCAAAGCCATCTTCATCGAATATCATAAATAAAAAAATATGCTAGTCATAAGTCAAGTCAATATGCAAGTTACAAGTCAAGTCAATTTGTCAAATTTACAATGCAGTAGTTAAATATTCAATCCCTTATATGCACAAAGTTTATGTGTTACAATCGGCCATAATCCCTAAATTGATTTAGGGTTACAAAGTGAAAAAATGAAAGAAGAGAGGTAAGAATGATTCGCCCTTCATTTAACCCTCTTGGGTCGTATTTATAAGGGTACATGAGCGGCATTGCAACTTTGGGTTAACATCGCTAGTCTTTGGCATCGACAATGTCACACGACATTAGCTTCGATGTTGAGCGGCTAAGCTTTGGTGTTGCTTCAGTAGTATTCGGCATCAATATGGTGTGATGAAGCTATATCATTCTTCAAAACGTCGACCTTAATAGATCTTGTGAATGCTTATGGTTTTCGGCATCATTAGTCTTATGTATGGAGACACTATTGATTGATTGCCAATGGCATCAGTTGAAAGCTACACTAAGGACTTACGACACTGGTAGCTTCTACGGACATTGACGATGTTCACTGTCAACATCGCATGTGTAGGCTCCATAGTCATTTACGAGGTTCGCTACCATTAAAAGGAAACTGGATGGTCTGTTTGAAACTTACTATTCTTAGGGTCACTTTGATCCTAATGGTTTTGCAGGCCAACCAATAACCAACCTCATGTTTGTGTATTCCTTTCTATGCGTAAACTTACTTTTAGTCTTACCTTTAACGAAGCCCTACACATTGAAATTTTGGACTAATATCAGCTAGGGGCCGACATATGAAGTATAGAGCGAGACAGTACACCAGCCACATATGGATTTCTGATCTCTGAGTCAATTCATCTTATCACAATTTATCTAAAGGTGATAAGAATAATCTTCCCAGTAAAATTTTAAGCTAAGTAACCTTTTAATTTCCTTAAGTCTTTATACTTGATTTAACCTTAAAATCATACTTTAAAATAAGGAAAATATAGCCCTTTACTTTGTCTAAATATTATGTAAAGATATATGTTTACAAAATAACCTTGAAGAATTTTGAAATAACATAGAGGTTGTCACACCTTAAAATCTTATATTATGAAGCCATATACAATAAAACCATTAATATTGATAAAGTGCTGCATTGATATTGCTTAAATGGGTTATAGCATCACTTCTATATCGAAATCATGTTAAAGAATCTGATTTATAAAATATAAGGCAAAAACCATTTATGGTGCATATTATTGATTGTCAAATACATGCGGCATAGTTATGGGTTGCATAGTATAAAACTTTAAAACTTATAATTATAGGAACGTTGATATTAAAATTAGGCGACATCTTTACCATATAACACCAAGTCCAAAATAGCCTATAGCAGCATCAATCAAGGCAGCACAAGATACTAGCGGCATCATTACCTCCTTATAATCAATGCTGAAAATAGAAAATAGCGGCATAATGGCCAAAATATGGCGCATAAGAAACTAGCGGCATTGGAATCAAAAGGAATTATCTTGAAAACTGGCAGCATTGTTGCCTTTTGGAGTTGATGTTAGTATAGAAAATATGTAGCATTAAAACATGCAGTATAAAATAGGCCCCATAAAACATATGCAGCATAGAATACCAGCGCCATCACTAATGTCGTAGGCATCAATGTCGACATTGATATGTCCTACCCTTAGTGGAATCATTGCATACCAACAACATTGCTATTGCATGCTTCCACATAGGTTAGAGACAATATGCAGCATAGACAGGCTACGACATTGATTAATAGCGCATGACAATATCGTAATTAACATAAAAGCTATTTATTTCTTTAAAAAGCAACATCATATCACCAACTCCAATTCTTTGTCAAATTCTTATTGGGCAATAATTTTCTTTACCAATTCTTTTTTAGAAAAACCGCTATAGATCAGGAATTACATTCCCAAGCATTTTTGCAAATAATAATTTTATATTAATATTTTAATATAATTATTAAGCCTTTCTAGCCTAATAAACTCATATAAAATCATGAACACTAGGGAAAAATCCTCAAAATATAAAAATTTTTTGGCGAAAACATTATATAATTATATTTAATAATTAAAACAAAAATTAAATTAAAATTTTCATTTAGTAAATTCATGAAATATTCATACTTGCTTAGAAAATAATGAAATTGAAAACCCATATATAAAATAATGTTTCTAACATCATATCAAGATTTTTAGTCATTTGGTTGTAATATGATAGGTTTTCACACTTAAGCCTATTAACAAATTTCATAGCAAACCCAATAATTCATCAATAAGCATATTATCATTCAAACATTCATAACGTGACATAATAATATCAAAGAATTCGGGTTTAATTATAAAACTGAACCGAGCAAAGAAAACTTGAGATGTACAATTATTATTCACCTTGATTTGATAAAGGAACTTGAGATTTGAGTTTGAATTGATTTCCCCTAAGCTTTAATCTTGTTTTTTAGTCTTTTCTTCTCTTGAAACTCCTTTTAATAACCGACCTTGTATTCTTTTTTAATTTGCATGAATGAATGCGAGGGAGGAAATGAGAATGGAAGGGTGTATCTTTAGGAAATAAAGCCTTTTCCAATTTTTCCTTCCACTTAAATCCTCCTTCTTATTAATGTTCTAATTCATCTTATTAATTCATTAACTAAGGCTCGACTCATATTATAATTATCAATTCTTAATCACTTTATCCTTCTGCATTATTTTATTTAATTAATCTAATTAAATTTCTTAAATAATGTTAATCAAAATTTAGGAGTGTTATAGACTCCCATCCTTAAAGAATTTCATTTTAGAAATTACGATAATGTACATAACAAACATATAACATAGACGTAAAACGTATTGGTAACCCAAAAAATGGATCAATGCCCTAGATCGAGTGTGAAAGCACTAGTACAGATAACCAATAGCACAAATTTCAGATAAAGAACAAATGAAAGCAGAAGTAAGAAAGAGACATGGAATTTTTATACTGGTTTAGCTGACTCTGGCCTACGTCCACTTTGTCAATCTTTATTATGATTATACTAGTTGAATCTCTCTGGACATCAACTAATTAGTCCTTAGATCTAAGTCACAAGTATGAAGGTTGATTGGAGAATCACAGTAACCCTCTTGTTGACTATTTTGATGGAGAAGAAAGTTGAAGAAGTGAAGGAATTCTAGTAGAGTAATGATGGCTCTCTTATCGGAAAACATCCAGCTTTAGTTGCAGGTAGTTGAGTATTTATAGAGGAATTCAGTTTGTATTGGGCCATAAGTCCAAGTGCAGAAGAGTCTGGTTGTTATGTCAAGTCATTATCAAAATTCTCAGATGAATCTAAGTCATTTCTATGGATCTCTAGCTATCCACAAAGGATGAATTGCTAGCTATCCATCAACTTAGCATATTTTTCTACTAGAAGACTTTACTTAGTGCTACATAGGTGCTCGGAAAGTTTGAGGGCGATCCAACCTATCTTGATGAATCTCTATATATCCTTGGCGATGGATCACTAGCTATCCATCCACTTAGCATATTTTTGAGTGATCTATGTTTGGTTTCCTACCTATCTTTTATTTAAGTGCCGTGTCCAAATATCAAGTCCTTTAGAGTTAGTTTTATCATCAGTCTTCATGGGTCATCTAGTCCAAAAGAAACATCCATAACTTGCTCAAAACTTAACGAAATTAGATGAAACTCGCGTGTACTTTCTCTAAGATGTGTGGGACCTACTATAAAATTTTTAGATGGTGGGCCCACACTACATGGAGCATTAGCGATCCATCAAGTTAGGTTGCTAGAGATCCATCAAACAACCTCCAAATAGCTTAAGTCAGTTACTTTTGGTCAAATAGCATAAATCAGATAAGCCTTCACATCTCGAGCTAGATTGTTTGGCATGATATGAAACTTGTCAAGTATGCTTAGATGTGGTAATGAATCGTGATGCAAGAGGTTTGGGCAACTCATGATGCTTCTCTATGGATCGCTAGCAATTAATGGGTGATGGATCGCTAGCGATCCATCTACTTAATATTTTTGGTTGATTTTCCTTGAGTCTTATTGACTTGTTCGCTTGGTTGTTTTGGTTGAGTCTCAAGCTAATCCAGCATAGTCGGAATGTTCTAACTCCTATTGAATTCTGATGGATTAAAAACCCAGTTAACACATATGATAAAAACAAATTAAGATAAGTATCTCTAATCACGTCCTCTGTATCCCAAGTACAGTCTCTCACATTGTCACTCCATTAAACTTTCACTAATTTGACTGCCTTGTTCCTCGGCTTCTTCTCATCCCTAGCCACAATACAAATGGGCTGCATAACAATAGTCTTGTCCTGTTCCACCACTAAATCTTTTAATACAGTCAGAGTAAAAGTAGTTACTGGATCACGAACACACTTCCTAAGATGAGAAACATGAAACACATCATGGACTCCTGCCAAATTGCTTGGTAACTCTATCGTGTATACGAGTTTCTGATCCTTTCTATAATAGGAAATTGTCCAAAAAACCTAGGTGCCAATTTCCATGACTTCCTAAATCTTACAACGTCCTTCATTCGCGATATTTTGACGAAAACAAGATTTCCTACTAAGAATTTTAAATCTTTCCGCCTCTTATCTGCATGACTTTTTGTAACATTCCTGGAATATTAGCCAAAATAATACGATAATTAATTTAATTTTGAAATTAAATTGTGGGGTTATTTGTGAATTAATTAGATATTTCCAGAATAAACTTAAAATTTTAGATTTTTAAATAGAAATTTGATTACAAGTAAATAAAATTTAAATATATTGTAAATAAAATTTTGTGTATATTTGAATTTTTCAAATTTAATAAAGATATATGTTCATTTAATTATACAAATGAATTATAATTAATAAATATAATGAACTAAGCTTAAAGTTAATGTTGGTTTAAAGATTTCAAATAAAAGTTTAAAATAATATTGGTTGTAGAGAATTGAACATTTTCATTTGAGAATATTGTTTGTAAATATACCAAAGTATTAAATTTAAAGTATTTTTTTTTTTTTTTTTTGTAAATGGCATTTAAATTTCATTAAGATATAATGTATATAATGCAAACATTGGCTAAAAAAAATTCTTTTAACATTGTATGTATATACACACATATAAATGAATTAAGAGGTGTGTTCATTCATAAAATAAATATGATATAAAAATAAAAATAAACATTCTTTTGTCTTTAATTTTTTTTTATATATGCAAATGTAAATACATATAAATACATATACATGAGAGGTGGAGTAGGGGGATGAACAAAATCTTGCTCTCATCATTGCTCTTTACAAATGGCATGAATTGTCTTAATTAAAAATAAAATATTCAGATAAAAAATTAAAGAAACTTTCCAGTTTCCAAAATTTCGAAATTTTAAGCTTCAACTCTGATAAGTACAGCAGCCACAAAGATTTGTAATCTTTGAACATCATCATTCAAAAGAAAATCATCAAAACAGAAAAAAAAAAGAAAAAAAGAAAAAAAAAACTGCTCTTCTTCTTCAATTCAAGTTGAGAATCTAAAACCATACAAACAAAAATCAAGCTATAGCCTACAGAAACTCCATCTTTCAGGTAGTTTTAAACTTTATAATTTACTGAGATTATGATTTAAAACTCAAATTTTAATATAAATAAATTTAGCTGCAGGCTTTGGCTAGAATAAAGCAGTGCAGTTTTCCTCTGGAATGAGATAAAGGCAAGTAAAATTCCTTTGAAAAATTTGAATTAGAAGTTGTAATTGGTAACTAAAACAAGATTTAAACAATAATGTTCAATAAATTGCTTGCAGGAAAATCAAGTACAAGGCAAATTTGTTTCCTGTTCTCAAATGCAGGAAGCCCCTCTGTTATATAACAAGATTTCAAACTTGTAAGTAATTAAAACTGTTTGTATTTAATAAATTGAGTGCAACAAAAAAAGTAAATAAGGACCTGTATTTACAACTTACAGGTCTAAATTCCAAGAAAATTCAGGGAGGCTCAAGATTTTTCTCTGCCTTCATTCTGTTCCCTGTTCTTTGTTTCTTCATCATCTTCAGGTGAGCAAACCTTCTACTTTGAATCTGTTCTTGTTGTTGTGAGCAAACCTCCTTTACTTAAAACTTTAAATCTTGTTGTGCTTGCATGATTGTGTTATGAATGCTTGTCTATGATGATGTATGTGGTTCAGATATACATGCATATGTCCCGGTAGAGTTACAGGTGTGGCCAAATTCATACCCAATGAAAAGAAAAACATAACAGGACTTGAAAAAAATTGTTGTTAATTGCTTCTCTGTTTGCATGACTGTGAGCAACTTTCCCTCCTGAAACCTATTTTCTTGTTAATGCTTGTGAGTAACAATTTATTTAAAAACTGATTTAAAGTATATGGTTGCTTGAATTGTTGCCTGATGAGTATGATGTATATGTCTGTGTATATATGAGATTGAATGCTTGCTTGCTAGTGATAAATTCTTTCCTGATCTTGATTTCTGACTTAAGGATGTAATTTAAAAATTTATGAACTCAAAATTAAATCCCTGTTAGATGCAAAATTTTAACAAAACTTGTAGTATATCCCAATTAAAGTATTAGATTTTATTTAGAATAATAAACTTGTTTCTGGACCCTGGAAATTGTAAGAACATCATGCATGTTCAAATTTTATTCAAACCTAATTTAAATAATATAGTAATTCAGTAATACAAATCAAACATATAAACTGAAATTTGAGTTTTAAATTAAGTATCAGGATTTTTAAGTGCATGTGTCAGTATCAGTTTGTTATTGAACAATAATATGAAATTGTGCAAATGCATGTAACCTGTAGTATAAGAAAACCCAAATTTCTTTCTGAGTTAATAAGTAAGGATCATAGATCCTTGTAAAAATCATAGAAGTGGATATAAACTATTAGATTGGTAGCAGTTTGAAAATTTTTATTTAAACCCTAGTTTACTTTTGGGTTACAGTTTTGGGTCGATTTTGAACTCCTCAGTGATTCGAGTTCAAAGCTGTTATGGGTAATGATGGATGGTGTGGTGATGAAGCTATCACCGGAGTTTGTGTGTTGATGATGGTCGAGGAGTGGAGGAATTGGATGTTGACAGGTTTGAAGGGTAGGGGTGTGGGCTGTTTCCAGGTTTAGGAATTGATTGTTTTTGGGTGCAGGGTTAGTTGCTCGGGTGGGTCTCGGGTTAAATGGGAAACAACTCGAAGCATGTTAGCTTCTGACTCGAAGCAAAGCATGGGGCGACTCGAGTATACTTTATGGTTTCAGAGTTTTAACAACAGAACTGTTCTGTTCTGTTTTTAAGAAATTTTTTTTAAAAGTAAAGTTTAATATAAATCTGGAAATTAAAACTTAGGATTAAACTTGAGTTTGAAATTGAATACAAATAGTTTGAATTCCTATTTTGTAATAAATTTAAATGCAGAATTTCAAATTGGTTAAAAATATAAAAAAAGAGAAAGGGGGGGAACATGAATCTGTTTCCAGTTTTATAAGTTTGAAATAAAATGCAAAATAAAGTTTAACTTAGGATGTTAAAACTGAATTCAAATATGAATTTAAATAAGTTTGAATTCTGTCTTTTGAAATAATTTAAATTCTGGAAAATTCAGAGTTTGATTTTTTTTTTAAAAACAGAAAACTGTTTCTGTTTTAAATATAAAGATAAAGTTTAAATTTGCAGGTGAAGATTTAAACTGGGTTTAGTTTGAAATTTAAATTGGAATTCAAATTTTGATTGTCAATGATTTGAAAGCAATTATGTTTTTAAATTCAAACTTGATTTTAAACTCTCAAGTATAAATGCACATGTGATTTGCATTTGGAAAGAAAGGTTAAGTATTTAATTTAGGAATTTAAAATGAATTCAAATCTGAGTTTTAAAATCTGGATTTAAAATTTAAACATCAGTTTTTAAATAAAGGTTTAAATTGAATTGTTTTAATGAATTGCATTTGAATTGAATTTAAATCCTCTTCAACTCATTAATAAGGTATATGTTTCTTGTAAACATATAAAATTAAGTTTGTATTGTTTTAAAAATCTTATTTTAAATAAATTTAAGTCGTAAAGTTTAAAAGAAATGTTAAATGGAATTTAATGTAAATTTAAAAAAAAAAACATTTTGTTCTTAAATGCTTAATTAAATAAGGAATGTTTATCTAAAAGATAAATAAAAGTTTAATGATTGGATTTATTTGATTATTAAGGTAATTAAGATGAATATTAATTATTTAATTAATGATGTCGATGTTTAATTAAGTAATTAATGATAATTTTTAAGTTAATTAATTTAAATTTGAGATTGATTAATTAAGTTTAATAAATCTATAATTAAAAATGGATAATTAATTAATTAATGAAATGGATAATTAATTAAAGTAATTAAGGGTTTTAATTTGATTAATTAAAGTTTAAGATTAATTTTTCTTAGAATAATTAATTTGTAATTAAGAAATCATTAATTGAATGATATTAGATTTAAAATTAATAATGGAAGATTTATTAATTGAATAAATATGGATAGTTAATTAATTAGGAATAATAAATGAAAGTAATCATGTAGGTAATAAATTTAAAACCACCCAGTTTATTCATCTTAATTGTAGATGCTGGTTGTAATTGAATGTTGTGTGATGGATTAATATATTTGATATGTGATGAGATGCTATGTGATAATTTGTGCTGATCTGCTATATTTATGATGAATATACTGTCATATGAATATGAAACCCCTTGACCCGTAGAATGACATTTGGATTTCGATGCGACAGGGAGTCGGATTCCAGTCGGTTATCCGAAACCCACATCGAATCATATTAGTTAATCTTTGTGAATGATATTTTACTTTATCTATGAATCTGTGAATATAGATAAGCGTTATGGGTTATACCGCTTGTCGATATGATTGAATCTGTGATAATGGATGTTGTGCACTATTGTGTTGGACCCCTGGACCACACTTATACACACACAAATATGGATTGCACGTGGAAATGAGTTAAGTCACAGATTTTTGAAATAATCTAAAAATTGAATTTTTGAATCCAAGATAGTTTTGGAATTAGATTTGAAAAAGCTTTTGAAAAATGTATTTCAAAAATAAAAGTTATTTTAAAAACTAGATTGAGTTTTGAAATTTAAATAATTGGATTTAAATTTGAATTCGATATTTGGAATTGAATTTTATGATTTGGGAACTAGGGTTTAAAAAGGTTATTCAACCTATAAATGGGTTATATGGGTTTTAAACCATCTTAAAGATGACGTTTTGGAATTTAAATTCAACTCAAGATTTCAACTTGTATAAATTAGATTTGCTTTCCCATAAGAAATGGACTTCCATTGTGTGTTAAAAGGATTTCAAGTCTAAAAATGAAAATAGTTTTCCAAACTTTAGATAAATCTTTGGAAACGTGTTTTGAAAGCTATAAATCTTTAACTTTAAAAGATTTAATTGGGATAATCCAATTGAAATGGGAATTATTTTGAAATCTATGAATAGATCTTTGTGAAACTAGGTGAAACTTTGTGAAATAAATCTTTTTGTTTAAAGATTTAAAAATGGTAATCTGTTTAACCATTTGAAAGAAAAGTTTTGGATCTTATAAGTTGTGACTTAGCTAAAATCCCATATCCATATGTTTTAAAGATGGCGCTCACTATTCGGTTTAGCCGGGAGAGGACCTTGTGTCATATAACCCATTCCGAATAGTGATACGACGTTATGGATTGCATTTGAAGACCGGTGTTGAAGACCGGGTGTCTTCGAGAACGTTAGGATAACCTATCGATTGTCTCTGCACCGAGTAGCTACGGTATAGAGTTCTCCTTAGTGATGGGAAGTCCGATCGGGATTGGGGATACCCGGATTTGCAAGGGCTTCTTCGGAAGTCCCTTCGGTTCTGTTCGAACCCGGAACAGACTTGTATGGTTGTATGTCCGACATTACACTTTGAGATATTAAACTGATCTCTATCAAATACATTTCTGCTTGGTGGCGGAGAATTTATTCTCTTAGCTTAACACCCTTCTCTGAGACGTACGAGCTCAGAGGTTATGTAGTTGATATTTATCAGTGATATTCCCAATTTGGTAATGTGGCATGCTGAGTGCTGCTGTGTGATGATCATTGGTTGATCATTTGTGATATGATCATTTGTTTGATCATTTATCTTTGTGATCATTGCTTTGGTCATCTGTTGACCCAAAGCATGGCTTTGTGCCAAAGCGTAGCTTTGTGGACGAGACTGCATCAGGACCTCACTCCCCGGAAATGGTCGAAACAGGAAAGATGCGGCAAGGTTATGAGGGTCGCTCCCTTTAGGGTATGTCATTCCCTTCTGGTAAAGGGTGGTATCAGGTATGGAGCCCTGGTATTTAACCTATGTGGTTGCTCCAATCTCATTTACTGTGTGGTTGTTGCTTTGAGGCGCCTCGGATAAAGGTCCCAAAGGACCGGGGGATGGCATATTCGTGTAGTAGTTACCTAGTTACAGAGGTAACCCGGCCTTGTGTTGGCAGAGATCTAACCGTAACGTTAGTTCTCGGGACGTCCCGCCAGAGGCGATCCCATTGACAGTAGGAAGTTTCTTAGCCTGACCATTTGTTGGAAATCCATTCATCCAATACGTGCCTTGTACGATTTTAGTTGTAGAACCTGTCATTTAACATGGCAGCTATAGTAGGCATAGCATCATGGTACCTATGCTGGCTAGGATTTATATTATACTTTCGAAAGATTTTCCACTATGCACTAGTAATAATATCAAAGGATTCTTCTCGTAGTAAGCATGTTTGACTATCATAAGGAGAAACCTCCCCCATGTGTGCGTTTGCATTGTGTGTGTGCGGGGAGGCCTTATGGTAGTTTCATTTTCTAAAAAGCATTGCGGATTTCAAATTTAAATTCTGTTGTTTGTTTTTAAAGACCAAATGTTTTTGTTTGCTCATACCAGTCCCATGACTGACCTGGAGTTTATTGTTCCTTTCCTAAACTCTGGGTGCCCACTATTTTCCCACACGGGCAGTCTAGAGTTGGGGTTTTCAGATAATCAATGGTAGGTGTAGATTCGATAGCTTTCAACCTTAGGATTTGGCAATCGCATTTTGGATCGAGTTGCTTCTCTTCATCTTGTTTTGGAGTTTGAGCTATTTCTAGATTGGTGCTTTGGAGATGGAGATTACTGTTACTGGAGTTCTTCTTGAAGACCATATTGGAGCTTTGTTCCGCTGCTTGTGTTATCTTTTCTTTCCGCTGCTATTACCTTATATCATATCTCTGATGTATATTCATTGTATCATCTGTTGTATCAGATTATATCTGTTATTGTATCAAATATTGTATATTGATATATGCTATTCTTTTTCTTCCGCTGTGTTGTTTTACTTAATGGTGTTATAAGCTCCGGCGAACCAGATTCGACGTTTGGATCTGCGGCATTTGAATACGAGTGTCGTATTCGGTGCCGATTTTCGAAGGTCGAGTCAGGGTCGTCACATTTGGTATCAGAGCTGATGGTTAAAACCTTAGCTCAGGAGTATAACACATTGAGTAGCTCATTAGAGATAGGGTGGAGTATACCCTAGAATGAGTATATCCTCAAGATATCCGTTCGAATGCCTCAGTAAATTCTCTTGCTATCCACCAATAGTAAGTGTGAGTGCGAGGAGAGGACGAGATAGGGGACAGGGGAGTACCACTACAAATGGTCAATACCCTGCAACAGTGGAAATATCTTTTCTCTATCAATCTCCTTTGATTCGATTTCGAATTCTTTTGATTGCTTCGTAGCAGCTCCAGAAAGAAGTTTCGGTGTGATGATGGCCATACGTATCGTTGTAGAAAATTCTTACTTTGTATCTTCATCGATTTCTTATCAGCTTTTCGATCTAAACTCTAATGAATTTGAAATTGAAAATATTAAATAAATTGGAAATTTAAAATTGAGTAAATTGGTTAACTAATATGAAGATTTGATCCAACTATCTCTTCTCTAGGATCCGATATATTCTACGAACGATTAGTTATCCCTTCTAACTAATCAATGCCCTTGCATATTCGTAGACCGATGGACCCAAATATTTTGTGTAATATTGTATGAGTTTGTTCTCATATTGTCGATATTCTTATTTGCTAAGTCAAATACAGAATTGTTATCCAGTTTGATTTGGAAAGACATTTCTCTATCTTTCATCTATTTCTTTGTCGTCTCCTTGCAAATTTCGAGGACGAAATTTCTTAAGGGGGGGAATCTGTAACATTCCTGGAATATTAGCCAAAATAATACGATAATTAATTTAATTTTGAAATTAAATTGTGGGGTTATTTGTGAATTAATTAGATATTTCCAGAATAAACTTAAAATTTTAGATTTTTAAATAGAAATTTGATTACAAGTAAATAAAATTTAAATATATTGTAAATAAAATTTTGTGTATATTTGAATTTTTCAAATTTAATAAAGATATATGTTCATTTAATTATACAAATGAATTATAATTAATAAATATAATGAACTAAGCTTAAAGTTAATGTTGGTTTAAAGATTTCAAATAAAAGTTTAAAATAATATTGGTTGTAGAGAATTGAACATTTTCATTTGAGAATATTGTTTGTAAATATACCAAAGTATTAAATTTAAAGTAATTTTTTTTTTTTTTTTTTTTGTAAATGGCATTTAAATTTCATTAAGATATAATGTATATAATGCAAACATTGGCTAAAAAAAATTCTTTTAACATTGTATGTATATACACACATATAAATGAATTAAGAGGTGTGTTCATTCATAAAATAAATATGATATAAAAATAAAAATAAACATTCTTTTGTCTTTAATTTTTTTTTTATATATGCAAATGTAAATACATATAAATACATATACATGAGAGGTGGAGTAGGGGGATGAACAAAATCTTGCTCTCATCATTGCTCTTTACAAATGGCATGAATTGTCTTAATTAAAAATAAAATATTCAGATAAAAAATTAAAGAAACTTTCCAGTTTCCAAAATTTCGAAATTTTAAGCTTCAACTCTGATAAGTACAGCAGCCACAAAGATTTGTAATCTTTGAACATCATCATTCAAAAGAAAATCATCAAAACAGAAAAAAAAAAGAAAAAAAGAAAAAAAAAACTGCTCCTCTTCTTCAATTCAAGTTGAGAATCTAAAACCATACAAACAAAAATCAAGCTATAGCCTACAGAAACTCCATCTTTCAGGTAGTTTTAAACTTTATAATTTACTGAGATTATGATTTAAAACTCAAATTTTAATATAAATAAATTTAGCTGCAGGCTTTGGCTAGAATAAAGCAGTGCAGTTTTCCTCTGGAATGAGATAAAGGCAAGTAAAATTCCTTTGAAAAATTTGAATTAGAAGTTGTAATTGGTAACTAAAACAAGATTTAAACAATAATGTTCAATAAATTGCTTGCAGGAAAATCAAGTACAAGGCAAATTTGTTTCCTGTTCTCAAATGCAGGAAGCCCCTCTGTTATATAACAAGATTTCAAACTTGTAAGTAATTAAAACTGTTTGTATTTAATAAATTGAGTGCAACAAAAAAAGTAAATAAGGACCTGTATTTACAACTTACAGGTCTAAATTCCAAGAAAATTCAGGGAGGCTCAAGATTTTTCTCTGCCTTCATTCTGTTCCCTGTTCTTTGTTTCTTCATCATCTTCAGGTGAGCAAACCTTCTACTTTGAATCTGTTCTTGTTGTTGTGAGCAAACCTCCTTTACTTAAAACTTTAAATCTTGTTGTGCTTGCATGATTGTGTTATGAATGCTTGTCTATGATGATGTATGTGGTTCAGATATACATGCATATGTCCCGGTAGAGTTACAGGTGTGGCCAAATTCATACCCAATGAAAAGAAAAACATAACAGGACTTGAAAAAAATTGTTGTTAATTGCTTCTCTGTTTGCATGACTGTGAGCAACTTTCCCTCCTGAAACCTATTTTCTTGTTAATGCTTGTGAGTAACAATTTATTTAAAAACTGATTTAAAGTATATGGTTGCTTGAATTGTTGCCTGATGAGTATGATGTATATGTCTGTGTATATATGAGATTGAATGCTTGCTTGCTAGTGATAAATTCTTTCCTGATCTTGATTTCTGACTTAAGGATGTAATTTAAAAATTTATGAACTCAAAATTAAATCCCTGTTAGATGCAAAATTTTAACAAAACTTGTAGTATATCCCAATTAAAGTATTAGATTTTATTTAGAATAATAAACTTGTTTCTGGACCCTGGAAATTGTAAGAACATCATGCATGTTCAAATTTTATTCAAACCTAATTTAAATAATATAGTAATTCAGTAATACAAATCAAACATATAAACTGAAATTTGAGTTTTAAATTAAGTATCAGGATTTTTAAGTGCATGTGTCAGTATCAGTTTGTTATTGAACAATAATATGAAATTGTGCAAATGCATGTAACCTGTAGTATAAGAAAACCCAAATTTCTTTCTGAGTTAATAAGTAAGGATCATAGATCCTTGTAAAAATCATAGAAGTGGATATAAACTATTAGATTGGTAGCAGTTTGAAAATTTTTATTTAAACCCTAGTTTACTTTTGGGTTACAGTTTTGGGTCGATTTTGAACTCCTCAGTGATTCGAGTTCAAAGCTGTTATGGGTAATGATGGATGGTGTGGTGATGAAGCTATCACCGGAGTTTGTGTGTTGATGATGGTCGAGGAGTGGAGGAATTGGATGTTGACAGGTTTGAAGGGTAGGGGTGTGGGCTGTTTCCAGGTTTAGGAATTGATTGTTTTTGGGTGCAGGGTTAGTTGCTCGGGTGGGTCTCGGGTTAAATGGGAAACAACTCGAAGCATGTTAGCTTCTGACTCGAAGCAAAGCATGGGGCGACTCGAGTATACTTTATGGTTTCAGAGTTTTAACAACAGAACTGTTCTGTTCTGTTTTTAAGAAATTTTTTTTAAAAGTAAAGTTTAATATAAATCTGGAAATTAAAACTTAGGATTAAACTTGAGTTTGAAATTGAATACAAATAGTTTGAATTCCTATTTTGTAATAAATTTAAATGCAGAATTTCAAATTGGTTAAAAATATAAAAAAAGAGAAAGGGGGGGAACATGAATCTGTTTCCAGTTTTATAAGTTTGAAATAAAATGCAAAATAAAGTTTAACTTAGGATGTTAAAACTGAATTCAAATATGAATTTAAATAAGTTTGAATTCTGTCTTTTGAAATAATTTAAATTCTGGAAAATTCAGAGTTTGATTTTTTTTTTAAAAACAGAAAACTGTTTCTGTTTTAAATATAAAGATAAAGTTTAAATTTGCAGGTGAAGATTTAAACTGGGTTTAGTTTGAAATTTAAATTGGAATTCAAATTTTGATTGTCAATGATTTGAAAGCAATTATGTTTTTAAATTCAAACTTGATTTTAAACTCTCAAGTATAAATGCACATGTGATTTGCATTTGGAAAGAAAGGTTAAGTATTTAATTTAGGAATTTAAAATGAATTCAAATCTGAGTTTTAAAATCTGGATTTAAAATTTAAACATCAGTTTTTAAATAAAGGTTTAAATTGAATTGTTTTAATGAATTGCATTTGAATTGAATTTAAATCCTCTTCAACTCATTAATAAGGTATATGTTTCTTGTAAACATATAAAATTAAGTTTGTATTGTTTTAAAAATCTTATTTTAAATAAATTTAAGTCGTAAAGTTTAAAAGAAATGTTAAATGGAATTTAATGTAAATTTAAAAAAAAAAAAACATTTTGTTCTTAAATGCTTAATTAAATAAGGAATGTTTATCTAAAAGATAAATAAAAGTTTAATGATTGGATTTATTTGATTATTAAGGTAATTAAGATGAATATTAATTATTTAATTAATGATGTCGATGTTTAATTAAGTAATTAATGATAATTTTTAAGTTAATTAATTTAAATTTGAGATTGATTAATTAAGTTTAATAAATCTATAATTAAAAATGGATAATTAATTAATTAATGAAATGGATAATTAATTAAAGTAATTAAGGGTTTTAATTTGATTAATTAAAGTTTAAGATTAATTTTTCTTAGAATAATTAATTTGTAATTAAGAAATCATTAATTGAATGATATTAGATTTAAAATTAATAATGGAAGATTTATTAATTGAATAAATATGGATAGTTAATTAATTAGGAATAATAAATGAAAGTAATCATGTAGGTAATAAATTTAAAACCACCCAGTTTATTCATCTTAATTGTAGATGCTGGTTGTAATTGAATGTTGTGTGATGGATTAATATATTTGATATGTGATGAGATGCTATGTGATAATTTGTGCTGATCTGCTATATTTATGATGAATATACTGTCATATGAATATGAAACCCCTTGACCCGTAGAATGACATTTGGATTTCGATGCGACAGGGAGTCGGATTCCAGTCGGTTATCCGAAACCCACATCGAATCATATTAGTTAATCTTTGTGAATGATATTTTACTTTATCTATGAATCTGTGAATATAGATAAGCGTTATGGGTTATACCGCTTGTCGATATGATTGAATCTGTGATAATGGATGTTGTGCACTATTGTGTTGGACCCCTGGACCACACTTATACACACACAAATATGGATTGCACGTGGAAATGAGTTAAGTCACAGATTTTTGAAATAATCTAAAAATTGAATTTTTGAATCCAAGATAGTTTTGGAATTAGATTTGAAAAAGCTTTTGAAAAATGTATTTCAAAAATAAAAGTTATTTTAAAAACTAGATTGAGTTTTGAAATTTAAATAATTGGATTTAAATTTGAATTCGATATTTGGAATTGAATTTTATGATTTGGGAACTAGGGTTTAAAAAGGTTATTCAACCTATAAATGGGTTATATGGGTTTTAAACCATCTTAAAGATGACGTCTTGGAATTTAAATTCAACTCAAGATTTCAACTTGTATAAATTAGATTTGCTTTCCCATAAGAAATGGACTTCCATTGTGTGTTAAAAGGATTTCAAGTCTAAAAATGAAAATAGTTTTCCAAACTTTAGATAAATCTTTGGAAACGTGTTTTGAAAGCTATAAATCTTTAACTTTAAAAGATTTAATTGGGATAATCCAATTGAAATGGGAATTATTTTGAAATCTATGAATAGATCTTTGTGAAACTAGGTGAAACTTTGTGAAATAAATCTTTTTGTTTAAAGATTTAAAAATGGTAATCTGTTTAACCATTTGAAAGAAAAGTTTTGGATCTTATAAGTTGTGACTTAGCTAAAATCCCATATCCATATGTTTTAAAGATGGCGCTCACTATTCGGTTTAGCCGGGAGAGGACCTTGTGTCATATAACCCATTCCGAATAGTGATACGACGTTATGGATTGCATTTGAAGACCGGTGTTGAAGACCGGGTGTCTTCGAGAACGTTAGGATAACCTATCGATTGTCTCTGCACCGAGTAGCTACGGTATAGAGTTCTCCTTAGTGATGGGAAGTCCGATCGGGATTGGGGATACCCGGATTTGCAAGGGCTTCTTCGGAAGTCCCTTCGGTTCTGTTCGAACCCGGAACAGACTTGTATGGTTGTATGTCCGACATTACACTTTGAGATATTAAACTGATCTCTATCAAATACATTTCTGCTTGGTGGCGGAGAATTTATTCTCTTAGCTTAACACCCTTCTCTGAGACGTACGAGCTCAGAGGTTATGTAGTTGATATTTATCAGTGATATTCCCAATTTGGTAATGTGGCATGCTGAGTGCTGCTGTGTGATGATCATTGGTTGATCATTTGTGATATGATCATTTGTTTGATCATTTATCTTTGTGACCATTGCTTTGGTCATCTGTTGACCCAAAGCATGGCTTTGTGCCAAAGCGTAGCTTTGTGGACGAGACTGCATCAGGACCTCACTCCCCGGAAATGGTCGAAACAGGAAAGATGCGGCAAGGTTATGAGGGTCGCTCCCTTTAGGGTATGTCATTCCCTTCTGGTAAAGGGTGGTATCAGGTATGGAGCCCTGGTATTTAACCTATGTGGTTGCTCCAATCTCATTTACTGTGTGGTTGTTGCTTTGAGGCGCCTCGGATAAAGGTCCCAAAGGACCGGGGGATGGCATATTCGTGTAGTAGTTACCTAGTTACAGAGGTAACCCGGCCTTGTGTTGGCAGAGATCTAACCGTTACGTTAGTTCTCGGGACGTCCCGCCAGAGGCGATCCCATTGACAGTAGGAAGTTCCTTAGCCTGACCATTTGTTGGAAATCCATTCATCCAATACGTGCCTTGTACGATTTTAGTTGTAGAACCTGCCATTTAACATGGCAGCTATAGTAGGCATAGCATCATGGTACCTATGCTGGCTAGGATTTATATTATACTTTCGAAAGATTTTCCACTATGCACTAGTAATAATATCAAAGGATTCTTCTCGTAGTAAGCATGTTTGACTATCATAAGGAGAAATCTCCCCCATGTGTGCGTTTGCATTGTGTGTGTGCCGGGAGGCCTTATGGTAGTTTCATTTTCTAAAAAGCATTGCGGATTTCAAATTTAAATTCTGTTGTTTGTTTTTAAAGACCAAATGTTTTTGTTTGCTCATACCAGTCCCATGACTGACCTGGAGTTTATTGTTCCTTTCCTAAACTCTGGGTGCCCACTATTTTCCCACACGGGCAGTCTAGAGTTGGGGTTTTCAGATAATCAATGGTAGGTGTAGATTCGATAGCTTTCAACCTTAGGATTTGGCAATCGCATTTTGGATCGAGTTGCTTCTCTTCATCTTGTTTTGGAGTTTGAGCTATTTCTAGATTGGTGCTTTGGAGATGGAGATTACTGTTACTGGAGTTCTTCTTGAAGACCATATTGGAGCTTTGTTCCGCTGCTTGTGTTATCTTTTCTTTCCGCTGCTATTACCTTATATCATATCTCTGATGTATATTCATTGTATCATCTGTTGTATCAGATTATATCTGTTATTGTATCAAATATTGTATATTGATATATGCTATTCTTTTTCTTCCGCTGTGTTGTTTTACTTAATGGTGTTATAAGCTCCGGCGAACCAGATTCGACGTTTGGATCTGCGGCATTTGAATACGAGTGTCGTATTCGGTGCCGATTTTCGAAGGTCGAGTCAGGGTCGTCACACTTTTCTACCTAGGCTGAGCTTCTTTTATCCTATCCTGGATTAACTCAATCATTTATGTTGCTTCTCTTACTAATTCTGGACCAAGAATTAGTCCATCTCTAGTCTCTAGCCAACATATGGGTGATTTACATGTCCTCCTATACAAAGCTTCAAAAGGTTCCATTTCTATGCTAGTCTGATAACTATTGTTATAATAAAATTCAAATATGTGAAAATGGTCTTCCCATGACCCACCAAAATCCTTTAAGACTTTGTCAACTCTTTCCATTTGCCTATCCGTTCACGGATGATAAGCGGTACTCATCTGAGCTAGGTACCTAATACCTCTTATAGACTTTTTCAGAATTCGTTAATGAATAAGGTATCTCTATCGCTAACTATGCTACTAGAAATCCCATGCAGTCTAACAATATTCTTCATAAATAACTTAGCCGAGTGGGTTCCATCCTTCTCGACTTGATGGGAATGAAATTTGCATTCTTGGTTAATTTATCGACTATAACCCAAATACTTTCATTTCGCCTACTCTACTTTGGCATTCTGTCATTTCGTAGATATAGAATCCCATTTCCACACGGGTATATCTAAAGGCTGAAGCAAACCACTTGACTTTCGATGCTTGGCTTTCACTTGCTAGCACTTCAAGCATTTCTTTACTCATAAGCTTACATCTTTTTTCATACCTTCCCAAAAGAATTTTCTCTTCATATTCTAATACGTCTTAGTTACTCTAGGATGAATGGTAAATTTCGATCGATGACACCGACAACTTCCTTCCTTAGGTCACCAATATCTGGAACGCATAATTATCCATTCTTTCTCAACCTCCCATTTTGATGAAGATGAAAATCTTTCAAATCATCAATCTCGGTTCCACTTTAGATTCTTTTAATTCCATTAGCTAACGATGGATCATCTTTTTGCTTAGAAGCAATCTTTTCAATCAATACTGGTCGAATTTCCATGTAAGATAACATTACGGTACTCTGATTGGAACTAGCTGCAGATCTTAACTGCATACTACATGTCGTTAATGCTTCCAAATCTTTCCACTTCACCAACATTTCTAACACTGCATTCTGATGTTTTCTGCAAAGTGCATCTACGACTTTAACTCCTTTCCCTGGCGTGTACTCAATTTCAAAAAGCATAACCTGCTATGAACTCCTACCACCTCTGTTATCTCATATTTAAATCCTTCTAAGAGAATAAATATCTTAAAGACTTGTGATCCGTATACAGCTCGAATCTTTCTCTAAAAAGATAGTATCTCCATACTTTCAAAGCAAAGATTACTACTACGAACTCCAAATAATGATTTAGATATCTAATAGGTAATCACTTTAACGCTTTGCATCAACACAACTCCTAATCTTGTTCCACACGCATCAGTATACGCCACCGGATATTGATTTCCATCCAGAACATCTAATACAGGTACTTTAGTAAATAAATGTTTCGGCTTCAGGAAAGCCTCCACACATTTATCGGTCCAAACATACTTCACATCCTTTCTTTTTAGTTTAGTCATCGGTGCTACTATTCGAGAGAAATCCTTGATAAATCTCTGGCAATGGCCAACTAATCCAAAAAAACTCTTTATCTCAGGTCACCCTCTTGGGTCTCTTCTACCTTAGCTGAATTTACGGACAACATTTTTTGTGAGATTGCATGACCAAGAAACTTCACTTTCTTTTTCCAAAAATGACATTCCGAAAATTTTTCCTTTAGATGATGCGGCCTCAATGTCTCAAGCACTATTCTAAGGCGAGTCTCATGATCTTGCTCATTCCTAGAATATATTAAAATGTCATCTACAAATACTAACATGAACCTATCCAAATGCTCTTGGAAGATTCGATTCATCAAACCTATGAAAAAAGCAGACACATTAGTAAACTCGAATGGCATTACTAACCACTCATATGAACCATGTGTTGTTCGAAATGCCATCAAAGGAATAATGTCCTTCGCTGCCCTTAATTGATGGAACCTTATTGCCAAATCCAGTTGGGAAAATACCTTGAATCCATTCAACTGATCAAATAAATTGTCTATTCTTTGCAACGAATATCGATCCTTTATCGTCTTTTCGTTCAACTTACGATAATCGATAAATAATCTCAATAACTCGTTAGGTTTCTTCACAAACATGGCAGCCACTCCCCAAGGAGACTGGTTTGGCCTAGCGAAACTTTTTCCTTATAAGTCCACCAGTTGCACCTTTAATTCCTTTATCTCTATAGGTGTTACTCTATTAGGATGCCTACTTACGGTTTCAGCTCCAAGTACAAGATCTATTCGAAACTCAATAGCTCATTTCGATGATAGTCTTATTATTGGCTCAATGACATCTGCAAACTCTCTAATGATAAAATCTCGATGCAACTCATCTTCCTCCTCTGTTTCACCCAATAAAATGCAAACATCAAAATTCGAGTCCTCTACTGAATATATAATTAGATTGCTACTATTAAGGTGTCCTAGTGACAATTCCCTATCTTGGGAAAATGTTATAGCATCGTATTTGCTCAACCAATCCATACCCAGTATAATGTCAAAGCCGATAAAATCAAACACATGCAAACTGCAAGCAAATATATGACCTAACAACTCAAAATCTAGATGGTCACATCTCATCTCAAGAGTTCCATACCCTCCTATCTGATTCACAACCCTTAAGAAAGTAACTAAGTAGGAGGGTTCTAGATTAAGCTCATCTACCAAACAATGGGAGATAAAAGAATGTGATGCACCAGTATCAAACAGTACTCTAATAGGTAAGCCATGAATCAAAAGCATACCTCATATCACAGCCTTCACCTTTTCCTCTATTGGTCTCGAGGCCTTCCCTTTTTCCTCTATTGGTCTCGAGGTAGGTGGTTCCAAAGCAAACACTTTTCCTTTCTCAACCTTAGTTGGTTCTTTGCACTGATTCTCGTAATGGTCTATCTGGTCACAATTGAAGCACTTGGTATTCTTCCTCCTAATAACTTTCTTTCCATCTCCAAAACGATGTTCATTCACAAAATTCCCTATATGATCACATTTTTAACACACAACACCCGCTTTTCCTTTCTAGCAGCTCCTTCCTTCTAAGCTCCCTTTCATTGAAAGAAATTCCTTTTCTGATTCTACCCACTCTACGCCTCCACTGCTTTGTTACCACCAAAGAAAGCAAACATCTATTTGTTTCTTAGTGCCTTCTCCACTATCACATCACATGTATCCCTGAGATGTGAAAGATTGCCCTTGCAAGCTCTAGCCTTAACCTATAGATAAACATTTCAGTTCTTTTAGTCACTATATCAATCATAGCATACCCATACTTAGGTAACTCCTCAAATCTAGTTGTATACTCTAATACGGTCATATCTTCTTGCACTTACTCAACAAACTTCCTATACAAAGTAGACATTTAAATTTCAGACACAACCTTTTTCCCAAACCTCCTTTTGAACTCTTCCTAAGTCAAAGTTTCCCTGGAACTCCAACAGTAACACTATTCCACCAATATAGTGCAACTCCCTGTAACTGTCTGGATACCAATCCCCTCTTTTACTCATCATTCATACCTAAATCAGCGAAAATCCTTTCACACTGCAACAGGCAATTTTCCGCCTTGACAGCATCCTTAATTCTAATGAATGATTTCCTCCAAATCTTGAATAGTCCTTACTCAAAACAGCATAATTGTTGACAATCTGAATTTCAGGATTTTCTTCTCCAACATTTCCGCCAACTAACCCAGTAGTAGCTCTTGCTTGCATCATGCTGACAACGAACTAATACATAGCTCACATGTCTACTGATGGTGTTCCAGCACCCACATTGGCAATGGTTTGACTTGGATTTTTCTTAGTATTAGGTCTGATATTTCCATTTCTTGTGGTACTTCCTCCATCGAGATTCACTCTTTCGCTTCTTTCCTCCATATCTTACTATCCTTAAATCCCCATTTGAACCTTAGTAAGATAATGTTACTACAACATTATCACATACCATAATCTCATTCTCTAATTCATTAGAATTTTGTTTTCAAAACTCTTTTAAGTTCAAAAGTCTTTTACTTTTACATAAACCATTTAATTGATACCAAATTGTAACATCCCCCATTCCAAGACCCGAAAATAAGTGCTATTGATGCTATAGTCATTAATAGTATTATTCTTTGGTGACAAAACGAGATCAGTTAATAGTATCATTAGCATCAAAGCATGCAAATATGAATTTTTTTCAAAACATAGATTTTATTAAACAATTTTCATATCCATTACATAATCCCAAATGTTGCCCAAGTTCAAATAAAATATGATTATTACAAAATACTTCAAGAGCGACATATGAAGATGCCTCCTTAATTGATCAAATTTTACTACAAGATATATACACCTTTTGCCATTACATACATTCGAACAAAATGGTAACAGACCGGACATAAATAAACTTATGTAGCTAACTGTACCTCCTCCACGTCTTTGAAAGCTTTATTCAACAAAGCAAAATAACCTGGAAACCATACTCTTAAACTACTCAAATAAGCACCCTTGAGTTTAAGAGGAAATACAAAAACTTTAGGTCAGACAAAAAGTCCGGTGCGAATAAAATTATGCCATCTTGGTTAACAGAAATTTAGTAAGACCACGCCGCTGAGCAGAACGCATTTTACTCTCTCTAGTATCCTCAAAAAATGACATTTAGAAATCAAGCAACTGCAACCATAATGGTTAAACTTGACAGTATAAACAATCATATGCATGCATGCAACCTGGGTAATCATGACCAATCAATTTATATAAATGTACCGTCTTTTTTAAATCAAAGTTTGTTCAGGGTAATTACAAACCGATATGGCTGAATCGGACCTACCAGATATATCAAATTCTCTAGTCTGTTCGAAACTTACTATTCCTATAGTGACTACGACCCTAATGGTTTTGTAGGCCAACTAATAACCTACCTCATCTTTGTGTACTCCTTTTTATATGTAAACCTACTTTCAGTCTTACCCTTGACGAAGTCCTACACATTAGAATTTTTGACTAATATTAGGTAGGGCTAATAGTTGAAGTATAGGGCGCAACCCTACACTAGTCTCATCTGGTTTTCTAATCTTCGAGTCAATTCATCCTATCACAATTTATCTAAAGGTGTAAGAATAATCTTCCTAGTTAAATTTTAGGCTAAATACCCTTTTTATTTCCATGAAAACATAAGTCTTTATAATCGATTTACCCTTAAAATCATACTTTAAAAAAAATAAACTCGATGAATTTCAAAGTATCTTAGAGGTTTTCGCACCAAAAATCTTAGGCTATGAAGTTATATACAATAGAACCATTTATATTGATAAAGTGTGGCATATATATTTCCTATATAGGTTACCCCACCCCTTCAATAACATAATCATGTTAAAGATCCTAATTTATAAAAACACCCGGCCAAAACCACTTATAGTGCATATTATAGATCATCGAATATAAGCGGCATAGTTATGGGATGCATGGTATAAAACTTTAAAACTTATAAATACGGGAATGTCGATATTAAGAAAGGGCGGCGTCATCGCCGTATAAAACCAATGTCGAAAATAGCCTATAGCGGAATCATGGCTAAAATAAGATGGCATAAGAAACTAGTTGCATATTTGCGTCTTTATAATCAATGTCAAAAATAGCCTATAGCAGCATTATGGCCAAAATATGATAGCATAAGAAACTAGCGGCATTGAAATCATAAGGAGTGCAGGATTGCTGCCTTATGAAGTTGATGTTAGCATAGAAAATATGCGGCATTGAAAAATGTGGTATAAAACAGGCCGCATTAACATATGCAGCATGGAAGACTAGCAACATAGAATACCAACGACATCACCAACGTCACATGCATCAATGTCAGCATTGCTACGTCCCACCCTTAGTGGAATCATTGCATACCAACAAAGTTGCTATCTTATGCTTTCCAATAGGATAGAGACGACACGCGGCGTAGATGGGCTACAATATTGGTTAATAGCGCATGGTATAGCACATGGTATTATCGTAATTAACATGGAAACTGTTTTAGTTAAAAAAAACAATAATTTTTCACCAACTCCAATTTTTCTTATTGGATAATGACTTTTTACCAACTGTTTTCATAAAAATTGCTATAGATCAGATATTACATTCCCAAAATTTTTTACAAATCATAATTTTATATCAATATTTTAATATAATTATCAAGCCTTTATAGCCTAATAAATTCATATATTATCATAAACACTTGGGAAAAATCCCCAAAAATCACAATAAATCAGATTTTGTCGTACTCTTTAACATATAAATATTTGAATGCCAATAACATTATTAAAATATTTTTAATAATTAAAACTCGAAACAAATCAATTTCCTCTCTTAGAAAATTCACAAAATATTCATACTCGCTTGAAAAATTATAAAATTAAAACCATACTTATATAATAATATTTCTAACATTACATCAAGATTTCAGGTCGTTGGGATGTCATTTGATAGGTTTTCACGCTTAACCCTATTAACAAATTCTATAGTAAATCCAATAATTCATCAATAAACATATAATTATTCAAACATTCAAAACATGACATAATAATATCAAAGAATTTTGCTTTAATCATAAAACCGAACCAAACAAAGAAAAATTGGGATGGATAATCAATATTCACCTTGATTTGAAAAAGAAACTTGAGATTTGAGTTTGAATTGATTTCCCCTAAGCTTTAATCTTATTTCTTAGCCTTTTCTTCTATTGAATCTCCTTGTAATGGCTAGCCTTGTATTCTCTTTTAATTTGATGAATTAATGTGAAGGAGGGAACGAGAATGGAGGGGTTTAAGTTTAGGAAATAAAGCCTTTTCCTATTTTTCCCACCTTCAGAATCCTACTTCTTATTAATTTTCTAATCAATCCTATTAGTTCATTAATTAAGATTGGATCTGTATTATATTTGTCAAATCTCATTCTTCTTATCCTCTAACATTATTTTATTTAGTTTATCTAATAAAATGTCCTAAATAATGTTAATCAATTTTGGGGTTTCACAACAAGTTGCATCTAGAGGAAGTGCTCAATACACTCCGTAGGCATAAATTGAAGGCAAAATTTTTCAAATGTCATATTTGGTGCAAGGAGGTACGCTTTTTTGGACACATTGATGTTAAAGAATGTCATGGAAGTGAGGAGTTTCCTTGTTTTGGTGGGTTACTATAGGAATTTCACTAAGGAATTTTCAAAAATTTCTTTCACTCTGAATTGTCTTACCAAGAAGTATTTGGTCTTCTCGTGGGACTCATAAATTGATGATGATTTTGTAAGATGAAGGAGTCATTGACTAGTGCACATTTTCAAGTTTTACCCCATGTTGCGAAGGCATTCATAGTGTATTCCAACACTTGCGGTACGGGGTTGGATGTGGTTCTGATGTAGGAAGGAATAGTGGTGAACTATGCTAGTTGATAGTTGAGTGTCCACGAATGATACTATTCTACCCATGATCTTGAGTTGGCAGCCATTGGCTTTGTACTCAAGTCATGAAGACACCATCTATTAGAAGAGTGGATTGATCTATACATAGATCGTAACTCTTCGAAGTATTTATTCTTCCATAAGTATGTGAATTTAAGAGAAAAAGTAGACGGAGTTTTTAACATCGTTTGATTTTGATATCTCCTATTATTTAGGTAGGGGCAATGTTGCAACTGGTGCTTTGAGTATGGAACATGCAAGTTGATTCCTATATTCTTAGAGTGGAAGCACATGGATTTTATCTCTACATTCTATTTTCGACCATTGTTAGACATCACTTCGGGATGGTCAGTAGCTTTGAATATGCAGCTTATGCTTATGGATCACATTAGGTAAAGTCAGAAGCATGATAAGAAATTATTGGATATTGTTAAGAAGTTTAGTAGAGGAGAGCAGTCAAGTTATTTAAGGTGCTATGACATTGATTAAAGAGGTGGTTATGGAAAGATGGTAGATTAAACGTTCCTCTCATTATGGATTTGACTGACATGTTACCAACCGAGTCTCATGGTTTTTGGATGACCTGTAACGACCCGTATTTTACGTGCCGATAAAATCGTAAAATAGTTGCATTAGGTCGTTAGTATTGTTTATGTCATCCATAGCCTAAGTCGTGTAAAAGATGGTTCATAAGGAAGTTAACTCGGTTGCATAGGGTCCTTAGATCGACTCTTGGTTAGGTCGTAGACGGTTTTAAGTTGCGAACGACTTAGGGGAATACGACCTAGCAGTTTAGATGTGATAGCTTGAGTCGTGTAGGAGATAAGTCGGTTGTGCGACTTAGTGGTGTTGAGCGACTTAAGGTGTTGGCCGAGTTAAGGTGTAGCGAGTTAGAGGAGTTAGCGACTTAGTGCTGGGGTTTAAGTCGTATGACCGAGATAAGGATGTAGCGACTTAAAGGGTTAGCGTGTTAGTGCTAGGCCGAGTTAAGGTAGTCAGCCGACTTAAGAGTTGACGACTCATAGGGTTAGAACGACCTAGAGTTAGCTTGTGTGGAGTTAGGTCGGTGGAACGACTTAGTGATGTGAGCCGAGATAAGAGATGGGCCGACTTAGTGGTCAACGGCTAAGGAGTTAAGGCTTAGGTCGTGGGGTCGTAGGATTGCTGAGTCGATTGGTAGTTGAGTCGTCCAGACGACTTAGTGTTGAGTCGTTGGGACTACGTCGTGTGACCCTGTGTAGCGTTTGGTCAGCCATGGTTGTTAAGTCGTGTGGCCTTAGGTCTTAGGTCGGGGGCGACTCATGGGTTAGGTCGTGAGTCGTCTCCTGTGTAGCGTTGAGTCGTAACTCGTGAAGCCGTTAAGTCGCATGGGTTCTTGAGTCAATTGGGTCGTAGCTTGGATAAGACATTAGGTCGACAGCAGCAAGGTCGGCGATGACTTAAGAGTAGCCGACTTAAGGGACGTTTCAGCCTATAAATATGCGTCCATATCTTCACTTTTTGGCACCGGATTTTGAAGCGATGAAGTGGTGCCATTTTGAGAGCTCGGCTACAACATTTCTTCACTTCTTTTCTCCACTCTAATCTAGTGATTCCATCCATCTAAATTGAAGATCAAATCGAAGATCCAAGAGCCAAAGTTGAAGATCTTCATCCAACAAAGAGAGATTTCATCGATTGAAGTGGGATTTTGCCGGATCAAGGTTGATTCCTTGCTGTCCAGATCTGGAGTTGATTGTTTTTTTAAAGGTGTTTAGGTGATTCGGTGAGTGGTAGTTATCTCTCACACGGACCCAAGGGAGTATATTGGATTGGTGGCTTGTTTATGCGTTAAAGATAGTGATTTCTTGCATTTTTCCTAAAGTCTGCATGTAGATCTATCATCTATGAAGTTTTGACACCTATTTTGCTACATGATTACTTGTATAAGTTCATTCATCAAGTTATAGAGACATTTACCTATGATTCATACTTGTTAGATATGGACACTTTAATTACCAAATTGCCATTATTGTTGTAATTGCTTATTAGATCTTGTTGAATGTTTGATTGCTTGGACTAATGATTGGTTTATGATTGATTTGACCGTTTCAAATTAGCTAGAAGTTGATTTGGACAAGTTGATCGAAGATAATTCAAAAGTTAAGTGGAAAGGCTTTTGAATGGTGAAAGCTGCTTGTGGCATATGAAGCGGATGTTGAAGCTCATATGGATAGATTTGATGATGATGTTGAGATGTGACTTTGCCATGATGCGATGAGGCAAACCATGATGTTGAGATGGGACTTTGCTATGATGCGATGAAGCAAAGTATGATGTGAGAAAGCCTTGTTTTAATCCAGACGAGATCATCCCAAGCATGTTGATAACTCGGTGATGCGATTCGAGTTGGTTGATAATGGTTAGCTTGAGAGGCGCTTGAGCTAGTATGGAAATAGTCGTCGAGGAGGATGACTAGAAGGCTGAGATTTTATCGTTATTGAAGGTTCTAGCATGCTCAAAGCAAGAGTACGTTGGAACGGGCTGCGACGACGTTCCAAGCACGGGCTACGACGATGTGCTAGTACTCTAGGTAGTTGCGAAAATTCCTAAGCACGGGCTGCGACGACGTGCGGAGTTATGTCTAGAACCGGGGTTACCATAAGCCCTTGACAGGCGGTCATTCAACTAACGGTGATATCGAGGCAATGATAACAGTGATAGCCAGAGTCATGGATGTTTGGTTGTATCATCATTCGGTCTCAAGAGCGGTGTTTTCTGGGTGCTTATCTGATCTTGGTTTAGGCCTTGGGGGTTTGTATTTGGAAAACATCGACCTTGACTCAAGTGATAATTACTTTATTTCGAATGTCTACTTTGCTATGCTTGTTTATGCTTAGTGGGTCTGGGGGCTATCACTGTAGAATGAGGTGGAGTGGGATGGTTAAGTTCCTATTCCTTTTATGCTCTTTTGGTATGTTTGATATTTAATTTACTGCTCACTAAGACTGTTGTCTGACTCAAGGTTTTATGTTCAACTCTTATTACCTTGGGTTGTTCATCCATGTTGGGATGGGCAGACTAGGTAGCAGGTGACATGTGCTGTTCTTGGTTATCAACGATGCAGATGACGGAAACGAGCTGGAGGCTAGCATATTAGTTTTCTTACTATATGTACTGGATGTTCCGCTGCTTGTATATGTTTGAGTGTTATGTAGTGAGGCTTGATGTATTGATTGTTCAGATGCTTGTATCAAACCTTTATGAAGTCTATATGATGATATTCTGTTATGAGCTTCATTATATACATATATTTCTCTATTGTATTTTTTCCATGCGCTGTGAGTTGTACGATAGAGTTTCTATTTTATCTTACCCTGACTATCGTCCATGGCTGCCTGGCACGCCTTTCAGCGCACCATTTTCCTGTTTTAGTGCGGGAGTCATGGGCGGTCGTCACATTTGGTATCAGAGCTTTGGTTAATCGATTTTAGCCAACGCTCGCTGACGTAACTACGTAAGAGAGACGTAATTGTATTTTATGGATGATTACTATATATATAATATAGTAGTTTAGAAGAATTTGAACTCCTTATGTAGTTGTTTCTCAAGGTGTTTTAAATCATTCCTTTTTGTAGATATTAAGGATGAGTCGAAGTGAGAGACAAGCTGCTAGGGAAAGCCGTGCTGCTAGGGGAGCTACTGACTATGCTGCAATGTTCGAAGCTATGATGACTTCGATCATGAGAAGGATACCAACTTCAGGACCGTCAGTAGATGTTGGAGTTCAAGTTCAGGCTCCAAGACCAGTGGATTTTGCTAAGTTGTGTAAGGACTATACTGCTCTTGGAGGAAAGGTTTTCTTAGGGACATAATCAACCATTGAAGTGCAGAGATGGATTGATGCTTGTAGAAGGATCTTTGGTGATTTGGGAATCGAGGATGCAACTAAGAGGAAGCTTGCATCGAGACAGCTTCAGGGAAGAGCTGCTGATTGGTGGAATTCTATCACCATTGATACTCCAGAGGAAGAGATTACTTGGGAGCAATTCCAAGTTAGATTTGAAGCTAAGTTCGTCTCTACGGCTCAGAAATCTGTTCTGTTTAAGAAGTTCGTGGAAATCAAGCAAGGTGGGAGACCAGTTCTTGAGTATGTTTCCGAGTTTGAAGCTTTGTCCAAGTATGCTCGGTCGTATATTGAATCTCCCTATCAGAAGAATGAGAAGTTTGTGACAGGCTTGGACAATTATCTTGGGAGACAGTTGGTGGATCATCTGGACGATCCATTTGATAAGCTTGTGGAGAAAGCTCTCAGGCATGAGAGTTTGTTTCCTAAGGAAGGGTCTGTTGTTGCTGTGACCAAGGAAGAGTCCAAACCACAGCAGGGTGGAAACAAGAAGAGGAAGCAGCAACAACAGAAGGGTAAAGATGGCCAGAAGAAGCCGAAGGGTGAAGTGACCTGCTACAACTGTCAGCAGAAGGACCCTTCTCTCCAGGGATTGCAAGAAACCAAGAGTGCCGGCAAAGTGCCACAACTGTGACAAACCGGGGCATTTCAAGAGGGACTGTCCGGAACCGATGAAAGATAAGCAGATTTTGCAAGCTTATGCTTTGGGGGCTGTTCCATCATCTTCGAAAGCTCCTACTGCGGAGGAGAAGGGGAAGAGTGTGGTGGTTCAAGGTACTCTTTCTATTTGTGGTGTTCCAGTTAGAGTGTTGTTTGATACTGGGGCATCGCATTCGTTTGTTTGTGATGATCTTGTAGGCCGGTTGGGTTTGGAACTGGATATTGTTGATAGACCATTGGTTGTGACTAATCCAGTTGGGGGTTCGTCTTGTTTGTGTATGGTATGCCGTGGTCTAGTTGTGTCGAGTCATGATTGCTCTTTTGTTTGTGATTGCTTTGTTCTGAACTTTGCGGGGTTCGGAATAATTTTGGGTATGGACTGGCTTAGGAAGTATGCGGCAAAGGTTGATTGTGAGAAACTGGAGGTGACAGTCGGGAATGTGGAGGGGCGAAAGGTTGTGATACGATGTAAGCATGAAGAAGGCGTCTTCATGGGCTTCATGTATTCGCTGGTTGTTCCACGGGATGGACTGTCATCGATGCCGGTTGTGAATAGATTTGAGGACGTCTTTGACGAGGTCAAAGGGTTACCGCCGCATAGGGAAATCGAGTTTCGTATCGATCTAGTTGAGGGAGCCAGACCTATTCTGATGCCTCTTAGACGGATGGCACCTAGAGAACAACAAGAGCTGAAGGTGCAGGTTGATGACCTTTTTCGAAAAGGATTCATTCGGCGTAGTGTGTCCGAATGGGGTGCACCAGTTGTGCTCGCAACCAAAGCGGATGGAACGTTAAGGTTGTGTGTGGATTATCGTGAGCTGAATAAGGTGACTAAGAAGAACAAGTATCCATTGCCGAGAATAGATGACTTGTTTGATCAGCTTCACGAGGCTAAGGTGTTTTCTCAGATGGATTTGGCAACGGGATTTCACCAGTTGAGAGTGGCTAAGGATAGTGTGCCGAAGACTGCTTTTAGGGCACCATCCGGTTTTTATGAGTGGCTGGTAATTCCGTTTGGATTGATTAACGCACAAGCATATTTTGTGGATCTTATGAATAGGGTATTCAGAGATCAGTTGAACAAGTTCGTACTTGTGTTTGTGGATGATATTTTGGTTTACTCCAGAAATGAAGAAGAGCACAAGACGCACTTGCGTATTGTTTTGGAAATCTTGCGAAAACATCAGCTGAAGGCTAAGTTTTCGAAGTGTCACTTCTGGAAGAATGAAGTGAGGTTCTTAGGCCATGTTATTTCTGGAAATGGAATAGCGGTTGATCCCGCTAAGGTGGTAGCAATTCAGGATTGGATTAGACCTAAGAATGCATCTGATGTGAGAAGTTTTCTTGGATTAGCAGGATATTATCGTCGGTTTATCAAAGACTTTTCCAAGATAGCTGCACCGTTAACAGGATTGACGAAAAAGAATCAGGTATTCATATGGGATGATAAGTGTGAGCAAGCTTTCGTAATCCTGAAAGAGCGACTGACGAGTGCTCCTGTTTTGACTGTTCCGAGTGGGAATGATGAGATGGTAGTTTACACCGATGCATGTGGTACTGGACTTGGGGCAGTACTGATGCAAAAGGATAAAGTTGTTGCGTATGCAAGTCGACAACTGAAGCCGCATGAAAGGAATTATCCGACTCATGATTTGGAGTTAGCGGCGATTGTTTTTGCTCTGAAGATGTGGAGACATTATCTATTGGGAGTTCGATTCGAGTTGTTTACGGATCATAAGTCGTTGAAGTATCTGTTCTCCCAAAAGGATTTGAATCTTCGGCAGCAACGATGGCTAGAGTTCTTAGCATCGTATGATTTTGATATAGCCTATACTCCGGGAAAAGGTAATGCAGTGGCCGATGCGTTAAGTCGAAGACATGCAGGATTGGGAGCCATGTTTTCGGAATGGAAGATTCTCGAGTATTTAGCTGGATTTGACTTCAGGCCTAGATGTGAATTGGAACCTGAGATGTTGGCAAACTTATCGATAAGACCTACTCTTGTGGAAAGGATTGGCGAGAGCCAAAAGTGAGACGATAAGCTTGTGAAGATTATCCGTAATTTGGAATCTGGATTGAACCCAGAAAAGGATAAAGGATTCAAAGTCGGTCAAGAGGGTTGGCTTCGGAAGCAAGGACGACTAGTTGTTCCCGATATAGATGGATTGAGAGATGAAGTTCTTAGGGAAAGTCATCACTCGAAGTTGACAATTCATCCAGGTGGAAATAAGATGTATCGGGACATGAAGAGAACCTATTACTGGGAAGGTATGAAGAAGGATGTTGGAAATTTTATTTCCAAGTGTATGAACTCCCAGTTGGTAAAAGCCGAGCAGAAAAAGCCCAGTGGATTGCTTCAGCCATTAGAGGTTCCGACATGGAAGTGGGAGCAAATATCGATGGATTTTATCGATGGTCTACCTAGAACCAGGGCAGGAAATGAAGGGATTTGGGTCATCGTAGATCGTTTGACTAAGAGTGCAAGGTTTATTCCTGTTCGATCAACTAGGACTGCATCGAAGTTGGCTGAGTTGTATGTTAAGTGGATAGTTCGATTCCATGGTGTTCCGAAGAGTATAGTGAGCGATCGAGACCCATTGTTCACTAGTGGATTTTGGAAGTGCTTCCAAGAAGTTTTGGGAACTGAGTTGTGTTTGAGTACAGCTTACCGTCCCCAAACAGATGGTCAGACTGAGAGGGTCAACCGAGTTTTGGAAGATCTCCTTAGAGCATGTGTTTTAGATTTCGGAGGATCATGGGAAGATCACCTTCATTTGGTGGAATTTGCATATAATAACAGTTATCAGACAAGTATTGGTATGGCACCATATGAGGCACTGTATGGAAGACCGTGTAACTCTCCGACATGTTGGTTGGAAACTGGAGAAAAGCTGATGCTTGGGCCAAAAATGATTCGACAGGCTACGGATTGTGTAGAGATCATTCGGCGACGAATGAAGGCAGCCCAAGATCGTCAGAAAAGTTATGCCGATAAGTGTCGTAAGGATTTGGAATTCGACGTAGGAGATATGGTTTTTGTGAAGATTTCTCCTCTGAAGAATGTTATTAGATTCGGGAAGAAAGGGTAATTGACTCCGAGATTTGTTGGACCATTCCCGATTATCGAGCGAATTGGAAAGCTCGCTTATAGATTGGAGTTACCGAAAAAGATGGCGGGTGTGCACAATGTTTTTCATGTATCTTATCTACGGAAGTATGTGCATGACTCGAATACGGTGGTTTTGCTGATAGCTGTGAAGATTTAGAAGTTGATCCAGTTGTTACGAGACCTCTAAGCCGCTTCGTGTTGTTGAAACCGACATGAAACAGCTTAGGAGGAAGACGATCACGTTGCTCAAGGTACAATGGAGTGATGATGTTGACGACTGTACATGGGAGGAGGAAGAGAGGATGAAGGAAGCTCATCCTGAACTCTCCGAGGTATGGCCCTAAGGTGTCGTGACATCTCACGAATTTGTAGCTTGTTCTAAGTCTTAGAATTCTGCATGCTAGGCTAGTAATTGGATGCATGGTTTGTTGAATGCTATGGATGGTAGGCATGCGGAATAACTTTGATTGCTCTTGTTTGTTTGGAATTTCGAGGGCGAAATACCTAAGGGGGAGAGAATGTAACGACCCGTATTTTACGTGCCGATAAAATCGTAAAATAGTTGCATTAGGTCGTTAGTATTGTTCATGTCATCCATAGCCTAAGTCGTGTAAAAGATGGTTCATAAGGAAGTTAACTCAGTTGCATAGGGTCCTTAGATCGACTCTTGGTTAGGTCGTAGACGGTTTTAAGTTGTGAACGACTTAGGGGAATACGACCTGGCAGTTTAGATGTGATAGCTTGAGTCGTGTAGGAGATAAGTCGGTTGTGCGACTTAGTGGTGTTGAGCGACTTAAGGTATTGGCCGAGTTAAGGTGTAGCGAGTTAGAGGAGTTAGCGACTTAGTGCTGGGGTTTAAGTCGTATGACCGAGATAAGGATGTAGCGACTTAAAGGGTTAGCGTGTTAGTGCTAGGCCGAGTTAAGGTAGTCAGCCGACTTAAGAGTTAATGACTCATAGGGTTAGAACGACCTAGAGCTAGCTTATGTGGAGTTAGGTCGGTGGAACGACTTAGTGATGTGAGCCGAGATAAGAGATGGGCCGACTTAGTGGTCAACGGCTAAGGAGTTAAGGCTTAGGTCGTGGGGTCGTAGGATTGCTGAGTCGGTTGGTAGTTGAGTCGTCCAGACGACTTAGTGTTGAGTCGCTGGGACTACGTCGTGTGACCCTGTGTAGCGTTAGGTCAGCCATGGTTGTTAAGTCGTGTGGCCTTAGGTCTTAGGTCGGGGGCGACTCATGGGTTAGGTCGTGAGTCGTCTCCTGTGTAGCGTTGAGTCGTAACTCGTGAAGCCGTTAAGTCGCATGGGTTCTTGAGTCAATTGGGTCGTAGCTTGGATAAGACATTAGGTCGGCAGCAGTAAGGTCGGCGACGACTTAAGAGTGGCCGACATAAGGGACGTTTCAGCCTATAAATATGCGTCCATATCTTCACTTTTTGGCACCGGATTTTGAAGCGACGAAGTGGTGCCATTTTGAGAGCTCGGCTACAACATTTCTTCACTTCTTTTCTCCACCCTAATCTAGTGATTCCATCCATCTAAATTGAAGATCAAATCGAAGATCCAAGAGCCAAAGTTGAAGATCTTCATCCAACAAAGAGAGATTTCATCGATTGAAGTGAGATTTTGCCGGATCAAGGTTGATTCCTTGCTGTCCAGATCTGGAGTTGATTTTTTTTTAAGGTATTTAGGTGATTCGGTGAGTGGTAGTTATCTCTCACACGGACCCAAGGGAGTATATTGGATTGGTGGCTTGTTTATGCATTAAAGATAGTGATTTCTTGCATTTTTCCTAAAGTCTGCATGTAGATCTATCATCTATGAAGTTTTGACACCTATTTTGCTACATGATTACTTGTATAAGTTCATTCATCAAGTTATAGAGACATTTGCCTATGATTCATACTTGTTAGATTTGGACACTTTAATTACCAAATTGCCATTATTGTTGTAATTGCTTATTAGATCTTGTTGAATGTTTGATTGCTTGGACCAATGATTGGTTTATGATTGATTTGACTGTTTCAAATTAGCTAGTAGTTGATTTGGACAAGTTGATCGAAGATAACTCAAAAGTTAAGTGGAAAGGCTTTTGAATGGTGAAAGCTGCTTGCGGCATATGAAGCGGATGTTGAAGCTCATATGGATAGATTTGATGATGATGTTGAGATGGGACTTTGCCATGATGCGATGAGGCAAACCATGATGTTGAGATGGGACTTTGCTATGATGCGATGAAGCAAAGTATGATGTGAGAAAGCCTTGGTTTAATCCAGACGAGATCATCCCAAGCATGTTGATAACTCGGTGATGCGATTCGAGTTGGTTGATAATGGTTAGCTTGAGAGGCGCTTGAGCTAGTATGGAAATAGTCGTCGAGGAGGATGACTAGAAGGCTGAGATTTTATCGTTACTGAAGGTTCTAGCATGCTCAAAGCAAGAGTACGTTGGAACGGGCTGCGACGACGTTCCAAGCACGGGCTGCGACGACGTGCTAGTACTCTGGGTAGTTGCGAAAATTCCTAAGCACGGGCTGCGACGACGTGCAGAGTTATGTCTAGAACCGGGGTTACCATTAGCCCTTGACAGGCGGTCATTCAACTAACGGTGATATCGAGGCAATGATAACAGTGATAGCCAGAGTCATGGATGTTTGGTTGTATCATCATTCGGTCTCAAGAGCGGTGTTTTCTGGGTGCTTATCTGATCTTGGTTTAGGCCTTGGGGGTTTGTATTTGGAAAACATCGACCTTGACTCGAGTGATAATTACTTTATTTCGAATGTCTGCTTTGCTATGCTTGTTTATGCTTAGTGGGTCTGGGGGCTATCACTGTAGAATGAGGTGGAGTGGGATGGTTAAGTTCCTATTCCTTTTATCCTTTATGCTCTTTTGGTATGTTTGATAGTTAATTTACTCCTCACTAAGACTGTTGTCTGACTCAAGGTTTTATGTTCAACTCTTATTACCTTGGGCTGTTCATCCATGTTGGGATGGGCAGACTAGGTAGCAGGTGACATGTGTTGTTCTTGGTTATCAATGATGCAGATGACGGAAACGAGCTGGAGGCTAGCATATTAGTTTTCTTACTATATGTACTGGATGTTCCGCTGCTTGTATATGTTTGAGTGTTATGTAGTGAGGCTTGATGTATTGATTGTTCAGATGCTTGTATCAAACCTTTATGAAGTCTATATGATGATATTTTGTTATGAGCTTCATTATATACATATATTTCTCTATTGTATTTTGTCCATGCGCTGTGAGTTGTACGATAGAGTTTCTGTTTTATCTTACCCTGACTATCGTCCATGGCTGCCTGGCACGCCTTTCAGCGCACCATTTTCCTGTTTTAGTGCGGGAGTCATGGGCGGTCGTCACATGACCATTCATCTCGATGGTGATAAAGTGTACCATGATATAAAGAGAATCTTTTATTAGCCTGGTATGAAGATACATATGGATGAGAATATGGCCTGATGTATGAATTGCAAGAGGTTGAAGGCAGAGCAGAAGAAGCCAAGAGGATTATTGTAGTCGTTAAATATTCCACATTGGAAGTGGGTGAGTATTTCTTTAGATTTCATCGATGGATTACCTATAAGTTGGAGAGGGAATGAGAGCATTTGGATCATAGTCTACCGACTAACTAAATGCACTCATTTTTGTTCTAGTTAGGAGTATAAGGATTGTTACATCTTTGGTGACACTATATGTGAGGGAGATAGTTAGGTTACATGTAGTTTCTTCTAGCATTGTTAGAGATTGAGACCCACTTTTTACTGACGAGTTGTGAAGGAGTTTCCAGGAGGCTTAAGGCACTGAGTTATGTTTGAGTACCGCTTATTACCCATAGAAGGATGGACAGATGGAGCGGGTGAACCAGGTGTTGGGTGACTTACTTTGTGTGTGTATATTGGATTTTGGAGGTTCTTGGGAGGATTACTTTTCACTAGTGGACTTTAATGATAATAACAACTACCAAGCAAGTATTGGAATGGCACCGTTTGAGGTGTTATATGGGAGGCCTTGTAGATCAACGTCTTGTTGGTAGATAGTATAGATAGGATTATTCTTGGACTAGATAAAGTGAGGATGACATCAAAGAAGATTGACTTTATCCATAAAAGGATGAAACCATGCAAGATAAGCATAAGTCTTATGCTGACAAGAGACATTTGGAGTTGGAATTTGTAGTGGGCAACATAATTTATTTGAAGGCCTCGCCACTTATGCATGTCATGAGATGTGGTAGTTCTTGGAAGTTAACATAAAGGTTTATAGGACCTTTTACGATCTTTGGTAGTGTAACGATCCGTATTTTTTAGCTATTTTAGAGTATTGAAATTTATTGAAATTATTGGATAAAAATGGTTAAAAAATAAAGATTCAATGATTTATTAATATTGATTTATTGGATAATTCAATTGTTTAAAATTTAATATTGGAAATTATCTGGATAATTTAATTTTGGATTTAAAATAATTGAAACTGATATCAGAAATTTGCTTAAATTTTTGTTAAACATATTAACCGACGACGGATAACATATAAAATTGGATTTAAATATGGATAATTTAAAATTATGTATTTAAAATTTTAATTGATGAGTAAAAATAGCCAATTTGGCCAATGTCTCGGATTTCGATGAAACTAGCTTCATCGAATCCGTAATGGTGAATTATTATAGGATTTCAAGTTTCGTAGTGATCGGATTTGTCGTTTGACCCTGCAAGCTTGAAACGCGTAGAATTCAATTTCAAATTTAATTAAATTATTCGATTTAAACAGTTATCTTCCACATACGATCGAATTAAGCTTCGGAACGAGTGCCACTGCGTTCGGGATGAGGGTAAAACGTTATAAACGCCAGACGGTAGCTTCATTTGGAATTTGAAGTTTTGTGACTATTGGGTTGATATTTTATAATATAAAATTATTTATTTGTTCCAAACCCATTCAAAACCCATGTTCCTTGCTTTCCCGTATATTCCTCGTTCTCTTCCTTTTTATTTGAATCGCACACCACTTAAAAAAATGGGATCTCGTCAAAAAAAAAGAATCGGCGGATTGAATGAAAGGGCCGCAACACCGAAGGCTCACGACTACGTTCGCACGCACTACCATAGGGGGGGGACTCAGAGGCGATTGCGGCGTGGAGGAGCATGCACGAATTGTGATGGCGGCTGCGTCGTTTTAGGGCACATGACTGAATCAAGTGAAAGACGGTGTCGTGGACGGCTGATGGGCGTGCGAGCGCGATGGTGGCGCGCGTAAGGAGGTTGCGACGGCAGAGGAGAGGATGACGCGTAGAGGTCCGATCGGCAGCAGGCTATAGGAGGCTTCGATTGAAAAAAAAAGATGAGAGAAGAGGAACAGTCGGTTCATCCTGTACGGGTGAAGTGCTATGCGCATCCAAAGGCAATGGAGGAAGTCGAGGCAGCAGGCATAGGCAGCATGCGCTTAGCTCGAATATCGACGATTGTTTTGGGTTTCGTGTAAACATGAGTAAGGGGTAAGCAATTAACATTTAAAATTGTTTAATTAAATTTAAATTGGAGTGTTCTAATAATCATATCGTGTTTGTACGAGGCCCGTTTGGACGAAGCAAATTACATTGGATTTGTATCGGCGAAGATTACAGGTTGGAGTGGAAGTGAAATTTATTTGAAGCTTAGATTTATTTTTAGTTTTGAAATAGGAGAGGTGAGTGTTTTTATACGCTTACGATTTGCTAAAATATTTTTATGTTAGTTAAACCGAATGATGAAGTGATTTAAATTTATGGATAGGTGTTGATAAATTTATTTGACATCTAAATTGACATCCAAATTTAATGATAGAATTTGAATTGACAATTAAATCAAATTAGAATTAAAATTGCTAGTAAAATTCCTAATTTTGATAATTGGTTTAATTGTTGATGCATTGGCTGTTTTGGATATTGGCTGCAAATGGATGTTGTTGGTTGATATGTGGTTGATTGGATGTTTAATTATTATTTTTATATATTCTGTTTCCATCCTGTATGTTATTTACGGTATATACTGTAAACTGAGTTATTCGAATTATGGCACCTATTTGAATTGAAGTGATATATCCATCCTTGAAATTAAATTGAATTAATTATTCCCTTGGCCATAAGTTAGAAAATTATATACGAACACCGGGTTGGATAAACTAAATGATTTTAAAAGTTATTTTGAATTTTTTTTAAATGAATTGATTTTACAAATAAAAATCAAAATTTTGAAAATTTAACTATTTTGAATTGGAGCTCGAAACATTGAAATTTATACTTGATAAATGAGATTGTTTAATTAATCAAGGTTTAAAATTTTAAGCTATAAATGAAATACATCGTAAATTTCAGAAATGGGTTTGCTTAAAAGATGGGCCTTGATTTAAACTTTGGATATTTATAAGAAAAATGATATGAAATGACGATTTCAAAATTTGAGTTTAGAAGCCAATTATAAATTGAAAATTTGGATTTAAATTTTGGTATTGAAAGTAATTTTGATTTAAGTGTATAAGTCGATATTTTGAAATCAAATTTGGAATTGAAATGGGAAATAAATTTAAAATTGGAATTTTGATTAATTTAAATTGGAATTGGAAATTAAATTGGAATTGGAAATTAATTTGGAATTGAGATTTAAATTAATCTGGAAATGGAAATTGAAATTTAAAGAAATTTATGAATTCAAGGTAATTCTGTGTGGAATCGAAATTTATTAGAGTTGGAATCGGAATTGAATTGATTGAATCAGCATGAAATTTGGAATTGATTTAGGTAGGAAATTGGGAAGCTGACCGGTTTGACTTTGGAATTATTTTAAAAATGAATATTTTAGCATAACTGATTTAAAATCTATATTCTTTAAATTTTCAAACTATTTTGTTTTTTCAGACTATTTTATTATATAAACCATTTTTATATTCAAATTATTTCTTTTAAGCACTTTTTAACTATTTAACTATTTAACTATTTTAAACTATTTAAACTATTTTCTAAAATTCAAACTGGTTAAAGGGTAAATTGTTTATATTTAAATCTTTGATTTAAATGCGAATTGGGCTAAAAGGAATTATAACCAAAACTATAATTCGAAACAAGTTTTGAAGTGAAATCGATATATCGAGCCGAGTTGATATTTTTGAGTAAATACGATGATTTCAAAATGGATATGATTTTGAGTAAATATGATGATCTCAAAATGGATATGATTTTGAGTAAATAAGATGATCTCAAAATGGATTTGATTTTGAAACGAATATGATATTTTGATATCAAGTGCAAATTGTTTTCGAAATGTAAAAGAACCAACCAGTATGTAAAATGACGATTGGTTGTTAAAGAGACCGGGGCCTTTTATTGAAATACTTTCTTTCAATATTTAAACCACTTTGACAACCGTGTATGCGGAGGACGATATCCAGAATGTACTGGTTGAATTGGCAACGTTTACTGGAATGAAGTAAGAGAACGATGATGGATAGCCTTGACATTCGTGTCATAATAAAAATGACTAAAATAAGAGCTTATGTCTGGCCATTGAGGTTAGCTACCTCTAGTGATGTTGATCCCTCGTATTACTATTGTGGTTTCAGATTCGATGGGTGCACCTTATTTGTCGTTTGGATTTATTGTCGCAGTCGGCCACGGATGGGTTACGACCAGCCAAAAACGGTAAACTGGTTGAATTCTACCTTGGACATTGCCTCACATACCTTGTTATATTTATCCTATTCGAGCCTATTACGACTTTGGTTTAAAACTGTAAAAATGTGTAAAGGTGGATCAATGTAAAGCCTTAACGCTATTTTGATATTTATTTTACTGATAGACATTATCTATTATAGCGTATATTATTATATATAAATAGTTCAACGGATCCTTAAGAGATAGAAAAATCACAACATCTCTTAAGTTATTGTTCTCATATTTGTGACATTGATTTGACTAACATAAGAGTATTTTAGTCTTGAATCGAGTGTTTTCCTTTTCATTATGCTCGGGTCAGTCCTGAGTTTTTTCAGCATATTAAAGACTATTCTTTGGAGGACGAAGATGGAGTTTTGGTATATTGCTATTATTATTATCCCATGCATCATGCTATCCTGCTGTATTGATTATTTGTCAATGATGTATAAATATAACTCTGATAAATGTGTATATATTAGGATCAGATGTATAGTAAACAGCTTTTGAATTTTTATTTGATTATTATATTTTATCGTTTCCGCTGTGAGATTCTGTGTTTTGTTTTCTTCTTCTCTTCTTATTTTTCTTATTTGACCCCATTAATTATCTACGTTCCGGATTGTTAAGTCGGACATGTGTGGATTATTGTCGATTTAAACCTTCCGAAATGTGGGTCGTCACAACTGGTATCAGAGAGAAGGTTTAGAGATAACCTTGACTTTGTGCGGTCTGACTCGTTAGAGATAGGGTAGTAATACCCTAAAATGAGTCAGTTTGAGTGTATATATGAGAGAGCGTACTTGTTAGTGTTATAAAATATTTTATATTGTGTTTACTTATCCGTTGAGTTGTTTATGAATTTTGGTCGATGTACGGGATGCTATGTCATCGATAGGGGTTTCTAAACGCTTAAATGTGGTATGTCGACATAATATTGTTTTAAAATCGGATAAATGAAATAATTTTACCTAAGTATATTATATATATATAAAATGGTAACTTTAAATGAATTTGTTATTAGGCGATGATAATATTTAGTTATCATATACTATTGGGTGAAAAATAAAAATAAAAATAAACGAATACTTAATGAAGTTTATTTTATATAACATTGATAATTGAATTGAATCGAAATATAATTGCAATAAGAATTATTTAAAATGACCAACCTAAAAATTAATGGAATATTTTGATAATAAGCTAAAAAAATTTGTTTAAGTATATTTATAATATAGCTTATATATAGAAATGATTTGAAAAATTCAATAATTTTGAATTTAAAGTCCTTTTGTCATCAAAACTATTTTCAAGCCTTAAAAATTAATAATAGCATTATATGAAAGAGTTTTGACTGGAAAAATATTTTGAAAGGATTTTTGGGAAGAAATAAAAGCATTAAACTCGCTTGGTCGCTGGGGAATAAATTCTGGAGATGACTGCAGCGTCGCCAGTGTTCATTTCTGAGTTCTAAGTGAAAATTGCTACCAAAAGAAATTTATTTCAATTAAACAAGTTTGATAAAATACACACACACACATATATATTCTAAATATGATGTAAAAAGTATATGGAAATAGTTTGAACTTAAAATTTAAAATAGTATGGATGAGAAATAAGTTTGCAAATTATAAATTGGAATAGGAAATTTAAATTGGTTAAACATTTTGATTAAGCCTGTAAAATAAATTTGAATCCAAGAAAATGAAATAAAATGATTAACTGAATAAATGTTAAATTAATTGAGTTAGAAAAAAATAAAGTAAATATATAACGTCCGCGCCTTTTCATATGCTTTAAATCGACCATAAACCACACACGTCAGACTTAAACCATACAGAAGGCGGATTGTTATGGGATAAATAAGAAAAAGCAAAGAAAGAAAAAAAATAGAATCTTGCAGTGGAACGATAAAATATAATAATCAAATATACAGTTTATGAAGCTGTTTTTCAAAATATTTGATTTTACTTATACAATACATATCAGAGTTGCACATAGCAGAGAATATTAATAATGCAGCGGAATACAATGGTGTAGTGGAATAATATAATAAATAATAATAAATCTTCGTCTTTGTCCTCCAGAATACGGTCTTCCAAATCCTGAAATGCTCAGGCTGACCCGAGCGAATTGAAAAGACAAAACACTCGAATCAGAACTAAAAGATCTTATGTAACTTAAATCAACGGTAAATAAATATTAGTGTAAACGGCGTCGGAGATGTTTACGGGATTTGACATCTCCTATCCAGTGTCTAATGTGAGTGCAGTAACGCAAGAGATGCTCGGGATTCACATCTCCTAAGGATCCGTTAAACTATCTACTGTGTAGTAATATACACTATTATAATAGTGTCTAAAGTAAAGTATAATATACTGAAAATAGTTTTAAGGGGTTACCCATATAGCCCTTAACACACTTTTATATTCCCATAGTCTATACAGTACCGTAATCTCCCCCATACTGGGCGTCGTCAGAGGGCACTCCATAGGTATGGTACAAAACAAAATCGTATAAGGCGCGCTAGGGTAGGTGACACGACACAACTAGGCAATGCCAGGTTAGATATACCAATTGCTATCCGGGCTAGTGGTAACGCATAGCCGCAGCTGCCGCCCACCTCGAGCCACGCCCCCAATTAAAAAAAAATCAAAAGTGGCCACCGAATCAATCCAAAAAGCAAAGTATAATATTGAAGGGATGTGTCCGATCAAAGGTGCTACCTCATTGGCCCGAGAACCGCTCCTGTTTTAGCCACCTTATGCCAAGTCACAGGAGTCGGGTCCACGTGTTTACCTCAAAAGAAACGCCGCCACCATCCTACTTCATTTTGGAATCTCCACCGCGTACACGGTTGTTAAAGTGGTTTTCGGAGTTGGCAGAGAGTATGATAACTTTCGATCTCGGTATCTTCAACGACCAAACGTTATTATAACACCGCGGTCTTTTCAAAATTGTTTATACTTTTTAAAACCAGAATATAATATCTATTTCAAAACTATATAAATATGATGTCATTTCCATTTTAAAAACCCAAAATCAATATGATATCATTTTTATTTCAAAATATTTTTTTTCCAAAATCATAGAACTTTCAAATCTATATTCTTTGAACCCCATAGCTTTGAAATATAACTTCGAATACTTAAATGATTTAAATATTAAATTACTTCATATATTAAAATAGCTTTTTAAATTTCACAAATAAATTCCACATACCGATTTGAACCTCCAATTAAACCATTTCAATTTCCATATAATTCAAAGCTTTAAAATTCCACCATTCAAAACTAATTCTTTGATAATTCCATATATATTAAATTTAATTACTATTATTTAGATTTGAAATGTCTACTTAATAAATCCAACATAATTTAAGTAAAACTTTTAACTTCAACAACTAGATATCCTTTTAATTTATTTAACTTGATATATTCATTTAAATCCCTAAGCCAAACCAAGTTATAAGAACCCCACCCTATAAATTTTAATTTTATTTATATTTCAAATCAAATTTATTTGAGTAAAATTCTTAAACAATTTCATATTTATCTTCCAACTTAAATTTTATTTAAGTCATTAAACTCTCTATATATATACAATATCTTAAACAGGTACTTGACCATATAATATAAAACAATCAAACTCCATGAATAAACTTATTTTATTTCACAAATTTATACATAGATTAAATTCAAGAATTTAACTATATATATAAAAATAATGTTTATATAATATCAAAATTTATTATCTATTAAACCGTATATTTCTCTCCAAAACCATAGAAATCCTTACAAAAATAATTATATATGTATATACCGCGGTGCCTGTATATAATTTTCTATCCTATGGTCAAGTGATACGGATATTTATCATTTCAATCCGCAATTTAAAAATAAAAATGCGGTTGCATATCATTTCAAACCGCAATCCCGCATCAAAAAAAATGCATAACAACTTGCCGATTATGATGATATAAATAAGACATCCATTCATCCATCATGAAATCATACATCCATCACGATCATCATACAAACAATCAATCAATATCAATATATAACTAATAATATATAACAGGAAATTAACTGGCAGTTGTATTCAATAATAAATTTAATAACGATATATTTTCATTAAATGTAATTAACTGAGATGAGGACTAAAATATACGAAACAGTCATAAATAAATGCATAATCACAACATAAATTAATTTACCAAACAGAAGAAATTTTAGAAGTTGTGAGTTGGTTAAAACACTCACCTTTTGAATTTAAATTGAATTTAAATCCAATTTAAACCCAAAAATTGGACTGTTTCGGAATTCGTCCAAACCAGCGCCAAAATGTTTGGAATTTCAATACGATCCTAACAAAAAAATCACGCGTGAATTGGATATCGTATGTAAAAGTTATAGCGATTAGAACGGGCTGAAATAAAACTTAAATTAAAAACAGAAAAAAATTAACTCAACCTCACGCGTTATGCCACGTCAACATCTCCCCTACCATGCGCGCATAGTAATGAATTCTTAACCCTAGCAGAACATCGCGCACGAGAATCCACAGCCGCCACCATCTAGAGGCTCGCCGCACGTTCTAGAAGCCGTCGCGCCGCCTTCCAGGCCTCCGAGCCACCTCCATGATCACCGCTCGACGATCGAACGCCTCCATTGACCCAGCGCCGCCACATATTTCGAACCCTATTCAAATTATTCTGGCCAATCCAACTATTGAAACACGAAACCAATTGCTCCGATGAACTACGTAGAGCACTCTCCATGCCCTGGTGCCCTCGATTTGTCGATCAGAGGAAGTTGATCGCCGCGTGATGTACGACCATGGATAGTTTGGCATTTTCTGAACAATCGATGAACCAGAATGAAAAACAAATTGCAGATCTGAGTTACGCTCTTCGAGAGCTTCGATGTATAATTTTTCTGAATTTTTCTGAAGAGTTTGAATTTTTGGATTTGAATTTGATTTGTGTTTGAATCTAGAATTTGTTTGTCTACCAAAGAGATGAGGAGGTGAAGAGGGATTGTACGCATATACAAATGAGAAATAGAGGTAGGCTAGGGTTTATAACAGGGTACTTACAGACAAAGCCGAAATAGAATAGATGGACCCGGTTGGATATACGCGCTTAACGATGAATGGCCCGAAAAGCCCGATCTAACTCCGGATCGAAATTGGGTCAACCCATATATCAAAATAGATGTTTTAAAATATTTTAAATGCAATGGAAAAGATTTCAAGTCTAAATTCCATTGTATGAAGAAGTTATGATAAAATCTATATTTTACAAATTGATTTCAATTGATTTCGATTTCATTGATTTCAAGGTGTTTCAAGCCCATCCAATCAAACGACAAGTCTGATTGTTATGAAACTTGAAATACTACAATAATTCACCGTTACGGATCCGATGAAACTGGTTTCGTCGAAATCCGAGTTAGTGGCCAAAATGGCTATTTTTACATTAATTAAACAAATTAATAATTAATTAATTCAATCCAATTTTTAAATTCAATTCTAAAATCGACAATTTCATCAATTTAACTTTCTTAATCATTTACAACGATTTAACCAATTTGTATGTCAATTTAGAGTTGATAAATCTATAAATCTCAATGTTAACTTCCAATTTCATTAAATTCAAAATTGTAAATTTAATTTCCAATAATTCAATTAAATTGTCTTTTCATTCTGTTATTCAATTCATTATTGTCGACGGATAAAATTTAACATTGGATTTACAAACTATGACCTTAATATTCTTACATTCCATATTGATTTCAATTAAACGCAAAAATTAGAGATTAATTTCATTAAATTGCAATTTCTCCAATTATTATCATAGTCCAAATCCCAATAAATTTATAAATCTTGACTTCCATTCTTCTTATCCAACCAACTGCTTTAATTAATTGGGATTGCACTAATTAAGTCAATTACTACAATTGCTTTCAAATTAAATTTTATGAACTAAACAAATAGGCAATTCATAATAATTGTAACCATTAAACTTTAATTAACTTTAAGTTTATTACTTTCAAACAAATGTTATAATTACTTGCAGAACATTGATTTTTTTTCAATCACTATTTATTCATTATAAATTCATTGATTAATCCAATGTTTACATTTATATTTTCTTATATTAATTTATTACCAAATATTCCTATTTACAATCAATTATAACACAACAATTGTTTCAATCAATAGGTATTGCATTGAATTAATTTTTTATTAGCTCACATCATCTTATAACCAAGTTATACCACTTTCCATTATTTCATTTATTGCAAACCCATTCAATTTTCACAATTCAGCTTAAATTAACTTCGTTGTTATATTCCATCCTAGTTATTATTTCATTATTTATTATAATTACTTACATCATATGAATTCATTCTATTAACCTAAATCAGACATTAACTCATATATTTATACAATATTTACCTTTATTTACTTATATTAAATCTTATTCCCAAATATAACAGTTACAACAAATTAATAGGACAGTTAAATAGTAACTTACGACCGTTACTATTATTTTGATTTACATTAATTATAATTAATATCCTTAATAAATTTATTTACTTGGTCTCATGCTTTCTATTTCACCAATTACTACCTCATAAATGAATTTTACGTTTCCATTTTAAATTTACATTCACTCTTTCCGTTATTATATTAATTATCATTAAGTACATTAAATTCTCTTTACTTATAATTGGCAATTAACTGGTAACAACCATTTGTCACAATTATACCTTTTATAGTACTTGTATGTTCATTCCTCCTAACCCAATATCATTGATTACATTATTTCACACATTAATTCAATAATAACATTTGCTTCCTCATATTCCATTTATAGCCAAGTATATACTTTCACTACTACATTTATTAGAATTTTATTCAAATTACTAATAATTAGTTTTAATTACGCTTGCTATATTTCATTCTTAACATCTATTTCAATATAAATTATAAAAAAATTCTACTTTCTAAAATTTAATTACAAAAATCTAATTAAATTAACAAATTTATTTATCAAAATTTACGTGTCGTTACACTCTCCCCCACTCAAAACTTTTCATCCCCGAAAAGGAAAAAAAGGGATAAGAAAGAACTAAGGAAATAATATATCCTATTTAAAATATTAAATCTATAAAATTTAATTTACAAAATCAATTAATTTAACAAAATATATCAATTTATAACTCTTAAATCCTTTTATATTCAAGTAAATAAAGTTTGGAAAAACTTTTTCAAAAATTTTCTAAGTCCAAAATTTACAGAAAATTTCGGCAGAGTCTTCTTTGTACGGAGAGGCACGGGAGAAAATATAATATCAAATATAACATATATTTTCCAAAATAATATATATCCCAACATGGGAAAAATAATATAATAACGTTATAAACCGTAATCCGAAAACGTACCTATTTGTCGGGCAATTAACGCTTAATTATGAAACAAAAAGCAGTAGCAATTGCTTCCATAACCTGTATTTCACTTGTATAATCCAAATAGGTTAACAATTTATATAGAAAAAAATATTTTAAAGTGGTTTCAACCATAAACCAAAAAATCAATACAAACATTAATCACTTTCAACAAGGCATACAACTATCGCATAAAATCAACATAGATCAATCATTCATTCATACCAAACAAAACAAATAGTTGTTCGGGTTCAAGTTTAAATTGCATAGACAGGAAAATAAACTACTTAGTGCACCATTTACTCAACAGTCTTAGATGAATCTAAATAGATTATTTATTCGTCTAAATTTTTTTTAAAGTATCCTTAACCAAACAACCATAACCAAAACAAACAACAAATCCAAACAATAATTTAAGTTCATTCTTATTAATTTCATTTCATAACCTTTGTTGTTTGATTTCCCTTTTATTCATATAATGATTTCCTTTAATTCACATTTATTTCTTGCAAATTTTTATTTTTATTGCATTACATTCATTCATTTCTTAATTTCTTTTATTTCCATCCATTTATTCACTGCGTAATTTCATTTATTTACAGTATTCGTCTTTCTGCTTATTTTCAAAATAAGTAACTTCAACATTTACTTAAGTCTGTAATTACTTACTTACAACATTTACCTTCTATCATATTTTATTATAGTAAGATTTCCATTATACTTGAGTTTATAATAATTATAACATCAAATTCTTATTTATTAAAGAATTTCATTGAATACTTTCATTATTACTTTTACTTGTACAATTTCCATTACATTTTTTTTGTTAAACATTTCAACTTTTAATATTTGGTAAGTTATATATATGCTTTTAAAGAATGTAATTGAAAGTTATACAAGTTTTCTCATTTCTTTTAATTAATTTACTGTTCAATAATAATCCTTTGTTTCATAGATTACAATTTCAAATTTCACTGAAATCAATTATAACCTAGCATTAAATCCCTTATTTCATTTAGGGTCTCAATTATTAGTTAAATTCCATTCCACCACACTAATTGAAACTATCAATTAATAAAAACTTAAGAATTAAATACCGGATTAAATTTCAAATTATTTTAAAAATAATAGATAAATGTATACTTACAATTTATATCCAATTATATTTAAAACAATTAAAAATTTATATTTGGTTATCAAAATAAATCCGTAGCAAAACTACTACAGTGGCCTTCCTACCTCGAAACTCAAAAATGAATGTCGATGATGCGTGCACTCATCACCGAAATTATTTTCCAGCGACAGAGAGGGGAGTATGGAATTTATTTATTTAAAATAATTTTCCAATCTATTGAAATATTTATATCCAAAATACTTCTAAATAATAATAATATTATATTCCAAAATCATTCAAAAGAAACTTTCAAAACCTCGGAGCTTAAGTTCTAAAATTTCCAATTTTATTTTATTTTATTTTCAATCTTATTTCAACTATTATTTATAAATTTCATTATCTAACAACCAATATATTACAACGAAATATATATATCCTTTAAAAAAGGGAAAATTTATATATAGAAAATATAATAGCAAAAATTACTTCATTCACCTATATTCAAAATAAATATTGTGTCGGTCTGTCCTATTAAGTGTTTAGAAATCCCTATTGATGTCATAACGTCCCATGCATCAACCAGAATTTATAAATACAAAACGAAACAAATTAACACAATATTAAAACCTTTTTATAACTCTAACAAATACGATCTCTCGTATATATACACTCAGCGACTCCCATAGGGTTATTACTTACCCTATAAATAAAGAGTCGACCCCACAAAGCTAAGGTTTATCGCTAAACCAAATCTCTAATACCAGATGTAACGTCCGTGCCTTTTCGTATGCTTTAAATCGACGATAAACCACACATGTCAGACTTAAACCATATAGAAAGCGGATTGTTTTGGGGCAAATAAGAAAAAGCAGAGAAGGAAAAAAAAATAGAATCTTGCAGCGGAACGATAAAGTATAATAATCAAATATACAATTCATGAAGCTGTTTTCTAAAATATTTGATTTACTTATACAATACATATCAGAGTTGCACATACTAGAGAATATTAATAATGCAGCGGAATACAATGGTATAGTGGAATAATATAATAAATAATAATAAATCTTCGTCTTCGTCCTCCAGAATACGGTCATGCAAATCCTGAAATGCTCAGGCTGACCCGAGCAAATTGAAAAGACAAAACACTCGAGTCAGGACTAAAAGATCTTATGTAAGTTAAATCAACAGTAAATAAATATAAGTGTAAAAGGCATCGGAGATGCTTACGGGATTTTACATCTCCTATACAGTGCCTAACGTGGGTGCAGTAACTCAAGAGATGCTTGGGATTCACATCTCCTAAGAATACGTTAAACTATCTACTATGTAGTAATATACGCTATTATAATAGTGTCTAAAGTAAAATATAATATACTGAAAATAGTGTTAAGGGGCTACCCATATAGCCCTTAACACATTTTTATATTCCCATAGTCTATACAGTACCGTAATTTCCCCCGTACTGGGCATTGTCAGAGGGCACTCCATAGGTATGGTACAAAACAAAATCGTATAAGGCGCGCTAGGGTAGGTGTCACGACACAACTAGACAATGCCAGGGTAGATATACCAATTGCTATCCGGGCTAGTGGTAACGCATAGGCGCAGCTACCGCCCACCTTGAGCCACATCCCCAAAGAAAAAAAATCAAAGTGGCCACTGTGTCAATCCAAAAGTCAAATAATATCGAAGGGATATGTCCGATCAAAGGTGCTACCTCATTGGCACGAGAATCGTTCCTGTTTAGCCACCATATGCAAACTCATGGGAGTCGCGTCCATGTATTTACCTCAAAGGAAACGCCGCCACCATCCTACTTCATTCTGGAATCTCCACCACGTACACGGTTGTTAAAGTGGTTTTTTGAGTTGGCGGAGAGTATGCAACTTCTGATCCCGGTCTCTTCAACAACCAAAAGTTATTATAACACCGCGGTCTTTCCAAAATAGTTTATACTTTTAAAACCAGAATATAATATCCATTTCAAAACTATATAAATACGATATCGTTTCCATTTTAAAATACCAAAATCAATATGATATCATTTTTATTTCAATTTTTTTTTCCAAAACCATAGTACTTTCAAATCTATATACCTTGAACCCCATAGCTTTGAAATATAACTTCGAATACTTAAATGGTTTAAATATTAAATTACTTTATATATTAAAATAGCTTTTTAAATTTCACAAATAAATTCCAAATACCGATTTGAACCTCCAATTAAACCATTTCAATTTCCATATAATTCAAAGCTTTAAATATTCCACCATTCAAAACTAATTCTATGTTAATTCCATATATATCAAATTTAATTACTATTATTTAGATTTGAAATATGCGACGACCCAGAATTTTTAACATTTGAAATCGAAATATTTAATTGATTTTAAATATTTGAAAAGTTATTCTAACTTGAATTTCAAGTATGAATACGAATTTGGCAATTTAATTTTTGAGTTTAATTTATTAGTGATGGGTAAAAAATTTAATTGTCAATTTTTAGCTTGTTAAAAATGATTTGATGACTTGGAAAATTCATATTGATAATACTGAAGATAATGAAAGCTTTAGGATTGGTTTTTGGAAATGTTATGTTCAGTATTGAGATTTTATCATCAAAATCGATATTTTAAAAAATAAAATAAAATAGCCTTCCGAGGCACAGTCTCGAAATTCGACGAAACTAGTTCTGTTGGATCCGTAATATGGCATTATTACCGGGTTTCAATTTTCGTAGTGTTTGGAGTGATCGTTTGGCCATACGATATACAAACGCGCTTAAATCTATATCGAAAATTCAATATAATAACTGGTCCAAAAGGCTATCTTCTCCTTACGAGCGAGTTAGGCCTCGTAACCTTTTCCACTGTGTTCGGAATAGGGGTTTAACATTATAAATGCCTAGTAGCACGTCTCGATAGGAGTTAAGATTTTGAGTTGCGTAATTTGATACAGTTTGAATTTAAAATTTAAATTCAAATATATTGTCAGACCAGTCGAATTCCATTCACATTAGAGGTCAATCTCCATCAGCCGACATAGGAAGCGTGCTCGAGACGCTTGCTCCCTTTTCTTTTTTCAGTCCGACGTTTCACTTTGTTTTGTTTAAATCACATCACCCCCTCCTTGTGCTTTCAGACAACTTCATTTATTTCAATCGAAGAAAAAAATATAAATGGCGGAATTCAAAACTAAAATCGAGCTCGCGAAAAAAACATCTCCTCCTCCTTCTAAATCGCAATGGCGAAAAAATAATAATAAAATAAAATCGAACGGTTGAAGCAAGGTCGTCGAGACAAATCATTGGAACAAGATCGAAGATCGCGGCGTGCGATCGATTGGATGCGGAAGCGCGAGGGGGAGGCGAGCTCGCGGTGACGTTTGGGTTAGGGGGAAGTTCGAGGTTGCATTTTGGCGACGTGATTTACTTCATTAGGGTTCGTGAGGCATTTGTCCAAGTCGAGCAGGTGACGTTGTGCACGCGTACGCATGTATTTTTGGTTCGCATGTTGCTGGTTCAGCGTGGATCTCGTGAGTGAATATCAGGGCAACATCGACGATTGCTGTCGAGGCGACGACGTCTAGGGCAGAGGTGGTCGAAGCTAGGGTTTCCGTGCAATCTTTTGCTCGGCAGTTAGGTGTGTGATTTATTTATGTATTTGATTTAAATTTTATTTTAATGTTAAGTATGAACTTTAATTAGATTTGTAGTTTAAAATTTAAGCTATCAAGAAATTAAACAGTATAACAGAAAATATTTTTTTAAGTAAAGTTTAAAAAAAATAGTAATAAATATAAATTTTAAAATTTATATAGATTATTTTCAAAGAAAAGAATAAAGTTAATATATATATACACACTTTAATTTACAAGTTTATTTTTAAATAAGGGTTTGGTGGTTAATTTAGTTTTATTAACCTACTTAATTATTTTAATTACTGAAGATAAATTATTAAACGAAATTTAGTTTTAATTTAAAACTTTAGTTAAACAAATTTATTAAAAGAAATTGGTTTAAAATAAAAAATTTGGATAATTAAAATTACCAAACGAAAATTGGTTATTCGATTATTTCAAATATTAATGAATTGTATAAATGTTTATACAAGGTCTAAAAATCATGGGGAAACAAGCCGGGACAAAAATGGATTGCAAAATAAAAGCTAAGGTGAGATCTTCTCACTCAAGTTTAAATTGGAATTTCCAGTTTGATTTTAAATAGTTAAATTTTAATTTGTTGATTGTGTGCTTGGATGATGGTTGTTATTATTTGTTTTGAAATAGACCCTATGCGCCGTATAATAGCGGATGATAGTATATTTAAACCCATATACCGCGATATTCCACCTTGAAGTGGAATTGGTATTATATATGTATTTGGAGTTGATTTCCGGCATTATATAGCGGATGATATTTTTATAAATCCCATATACCGCGATATTCCGCATTGAAGTGGAATTGGTATTTAATTGTTGTGCTAACGTCTGTAGATGCAGGGAAACAGGTTGGAGGGATCCAACTGGATTCCTCAAACAATTGATTTGCTTCATTTGTTGTGTGTTAAATTATTTATAATCTCTGTGTGATTATATTGTAATTGGAATCATTGTAGGCTAAAATTTAGCCGAATATATTTTTTGTGTCTTAAGATACCAGAAATAAATAAAATAGGATTTTTGAATTTAAGTAGAAAAATCTATAGTGAAATCCTGTTGAATAAATTCCAAAATATGGGGAAAGATTTTAATAAATTGGTTTTGAGTAATGTTGTTGATAGTTGAAGGATTTATTTAAAATATGAATTTTAAATAGTTTGGAAAAAATAAAGGGATTTATTTTAAAAGATGATAAATTTGGGAAATCCATTTGGAAATTGATTTGGGTGTTTGAAATAAATTTGGAAACCAACATGGAAATTTATTTGGTGTTGAAAGTGAATATTTGGGAATTGATTTGAAAAATCGTATATCAATGGATATTTGGAAATTTGAATTCACAATGGGAATTTGTAAAGGAAAGGGAATTTTGTTTTAAAATAAACATTGGTTTATTTTTAAAGTGTGGAAAGGAATTTACGGATTGGAATGTAAATTCAAAATAAATCGAGAAGGGTTTATTAAATTGGTCTAAGTGGACCATTTTTGAAATGAAAGTGTATTTTCCCTGGAAAGCCGAGTATGTTTTGAAAGCAGCTTTTAAAGTATAAATTAAAAGTCTAAAGGTTTTAAAAGAATATTTGGAGAAATTATTTTCTTAAGTTGTTTTTAAATCTTAAAGTAAATATTTATTTAACTAATATTATAAGTTGTTATTTAAAGTTTTAATTGATATTTGTGTAAGAAAATGAATATTTAAATAGTTATATCCTATCTACTAATTTTATTTTAAAATTAGTTTGGACTTGAATTTTATACGCGATTTTGATATAATATCTTTATAACTAATAGTTTAAACAAAGTGGTTTAAAATAGTTTTATCTAAATGTTTCCACGTATATATTTTGAATAAGTGATTTGAATTATTTAAAGTATTTGAACTCGGCAGACTCTCAGTGCAGATAAATAATATCGAGAATCTTATTACGCGAGTGAAAAGTGATTTGAAATCTGTTTTTGAATGGTTGAAGTGTGAAAATATATCTTGCAAAGATGTTCTGAAAATAATTAACCGGGGAAAAACTATTTGAAATGCAGTAATTGTTGTGAATGTTGATTGATAGTTAAATAACCGACTATCAATATTGGCCTTTGAATGGTGTTTGAATTTCGATGCGACTGGGGGTCGGATTCCAAGTGGATATCTGAAAACCACATCGAACCTTTGTGATTGTGATGAATCTTTTATTTAAAAGAGCAAAGTGGAAATTGTTGCGATTTGTTTGAAATCTGAATGAACACTTTTTTTTTTTAAATAAGCGCTCGTTATTCGAATTAGCCGGGAGAGGACTTTGTATCATAAAACCCATTCCGAATAATGATGCGACGAAATGGGATTACATTTGAAGACCGGCGGTGAAGACCGGGTACTTGTGAGAATGATAGGATGACCTATCGATTGTCTCTGCACTGAGTAGCTACGGTATAGAGATTCCCTAAGTGATGGGAAGTCCGATCGGGTTTGTGAATACCCGGATTGCAAGGGCTTCTTCGGAAGTGCCTTCGGTTCTGTTCGAACCCGAAACAGACTTGTATGGATGTGTGTCTGACGTTACAAATTGAGATGTAAAGCTGGTTTCTATCAAATACATTTCTGTTGGTGGCGGAGAGTTTATTCTCTTAGCTTAACACCCTTCTCTGAGACGTATGAGCTCAGAGGTTATGTAGTTGATGGTTACTAGTGATACATTCCCAATTTGGTAATGTGGCATACGAAGTGCTGCTGATCATTTGTTGATCGAAGCATGACTTTGTGGAAAAAGCGTAGCTTTGTGGACGAGACTTCGTCGAGCCTCACAACCCGGAAATGGTCGAAACAGGAATGTTGCGATAAGGTTTTTAGGGGTCGCGCCCCTAGGGTATGTCCATTTCCTTCTGGATAAGAGGTTATATCATGGTATGGAGCCCAGATATTTTACCTATGTTGATGCTGCAAATTATTATACTTTATGGTTGTTGCTTTGTGGTTGAGGATCCTCAGATAAAGGTCGGTAATGACCGTGGATGGCATACTTGTTTGTTAGTTACCTATGTTATAGCTTGGTTAAAGCGTGCGGTAACATCGGCCTTGTTGGCAGAGATCCGGTTAGGTTCTTGCGGCGTCCTTCCAGAGGCGTTCCCATTTCGGTGTAGGAAGTTCCTTTGCCTGACCATTTATTGGAAATCCAAAGAAACAATACGCGCCCTGTACGGTTTTAGTTGTATAGCTTGCCATGGAATATGGCGGTAACCTGCTATTGAACATGGTAGCTATAGTAGGCATACGACGAAATATTGTATGCTGGCTAAGATTAATATTATACTTTCGAAATGTTTTTTGCACTATGCACTAAAAAAATATATCCAAAGGTTTTCATGTATCAATCATTTTTGACTGTCATAAGGAGAAATCTCCTCCAAGTGTGCATTTGCATTGTGTGTGTGGCGGGAGGCCTTATGGAAGTTTCATTTTCCAAAAGCATAGCGTATTTATTTTTATTTTCTTTGTGAAAATAACTGTTTTAAGATCTCACACCAGTCCCATGACTGACTTGGAGTTTATTGTTCCCTTTCTAAACTCTGGGTGCCCACCAATTTCCACACGGGCGGTCTAGAGTCAGGTTATCAGGTCATTCTGGAATTCAAGAGTTGCTGTGGAGATCAGGAGGAAGCTGGATGGCAAAGCGTATGACTAGTGTATGTTATATTTTCTTCTGATGTTTGTTGTTGTTACACTCTGATAATGTAATGTGATGTAATGTAATAACATATACGATTCTTTCTTTTAAAGATTATTCATTTATATATTATATGTTGTTCCGCTGCGAAATGTGAGATTCTGTTATTGATTCTGTTTCTTTCTCTATCTTCTTATTCTTAAACCTAATGGTTCGGTTTTCCGACATTCGATAGTTCGGCAGTTGATACAGTTGACATATTAATGTCGACTTTCGGAAGTCGGAAAAATCGGGTCGTTACAATGTGGTATCAGAGCATTTGGTTAAGCGACAACCCTGCCTCTGTTGGGTGTTACTCATTAGAGATAGAGTCAGTGGTACTCTAGAATGAGTTGAGTGTAATAATAGACATGAGCGCGTATTTGTTAGTGAATATGAAATTGTTTTATATTGTGTTGATTGGTTTGTTGAGTGGTATATGGATTCTGGTCAATACGAGTAATTAACGTTATTGATAGGGATCTCTAAACAATTGCACAGAACAAATTCGACACATTATCGTTTTAAAATAGGGTAAATGAAATAAGTTTACCCAAACTATTTTCGTATATAAAAGAAATCATTTTCCATAAATTATTATAGTATACGGTTGCTTGATTGTTAGGAAGTGATAATATTATTATCATTTGAATAGGAAATTGAAATCGTAACTCCAAAATTAAGAAATAAATCCATATACAAATGAGATTTGTAAATATAAATTGTAAATGTGATTTATGATTTAAAAAAAAAAGAATTTTAGAGAAACATTAGGAAATGTTTTGAAATTTGGAAAAGTTTAAATCCCTTTTGATTTTGAAAATGATTTTCAAAGGGTTTGGAAAAATGTTTTGAAGGGATAAAAGCTCTAAACTCTTTTCGGTCGCTGAAAAATAACTTCGATGATGACTACAGCATCATTGATGTTCATTTTCAGGTTTCCAAAAGAGGAATTGCTACCAAATTGTTTTAAATAAAAGTTGTTTGCAAAACTGGTTTTGGATTTTGGAAATTTAAAAGATAATTTGAATTGGTTTCAAAAAAAAAATGGTTTTGAAAAGGTTGAAAAGACTCTGGAATCCTATTTTAAATATTCATGGGATTAGTAAATAAGTTGATAACTTATACAATTTGACATTGATAGAATGAATTTAACCTAAAGGATGAAGTTAAATTAAAATAAGTATAAGTGAATCAATTAAATGAGGTGAATTTAAAGAAAAGTCTAAAGAGACTAAGTATAATGATTTCTTAAATAAAATTTATTAAGTTGAAAATAAATTTGGGGTTAAGACAAATGAATTGTAGTTGAGTTAAATTATGGAAATAAATTTCTGGATGTATTAATAAATTTACAATTGCAAGTACATGAAAATGAATTAAATGTTGAAATTTGTTTCGAATTTTTAAGTAGATAGAACTGGAATTGGAATTTAATTTGGTTTGTATTAAACAAAGTGGTATATTGAAATAAAATTAGTAAATAAAACTAATTAAAGGAATGACGAAATTGAAATGAATCGAAATTCAATAATTGCAAATGAAAGTAAATGTATTAACAGAGGTGAATAAAATTGAATTTTTAATCAATTGGAATAATATGAGTTTGTTTTGCTTAAAAAAATGAATTGAATGTAAGCAATTAAGCTTTAAATCATTTAAATTGTATGAAGTTGTATACGAATTGGTTGTTAACAGTTAAAATTTATGTCGGAAGCCTATAAGTTGCTTATAAATATTGTTTAACCTACATTGCTTATAGAAACTCGTATGTTTGCTAGTTAAATATGTAAAATGTTGTTGAGTTTCATGATTTTGGCACTTACATATTTGAATTGAGTAAGTACAGGTTCATCGAAGTCGTTGGGCTGGATTTGATTACGCAAAATGCTAATTAAATATGCCGCTTGCTTAAAAATGCTAAATAAGGTACGCCTACGCAATAAATAACGTTGGCCTTGTTGGCAGAGATCCGTTAGGTTCTCGGGGCGTCCTTTTAGAGATATACCCATTTCGATGTAGGAAGTTCCTCTGCCTGACCATTCGTTGGAAATCCAAAGAAACAATACGCGCCCTGTATGGTTTTAGTTGTATAACCTGCCATGGAATATGGCGGTAACCTACTATTGAACATGGTAGCTATAGTAGGCATACGACGAAATGTTGTATGCTGGCTAAGATTAATATTATACTTTCAAAATGTTTTCTGCACTATGCACTAAAAAAAATATCCAAAGGTTTTCGCGTATCAAGCATTTTTGACTGTCATAAGGACCCCCAAGTATGCGTTTGCATTGTGTGTGTGGCGGGAGGCCTTATGGCAGTTTCATTTTCCAAAAGCATAGCGGATTTCTTTTTATTTTCTTTGTGAAAATAACTGTTTTTAAGATCTCACACCAGTCTTCTGGAGTTTATTGTTCCCTTTCTAAACTCTGGGTACCCACCAATTTCCACACGGGCAGTCTAGAGTCAGGTTATCAGGTCATTCTGGAATTCAGGAGTTGCTATGGAGATCAGGAGCAAGCTGGATGGCGAAGCACATCACTAGTAAATGTTATATTTTCTTTCGATGTTTGTTGTTGTTACACTCTGATAATGTAATGTGATGTAATGTAATAACAGATTTGATTCTTTGTTTTAAAGATTATTCATTTATATATTATATGTTGTTCCGCTGCGAAATGTGAGATTCTGTTATTGTTTCTGTTTCTTTTTCTATCTTCTTCTTCTTAAACCCTAATGTTTCGGTTTTCCGGCATTCGATAGTTCGGCAGTTGATACAGTTGACGTATTAATGTCGACTTTCGAAAGTCGAAAAAATCGGGTCGTTACAAAATGTCTACTTAATAAATCCAATATAATCTAAGTAAAATTTTTAACTTCAACAACTGGATATCCTTTTAATTTATTTAACTTGATATATTCATTTAAATCCCTCTAAGCCAAACCAAGTTATAAGAATCCCACCCTATAAATCTTAAATTTATTTAAATTTCAAATCAAATTTATTCGAGTAAAATTCTTAACCAATTTCATATTTATCTTCCAACTTAAATTTTATTTAAGTCATTAAACTCTATATATACACAATATCTTAAACAGGTACTTAACCATATAATATAAAACAATCAAACTCCATGAATAAACTTATTTTATTACACAAAATTATACATAGCTTGAAATCAAGAATTTAACTATATATATAAAAATAATGTTTATATAATACAAAATTTATTATCTATTAAACCGTAGATTGCTCTCCAAAACCATAGAAATCCTTTCAAAATTAATTATATATATATATATATATATATATATATATATATACCGCAGTGCCTGTATATAATTTTCTATCCTATGGTCAAGTGATATGGATATTTATCATTTCAATCCGCAATTTAAAAATAAAAATGCGGTTGTATATCATTTCAAACTGCAATCCCGCATCAAAATAAATGCATAACAACTTGCAGATTATGATGATAGAAATAAGACATCCATTCATCCATCATAAAATCATACATCCATCATAATCATCATACAAACAATCAATCAATATCAATATATAACTGAAAATATATAACAGGTAATTACTGACAGTTGTATTCAATAATAAATTTAATAACGATTTAATTTCAATAAATGCAATTAACTGAGATGATGATTAAAAATATACGAAACAATCATAAATAAATGCATAATCACAACATAAATTAATTTACCAAACATAAGAAATTTTAGAAGTTGTGAGTGGTTAAAGCACTCACCTTTTGAATTTAATTAAAATCCAATTTAAACCCAAAAATTAGACAGTCTCGGAATTCGTCAAAACCAGCGCCGACATGTTCGGAATTTCAATACGATCCTAATAAAAAAAATCATGCGTGAATTGGATATCCTATGTAAAATATATAGCGATTAGAACGGGTTGAAATAAAAATTAAATTAAAAAAAGAAAAAAAATTAACTCACCCTCACGCGTTATGCCACGTCAACATCTTCCCCACCACGCGCGCACAGTAATGAATTCGAAACCCTAGCAGAACATCGTGCATGATAATCCACAGCTGCCACCATCCAGAGGCTCGCCGCACGTTCTAGAAGCCGTCGCGCCGCCTTCCAGGCCTCCGAGCCACCTCCACGATCACCGATCGACGATCGAACGCCTCCATTAACCCCAGCGCCGCCACATATTTCAAACCCTATTCGAATTATTCTGGCCAATCCAACCATTGAAACACGAAACCATTGCTTCGATGAACTATGCAGAGCACTCTCCACGCCTTGTGCCCTCGATTTGTCGATCAGAGGAAGTAGATCGCCGCGTGATGTACGGCCGTGGATAGTTCGGCGTTTTCTGAACAACGATGAACCAGAATAAAAACAATTTGCAGATCTGAGTTACGCTCTTCGAGAGCTTCGATATATAATTTTTCTAAATTTTTCTGAGGAGGTTGAATTTTTGGATTCGAATTTGATTTGTGTTTGGATCTAGAATTTGTTTGTCTGCCATTGAGATGAGGAGGTAAAGAGGGATTGTACGCATATACAAATGAGAAATAGAGATAGGCTAGGGTTTATAACAGGGTATTTATAGACAAAGCTGAAACAGAATAGATAGACTCGGTTGGATATACGCGCTGAACGATGAATGGCCCGAAAAGCGTGTTCTGACTACGGAACGAAATTTGGTCAACTTGTATATCAAAATAGATTTTTAAAATATTTTAAACGCAATGGAAAAGGTTTCATGTCCAAATTGCATAGTATGAAGAAGTTATGCTAAAATCTATATTTTTCAAATTAATTTCAATTGATTTCGGTTTTATTGATTTCAAGGCGTTGCTATCCCATCCAATCAAACGACCAGTCCGATTTTTATGAAACTTGAAATCTTACAATAATTCACCATTACGGATTCGATGAAACTAGTTTCATCGAAATCCGAGTCAGTGGCCAAAATGGCTATTTTTACACTAATTAAATAAATAAATAATTAATTAATTAAATCCAATTTTTAAATTCAATTCTAAAATCGACAATTTCATAAATTTTAACTTTCTACAACGATTTAACAAATTTGTATGTAAATTTAGAGTTGATAAATCTATAAATCTCAATGTTAACTTTCAAATTTATTAAATTAAAAATTATTAATTTAATTTCCAATAATTCAATTAAATTGACTTTTTATTATGTTATTCGATTGATTATTGTCAACGGATAAAATTTAACATTGGATTTACAAACTATTACCTTAATATTCTTATATTCCATATTGATTTCAATTAACGCAAAAATTAGAGATTAACTTTGTAACGACCCAGAAATTTTCGATCCCGAAATTTCCAGATAGTTAAGAAAGAAGAAAAGAGAAAGAAGAAGAAGACAGAACAAGTAACAGAAACCTCACATTCGCAGCGGATCGAATATAATATCAAATAAAATAGCAGTTATACAAAGAATACTATATCTGTTAATTTACACTTAAATACATCAGAGTTACACATATACATGTCCCAAATATGCAACAGTATATCTCAGCGGAAATACTCCAAACGTTCCCGTCGTCCAGCTCGTTCCTGAGCTCCTCAACGTCCTTACCTGAAAATCTGTAATACTCGGTCGACCCGAGCATTACATCATAGTAACACCCGGGTCAGGCTGGAAACCAGCGTGAGTAAACCCATCTAATATGAAATACACCAAAACAATATCCAATTTTTAACCCGGGGTAACTCATAACAAATTTACAAATCCACAGGTTTGTATAGACAACACTTATTATACTCATCAATTTCTAAGTGTCAGAAGTTAGATTATATGATCTAAATTACTTAATTCATTCCATATCAGTTTATTGATTTCACAAATCAGCTTATAAAGAATCGAAGTGGGTTCGGGTATTTACTAATACCCGACTCCGGTCTCTTCGAATCCAATGTCATCTAAAACCAAGTTACCCAATTAAATACAACTCAACTTTAATTATCAGATAACATTTTACACAGCAATTCCTAATTGATTGATAATCTCATTATCACCCTCCATCCAACATATCATACCCCAAATAAATTCATAACCGAGATATCAACCAATACAAAGTACTCATCATAATTCAATCATTAATAAGCAAGATTGATTACTTCCATTAATTACATTAATTCAATAATCCTCTAATTACTTCTATTAGTAAATTATTCTTAAATTTAAAATAATTAACCTTTAACTTAATTACATTCATTAATCAATCTTGATTATTCATCAACAGATATCAATTCAATAGTTATCATCCACTTCAGACATTCAACAAACAATCATCCCTAAGTAAGCATTATAAATTCATATCATAACTAATTTAATTACTTAAATTAAATTAACTCCTTAAGAATTTAATCCCTTAATCTTGCTTATACAATCATTAATTAATTACTAACCTTAATTAATTAACCACATCCTTGATTTACTCAATCAATCAATTTATCAATTTCTAGTCCCAGATTAATTATCCTTTATTTATCAATTAATCATTCTTAATTATTATTTAATCTCCTTTAATACAAAGTAATTAATCCTTAATTACTTTAATCAATTAATTAATCTTTAATTAATCCTTAATTAACTATTAACCCATCCTTAATTAACAGATAATCAATCCTTAATTATCATTTGATTAATCCTTAATCACCATTGATTAATCAAGTAATTGCCATTTTAAAAACTTCTTAATTAATCCTTAATTACGGATTAGTTATTCTTTAATTATTAATTAATAAAACCTCAATTAAGATAAAACATTTATCTTATAAATGCTTTAATTCCCCTTAACATATTTGCATCATTTACTTTTATAGCTATCCTCACTTAATTAAATTATCATCCATGATGAAAGAAATTAATCACATCAATAAATCAATCCCTTACATTGATTTCTCAATCTAATTAACAATTTATCTTAATTATTAAATTAAGTATTTATCCCCTTGAGTTGATTACATTAATCAACTACCGTTCTTACTAAATAATTTGTATTCATTTAATTTCATTATTTAAATCATCTTTAAAGATCTATAGGGATTTCCTATTATAAACACCTGAAATCTGTAACCAAGTGTTTTACCCGAGCTGCCTCTAAATTTCTTCAAGTAAAACCCCACCCTGCTTCGAGCAAAAACTCAATTTACTCGAGATAAATTCGAGTATACCATTTAAAAATGTACTTTAACAATTTAACATTGTTTGAACATTTTATATTTTATAAAACTTATCTATTTGAACTAGGATTCAAATTAAATTTTGAATCCATACTTTTAAATTGTTTTAAACTATTTAAAATCCTACCTCCAGTCTAAATTCTTTACAGTTTTCTTCCTTTCTTCTTTTTTTTTTAGAAAAAAAACTGAAACAACAATGTTCCACAACCTGACTTTTGAAAACCCAAGTCTTTCTTCCTTTAAACATATTACCAGAAATAAGCTCGAGAACCTAATACTACACGTTCACGCGAGCATCCCGAAGTGAGACTTGAGTAAACCCATCACCAACCCGAGCATAACCCCGAAAATTCAAACTTCCAGATCACAAAACATGCACACCTCCCAGCGTGCACTTGCACCCACCGCCGACGATCCTTCGTCGCCTGAAACGATCACCCACAGGTCAATAATCACTCCCTCTTGCTATCTCAGCGGCTAAAAACAGAAATCGTTCATGGAATCGAAATACGACATGTTCAAGCTTCCAAACGAAATTACCCTGACCATCGATCGCCTCGTCCAGGCATTGCCGACCTCCATATGTCACCCAACTTCACCAGCTTCATCGTTATCCTCCACGCTACCACTACTCCAATCCACTTGCAGCTCGACACATCAAGGCACCCACAACGACCATTATTCTCAAGCCTTGAAAAACTAGGTTTTAAATCAAAATTAGGCAATCGCCGGCGCCATGGCGAACTGGAACATCGCTGGTCAATTTTCCTGACATCGACAAACCATCCTCCATCCTTGGTCCAATCCCTAACATCACAAAGACCTCCAACCATCTGGATTTGTTCAAAACCCATTTACAGTTCATTTAGCAACTGTTCTTAGCATACTCAAAGAAAAATGACCAATTTTGTTTTAGAAATCCTATTTTCTGACGACAATTTAAGTTATATAACTGAATTCGTATTTTATGGCATTCGAATTTATCATAAAGTCTAAAATTTGTTCTGTAAAACTAAGTTTATAGAGACAATTCATTACTATCAAACTTAAACAGTTTTTAGATCATTCCCTATGCTTAAACATACTTATTTGTTTTTAAATCCTAAGCCTGGTAATGATTAAATGAAAAGAAATTTAATTTTACTTGTTTGTTTCCCACCCTGTAACCCATAAAACAGGAGAAAGCAAAGGGATTCACAGCACAAACATATTTGTATATATACAGAGTTAAATCTGAAAAGAGGGTACTTAAGCAAATCACACTCTTCTCCATAAATCATACACATAGATTCACTTAAATCTTAAATAATTGTTTACTCACCTGTAAACAAGATGAATAGAGCCTTGAATTTTTTTTAAAAAAAAAACTTTGAACTTTTAAAACTGGACAATTGCTTTGATATACAGGTTTGAAATTGCAATTTTTATCAACCATAAATGCTCTTTGATAGAAAATGTAGTTGCTAATGTTTAAAACTGCATGCATCATTTATTTCAGAAATTTCACAGGCAACAAACATGTATTCAAAATGTTTACTCACTTTATGCAGAAGACAGAGACTTAGTTGCTTCCAGGCTCTAAAATTTCACTTGCATGTTGAATTCTAATCTAGCTGCTGTATTTCCAGATTTTCATATTGAAGTTTCACATCTTGCTGTTGATTAGGGAGTTGAAGATTTGAAGATCTTGCATTAATTACTGATTTTCCAACTATCCTCTGAAGTGAACTTACATTGCTCTCTTCTTATTTCAGATTTTACAGTTTTCATTTTTCATCTTTGCATTATGTTTGAGTTAAAATGAAGAAAAGATTTTACTAAAGAATAAAACTCTTCTATTTCTTAATTTACAACTTAAATTTTAAATGAACTAATTAAGAAAATTACATTTGTCACCTTAATGCCTAGTTTGCTTACACATATGTCCAAAGATTTACAAGTGTCTTTAATATACACTAATTTGTTTACAAGTGTTGTTTTAATGTCTAATTAATGCTTTATAAATATTTTACAAATGTTATTTTTCTATTTATAATTTATTTAAGCCTTGTATAAGTGTTTATGAAATATTTACATGACTATAATGTGAATTTTATTTTATAAAAATAAGCTTTGGATTTCAATAAATATTCATGTGCATTCAAATAAATATTTATTAACAAATAATTTATGCTTTTGATTCAAATCTATAATATATGTTTATAAATTTGAGAAATTGAGTTTAACTCCTTATATAAAAATTTAAAATAATTTATCTTATGTTAAAATTAAAATGAAGAATATTAAAACAAATGAATTTTTAATTTGAATCTTATTTAAAACCAAAAGCTTAAAGTATATGTTTAAAATTAAAAGAAATTAACTTTGTTTTTTTTTAAATTTTAAATTTCATTTTTTTTAAAAGCATTAAATTAAATTAACATTTCAAATTACAAATTATATAACTATTAAAGTTTGCAAATACTTATTAAATTCAAATCAATGCAATTTTCCCATTTCCAGTTATATACAAATATATATATATATATATATATATATACCTTTACATTATAAATAGAAAACATTTTAAATCATTTGTTTTGAAAAGAATTAAACTTGCCTATTTATATTGTTAAAAAAATGTTAATAGATGTTAACAAATTATTATTATCAGCCTTTAACAGAATTTTAACTTGTCAACTTATAATATAAAATGATCAAATCAATTATTATCAAAGATTATTAAACTGATATTGCTCAAAATTCAAGGGTCCTCATAATTTTCATCAATTAAATTCAGTTAATCTATAAATTACAGGTATTCTAAAAATCCGGATTATTACATTCCTCCCCCCTTAGAATCTTTTCGTCCTCGAAAATGAACGAAACCAGAATTTATTTAATATTTTAAAACCAGGTAAAATATTCTTTGATCATTTTAAAACACTTTTAAAATCTATGTAGTATAGCCAAAATAGTTTTTATGACAAAAATACTTTTATAACTCGATGTCTCAACAAGTCCATCATCGTTCTCACAGAAATTCGGTCATACGTTGATCAGGCGTAGGACTGAAAATCTATAAGTACTTAGCAGACCCATTTTCAACACCCAGTGAAAATACTTGGAAAATAATTTTATTGAAAATATAGAAAACAGTTTTTGAAAATAGAGGATATATCTTTGGTGAGAATGCTCTGGAAATCATCACCCCCATCCATGGTCGCAGTTAACCCGATGTTTACGTTGCCGTCCCGATAAAATTCACAGATAACTGTAGGCCTTCTGCCCCTCGATTACACCATGGAACCCGCTACAGATCGCAGCTACAACTGGGGTTACGTAGCTATCACAGCAAAAACCCATATAACTGTAGGCATCAGTGCCCTCGAATTTCGCTGCCAAAAGAAATGAAACTTCTCCACTCCACTTGACCATAGATCGCAGTCTACCGATGTTGCGTTGCCTTCCCGGCAAAATCAAGTGTAGACCGTTGACACTCATCCTCCACACGATTTTCGCTATGGTTCCGACAGCAGATCGCAGTGACATCGAGTTACACTGTCGTCACAGCATAACCCAAATGTCCCTGTAGGCATCAGCGCCCTCGACTTTCGCTACCCAATAATCCTCAGGAACTAGTTTCGTCCGGACTCCTCACAAGATCAACTTTGGAACCCCCTCTTGAGGCTCAAGGCAGCACCACCCGGTGGTACTCCTGAGAAATCCATTCCAAGGGAGCGCCTTTTTCCCCAGAGCATCATCAAAACATTTTATACTATACACATATAGTATCTTTAAATCATACACCTAGTATGATCTCATACAAAGCTCCTTTACACAAAATCGATTATTCCAAATCGATAATTCTCAAACTAGGCTTTTCAAATATAATATTGATTTTACACAAAAATCAAAAGCCTTTCCTAATCCATAGGTTCCCAAAATCTTTTTCCAAAATTCTCATATGATCCTTTATATATATGTATACATATTCAGATATATAAAATCTTTTAAAACTTTGGATCATTTCAAACTTGTATAAATTCCTTTTATACTTCAAAACACCTTCAAAATCCTTTTCTTCTGGCAATAGATTCAACATGGGGAGTTTTATTTATAAAACAAAGATATTTAACTTTGTTTACTCAAAATCAAATATTCAAATTTGATTACTCCTTTCAATATCATTTTCATTCAAATCCGTATGATGTACACATATCATTCGTACGCTATATCAATCTGATCGCTTACTTGATCACACAATTTCACTTCCGAACTAGTATCGTTCACCCGACTTTCTAGTGCGGACTAAGATCTGGTTTCTTGATCAAAAACCGTCATTCTCCTTGCATAGCTTAACTATGATAGAGAATATCCAGAACCAATCAACAATCCATATCCAAGTTCGCCGTCGAAAATCGAGTGAAAAATCCCAACTCGGATCGACATACTATCTCGAAATTCTGTGCTCGAATTTGGATCAAATCACTATGCGAATAGAATAACATACGTACACCCTACGTATTTATCTTTATTGGTTATTAGCCAAATTAGTTCTCTTCCTATTCACATTTACTTAAATTTTCATTCACTTATTCACAACCGCTTCAATCCCATTTTGATTATCACCTTAATTTTATCTCGATTGGGTATTTAACCAATAACAGTTTAAACTCTGTCCAGTTTAAATTTAGAAAATAGCTTGAAAAGTTAAAAATAAATAAGTAGTTGGAAAATAATTACTAGTTTGTAAAATAGGTGTAAAATAGTTCAGTAATTGTAAAATAATTGGAAAATAGTTAAATAGTCATAGAAATTTTAAATAATTGCAAAATAGCTATAAAATAGTAATTAGTAGTTGAAAATAGTAATTAGTTTATAGAATAGTTAGAAAATTGTTACACAGTTTCAGAAATAATTGTAAAAAAAGCATAAGATAGTTTGGCTTTTAAAAGAAAGGTTGTTTATATAATGAAATAGCTTGGAAAAATAGGTTTATATTAAAACAATTTATATTAAAAATAGTCCAGAGTCAAAACTGCTCACTTCCCAATCTCCATTCTCATCAATTCAATTTAAATTTCCTCTTTCATTTAAATTGACCCAGTTTCAATTTTAAATAACTCCAATTTCCATTGGACTTGATTTATTCCCAATTCAAGTTGAATTAATTCTCAACTCCTTTTCAAATTTAAATCAAATTCCATTTGATTTTAAACATATTCAACTTAAATTACAACCCCAAGTTAATCCAATAACTTTGGACTAATATTCATTCAACTGAACCCACTTCAATTCCAATCCATTTCAACTCCAGTTTGAATTAATCCCAATTTCAAATTCCATTTCCAAATCAAGTTGAATTATTCTTGATTTCCTCCCAAATTCAATTCAAATTCCATTTGAATTTAAAATTATTCAACTTTAATTACAATTCCAAATTATTCAAATCAATCCAATTCAAATTTTCCATTTGAATCTTATACTCATACATCTTCAATCACCATTTCAATTAATTCAAATCAAATTTAATTTGAACTAATTCAAATTTCAAATTTAAACCATTTCACATTCATTTAAACAATTCCAATTCACAACTTAAAGATTTTTAACAACAATAGGATGATACTATCTAATTTATTTTAAAACATCCATTCATTTTTAATTTCTAGATCTCAAACCCATTTTGAGATCACACAAACCCCCAATTCAGATTAACTATTTAACTTCCCAAATTAAATTCCAATTCCATCTTGAAATTCCCAAATCATGTTGATCATTCGAACTATTTAACTTCCTCTAAGTTAAATTCAATTCACTTAATTCATTCAATCTTACCCAATTTGAACTTCCATTTCAAATTTAAACTTCACATAAATAATCTTCCCACTTACTAAGTTCAAAAACTTATCACTTTGGGCATCATACCTCATTCCAGATTTTAAAACTCAACCTTAGAGTTTATTTCCTTTACACACCTGGTTACTTTTAAATTTTTAACCACCTTTGGTTTTAAATTCAAACAAATTCCTTTAAAATTTCAAACAACCTTTGTTTGAAATAGGACCTCTTTCATTCGAATATATTAAATAACATTTCTTATTTAAAATAAGATCATATTCAAAATATTATCTCCTTTAACATTTTGAAACCAATTCAAATGTTTAAATTTAGATTTCAAAATTGCACAATTTGAAACCCACATAAATTTACATCCTTTCAAACTTACAAGTTACTCTTTTTAAATGGTTATTTCCTTAAAACATTTTACTTTTTATTGAAGAACAATCATTCCATTATTAAACACAACAACCGTCTATTTGTTTGGTTTGAAACCAATTCTAGTTCATCTTATTTTGAAATACTTCTCCAATTCAAGATTTCAATTTTAGTTTTATCCATTTCAAACTTATCTTTATTTAATTCCAATTTCAATTTGGTGGCATACTATTACTTCTTAATTTAATTCTTACTATTACCTTTAATTTAATTAATACTACAAACAATTTCCTTAATATAATAATATATATATATTTCTTATATAAGATTTATTTACTTTTGAAATCATTTAAAAAAAACCTTTATATAAGAAAATAACAAGTACGCTCTCTCTCATATATATATATATATATATATATATATATACTTAACTCATCCTAGGGTACCACTTACCCTATCCTTAATGAGTATACCCACCAGAGCCAAGGTTCCCGCTTAACCTTCAGCTCTGATACCAAATGTAACGACCCAGAAATTTTCGATCCCGAAATTTCCAGATAGTTAAGAAAGAAGAAAAGAGAAAGAAGAAGAAGACAGAACAAGTAACAGAAACCTCACATTCGCAGCGAATCAAATATAATATCAAATGAAATAGCAGTTATACAAAGAATACTATATCTGTTAATTTACACTTAAATACATCAGAGTTACACATATACAATCAGTGAACATATACAATCAACATGTCCCAAATATGCAACAATATATCTCAGCGGAAATACTCCATACGTTCCTGCCGTCCAGCTCGTTCCTGAGCTCCACAACGTCCTTACCTGAAAATCTGTAATACTCGGTCTGACCCGAGCATTACATCAAAGTAACACCCGGGTCAGGCTGGAAACCAGCGTGAGTAAACCCATCTAATATGAAATACACCAAAACAATATCCAATTTTTAACCCGGGGTAACTCATAACAAATTTACAAATCCACAGGTTTGTATAGACAACACTTATTATACTCATCAATTTCTAAGTTTCAGAACTTAGATTATATGATCTAAATCACTTAATTCATTCCATATCAGTTTATTGATTTCACAAATCAGCTTATAAAGAATCGAAGTGGGTTCGGGTATTTACTAATACCCGACTCCGGTCTCTTCGAATCCAATGTCATCTAAAACCAAGTTACCCAATTAAATACAACTCAACTTTAATTATCAGATAACATTTTACACAGCAATTCCTAATTGATTGATAATCTCATTATCACCCTCCATCCAACATATCATACCCCAAATAAATTCATAACCGAGGTATCAACCAATACAAAGTACTCATCATAATTCAATCATTAATAAGCAAGATTGATTACTTCCATTAATTACATTAATTCAATAATCCTCTAATTACTTCTATTAGTAAATCATTCTTAAATTTCAAATAATTAACCTTTAACTTAATTACATTCATTAATCAATCTTGATTATTCATCAACAGATATCAATTCAATAGTTATTATCCACTTCAGACATTCAATAACCAATCATCCCTAAGTAAGCATTATCAATTCATATCATAATTAATTTAATTACTTAAATTAAATTAACTCCTTAAGAATTTAACCCCTTAATCTTGCTTATACAATCATTAATTAATTACTAACCTTAATTAATTAACCACATCCTTTATTTACTCAATCAATCAATTTATCAATTTCTAGTCCCAGACTAATTATCCTTTATTTATCAATTAATCATTCTTAATTATTATTTAATATCCTTTAATACAAAGTAATTAATCCTTAATTACTTTAATCAATTAATTAATCTTTAATTAATCCTTAATTAACTAACCCATCCTTAATTAACAGATAATCAATCCTTAATTATCATTTGATTAATCCTTAATCACCATTGATTAATCAAGTAATTACCATTTTAAAAACTTCTTAATTAATCCTTAATTACGGATTAATTATTCTTTAATTATTAATTAATAAAACATCAATTAAGATAAAACATTTATCTTATAAATGCTTTAATTCCCCTTAACATATTTGCATCATTTACTTTTATAGCTATCCTTACTTAATTAAATTATCATCTTTGATTACAGAAATTAATCACATCAATAAATCAATCCCTTACATTGATTTCTCAATCTAATTAACAATTTATTTTAATCATTAAATTAAGTATTTATCCCCTTGAGTTGATTACATTAATCAACTACCGTTCTTACTAAATAATTTGTATTCATTTAATTTCATTATTTAAATCATCTTTAAAGATCTATAGGGATTTCCTATTATAAACACCTGAAATCTGTAACCAAGCGTTTTATCCGAGCTGCCTCTAAATTTCTTCGAGTAAAACCCCACCCTGCTTCGAGCAAAAACTCAATTTACTCGAGATAAATTCGAGTATACCATTTAAAAATGTACTTTAACAATTTAACATTGTTTGAACATTTTATATTTTATAAAACTTATCTATTTCAACTAGGATTCAAATTCAATTTTGAATCCATACTTTTAAATTGTTTTAAACTTTTAAAATCCTACCTCCAGTCTAAATTCTTTACAGTTTTCTTCCTTTCTTCTTTTTTTTTAGAAAAAAAACTGAAACAACAATGTTCCACAACCTGACTTTTGAAAACCCAAGTCTTTCTTCCTTCAAACAAATTATCAGAAATAAGCTCGAGAACCTAATACTACACGTTCACACGAGCATCCTGAAGTGAGACTCGAGTAAACCCATCACCAACCCGAGCATAACCCCGAAAATTCAAACCTTCCAGATCACAAAACATGCACACCTCCCAGCGTGCACTTGCACCCACCGCCGACGATCCTTCGTCGCCTGAAACGATCACCCACAGGTCAACAATCACTCCCTCTTGCTATCTCAACGGCTAAAAACAGAAATCGTTCATGGAATCGAAATACGACGTGTTCAAGCTTCCAAACGAAATTACCCTGACCATCGATCGCCTCGTCCAGTCAGTGCCGACCTTTATATGTCACCCAACTTCACCAGCGTCATCGTTATCCTCCACGCTACCACTACTCCAATCCACTTGCTGCTCGACACATCAAGGCACCCACAACGACCATTATTCTCAAGCCTTGAAAAACTAGGTTTTAAATCGAAATTAGGCAATCGCCGGCGCCATGGCGAACTGGAACATCACCGGTCAATTTTCCTGACATCGAAAGACCATCCTCCATCCTCCATCCTTGGTCCAATCCCTAACATCACAAAGACCTCCAACCATCTGGATTTGCTCAAAACCCATTTACAGTTCATTTAGCAACTGTTCTTAGCATACTCAAAGAAAAATTACCAATTTTGTTTTAGAAATCCTATTTTCTGACGACAATTCAAGTTATATAACTGAATTCGTATTTTATGGCATTTGAATTTATCATAAAGTCTAAAATTTGTTCTGTAAAACTAAGTTTACAGAGACAATTCATTACTATCAAACTTAAACAGTTTTTAGATCATTCCCTATGCTTAAACATACTTATTTGTTTTTAAATCCTAAGCCTGGTAATGATTAAATGAAAAGAAATTTAATTTTACTTGTTTGTTTCCCACCCTGTAACCCAGAAAACAGGAGAAAGCAAAGGGATTCACAGCACAAACATATTTGTATACATACAGAGTTAAATCTGAAAAGAGGGTACTTAAGCAAATCACACTCTTCTCCATAAATCATACACATAGATTCACTTAAATCTTAAATAATTGTTTACTCACCTGTAAACAAGATGAATAGAGCCTTGAATTTTTTTTTAAAAAAAAAACTTTGAACTTTTAAAACTGGACAATTGCTTTGATATACAGGTTTGAAATTGCAATTTTTATCAACCATAAATGCTCTTTGATAGAAAATGTAGTTGCTAATGTTTAAAACTGCATGCATCATTTATTTCAGAAATTTCACAGGCAACAAACATGTATTCAAAATGTTTACTCACTTTATGCAGAAGACAGAGACTTAGTTGCTTCCAAGCTCTAAAATTTCACTTGCATGTTGAATTCTAATCTAGCTGCTGTATTTCCAGATTTTCATATTGAAGTTTCACATCTTGCTGTTGATTAGGGAGTTGAAGATTTGAAGATCTTGCATTAATTAATGATTTTCCAACTATCCTCTGAAGTGAACTTACATTGCTCTCTTCTTATTTCAGATTTTACAGTTTTCATTTTTCATCTTTGCATTATGTTTGAGTTAAAATGAAGAAAAGATTTTACTGAAGAATAAAACTCTTCTATTTCTTAATTTACAACTTAAATTTTAAATTAGCTAATTAAGAAAATTACATTTGTCACCTTAATGCCTAGTTTGCTTACACATATGTTCAAAGATTTACAAGTGTCTTCAATATACACTAATTTGTTTACAAGTGTTGTTTTAATGTCTAATTAATGCTTTATAAATATTTTACAAATGTTATTTTTCTATTTATAATTTATTTAAGCCTTGTATAAGTGTTTATGAAATATTTACATGACTATAATGTGAATTTTATTTTATATAAATAAGCTTTGGATTTCAATAAATATTCATGTGCATTCAAATAAATATTTATTAACAAATAATTTATGCTTTTGATTCAAATCTATAATATATGTTTATAAATTTGAGAAATTGAGTTTAATTCTTATATAAAAATTTAAAACAATTTATCTTATGTTAAAATTAAAATGAAAGCATATTAAAACAAATGAATTTTTAATTTGAATCTTATTTAAAACCAAAAGCTTAAAGTATATGTTTAAAATTAAAAGAAATTAACTTTGTTTATTTTTTAAAAATTTTAAATTACATTTTTTTTAAAAGCATTAAATTAAATTAACATTTCAAATTACAAATTATATAACTATTAAAGTTTCCAAATATTTATTAAATTGAAATCAATGCAATTTTCCCATTTCCAATTATATACAAATATATATATATATATATATACCTTTACATTATAAATAGAAAATATTTTAAATCATTAGTTTTGAAAAGAATTAAACTTGCCTATTTATATTGTTAAGAAAAATGTTAATAGATATTAACAAATTATTATTATCAGCCTTTAACAAAATTTTAACTTGTCAATTTATAATATAAAATGATCAAATCAATTATTATCAAAGATTATTAAACTGATATTGCTCAAAATTCAAGGGTCGTCATAATTTTCATCAATTAAATTCAGTTAATCTATAAATTACAGGTATTCTAAAAATCCGGGTTATTACAAACTTCATTAAATTGCAATTTCTCCAATTATTATCATAGTCCAAATCCTAATAAATTTATAAATCTTGACTTCCAGTCTTCTTATCCAACCAATTGCTTTAACTAATTGGGATTTCACTAATTAAGTCAAGTACTATGATTGCTTTCAAATTAAGTTTTATGAACTAAACAAATAGGTAATTTATAACAGTTGTAACCATTAAACTTTAATTAACTTTAAGTTTATTACTTTCAAACAAATATTATAATTACTTGCAGAACATTGATTTTATTCAATCACTATTTATTCATTATAAATTCATTGATTAATCCAATGTTTACGTTTATATTTTCTTATATTAATTTATTACCAAATATTCCTATTTACAATCAATTATAACCCTACAATTGCTTCAATTAATAAGTATTGCGCTGAATTAATTTTTAATTAGCTCACATCATTCTATAACCAAGTTATACTATTTTCCATTACTTCATTTATTGCAATCTCATTCAATTTTCACAATTCAGCTTAAATTAGCTTCGTTGTTATATTCCATCCTAGTTATTATTTCATTATTTATTATAATTACATACATCATATGAATTCATTCTATTACCCTAAATCAGACATTAATTCATATATTCATACAATATTTACCTTTATTTACTTATATTAAATCTTATTCCCAAATATAACATTTACAATAAATTAATAGGACAATTAAATAGTTACTTACGACCATTACTATTATTTTAATTTACATTAATTACAATTAATATCCTTAATAAAATTTATTTACTTGGTCTCATGCTTTCTATTTCACCAATTACTACCTTATAAATGAATTTTACGTTTCCATTTTAAATTTACATTCACACTTTCCGTTATTATATTAATTATCATTAAGTACATTAAATTCTTTTTACTTGTAATTGGAAAATTAACCGGTAACAACCATTTGTGACTATTATACCATTTATAGTACTTCTATGTTCATTCCTCCTAACCCAATATCATCGATTATATTATTTCACACATTAATTCAATAATTACATTTGCTTCCTTATATTCCATTTATAGCCAAGTATATGCTTTCACTACTACATTTATTATAATTTTATTCAAATTACTAATAATTAGTTTTAATTACCCTTGCTATATTTCATTCTTAACATTTATTTCAATATAAATTATCAAAAAATTCCCCGTTCTAAAATTTAATTACAAAAATCTAATTAAATTAACAAATTTATTTATCAAAATTTTCGGGTCGTTACAAAATAAAATATAGTTTAACTCATGAAAGCCTAAATAAACATTAAATTGCATTTGAAATGAAGTTGATAAATTAACAAAATATTTTGAATGAATAAATTGTATACTTATTGATTTGAGAATTTTAAGCTAAAAACAAAATTTAAAATGTGTAAAGTGGAAATGATAAGAAATTTAACTTGAATAAAAATTAAATGAATAAGAATTGGATTAGAATGAAATGAAGCTTAAATTAATAAATTGAAATTAACTTAAGAAAGGTTAAATGAATTGATTGAATTTTTTATTAATATGAATTGTGATGAAATTTAAATTTACATTAATAAATTAATAGTATGAATTTAAATAGATAAAGTGAACCAATGAATTTAAAATGAGTAAGGACTTGAAATGTTATTTAAATATGAAAGAGATTAAATAATATAAATGAGTGTAAGTGAAATTAATATGGTTAATTGAATTTAATTTAAATTGGAAATTTTTCTTAGTTTGATTGCAAGTGGAGTAGTTAAATAAAAATTTGAATGTCAACAAATAAAATATGGAATAAGTTATTGAAAAAATATACTATAAGTTAAAGTGGACTTAAGAGGAGCCGAATTAATTGTGAAAAGAAAAAAAGGTTATTAATACGAATTGAGTTATAAAATGAAACTTACTTTAGTAAATTAATAATATGAATTTGAATAACTGAAGTAAATCGATGAATTAATGATAATTAAAATATGAAGTAATAATAATAACCATGATTGTGTTGTATAAATTATTTATAATACATTTAGACAGTTTAAAATGATGTTAGTATATATAAAAAATATACTAAGTGAAAATAAATTTAATTTAACAAAGTTAAATGGAATAAATTTTATAAGATGGTCCATAATTGAATTTGTATGAAACATTGTTAAATTAAAGTGATACGATTAGAATTTAACAAATTAAATCTTATGAATCAAATGTAATGAAATAAATTTGAATAATTGAAAGAAAACCAAATTATGAATGTGATTAAGCATTTGAAAAAAAAACAATCAATGGAATATAAATGTGAATGCAATAAATATTGATGAAAAAGAAGAAGAAAAAATGAATTGAAACCAAATTAGTGAATGTAAATTAATTAAAAGCAAATGAATTGATTATAAATCCATTGTATGATTAATGAAATGAATATTAATAAGTGAATGATAACCAATTTAAAATATATGGAATGTGGTATGGAATTAATTTACTTAAGTGCAATTAATTATATGTATTATTGGAATAAAATAATGGAAGTGAAGAAAGAAAAATGAAAGTAACTATAAATGAGTGTAAATAAATAGAATGTAAATTCATTAATGTTGATAAGTGCATGCAAACTAATTCGAAGTAAATAAACTGAATGAAAAATCAATGGAACGTGAGTTTAATTGAATAAAACTTGGTTGAATGCAAATAACCGTGCATCCACTCGTATTCTTGAGATTGGTATGGAGCGACTCCATAATAAAGTTATCAAGCTTATTAAGGTCCAGTGAGGAGATGATCCATCGAAGAGTACATAGGAGTCTGAGGATAAGAATCGAGCTACCCATCTAGAACTATTTTCTGGTACATTTCTATTTTGGTTAAATAAGTATAAACTCTTTATTTCTTTAGGCTCTAGCTTAGTATACCCAATAGATATGGACAATTGGATGCTAGAAAGGGTTGCGAACGTGTCAATAAGACATGTTTTGGATGATGAATGTTAATGGATATATTTATTAAATTTATCTTTACATATTTAGGCAGATACATTCTCAAGTTAGCAATCACTTACACTACCACTTGTTTTATTTTATTGATTTATATGCATATGATTGTTGCACATGGATTGTATGGTTGCACATACACGTAGAATTGTCAGTATATTTACATAGGATGTTTTTGGTTGCATTGCATAAGCAATTACATTTAAGGAGGTCGACTAAAACAGGATACCACCTAATTTTGCATTAGAACAGGTTTGTGTGCATTTCATGCTTGCATATACGTAACGCATTATAATTTGAACCAAGGATAATGATTGCTAGTGGTTGTTGGATGAGTAGATCGTTGTGAGTATTAATTTCGAAATGTAGGAGTTGTATTTTTCCATCCTTGGAGATTTCGGAGATGAAATCCTTTAAGAGAGATAGTGTAACACCCCGCAAAAATTAACCGAAATTTTAATAAAAGGATTAAATTAAATATAACAAGGGTAAAAATGAAATTTTCACAATTGTTCGAATTTAGTAATGAAACTTGCACTTTTGCAATCTTAGGGATTTTTCGGACAAATTTCATATATAAAGTTTTGCAATCGAAGCTTGTATGAAAAATTAATTAACGTTTGAAAATTCGAGATCAAAAATAATTTAATATATAAAATCAGGAAAGAAATATTTCAAATAAAGGAAGCTTTACTGGTTGACACCCTAATTTGGACCATTAACCCTTAACGATCAACCGCTCGAAGTATCCTAACTAGGATTTGGGTTGGTTATACGGTCCAGTTTTTATATAAAATAATCTAACAGCTGAGGTTACTTCATACCCCTATAACTGTAGCCCCAAGTTGATGCCCAAAACCCTAATTTTGTCTGACCGTAACAAAACTCTATCTCCCCCAAAACACAACCCTCTTCCTTTCCAAATCAATTATTTTTCTTTAAACAAAACTAAAATTAAATTCAAAAGACTGAAGGAGGAGGAATCAAATCAAATCAATGAGATTTCAAAAAACCAAGCGAAGGTGATTCCAAGTGAACCAAAAAGGGGATAGCTTTCTAGAGGTGAGTGAGTTCATAATTAATAAGATGGTTTCTACATAATTAAGTTTTTTTATATCCTATTTGACCTAGATTTGGTTTAGTTTAATCAAAAATATTATTTATCTAGTGATTGTAATAGATTAGGAATTTGATAGTAATTCAAACCTTATTAATAGGATCCCTGTTCAATCCAAAATTGTTAAAAGCAAAATTAGTTGAATAGAATTTGATTTAGGTTAAACATGCTCTTGTTGCTAAATTGAGTATAGATAAATACAACCCTATTTATTCTAAACCTAAGTAGATTGGAATTGATGACAAATATTATTATAAAATTGTGAAATAATTATGAATTGAAGTTCAGGACACTGAAGATCGTACGTTTATAGATTAGGATTTACTATAATCCCCAAAGGACGATAAGCAATAGGGAATGACAATCAACATACAATAGGATGAAGAAAAAAATAACAATAAAACAACTTCAATCAGTCAACAGGCTCATTGTAGCCGATCGACTACTCTAATGGCCTGCGATCGACTAATTATTGGTTCATAGATGCAATCCAAACCTCAGCCTAAGGCCCATGTTATAAATTTATATATTTTTGTTTACATATATTATATATATGTGTGTGTGTGTGTGTGTGTGTGTGTGTGTGTGTATTTAAGTTTATAAGTCGGGAAATTAGTTCCTTAAGTTTATGACTCTTGGACGTTATGAGACCAGATAGATGTTACGATGGAAATTAGGTCTAGTCCTTATTTATTCTTTGTAGATATTTTTTGACATGGTCTATTCGATCAAAAATTTCAATTTTAACTGGTTCAATGGTGTATGCGCAACACTGACGAGGATTCTTGAAGAAGTGTGTGGCCCAGTACTAATGGGAGGTTCTTAGGTACTAGATGCAGTACTGTTGATTGTTGACTAGACGTCTGGTGTTGTGCAATAAGTAGTGTTATGTTGCCATTAAGAGTGGACACCTATGCAACGGACCCTAACACATCCTTGGCCCAAGTCGGTATTACCAGCTCTACCTTAGTGCATGAATAAGAAACATATAGTAGTATTTGGGAACATAGTCCCAAGGCTGACAATATAGGTGATCCTATGTTGGAATAGTGTAACAGCCCGCAAATCCGTACCCCTTGAATCAACACTATTCTATACAAAGTGACACAAGTGGCACAGAAACACGAACCATTAGGGTTAAGAAGAAGAGATAGAAGAAGAGAAAAACTAAACAATATCAGAATCTCACAGTCGCAGCGGAATAAAATATAATAGTAACTATAGAACTTTACACAAAATGAAATCTATCACTGCTTTTATACATCATATCATCAGAGTATCTCATACAATAATCAATACCAATCAGACATACCATACAATCATAGCAGCGGATATATATATATATATACATATATATATATATATAGGGACATATGATACGTCTCGGACTCCAGCTCTTCTCCTGCTCCAAAGCAACCTACCCTGAACAAATAATACTCGATCTGACTTGAGCATTATAATGAAATAACACCCAAGTCAGTCTGGAATACCAGCTGATAATAATGCATCCAAATTGATTATTAAAGTTTCAAAAATCCTTTTGAAAACAAAAGCATCTCGTAAGACCACGCCACAAATAAACATGTCGGGTTTTTACCTTACGATAGCTAAAACACTTTTTACAGAAATCCTCTGATATTACAATAGGGTCTATTTACAAATACTTATAAAATAGCCGAAATTGTTACATTCATTAAATTCCAGCTACTAGCCACCGAAGTGGGTAATACAAACAAAACTCGTAAAAGGCTCGTAGGGAAAATGGATTTCCAACAATGATTAGGCACTGGGGTACCACCTGTCACAATACGGGGCCTAGATCACCGTACCGAGGATTACTCCCTTCATCCCCTGCAACACAAGGCCGGAACCATTCCTTAATGAACAGTCCCGAACAAGATAAACCCCGTGGTTGGCGCGACCAACCACCCACTAAGCCGAAATATATAAGGGACATCTAGACAGGGGAAATATCTTGTCCTGCTTGGGCATATCCCCTAATTTTCAGTCATTCCCGGTTTATGAGGCTTGAGGCTAAGCGTTACCTTTAGAACGTTTTCACTTAGAATGCCCATCGTCTACCTGACGATGTTTCGCAAGCATTCATCCATACAAGTCCGTCCCGGGTTCGAACGGAACCGAAGGCACTACTCCTACTACATCCATTTTCGAAATATCCTCAGGATTAGTAGCGACTAGCCCTTGCACTTCATTGCTCCATCTTCGACTCCGAAATCGTTTTTCGCACGGAAACGTACAAACCGGATCGAAGTGGTTTTCGAGAAATAAATTTCGATCCCGGTCTCTTCGAAACGATCAACGCATTTGTCCAATATTGATAGTCGGTGATTTAACTATCAATTATATTTATAAACATCCATAAGCATCCATCACACAATAAATAATTCCCATATTATTTATTTTACTCAAATATCTTTAAAAGATATATTTCCAAATTTTCCAACTCATTTGAAAACAATTTCCAAAACTCTTTCCTTTACAAGGTAAATCCTTTACCATATATTCCCATTGGAATAACCAAGTTCAAACAAATTTGGGTTAAAAACAACTTAAAATACTTTATTCTAAAATACACTTTAAAACATAGAAATTTACTGATTAGTTATTACTCAAGTATATAATTCCAAATACGTAAAGTAAAACTATTTTATAAGGTATAACTTGATTTTTAAAATAAGGTTTTAGTTAAACTACATTTATAAATAGAGTTGTATAAGGATTACACTAATTTAAAATATCTTAGGTCAAAACTAGCCTTTTAATCAAATCCATTTGTAAAAATAATTATTAAGGTATTTTATAAAATTGCCTATTGCTAATTATTAATAATTATTTAAAACAATAATTTCCAAACACACTTTTAAACAAGTTTGAATTTTTAAAACTTTCTTTTTATAAAATCAGTTTAAACTCGAACTTGGTTATCCCAAGGAATCTCATTTCCACTTAAACATCACAGAAATCCTTCTCACGATTTCTGTCAAACTATTTTAATTTAGTTTTATATTTTAATAACATAAATTTTATTTTCCCATTTATCAACTAATAACCTTTCTCTTTATTAATCATTCCAGATTTACAATTTTATTTTATATTCCATTCTAAATAGATTTCAAATTTTAATTCTTTTAAATCCATTATTTAACAATATCACTTATTTCTCTAAAATTCAATTTATCCATTTAAATTAGATTTTGAATTTATAATTTATTCAGCAACATTCCAATACAATTTTATTTTAGTTTTCCATCCAAATAGATTCAAATGTTTGTATTCCCTTAAATTCCTTATTTATTAGTTTCTTAATTTCTCTTGAAACCCGATTTAATTTCTTTATAATTAAAACTCTAAATTTCTCTATAATTAACATTCTGGGTTTGTAGTTTATCCCACAATATCACAATACAATTTAATTCCAAATTTATCCATCACAATATATAAAAAGGCATCAACATCAATTATAAAAATAAACACTATATAGTGAGGAATCCAGTTGGATCCCTCCAACCTGTTTTCCCTGCATCCACAAATATTAGCACAACTATATATATCAATTCAATTTGATAATAATCAACATAAACAGCTAAACATCCAAACAAACAATCAATACTAATTGTCTAACTTTACTAGTATCCAGATGTGAGTGAGGATAACTCACCTTGAGTTTCGGCGAGCGTTCGAAATTTGAATTAAACCGAACGACGTTCGATTTAACCCAAATTTTCTACTTGCCCAGAATGGTTCCCGAATCTGCACCTCTCGTAGCACTCGCTTCTGCGATTCCAACGCTTCCAGAATCGCCTCAATCTGATATCGTACGCAACAGTTATGAATTTTTGAAGTTTAAATACCAATTTGAAAACAAATTCGTTTAAATTTAATTTAATTTTATACCACACAATCAGGGCCGCACAATCAAACTTGAATCCAGGCCGTTCCCCCCATTTCTTCCTCCCTCACGCAACTACAGGCGAGCTCGAACCCAAACTCCCGTATTAGGGTTTGATGCCGCATCTACCATTCACGCCACGAACAAGATCTAACACCACCACGGAGAGGTTCGATCCAGCCCCATCCCACACCCCACGCGCGCGCAAGCTCGGCAGTGAGCTCGTCTTGAAAAACGCGTCCAAGCGTAAGACCTACACGAGGCGATCCTGACCTCCACAGCAAGTTTCGAGCCACTCCACCGTACGGATGTGAAGCCGACGTCGAGCGCTACGATCTTCATGTAGAAAGTTTTCGAAATTAATTAGTGAATTGAGAGATTTTTAGAGGAGAAACGAATTGGTTTTCGGCCATTGAAACAAGCCCCAGCGGCGGCCGAGATATATGGCTAGGGTTTTGCTAATTAAGTGTATATATAATATTATTTAGTATTATTTTATTTTCGTTTCCAGCATTTTACCACTCACGCAAACGAACTCCAAATCTCACGTTCCGACAGGCGTTCCTAGGGTTTTTCCGCGTTTCGGACACAATGGAACAGGTTTCGTAAGCTAACTCGGTCGTATGTGCGAGTTACGAAATTAAACGATCAGTTTAAAATTAAACCGATTAAAACGATTTCGATGCGTTTCGAGCTGCCACGATCAAACGACAACTCCGATTGCTACGAAAATTTAAATCCGATAATAACTAACTATTACGGATCCAATGAAAATGGTTTTGTCGAATTCCGAGACTGTGCCCCGGAAGGCTATTTTAACTCGTCTATTTAAATCGGGCGATTTTCAAAATTGACGAAATCAATTGAAACTTCACTTTTAAAATCTTATCAACTCAACAATAAATCATATGAAATTTATAAGAACAATAAAAATCATTCTGGCTCATTCTGGACTAAAATCGGATTAATTGCAATATTTTATAACATTAAATTCTCTTATTAAATTAATATAAAATCCTAAATATTAACTTATCAACTTAAAAATTCTTCTGAAATTCCCACCACGCTATATACACTCAAATAACTCAAAATAAATTTTTAAAACTATTTTTATCACTATTTACATCCAGATTTACTTTTATTTCAATTCCGAATATTTAAATTATTATTTTCCCATTATTCAAATTCAACCGGAATTGCTATAAATTAAAAATTATAGCTTATTTCATTGATTGAATCTGAATTCATTCATTGCAAAATCAATTAAGAATCCACATTAAACATTTAAAAAAAATAAATGTTCAAATTGAATGGCTTAAAAATACGGGATGTTACATTCCTCCCCCCTTATAAAAATTTCGTCCTCGAAATTTGCTAGGGTAGAAAATACCCTTCAACCCGTTTACTTACCCAATTTGCTTAGTTAAAAGCATATATTTACTTTCCCAAAATTCTTTAGTTAAGTCCCCAAACTCATTTGTTGTACTTATTCTAAAGCTTAAATTTTAACTTGTAACTTTCCAAGTTAATTACAAATTTTCCCAAAATCCCAAAAATTTGCTAACTCCCAAAATTTCCAAAATTTTTGGCAGAGTCTCCCCTGTACGGAGGAGATTTCGCGATATCGTGATACACACAAATATATATACATCGACCCACACGGTCGGAAACCAAAATTTATCATAATATATATATATATATATATATATATATATATATCATTTTCCCAATTATATTTGCGTAGGCGTACCTTTTTAGCAAATTTTAAAACAAGCGGCTAATATTTTAGCACATATATGCGCTCCAACTCTCTCGAACGCCTCCCGCACCTGTACTTACTCAACAAACTCATTAGTTTTCAAAGATATGAGTATTTAAACAACATTTTCAATGTAAATGCAAGCTAACATATCCATTTCCATTCCAAACAACACTTTGCATAATTTCATAAGTAAATCCATATTTTATAACATGCACAAAGTTCATTTTCTAATGCCAAATTCCATTTTATTTCACATAAAGGATTTACATACAAGTTCGGCCATTCCAATTCATAATTACTACTACAAATTCATATTCACTTCAATATAATGAATATATGCATTTAATTCATTTACCTTACCTTTATACTCAAATCCCTTTATTAAGATTTAGCCTATTCTATTTTCATCCAAACTAACTTCGTTTTATTACACTTGAAATGGTTTACATTCTAGTTCGTTATATACCATTTATATTAATCTCAACCAATTCATTTCCCAATTTGATTCACAACCGATTTCATGTTTTCAATTTGAAGCATTTACATTCTTATGCAAAATTACTTAATAACATTTCCATGCATTCCAATTTATTAAAAACCAATTCAGTTGATGTTTAAACAACTCAATTCTGAATATATTCAAATATTCATGTCATTCAAGAAAAACAATTGCCACTTAAACTTAACCATTTAAAATTAATTTCAACTTGAATTTATATTATTTCACTCCATTCTGGAACTCATACATTTTTAATTTATCACAGAAATTAATTAATACTATTTCACTTGCAATTCAAATTTTTATTTTCTAACAAATTTCATTCTCCCCATACATAAGTTCAAGACTTATTTGCCACTTAAGAACATTCACATTTATGTTCTCATTTTGCTTCATTAGACTTTGCATTTCATTTATGGTCAAAATTTAAATTTGCCACACTCTTCAACCTTTTTCATTAATTAATTACAATTTCATTTCCATTTAAGAGTTTAAGTTGCTTATTTAAGTCCTCTTCCATTTTATAATCACAAGTCCAAATTATAATTTATAACTTAAGAATATGATTTTCTTTATGCAATTATAAGCAATTTACATTTCACCTTTATATCCAATTCAAATTAATTCTAATTCATTTAGATTTAATTAAATTTCAATTTCTCAATTTTAGTTTTCCATTTCATTTAGATTTACTTCAAATTCACAATTTTAATTCTCCAAATACAAGTTCAAAACTTGTTTACTAAGTGAAGTTCATTCACTTCTTTATATCCCACTTTACCTTATCTCAATTCACCTTTCATTTGAGATTAGATTTTGAATCCACCCTTCCATTCCATTATTTCCCATTGTGATTATAGCTCCATTTCTCTTTTATAAGTTCTCCAACTTATTTATTTAAAAGCTTATATAGCTCATCTTAATCCATCTGCATCTTATAATCACAACTTCAAATTTTATATATGTATCACTGGATTCTTAATGATACAAATCTTCCTTCACCTTAATTCTTTGCAAATTTTAAATTCACAGTTTCAAAATATAAGCATAACACCTGATAGCTCAGGAGTGCAATTCATTTCACAATGACCCTCAATTTCAAGGTCATCTTACATTTTATTTTAATTCAGATTAACTTTATTTAAGTCCAATTTATTTTACTTATCCAAGAAAAATTCAAATTTTCTATTTACTTCAATATATTTTATTCACTTCCATTTACTCAGGTTAAATTTTAATTTCAAGTTTAAAATTTTCATTTCCTTCTAATTAATATCACTTCACTTAATAAGTTCAATGGTTAGTTCATTTTAATCTTACACATTAGCTAAATAGGATTTTTTTTTTCGAGAATTCAATTTACCGGTTTTATTTCAAAACCATTTTGAATTATATCAATATATATACCTATTTGGTATATCAATCAAATCTCAGATTTCCAAAACCATTTGGTTGTACCAATACAATTTCCACCTTCGAAATTCCCAAAACAACTAATATACCCAACAAATCCAAACAATACCATAACCAAGTATTAGGGAAGCAATCCATCACTTTAGAAACTCGAAAATGAATTCTAATGATGTGGCCAGCATCATCAGGATTATTTTCCAGCGACTGAAGTGAGTTCAATGCTTCTTACTTTCCCAAATTTATTTCAAAACAGTTTCCATTCGAAAATATTACCCAAAACAATAGCCTCCAAATACATTGGAAAACATTCCCAAACTTTTATTTCTATTCCATTTAAAATCCTTTCCAAAACTTCCAGGTTTTAAATTCTGGTTTAATTCAAATTTAGTTATTCTCTTTTGTATAATTTATACCTATAGAATTTTATTAGATTACAACCATTTCAAGTTTAAGATTAAATGTTGGATTCTTATTTGCGCTATAATTAATTAATTCTATTTGGTTATAAACCATTTTAATATTTTATATTCTTATTAGCTTATTATTTCAAATTTTTATCAAATTCAAGATTCTTACTTGATCATGGTATTAACAACCAACAAATACCCAATATATAATAAGCTAGAAAATAATTTCTTTTATATAGAAATATAATTTTGGGTAAAATTATTTCATTTACCCACTTTAAAAACAATACTATGTCGGTTTATCTTGTTTAAGAGTTTAGAAACCCCTATCGATACGGTTGTACTTCCCGCACCGACCAGAATTCATAAACACTCAACCGATAAATCAACACAGTATAAAAACAATTTTATATTCACTAACAAGTACGCTCTCATATCTATTATTACACTCAGCTCATTATAGAGTACTAGTGACTCTATTAAATGAGTAATTTCCCCACCAAAGCCTAGGTTGTCGCCAACCTAAGCTCTGATACCAAGTGTAACAGCCCGCAAATCCGTACCCCTTGAATCAACACTATTCTATACAAAGTGACACAAGTGGCACAGAAACACGAACCATTGGGGTTAAGAAGAAGAGATAGAAGAAGAGAAAAACTAAACAATATCAGAATCTCACAGTCGTAGCGGAATAAAATATAATAGTAACTATAGAACTTTACACAAAATGAAATCTATCACTGCTTTTATACATCATATCATCAGGGTATCTCATACAATAATCAATACCAATCAGACATACCATACAATCATAGCAGCGGATATATATATATATATATATATATATATATATATATATAGGGACATATAATACGTCTCGGACTCCAGCTCCTCTCCTGCTCCAAAGCAACCTACCCTGAACAAATAATACTCGGTCTGACCCGAGCATTATAATGAAATAACACCCGAGTCAGTCTGGAATACCAGCTGATAATAATGCATCCAAATTGATTATTAAAGTTTCAAAAATCCTTTTGAAAACAAAAGCATCTCGTAAGACCACGCCACAAATAAACATGTCGGGTTTTTACCTTACGATAGCTAAAAGACTTTTTATAGAAATCCTCTGATATTATAATATGGTCTATTTACAAATACTTATAAAATAGCCAAAATTGTTACGTTCATTAAATTCCAGCTACTAGCCACCGAAGTGGGTAATACAAACAAAACTCGTAAAAGGCTCGTAGGGAAAATGGATTTCCAACAATGACTAGGCACTGGGGTACCACCTGTCACAGTACGGGGCCTAGATCACCGTACCGAGGACTACTCCCTTCATCCCCTGCAACACAAGGCCGGAACCATTCCTTACTGAACAGTCCCGAACAAGATAAACCCCGTGGTTGGTGCGACCAACCACCCACTAAGCCGAAATATATAAGGGACATCTAGACAGGGGAAATATCTTGTCCTGCTTGGGCATGACCCACCTAACCTTGCTGCATATCCCCTGATTTTCAGTCATTCTCGGTTGATGAGGCTTGAGGCTAAGCGTTACCTTTAGAACGTTTTCACTTAGAATGCCCATCGTCCACCTGACGATGTTTCGCAAGCATTCATCCATACAAGTCCGTCCCGGGTCGAACGGAACCGAAGGCACTACTCCTACTACATCCATTTCGGAAATATCCTCAGGATTAGTAGCGGCTAGCCCTTGCACTTCATTGCTCCATCTTCGACTCCGAAATCGTTTTTCGCACGGAAACGTACAAACCGGATCGAAGTGGTTTTCGAGAAATAAATCTCGATCCCGGTCTCTTCGAAACGATCAACGCATTTGTCCAATATTGATAGTCGGTGATTTAACTATCAATTTATATTTATAAACATCCATAAGCATCCATCACACAATAAATAATTCCCATATTATTTATTTTACTCAAATATCTTTAAAAGATATATTTCCAAATTTTCCAACTCATTTGAAAACAATTTCCAAAACTCTTTCCTTTACAAGGTAAATCCTTTACCATATATTCCCATTGGAATAACCAAGTTCAAACAAATTTGGGTTAAAAACAATTTAAAATACTTTATTCTAAAATACACTTTAAAACATAGAAATTTACTTATTAGTTATTACTCAAGTATATAATTCCAAATACGTAAAGTAAAACTATTTTATAAGGTATAACTTGATTTTTAAAATAAGGTTTTAGTTAAACTACATTTATAAATAGAGTTGTATAAGGATTACACTAATTTAAAATATCTTAAGTCAAAACTAGCCTTTTAATCAAATCCATTTGTAAAAATAATTATTAAGGTATTTTATAAAATTGCCTATCGCTAATTATTAATAATTATTTAAAACAGTAATTTCCAAACGCACTTTTAAACAAGTTTGAATTTTTAAAACTTTCTTTTTATAAAATCAGTTTAAACTCGAACTTGGTTATCCCAAGGAATCTCATTTCCACTTAAACATCACAGAAATCCTTCTCACGATTTCTGTCAAACTATTTTAATTTAGTTTTATATTTTAATAACATAAATTTTATTTTCCCATTTATCAACTAATAACCTTTCTCTTTATTAATCATTCCAGATTTACAATTTTATTTTATATTCCATTCTAAATAGATTTCAAATTTTAATTCTTTTAAATCCATTATTTAACAATATCACTTATTTCTCTAAATTCAATTTATCCATTTAAATTAGATTTTGAATTTATAATTTATTCAGCAACATTCCAATACAATTTTATTTTAGTTTTCCATCCAAATAGATTCAAATGTTTGTATTCCCTTAAATTCCTTATTTATTAATTTCTTAATTTATCTTGAAACCCGATTTAATTTCTTTATAATTAAAACTCTAAATTTCTCTATAATTAACATTCTGGGTTTGTAGTTTATCCCACAATATCACAATACAATTTAATTCCAAAATTATCCATCACAATATATAAAAAGGCATCAACATCAATTATAAAAATAAACACTATATAGTGAGGAATCCAGTTGGATCCCTCCAACCTGTTTTCCCTGCATCCACAAATATTAGCACAACTATATATATCAATTCAATTTGATAATAATCAACATAAACAGCTAAACATCCAAACAAACAATCAATACTAACTGTCTAACTTTACTAGTATCCAGATGTGAGTGAGGATAACGCACCTTGAGTTTCGGCGAGCGTTCGAAATTTGAATTAAACCGAACGACGTTCGATTTAACCCAAATTTTCTACTTACCCGGAATGGTTCCCGAATCTGCACCATCTCGTAGCACTCGCTTCTGCGATTCCAACGCTTCCAGAATCGCCTCAATCTGATATCGTACGCAACAGTTATGAATTTTTGAAGTTTAAATACCAATTTGAAAACAAATTCGTTTAAATTTAATTTTATTTTATACAACACAATCAGGGCCGCACAATCAAACTCGAATCCAGGCCGTTCCCCCCATTTCTTCCTCCCTCACGCAACTACAGGCGAGCTCGAACCCAAACTCCCGTATTAGGGTTTGATGCCGCATCTACCATTCACGCCACGAACAAGATCTAACACCACCACGGAGAGGCTCGATCCAGCCCCATCCCACACCCCACGCGCGCGCAAGCTCGGCAGTGAGCTCGTCTCGAAAAACGCGTCCAAGCGTAAGACCTACACGAGGCGATCCTGACCTCCACAGCAAGTTTCGAGCCACTCCACCGTACGGATGTGAAGCCGACGTCGAGCGCTACGATCTTCATGTAGAAAGTTTTCGAAATTAATTAGTGGATTGAGAGATTTTTGGAGGAGAAACGAATTGGTTTTCGGCCATTGAAACAAGCCTTAGCGGGGGCCTGAGATATATGGCTAGGGTTTTGCTAATTAAGTGTATATATAATATTATTTAATATTATTTTATTTTCGTTTCCACCATTTTACCACTCACGCAAACGAACTCCAAATCTCACATTCCGACAGGCGTTCCTAGGGTTTTTCCGCGTTCCGGACACAATGGAACAGGTTTCGTAAGCTAATTCGGTCGTATGTGCGAGTTACGAAATTAAACGATCAGTTTAAAATTAAACTAATTAAAACGATTTCGATGCGTTTCGAGCTGCCACGATCAAACGACAACTCCGATTGCTACGAAAATTGAAATCCGATAATAACTAACTATTATGGATCCAATGAAACTGGCTTCGTCGAATTCCGAGACTGTGCCCCGGAAGGCTATTTTAACTCGTCTATTTAAATCGGGCGATTTTCAAAATTGACGAAATCAATTGAAACTTCACTTTTAAAATCTTATCAACTCAACAATAAATCATATGAAATTTATAAGAATAATAAAAATCATTCTGGCTCATTCTGGACTAAAATCGGATTAATTGCAATATTTTATAATATTAAATTCTGTTATTAAATTAATATAAAATCCTAAATATTAACTTATCAACTTAAAAATTCTTCTGAAATTCCCACCACGCTATCTACACTCAAATAACTCAAAATAAATTTTTAAAACTATTTTTATCACTATTTACATCCAGATTTACTTTTATTTCAATTCGGAATATTTGAATTATTATTTTCCCATTATTCAAATTCAACCGGAATTGCTATAAATTAAAAATTATAGCTTATTTCATTGATTGAATCCGAATTCATTCATTGCAAAATCAATTAAGAATCCACATTAAACGTTTAAAACAAAATAAATGTTCAAATTCAACGGCTTAAAAATACGGGATGTTACAAATAGTTTCAGAAGTTTTTAGCCAATCTATAGTTATGTTGAGGTTTGATTAGTTGTTCGATCCTAATTATAAATCTTCAAAAGATGTTTGGTGTAGGTGTATTTAGAGCTATACCCCTTAGGTTAGCGAAACTTACCTTAGTAAGTAGTTCACGAACATAAGTAGGACACCCTAGGTCACATTGAGTATTAATGAAGTCAACTGCATTTGATTACCTGGTATTAATGCTGCAGCTCGTTCACCAGACTTTTGTCTGACCTACTCCTTTTCTTTTTCCCTACCACTGAAGGATGGGGCAATAGGTGACCCTTCCAAATCTAGGCGAGCTTGGCATTGGCATTTCTTATTACTTTTCATTACTCTCTGTGTACCTATTTATCATATTAGTATTTATCAAACTATATGTTATATTTATGTACACTTTGGATTATGACTATGTATGTTTTGAGACCGTGTTTTCTAAGATAATTTCTAAAATGACTACTTTCTATATTTATATTTTACTACCTTCTACTAGAGATCTAAAAATATAGAAAATCCTAAATTTTATCATTATATTCTTAGTCTCTGTAGTTGCTTCAAAACCTGGTAGCTCGTACTTCTTAGCATGAGGCGAGTCATGAAGCCACCTTAGGTTTTGGATCGGTGTGTCCGGAGGTGTGGTTTGTCATAGCCGTGTAATACTTGATGTAGTATACCCATATGACAATAATGGTAGTGTAGCATACATAGTGTCATGTGCTAACGTTTTGGATGTAGGGACATGTCAGGTTTGATTATCCATACCCTACGTCATGTACTATATCAGTTTCAGTAGTATTTTGAGAATGTTTATCGTTCACACCAAAATGTTATCTGACTCAAGGTTCTATGATTTACTTCTTATTACCTCGGGTGCTCTTAAATGAGTAGATTAGATAACATGTTAGAGATTAGCGCATGGAGCTGTTTATAGGACGAGAAGGAGACTGGCGCCATTACTTTTATTAATAGAATTTGTTGTTTACTCCGCTATATGGCACTGTGGAGCTTTATCGGTGCATTACTTTATTCAGAGACATATTTTCATTGTGTTTATTTTGATGATGTATCAACTCTGCTTCATTTTCTTTTCATAACAACTGTGAATCTTACATTTTGATATTTGTTCTGGTTCATTTAACTATACTTAACCATCTTTCCTGTTTTACATCTATGTTGATACTATATTTTTTTTGATACATGGTAAGATATATGACATGTTCTACGATTATTTTAGTTATCTTACCTCTGGTAATTTTCCTACATTGGTAGGGTATCATCACAGTGCACTTTACAATTAAATCGGTTACATAAGATATAGGTCGGTCTTCATATGTAAAATCGTCACTTCGGGAATCTTCGTTTAACTTTAGTTATATCGACCAATAGAAAACTCCCAAGTAGGGCATTCCATAATTATCCAATAACTATCAGTACATAATCCCTTAATTCCCCAGTAGCCTTGAGTAATTCACTACTTAACATTTGAAGAGCATTAGGCACTCTAGTCTCAAAGAAAGTATCAATATCGATCTCGAACCATCTTGACTAGGAATATTTAAAATGATATGTCATTATAATGTGATAATTATCTCATGATTATCACACGTTGTAATTACTTTCATATAATATATCATTTAGGAATTTTATGTTTAATATACTTTAAATTAATAACTTAATTAATTATATCATAATATCACAAGTATATAATAGAAATAAAACACCTTTTACTTTGTACAAGATTGCTTATCGAGTTAGATATGTGTAACAAATTACATAATTTCCCCTAAGGCATACCCTTTGCTCAATCAATCTCCCACTTGCAAATGGGATCAAATATGGAATCTTGTTCCAACTTCATCAATCAGTTTTTCCAAAACCTAATAGGTTTAGTCCCTTAGGGAATGGGTATACTAATTTTTTTAATTATCCACTCTGTCAATCAACTCTCTCCGATGCAAATAAATTGTCTACAACATGTAGATATATTCGAGATATGTATCTCGACTTATAGTGAGCTCTAGGTTCTCATACGGACTGTATCATAGCACTATTATCATATAGCAATGTCATGACATTCTAAACATTTGAAATCACCACTAGCTCAGTTATTAATTTGTGCATTTTATTTCTTTTTGCATTACTTATTCAAGGCGATGTACTTAGCATTCGGTTGAATCACCCACTACTTATTATTTGGAACATTTATAACTTAAAGTTCTTAACTTAAGACTGAACATGAACTTAGGATTGACGTATTGTACTCAATATTACTTATGAGGTTTGAGTTCGCACACTCCTTCATATGGAGCTGTTGTTTCTATAAATAATAATTCTCTAGTATTTCACAGATACCGAAGAACACTCTAAACTTTCATTTAGCGATCTTAATTCAGATCGATACTTTCTCTATGTATCAAATACATAAGCCAAGTGTGATATTGTAGACAATATAATATGTATGATAAATCCTATTGCCAATGTATAAAGAAACCAGCTTATATGCTCCATATTAAACAATTTAATACAATGGCTATGTATATCCTTTTGGACATTCTCAACATTCTTTTATACCAATTATAAAAAATGTCTTTTACAATCCTATATCGATAATAAAAAAGAAAATTAAAATGAGTTAAACATGAATACATCATTAACGATCATAAATTTGTTTATTTTGTGAAATATTTTGGCACCTTTAACATTCTTTCTTATAGAAATGTGTATCCTCTGCATTTTGACTGAAATTCAAATTATTTGGTTCCTCTGTTAAAATGCTTGCTTAATTCTGATGCTTATCAAATAATACTTTTGTATCACCTCTCGGATCATATCTCATAAACTCAACCATCACTTCGATTGACTTCGAGAAATTTTGGTTGTTATGTCAAACAATATATTCTAAATCATTATTTAGATTTTTTTTTAATATATTGTACCAAACTCAAAGTCATACCAAGTGATAAATTTTCTGAGTAAAATATGAATTAAACGAAGCATGTTGAATGATGAATCTGTTATGTTAGTTTCAACTGTTGAAATTTACGATGTTATTCTTATCAACGTGGCTTATATTCCAACTGCATCATTCTTCTTCTTGAAGACAGTTTTGTAACCGATGGATCATATTTTTAGGGTATTGCCTTAAAATCATATATTAACAATGTACTTGGAATCCATTTTGGCTTTGTGCATTGTGTCATATGATAGAGTCAATACTCTTAATAGTTATTTAAAACCGAAGAAGTTCATTTCTCGACATTAATAAAATTCATAATTTCTCTTTAATGTGCAAGATTTATTATTAGGTATTCTAATATGTCATGTCTATTTGTTTCATTTAATTTCATTTTATCTTTCATTATCAGATTTATGTTTGGATCCTATCCAAATTCATTTTGCTACCAATAATTTCTAAAATAAATTCTTCTTTATGAAGTTGGCATTTCTTGAAACAACAATTGTCTCTCAAGGAATAGAATAGGTATTCATAAATATTTTATGAATTGCTACACACACAAATACACACACACACACACATAAACATATATATAAATAATTCACTTTCTATTTTTTGATATTTATGTACATAATATCAATAAATCAATCAATATTGATGGTCCAAACTCCTTTACAGTGGTCCACATAAGATCCCTCATGAATAAGTATTACGAACAGTCTCTTAGCTCACACAACCTATCAACTCTTTAACCTAGTATATATAGGGGTTTCTTATAAACTTATGTTTTGTATGATCTCATAAAATTATCTTGGGTGAAACTAATTTTAACCTTATGTACTTACTAATAGATACACGACCTTAATGAAAGTAGTTAACTCCACTTCACTATCATTAATCGTTCTTTGTCCAACAAAGTCCAATTACTCCATATTTGTACATAATTACGTGTCTAGGGATAAGTGACTTTTGAGATTGAGTCCCATTCATTTTTAGGTACTTTCGAAACCCTTTCCACCACACTTACCTATTCGATCAAATCGAATTACACTTGTATGTTATGTTCTCTACTTTCGTATATAATTCTATGAACTTATCTTAAACATACTATTTTTCCATCAAATGCACATGCCCATTTCTATGATAATTCATAATTGAATTTTAATGGAGTAGTAGAACCATTTTGGTATTGTTAGACTTTGAATTATATACATCTATATGTATCTTTTTGAAAAGTTAACCAAGTCTTTTGTCACTCCAAAAAAAGGGTTCTTCGCCCTCAATCTTATGAGATATGATTCATTGGTTCCATATGATTCTCAATCATACGATTCAAAGAATCATTCCTCCAAGATATGACTTAGTCCATAATCCAAAAATGATTTTTAAAATTTTGGTACATAGCTGATGCAACAAATACTATTATTCTAATAGATTTATTTCATAATGAATATTCAAAGTATTCATAGAAGAATAAAACAATTTCTATTTCCAATCATCCAGAAAATGTTTATTATTACATAAATAATATTTAATGTATTTATGAAAATAATTTTTCATATCTTTATGCATCCAATGATAAGAATTATATGGTATGCTCCTACCATTTCATCCATTATTATAATAGCATATGAAATACGAAGCTTTATTTAACTACTTACCGTAGGCTATTTATTTCTTTATTATAACTAATTTGCAGTTGAGAGTTTTTGATTAAATATCTTAAACTCGTAGAAATAACCTTGGTTGAAAACAATTTTCTACAATAACATAATTGATATAGAAATCACATTTCTTCTTACATATTAAGTATATTTTAGTATTTTATACAATTCTCGTTTATGATGTGCATTTATAAAGTAGAGGGATAATTCACTTTCTTCGTCTTGAATGTCCCTAAGTTACATTCACTCTCGTACATTCATTTTCCTTTCCAAAATGGTTAAACCATTTAAAGGAGATCCTAGTTGCAATCAGTCGTATTGAATACACAATTTTTCATTATGGTTTATTTGATTATTCTAATGGATGAATTTCATTAAAGTTTCGTACATTATGAACTACAATGGTTCACCACATAACATTTATATGTGGCTGAATATAAATCAAATATGAAACATCCCCATTTGGAAACGCAAAACTAACTGCCATGGATGCCGCAGTCATCCATAGTTATTAATTCTCAGTGACCAAATATGGTAATGTTAGATATATTGATATACCTGAAACACATGAATATGAAAAAAATTAAACTCAATTTAAAGAAAATTTCTCATTTCATTACAGATAGTATTTCAGATTCATTATATATAGAAATTAAATTTTATTATAAAATATGCCAAGAGTGACATATAAAGATGCCTCTTTGGTTGATCAAAGTCTAAATATAGGCGATTAAAAAAATTTGCCCTTACATCCAAATAACATAGCGGACAATAGATAGAATCTCCTGAATAGCTAGCTTACCCCAGCACTTCTCCGAAAGCTTATTTGTAAATTAATAACCTAAAAAACCCTTACCCTTGGCCAACTAAAATTATTTTTGAGCATTCGAGAGTTTAAGAGGAAAACATAAACTTCGAGTCAGGCAAAATGTCCGATGTGAATAATATTATACCATCTCAAACCAAATAGATATCTAGCGAGACCACGTCGTTGAGAGGAATTAGTTTTCCCCTCGCTAGTACCTTGACCAAAATCTAATTAACCATATACTATGCACCTGTATCCACAATGGTTAAAACATAATATAATATGATAATATGCAATTATACAATATATCCTAGATTTCCCATCCCCATTTACTGGACTATCTATTTCAAGTTATAGTTTCTAGGGCCACTATTTACCTATTAATTTTCATGAGTTAACAAATAACATGTTCCAAGCCTACGGACTATCTTTCCAAGTTAATAATTTTCATGGGATTACTAAGAGCCTATTGGTGTCTAACAATAACATCATCCAATCATAGTTTTTAGGGGTTGACCATGAACCTACTGGATTCTCCAAAAACAACTCCAAGGTCATAGTTTTCATGGGTTGACTATAAACCTATTGAGCTCCATCAATAACTTATTCCAGACATAGTTTTCATGGGATCACTAAGAACCTATTGGCCCCTTCCAAAAATATTTCTCAAGGCACAGTTTTCATGGGATCACTAAGAACTTATTGGCCCCTGCCAATAACATTTCTCAAGGCATAGTTTTCATGGGTTATAACTTTTTATAGGTACATATAGCATTAAGGTTTCTAACATATTTCATTACTTCCAAATGATGGCTTCTCTTTCTGTAGAGTGGTCATAATAGAGAAATAGACTTACAGTTAAAAAGTTACACATGTTTAAATTCTGAAAACAAAGCTGGCATTACTGTAGCATGACTATAAAAGCTGAAGTTACTCCAGCATGGCTTCGAAAGCTAATGTTACTGTAGCATGGCTGTGAAAGCATTGTTACTGTAGCATGGATACAAAAGCTAACGTTATTGTGGCATGGCTACGAAAGCTAACGTTACTGTAGCACGACTTCAGAAGCTAAAGGTACTGTAGCATGGCTACGGAAGCATTGGGCACAAAGCGTAGCTTGAAAAGCTAAAATGTACTATTGCAATACAAAATCAAATGAGTACTTCAACATGGCTTTGAAAGATAAAAGGTACTCTAGCAATACAAAAACAAACGGGTACTGCAGCATTGTTTCGAAAGTCAAAAGGTACTATAGCAATACAAAAGTAGTTAGATATTAGAGCATGGCTTCGAAAGCAAATGGGTACTTTAGCATGGCTTCGAAAGCTAAAAGGTACTATAGCAATACGAAAGCAAAATGGTACTGTAGCATGACTTCGAAAGCTAAAACGTATTGTAGCAATACGAAAACAAAGGCGACGAAGGGGTACACTGCCAGACTCTAACTAACGTAAAAATTGCTATTTTTCTAAATAAAATATATTCGTTTCACTAACTCTTATTGTTTGTCAAACTCCTATTAGATAGAGATATACTTATCCATTTCTTTGCAGAAAAACTGCTATAATCAGATTTCATAATTTCCAAAATTATTTTTAACATTAAATTATATTAATATTTTAATATAATTATGAAGCCTTTTAACATAGAAAATTCATAATAAGTTAAAAACATTTAGGAAAAATCCTAAAAATTACCAAAAATCTGAAATAACATTTTATTTACAATAGAAAAATTTGGGGGCAAAATTCATTAATTTTAATAGTTAAAATCCAAAATAAATACCCTTTTCACCTTAGGAAATTCATTAAGTATTCCTATTAATTCTGAAAATTACGAAATTAAAAGCCCATCTCCAAAATTAGGTATTACACAACATATCCAAAAATTAAGTCGTTTGGAGGTCAATCACTAAGATTTTTCCCTTGAAACCTATCCTAATAATTTCATAAAAATTCCAATAAACCACCATTCATTCAAACAATGGTAAAATATCAACCATATCATCATCAAACAATCTGGAAGACATAAAAAGTCCAAAAATTATCATATATGAATGAGGTAGATATTATTAGTCACCTTGTTTTGAGAAATACAGTTGAGATTCGAGTTTTTGATTTGATTCCTCCTAGCCTTAACTTGATTCTCTAACTTTCTTCCTTTAAAAGCTTTAGCAATGGACTCTACTTTGTTTGTGTTTTGTATGGATGTAAAAATGAATAAGGATATAAGGGTGAATGGGTTTGTGTTTAGGAAAAGAAGCTTATTCTTATTTCCCCCCTCTCATAAATCCTCATACTTATGTTTAGGTTAAAACAATCTTACATGTTGGTTAGTTAAGGCATAACCCAATTAATTATCAAATCTCATCTCCTTCTCACACCACATGTTATTATGTTTAATTAATCTAATTAAATCTCCTTAATAATGTTAAAGAAAAATTAGGGGTGTTAGAAAATATCCATGTTCTTGAATTTCAGTTAGAGTCTGATACTCATAGAAGACATTACATATTCTCTTACAAATAAGCTTTTAAGAGATCGAGGCACAAATGTTTTATTGATTGTATAAATTAGCTCTTGCATGTGTCTTGAAGCGACAACATGCTAAAGGATTTTAAGGTAAGTATATTTTATATTTCTTCATCAATCTTTAATTTAGTTAACTCGTATATCATTAATTTTGTTGGTTGCAAAAAATTATCAATGTAGATTATTTGAACGTTATATAGCAAACGATCTTAAAATATTAGAAATGTTAAATATTACCATTTCAATTCTCTAATAAGGCTCCCACCGTAGATTTACGTTACTCAAAACCATAAGAGGAAACAAAGAAATATTTTGATTTCTCTAGTGGGTGATAAGAGTTGCATGCCTTAGGATTCCAACTTTAAGAAAAGCTCAAAAATCATAGGCCCACATGCGATGGATAACACATTATCTATCATATCATATACTACTCCTAATATGTAGTCCTTGTCTTAATCTCATCTCGACCTTGTGAAAAGCTTAGCAAATCGATAGAGATTTTTCACTCATATATACTATTTCACGATAGTCTAAGTATAATGACATACCTTAAGGAAAACTCAACAAATACATACATGTATCTTTCCTTATCTAATCAATATATTACTAGCACTACACGTAACATCTCCAGCTCGAGGAAATCCCAACAACTAAAGAGTATGCAAGTAGTCTGTTAACATGTAAATGGTAGAGGATAACTTATATTAAAGATGCATAACTTTTAATGTGCATATTTTCAAAGTAATTTCGATTTAGGGAATAATATATTTCAAATGAAATACCATGATAATTCTAGTGTCAAACACTTTTGAAATCATGGTATATGTACTATACATATATATATTTTTCTTCCTTAAATCTAATTTGTATTTCTTTCCAGTTTCACTTAATTTTATACATATATAATTATATAAGTATTAGCTTATTTATAACTTTTATAATTTTATTCACTTATATATTTTATACATATATCTTATTAACTAAAAATTATTGAATTTATTTTAATTATTATTAATTAAATCATATTTAATTAATTTTATATAAAATTTCTAAAATATTATCTTCTTCATTTTAAAATTTTAAGATAGTTAATAAATTATGATTTTTACAGTTTTCTTATTTGTACATATCAATATATGTGTAAATTTTATTTAATAAAACAACTTAACTATTTTAGTTAATATAAAATTTTAAGTTAATTTGTTGTAGATAATTTCATGATAAATAAATAACTACAACAATTGTAGTTATTACATATATATCAGTATGTATGCGTGTATATATATGTGTGTGTTATAACCAGTTATCTATTAATAAATTATTTAATTTAATTTAATTATATCATTTAAATTTTAAATTCTAAAATTTCAAAATTAATAATTTAATTTCTCGAAATAATTTTTAAAATTTTGGATGTACTTTATAATTTTTATATAATTTCCCATTTATATTTTAAACTTAACTTTTAGTTTCAAATATCTTTTCAAATAGGCTTTGAAAATTAACCCAATGCCCAAAATGGTCCTTTATATTGTGGATAACCTTTCAGCTTACTTCACCATACGGACCTGGCCTATGGCTAGGTTGGGCATACTACTTGATTACCCAAACTCAACTTTTAAAACTACCATTCTAGATACCGTACTAAATGGGTAGACTTTAATCAGTTAGCCCTAAGATTACTATTTTTACACCACATAGACTATTGGGCTCTGATAACCTTGATGGAACCAGGCAAGTTGAAAGTGGGTGAAGTCGGTAGCGGGTGAAATTGGTAGATTTAAAAAAAAAATCCTATTTTTGGATCTATTCGACCTATGAAGCATAAAAGATTAGTACATTCAATCTAATAAGGTTTTAACTAAAATCTTGTTTTATTTAATTTCATCCAAAGGAAGTTTAAATTTAATCTAAATTCAAATACTTTTATATCTGTAAAGTATAAGTGCAGTATATAAGCTGTGTACATAGTTAATTTGTACGTATATATGTGATGGAATTACACTCTACAACATACACATTCGCCCTTTATATATGTCATTGTTTTACATACTATTATTTAAAAACATTAAATATTAATAATATTTGTATGCACAAAGTTTACTCACACTTATACATAGTATGTTAAAAAGTACTTTACTAATAGACAAAAGATAACTTATAATTATAACATGAAAATTAATGAATTGGAGTAGACATTTACAAAGAAGGAAAGGTGGATTACTTTCCTCTCCTTTACTCATTCATTCAATGGCATTTAAAATTAACAATTAAACTCTTAAATTTATATACATATAAAATTAGTTTTGAAAATCTAATATTTTGAAATTTATAATTTACAACTACGAATCAAGTTTCAACCTAGATGTTTTTAAAGTTAAATTTGTGATTTTACACAAAAGTATATTTTACAATTATGAATTGAAACAACACAAACATACTTATATAATTAATTGCAAGCTTTGTTTTAAAATTAAGACAACATGTGTATACGTAAAGTTCGTAATTTAGCATATGTGTCAGGATTTAAAGTTAACAAACTTAAAAAAATAACATTAAATTAAGAAGGATTTAAAAGTTTATGATGTTTCTTTAAAAAAGCCCACTTATTGTTTTATTATTAAACATTTAGACAAAAGTATACGATAATCAGAAGAATTATAATCAAACAACAATCATACACGATTATTCAGTTTCCAAACGATTTCAAATAGACAGCATATATAATTTATTCAAGTTATATCAAAATAAAATCATATCGATTAATTTAAAATTAGGTTTCAATAAAAATATTTTTTTGTTAAACAATAACTTCCAAAATAGGAACAAAGGGACAATTAAGCACATGTAAATTTATGTTAAAATTTCAGATCTAAACTATAAGAACAACATAAACAACTAATTAAATGAGATGTACAAAGTCATTGCTCTAATGTTAAGAAGATGAACATGCAATCAGAAATTTGTATGTAACAAAATGGTTTTAAATCAAATTAACATTATGAATATATGTATTATTGAAAGAGATGTAACAAAAGGGGATTTAGTTTAAGTTAAATAGATAAGCTTATATTTAGATGAGATATGGAAAAGATCTAAATCATATGATTAAGATCAATGTAATAATAAATAAAACTAGAATTTTACTTTAATATGTTGCCAAAAGAATACACCTTGAACGATGAATGAAAGGCACCAAGATTCTTGAGTCAATCTCCAGATTGTGCAAAGATCAAGAGGTATCAACCCCTTTCATTATTTGATTTTACATTCATTATGATTTTGGAAATTTTCAAGTCAGGGAGATGATGAATTTCGATCATGATAAGGAAGAGAGTGGAGAGAAAGAAAAGTGAATGGTCCATGGAGAAAAAGAAATGAACAATACATAATTTGTTTTAAAGAAAACATTAAAACCATTCAGCACCTTGCTTTAAAACTTTCCCTATTTAGTTGTTAATCAAATCTCATTAAACCCTATTTTTTTATTATGCGTGGGCAACTATTGAAGGTGTTACACGGCCCTCAAAAATTTCAAAAATCACTTAGCATTACATCTATTTAAATCTAATTTGAATATTCTATCGATATCGTATATTGATACACATGTTTATAACTTGTATGTGCTCACTTTATTAAATACTAATGGCATTCAAAAAACAAATAAACATGAATAACATATATCATTAAAATTAAATAATTTAATTAATTCAAAACCATTATAAATTAATTAAATCATGTGGTTTATTCAGAATATTCATTATTACGGTTGTGCGACTCAAATGTGTAAATTCAATCAGCAACGAATATCAAACAATTTGAATATTAACGCACATCACATTAGCCAATGGTGCGACATTTTAGCAGAATTTAGTGCTTATCCATCTTTTTGGTAAAACAAAAAAAAAATCCAATTTTACTATTATATGTGGTACTTGTTAGCAATGAATATTTACATAAGTTCTCTTCGTCAAAATTATATCACTTTTGGGATGAATGAAATTTGATTTTGGTTAAAATTCCAATATCTTTCACATTCAACATGATTATCCAAATATAAAATCCTTGGTTCAATAATAGTAATAATTATTAACCATATTGCTCTGGTCATAAACATTGACTTTGAGTTGCCTATAATTGACAATGATACTAACCTTATATAACCGAGAAGACGAATTCTTTATTGAATAGTGTTTTACTTCCAATGCTTCCATTCAAACCTAAATATAGTCATTCGATGGATATCATGTCATTTTTAAACTATAATTAAAGTTGAATATCCACATTAAAGTTTAATGACATTCTCAAATCAAGAGAATTATGTAACACTATCACTTTGAGATTCTCTATTTGACCTTAGTTGTATTAACCAACAGAAACTATCGAGTGAGTCATTTCATATTTATTTAATAACTATTAGCACATAATTCCTTTGTGCCCCCAACAACCGTGTGCATTCCACCGCCCAACATTTAGAGAATGTTTTGCACTCTATTCTTAATGAATGTATCAATATCCTTTTTCTAAACATGTTAACTAGAATATTTAAAAATTTATCATATTAATGTGATAAATTTCTTAGGATTATAATACATTATAATTACTATCACATAACATATAACTTAAGGATTTTCCATTTAATATACTTTGAGTTAATAACCAAATTAATTATATCATAATATAACAAGTATATATATTAGAAAGAAAACACCTTTTAATTTAAACAAAATTGGTTATCGCGATAGATATGTGTAGTAAATTATATAATTGCACCTAAAGCATACCCCTAACTCTATCAAGTACCAAGGTCAACTATTGTAAATTCAAAGTCAAAATCTCTGAATAAAGTCGAATGATGAATAACAAATGTTATTATTAGACCGTGGACTTTGTTTATGGATCGATCAATTTGAATATGAATAATATTAGTGTTTTGACCAATATAAAATTTCATGCATCCTAAAGTGAGTGTTACAATATTCGCAAAGACAACATGTATAAATTATTATCACTATTGCTACCGCTTAAAGTAATGTAAAATATAATTTTACGAAAAAGATCTATTGTAATAACCTGCCTTTTCGATCCATAAAAGTCAAAATTAATACATCCACGATATTCATGTTTCCAAGTGCCGGAAAGACATATTGTTAGGACGAATGAAAAGATAGAGACATAATAGAACCTTACAACGCGCGAGTAATATATAATATAGCAATGATCTTCATGAAATAAAATTGTGATATACATACATAAATCAGATTACACTAGCCTACCATCAGCCTAAACAGTTATAACAGCATGTCCTTATAAATGATGATAAATACAAACAAGAAAAAAAATAGCAAAAGATAAAGTATGATAATATGCCTTAGAGGATCCAATTCATCTCCTGATGCTCCAAAGTGTCCATCTAAATCTGAAAAATATACTCGCGCCGACCCGAGCATTATAAGAAAATAACGTCCGGATCAGTCTAGTAAACTAGCATGAGAAACACAATCAAATGGATTTTTAATATTGTAAAACCTTTTAGAATAAAGGCTTCTCATAAGACCATGCAACATATAAAGTGTAACAACTCATCCCGGAATAGGCCAAAATTTTGATCCAGAAAAGGCATATCGAAACTTAGATCCATTCTAAGACAAGCGTTGGTAGTAAAAAGAATAACATTGCAGAACCATAACTAAACTATAAGAACTCATAATGGTTGGAACAAAATATAATAGTAAAGTGCACCTATTTATTTCAAAACCATAAAAATGCACAACACCAAATCCCATAAAAACCATAAATAATATATGTCACAACAATTGTTTAAATCAATGGGTACACATGAATGCTAATAATAACAAATACCGCCACTTGCCAATCTTCTTCACCTTTAAGCATCGTCATTTCCATCACTTCATCCTTAACCTGTGTTGTAATGAGGAGGGAGTCATAACAATAAGTATATGGTGAATAAAAACCTGCGTCTTATCTTTTCAGTACTTGGGCAGTATATTGCAAAATAAGAATATATCTACGAACATAAAATCATTAAAACATTTAATATTTATTTATAAGGAAAGATGGTGGGTCCAACTACTTAATACCTTCCATTCCAGAGGAAAATCCCATATCCTCATCATACGTCATAAATAGCTAACAATGTAAGAGACGGTTTCCAAGCCACTTAGTACTTTCCAGTGGAAAATAGGTAGACCCCATCCTTTAAGGCCTCATTTTAGAAGCGTGCTCCTTAATGGTACTATCTAACTAACATCATATGGAATCTCATAGGCCACTTAATACTTCCAACTGGAAAGTAGACAGACCCCATCATTTAAGGCCTAATTCCAAAAGCGGAGCCCTGTAGAGATACTACCTAAAGTAATTCCATAATTCTAATTGGCCCAATAAATCATGATGTCGATTTTCCAGATTTGCCAAATCCAAAAACTTTCCTAAGAGGGGGTATTTTTACAAATACCATATCTCCAACCTCAAATTCAAGATCTTTTTTTTTATCCTCATAAGATTTCTAAAGGTTTTAGGCTACCTTCATCCTCTGCCCGATCAACTCCACTTTTTCCATGGTATCAAAGATCAAATCAGATCCGAGCAACACTTTGTTGGTGGTTTCACACCAACAACTAGGCGATTTTCATGGCCGACCATAAAGTGTTTCAATGGGGGCCATACAAATCTTATTTTGACAGCTATTATTTTATGCAAATTCAACCGATGATAGATGCAACTCCCAATGTCCTTCTAAAATCAAGTCACAAGCTCTCAACAAGTCTTCCAAAATTCCATTCACCTTCTCTGTTTGTCCATCATTTCATGGGTAATACGCCATGCTAAGGTTCAAAGAAGTTCCCAAAGCTGTCTATAGGCTCCTCCAAAACTCGGTAGTGAATAAGGGGTCCTTATCACTAACTATGCTTACAGGAATTCCATGTAGATGAACTACCTTTTTAATATAAATCTGGATGAGAGAGGTGCTCATCCTATTTCTCCTAATCGAAACAAAATGAGTACTCTTGGTGAGTCTATCTACAACGACCTAAATAGCCTTATTGCCCTTCTAACTTTTAGGCAATCCTTCCACAAAATCGATTGAAATATGCTCCCACTTACACATCGGAATTTCCAAAGGTAATAATAATCCACTAGGCTTCCATTGTGCAGCGTTTATCTTTGACATGTCAAACACCTAGAAACAAGCTCAGCCACACTTCTCTTCATTCCGTTCGAAAAGAAAATTCTCTTCATGTCCTTTATCTCCTCCGGGATGAACGGTCATCCTTGAGTGGTGACACTCCATAAGCACATCTCTCATCAAGTCATCAATCATTGGGACATAAAGATGTCCATCTCTTCTCAAATATTCCTTCTCATCAACTGAGTATCTCCCAGCATGGGGAAATTTCTCTCCTTTAATTTTTTCAAATCTCTACTAACTCCTTGTCTTTTACTTACTCTTGTACCTATACCATCAATTAAGTCTGGTCTAACCTCCATAACTAATAAAAAAAGCATGGATAGGTTCTATTGATGGTTGGAGGTTAAAATTTGAGAGATACTCCAACCGTCTCTATTCATATATAGCACTCAAGGTAGTGTGTTTCCTATTAAGGGCGTCGGAAACTACATTCCCTTTTCCACGGGTATATTGAATACCATAGTCAAAGGGTACTATATACGCCATCCATCTCTTTTGCTGTGATAACCCGGATTTTGAACATCTGTAAATTTGATAATTAACTGATTTTAAACTATTAAGATATAGATTTCATTTGATTAAAACAAATAAAATTTGATAAATAAGGATATTTGGATATTATATAAATGAATTAAACTACAATAAATACTAAATTATAAATATCGGGATAAATATGTATTTGACAATCTCTTATCAAAATTATGGAAATTTGACAATAGCAATTTAATAATCTTCTTTTATAATTGTTAAATTGGGCAAAATCTATCTTTTCAAAATTTATAAAAATGATTATTTCTAATCGTAATATACAATATATAGGTATATATATATATATATATATATATATATATATATATATATATATATATATATATATATATATTTCTTTAAAGGTTATACTCTGAATAAAGGTAGGCTATAAATATACAAGGTTATGACATACTTGTGCAAATGTATTATATAAATTTTAAAAAAAAAATTAACAAATACATAAAACATATTAGATACATTATAATTACAAATGTAAACTTAAAATTAAATAATACATAAAGCACTAAAATAAAAAGAAAAGACTAATATTTAAAATAGGATTGAATTAGGTTTATACTTTCTTTAATATAAGTATTAAACATAAAAATATAAGTATGATAACAAAACACAAACATATAGAAATAAATAGCAAATATAATTTATAAATTTTATTAAGACATTTGTAAGCTAGATATACATACACTTAGCAATTGTGACTAGAGTTAACATGCAAATTAACATGTGGCATCTTGTTTTCTTTTTAAAATTTTATTGTAATTAGACATGAAAGAATTAAACCAGGTTTTATGCAATTGAAAGCATATTCATCTTCTTTCATTCTTTAAAAGAAAACTGAAAATTTGATTAAAATGAAAAAAAATCAAGCAAGGCAAATTAATGTCACAAATTCCACTTCTTCAATAATAAAGCTTCAGATTTAACTAAGTAATCAATGCAAAGATCAACATCAAATTTCAACAATCCAGATCAGTACAATCAAAAATCCAGAGGTAGTCGAAGTTTCCAGTTTTTTTTAAAAAAAGAGGGATTCTATGTTCAAACTGAAAACTGTGAGTAAATCTTTGTTTTAACAATTTATATCTGGTAATAAATGAATGTTTAGACCTTTGATACATGCAACAGTGATATAATATACATAGTTTACAGGAATATTTGGGTGAGAATGCGTATGTGACATGCCTGTGTATATATAATCACTTAGGTAGTCTCTGTTCTTAGTTTGCATGCTAAAATTCAGTTCCAAAAATCAATCTTTTTGTTTCAATGACTTCCAGATCATGATCATTTAAAGAAAACTGATTTTACTGACCCAATTTTGTTTGTAAAAAATAATTATAAGTATAAGTTGAAGGTAATTAACTAGCAAATAGCAATTTGCAGTAGAAAACAAATTCAAGCAAAATTTGGATTAAAGAATTTCCTATCTTTGATTGTAAATTTGATTCATACCTAGAATCCATGATTTTTAGTGTAGAAATTAGGATTTTTAAATCCATGGTTAATGGGGATTGTCGATTTAAATGATATTTAGGGAAACATCGATTTTTGCCGACCGAGGAAGTTTCGATCATCGAAATTTGGTCTGAAGCAAGCCTAGACGTAGTAACTCATGGGGAAAATGGAATTGGAATTTTTTGATCTCTGAGGAAGTCAATTTGCATCAATTTAGGGTTTTAGGCTGGAAGTTGGATGGGGTTGTTTGCTGAAATTTTGTGGCGACATGATAGCATCGGGGTGGTTCAAAATTGGAGGAAAAGAATGATGGAGGTCATGCGAAAGTTCGGGAATGGGGAAGGCATCTCTGGTGGTCGGAGATGGCGATGAGGGGTGAACTTAGACGATAGGTACTGGAGCCTGGGGTGGTTCGTTCGTTTAAATTCTTATTGTCGAGATGGTTCGACGATCTGTGTTACGAGGCGACTCGGTGGAGGATTGTAACGCCCCACTCCGAGACCCACATTAGCAAAGAATATTACAAGGTAATATTGTCTGCTAATACAGAGAATAGAGTTGGATAGGAGCGACCATCTATAGCTCTGTCTTAACTATCTACTGAATACGTCGATAAATGTAGCATTTTTTTTAATGTGGATCGACATATCCAATAGATACTTAATACAAAACTATAATAGCTATAAGATCCAATAGAACAAAATATAATGACTCAAATGTAAATCACATCACAAAACAGTAGATCATCACTTACATATACACATATACAGATACATCACAGAGTATACAAAATGATACATGTCAAGTGGTATAGCAACCACATTATACAGGCGAGTCAAAAGAATATGCATATCAGAGTTACAACAAAAAAAGGACTACACAAAAAGCTATAACAAAAGGAGATAGCAGAATAGTCCATGCAGAAGTAGAATATGCGAAGTCCAAATGTACCTAACTTGAAACACCTCGGTCTGACCCGAGTATAAAATACATGGGTCAGTCTAGCTAAATAAATCAGTTAGATAAGCTCAATGATAATGAACATGCAAGGTCATAAAGTACCACAAATATCTCTAAAAGAGATTACTCGATCATCTAGCAAAAGATGAATCATAACAAGCCTCATATCATCGGCAACTAAAATAAACAAAGGATATGAATATCCCAAATCAAGCCAAAAGGCAAATCAAAAATACCAATAAAGTTAACACAAGTTTCCACAAGGTAATCGCTATGTATCGAGTGGTTCAAAAGACCTACTCCGGGCGATACTTTAGGGAAATATAAATATCAATGAAACAAAAGATGCATGTGCTCAGTACTGTATAAACAAGGATCCACAAGCCCGAAGACGACAAACCCAAGTATCTCTCAAGCGGTGATGAAGGACCAACTCCAAAAGCGATACTATAGGTTAACAAACCCGAAGGCGACAAACCCAAGTATCTCTCGAGCGGTGACGAAGGACCAACTCCAAAAGCGATACTATAGGGCAACAAACCCAAAGGCCACAAACCCAAGTATCTCTCGAGCGGTGACGATGGACAAACTCCAAAAGCGATACTATAGGCCAACAAACCCGAAGGCACAAACCCGAAGGCAACAAACCATAGTGGCGAAGGTCAGGAGGCCCAGTACTAGACACCACTAACTGGCAATATGTGTCACAAACTCTCGAAAAGGAACCCGAAAAGTGTTAACGTGTGTCCCATACCACACGTTCGCACTAAACGGTTTACTAACCGTTAGTCAATTTCACACTCAAAGCAGTACAACCTTTACCTCATGTCATCGGTAAACTAGACCCGAAGGTCAAAACGATCAAACGAATAGATTAGGAATTAATTGGAAAGATAAACAAACGAATTCCATAGTACGTGTTTTACCCAACCATTTAATTACCTTCCTACTTCATTCGAAGTGAAAAAGAGTGTAATTTTACTCAGAAATTAATTTGGAACAAGTTTAGAAATCGTTTGAAAACACTTTGGAAATTGCCTTTGAAATTCTCCTATTATGGAGTAAATAATTTAATACTTAAAATAATACTAAATAACGATTTTACAAACCAATTTGTTTGGAAAACACTTTAAAATGCTTTATAAAACCCGTGCACGAAATCTAGAGACAAAACTCAAGAATTCGGGAAAATATAAAAAATGGCGGAAATTATTCCAAGTATAAAAACCGCTGAAAACACGCTGCGAACCCAAGTTCGACAGCAGGTTTGGACCTGCAAACAGAGTCCAAATGACATGAATTTTTTTATTAATATTGTTTAACATTCCTACTTAAATATGCAAAAAGATTCACACAATTCCGACTTGAAACGAAGAAACTGCGTCGTTTCGAAGTTGGACTAAAACCACTATAAACTGCTGTGTAAAAACAACATATATGTTCAACTTCGACGATGAGTTCGAAGGGACAAATGAACCCAGATCTTGGTGAAATTTGGTAGAAGCGTAAACTAATGCTTCTAATTCGATCTGCAAAAAAAAAATCGTTCGATTCTGATTTGAAATGAAGAAGTTATATTATCTCAAACATGGACTCAGGCCATGTTTGCAACAGTTCAAAAACCGAAAATGTACAGAACTGAAACCATCTTTGGTTCAACTTCCAGGCATGAAACAAAGAATCAATTTGCATCAGATTGAGCCCAAAATTTGTATGCTTGTATTAGAAAACTTTAACTTTCTTAAAAAAAAAGAATGATGCAATTTGGATAAATAACGAGAATGTTAAGATGTCTCCAAGTTGAACTCAGACAGTGTTTTCACTGCAAAACTCTAGGCCAAAAAATGGCCCAGGTCAAAGTTTGGCAACGTATTTATATAAGCTATCCATGTCAAAATGACCTGAAATTTTGTATTATACAGTAGAGAACTTCATTTTTCAGGACAAAAAGAATCACGCAATTCAAATAAGAACTGAAAGAGATATGATGTCTCAAACATGGACTCCTCCATATTTGTGGCAACGCAGAACAAAATGTGCACAGAAAATTTTTAGGCTATGCATTGATTTTGCAGTTTAGTTTTCAGGCATCAATGGAAAATGTTTTGCAATGAAATTCGGTATGCATATACTACAACACACAGGCTATCAACTGAAGAAAACACGGCAGCATTTCGTTGCCGGATTTGGGAGAAAATGATGTGCAAATTGACATACAAACTCAGATTTCACAAAACAAAACATGAGCATGAAATCATTGTATTGAAGCTATTTTTGGGTAGATTTTGGCATTTTGAAGCTTTTGCTTCAGCTAGCAATTGTGAGCAGTAACTCACCTTTGATTTATCATAGCAAATACCCAAATTAATGGAGAAAAATTGAAGCTTGGGTTGAATTTGAGCTTCTACAACCTGTAAAACTATGAAACAAGTGCATGCAAGAAAGAAGAAAGCAATTAACAAACAATCATTCACAAATTTGAACTTTTGATGAAATATTAGGTTTTAGATTTTGATTACCTGTAGATTTAGCTTCAAACTGATTTTTAAAACACCAAATTTGAGTCTAATTTGATGATTTTTTGTTAGGGTTTGTAAAAAGAAAATGATTTTTTTTCCACTGACTTGAGGAAGGAGATGAGAAGATGAAAATGATTTCCTATACGTACGGAAACGTTTTTCTCATTTCCTTATCTCTTAGACTAGGCTAATGGGCTTTTAGGACCCAATAAGAAGAAAACTAAATAGCCTAAGTTAAAAAATCAACACTTAATTCAAATGCACATATATTACACTATATAATAAAACAAAGTCATTTTCTTTCCAATTTTCAACCAAACAAAATATATAAATTTACATACACGTGAAATAAATTATTTTACTCTATGAAAAGATCAATTTTTATTTTTAAAACTTTATTATTATTATTAAAAACCATAATTTGCAAAAATACACTATTTTGACAAACAAATGCAAAAGTTCACACTTTTAACTTCTAAAATTCCTCAAAATTATTTTCTTACTCAAAAAAATATATTAAAAAAACCATCTTAAACTCAATTTTATAATTAAAACACAATTTTAAACCAATTCCACCTTTTTATTTAAATAAAAATCCTTTAAAAATCACATACTTCTTTTAAAAATTATTAAAAGAATAATTCAATAATTAATACAATTATTGCATTTTCTCTAAATAGAACCAATTTTCCAAATTTTTAACCCAAATAAATAAAATAAAGTTCCAAACTTTATTTTACTCATTTTATTTTCAAAATTCATTGTTCATTCCAAATAAACAATATAAAACTTTCAATTTTATTTTAATTCACAATATTAAATTATAACTACTGCTATAATTTAATATTTACAGGTAATCTCCAAAACCAGGGTTGTTACAGACTCCCTCCCTTAAAAATTTTGCTCCATGCAATTTCTATAATGGAAGTTATCTATAACATCTATTTCATGACAAAAAGATTCAAATCAAAAAATAGGATTATAGATATTCACCTTCAAAAGAGGATGAAAGGATCAAGACAAGTTTGCTCGGAAAATCCTATGGTTTCCCAAGTACAATACTTAGGGTTAGAGGACCATAGAATTTCATAAGTGGAACATTTTTATTTCGAAGATGTTTAGTCTTCGAAAAAAAACTACACGAATAGAATTCGGCACAATACACAAGTCGCTGAGACTCGTGATCATGCAACATAGGAGAATTAACAATCGAGATTAAATCTCGGAGATACAACGAAATTGGGTTACCTGGAATATATCATGAATACCCAAACGGAACAAAAAACGATGCACGAAAGCAATCGAACCAAGGCGTTCAGTTATAGTAGATGGTCATATGTAACTAAGAGCCAACTTTCCGAATATACTGAAACGCACTTATCTCCTTTAATGGAGCAACACAAATAATCACAATCATCAAAAGAAGATTCAACAAAAGATAGGTGGTATTCAAGCTACCACCATAACACATGACTGCATGAATGCAAGTCATCACAAGAATCGCATTAAGGCAAGACACACAAGAATGGATTACAAGAAACTTTCTCAAATTTTTTTTATAAGAGCTTTCACTCAAATCCATTTTATTTTATACACAAAATTCAAACTTCAATATTTGAAAAAATTTCAAAGTCTTTTACTTAAATTTTCAATTCAATCATCTTTACTTTAAATTAAAGTAAATTAAATTAGAGTTGTTCCATACTCTAATTCCAAAAATAAATATACTACATTTAGCAATTTTTCCACTAAATTTATCAAATTTTAAAACATTTTACTTTATGATTTAAAAGGACACTTATTTGACCTTCATTGATGGCTCTAAATATTCACTAATTAACTTTTCTCAAAACTTTTCTAAATGTTTAATTTTTCGAAAAAATTCGGCAGAGTCTCCTTTGCATGGAGAGCCTTTTACAATTTCATAAATATGTATTATAGATATACATCGACCAAAAGGTTGAAACACAATATATATTTTTAACACATAAACACCTGGCAATTCATACCTTTCATTTTTAGCATTTAAAACGCGAGCATGCTTACTTTTATACTTACTATTTTGCTAATTAATCATTCAAATATCCTCTTGCACCTGCGCTTAACTTATTGAAACATATTAGCATGCACTTATAAACATATGAAGCATTAAAATCATAGTTTAAATAAAACAGCAACTCAAAACTTCAAATTGTCAAATTCAGGTCTGCTACAAAGACTCAGGATTTTGACATAGTAAAACCCATAATCTGAAAATACTCATAAAGTAAAAGTTATTCTATTTAGTCCAAGCTTTCTAGCAATATAAAGGTCATCAAAATTGGATTTACGCTTTGAAAGTTATGCCTAATTTACTTCCAGCTTTAAACTCAGAAATTATAAAAGAGGACAAAGATGTCCATCAGTTTTCATACACATTTTGTGCATAACCAAACTGCAAAATTTTCAAAAATGATATAAATATGATTTCTAGCTTACTGAAAGCACTCTCTTTTGCAAAAAGAATGGACTCATTTGTATTTGTAAGTCATAAGTTATCGATGTTTTAAACAGCACTTTTCAATCAAAAATTTCCGACACAAGACCTTTTATTGACAAAATTTTCAAACCATAATTAAATCCAAACTACATAATTTTAGATCAAAAATCTTTTCTCTAAAACATTTATTACATGATCCATTTCTCCGGAAAGCTATGACATCTAGAGTTGCACTATAATACTTACAACAAACTTTCAAAATGGTTTGCAAAGAAAACTTTTTCCCAATTAACAAACAAGTCTTTTAAAAGAAGACTCATATTTTAGTTAAGATAATTACTTTCTTATATTAGTAAGAAACTGTTGTGCGGAAATTCAACTGATTCGCACAAACTCCAAAAACGCAGCGGAATGCTAATGCGCGGAAACAATCAAAAAGAAGGATCTAGCTTGTCGATTAATTACCAACCACAAATTCAATGAAAAATAATCACCAAACAAAAAAAAATATAGAAGAAAGGAGAACACGGAGATTTAACGTGGTTCAGCTAGATTGCCTACATCCACGGACCCAACAACTATTCTTTATTTCACTGAAGAAAGAGAGTACAAAAGAGAGAGATTACAAAATTATAGGTAGCAAAGTGGAGAGACTAACCTATAATTACAAATTGAATAATCAATTTATCCAAAGACCTGTTTGCGCTTAAAACCCCTAATTGATTGACTGCAGAAATTAGGGTATACTGAAGAAGAGATAATGGTGGATGCTTTCTCACATGCTCACACACATATGAAGAAGAACTTCCTTCATTTACATAGGCATAAAAATGAAGGATGCTTGGAGATGAACAAAATTAACTTCCAGATTATGTGACAACTTTTCCAGGTTACTTGATTTGATTCCAATGCACATAAATGACAAAAAATCTATGTTTCCATAAATTTATATTGCTTGAATTAATCTCCATGTATAAACTTCTCTATCTTCATATAATAAATCTGACTAATTGATTGATTAGCAATTAATTAGTTTGCATTCTCCAAACGATACCACGCATATCTTTCCTCTTTATCTTTCCATATACAGCCTAATTAATTGATTGACTGAATCAATTAATTATTTTCTTGTCTTCTTTGAAAATATTTGAATCACACAAATTCAACACTCCACCTTGATTCAAATATAACTATCTCTCTACATCACCACGTCTCGAAAAATTGTTGGGTCTACGTCAACAAGTTGAATGTGAACTAGTTTGGGCGATATTGCCCAAACAGAGCTTCCAAATCTTTCCCAAGCACAAGAAAGATAGTATGCACATCATCAAACATAATTCATACGAGAAAGTACCAAAATTCTTCAACAAATCCGATGTTGGAGACGAACATGTAGATACTAATCTTCGAGAGACCAATGAAGATTTAACAGCGCACTTCACCTTCTCCATTCCAAATTGAGTGAGGACATAATCAATATTATCTACTCCAATCTCCTCCACAAGAATTCTGCTAGACTTTCCTAAGTCAACATCAACAGACTCACCAACAAGCTCCACATCATTCAAAGCATAAGATGAAGAATCATCGCTTCAAATATGCTTACAAATAGGGCCAACTGAACCAAAAGGCCTTTCCAGCAAGTGAGCTCCACCTAGAGTCTGAACCTCTGTAATCTTCTCATCAACTATGGTATCATCAAAAATACCAATATCTTTCTGAACATGGAAATAATCTGATGACTTCAAATGTGTTTGGCAATTTTCTGTCCTCCCAATGTCATCACTTGATAGAGGCTCCACCTTCAACAAAGACCTCTCATCAAATATCGCATGCCTGCTAGTCACAATTCTTCTAGTTGTTTTACACCATAACCTATACTTCTTCACTCCTTCTCTATAGCCTAACAAAATGTGCTTGCTTTCCCTAGGCTTCAACTTATCATGTCTCTCATCTTCTAAATAAGCTGAACAACCAAACACTTTAAGGAATGAATAATCAACATGCTCTCTTTTCCATATCTCTTCTGGGATCTTCATATCTATGGCAATAGAAGGTGTGCAGTTGATGAGAAATACTGCCATAGATACCGCTTCTGCCCAAAATCCCACTTCTAGACCAGCAGTCGTTCTCAAGCTCGTAGCTCTCTCCCACAATATCCGACACATGCTCTCCGCCACTCCGTAACAATGTGACTCAACAGAAATAGAAAAATCTCTAATTACATGCTCGGACTCACAATAGTTAGTGAATTCTTGTGACATAAATTCACTACTATTTCCAACTTTGAGAACCTTCAAACGCTTCCTCGACTGCTTCTCTACCAAGGTCTTCCACTTACAAAATTGGGCAAATATGTCATGTTTGGCCTTTAAGAAATAGACCCAAACCTTACGTGAGAAATCATCCATAAATAAGACGAAGTAACTGGCTCCACCAAAAGATGCAACTGGGGTGGGTCCCCGCACATAAGAATAAACATACTCTAGAAACTCTGTAGCTCTAGGTCTTCCAACATCAAATGTGACATGCTTCTTCTTTCCAAAAGAACAATCTCCACAAAAGTTAGACTTCGACTGACAAACACCATCAATCAACCCACGCTTCTTCAATACTTCAAGATTCTCCTCATCAACATGACCTAAATGAAGATGCCATAACTGAGTAGAATCTGAAATACTAGAATCAGTAGAAACTACCGACTCTTCTAAGACTATCTCTCCATGAAGCACATAAATATCATTAACTCGCACCCCTTTCATCACTACCAAGGAACCCTTCGCCACTCTCAAATTCTCTCTATCTATTATTATCCTCATACCAAGTCTACTCAAAGCTCCAACTGATAACAAACTTCTACGCAGCATCGGAACATGTCTAACATCCGTGATAGTCCAAACAACACCATCATGCATCCTAAACCTCACACTTACAACGCCCACAACATGACAAGATGTGTCATTCCCCATATGAACTGCTCCGCCATCAATTTTCTTGTAACTGACAAAACAGCTCCTATCTGGCGTCATATGACAAGAGGCTCCAGAATCAATCAACCAACTTGTATGCTCTAAAGGTGAAATACTGGCTGAAAATAATGATGTATTACTATCACTTCTATCCGCATTTGATCTAACTGCTGGCAAAACTAAAGCTTTCTCCTTCTTCTCTCTCTTCTTTCTAAGAGCTGGACAATCCCGTATGAAATGTCCCTTCTTCTTACAATAATGGCAAGCACCTCTTCTAGGACGCATGAAATGAGACCTACGCATATCTCTACCTCCAAGGTGCTTCTGCTTTTTATCTCTTCCTTTAGATGAATGAAGTTGTTGCTGAAGAACACCGTCATTAGTCTTCACCTTCCATGTTCCAAAAACTCCTTTTCTAACAAATTTGGTGATGCCATAATTTTTCATACCACCACTGAAAGAATTTGTCATTGATAATTAATTTAGAACAAGACAGCTAGCTCTGATACCAATCTGTTGTGCGGAAATTCAACTGATTCGCACAAACTCCAAAAACGCAGCGGAATGCTAATGCGCGGAAACAATCAAAAAGAAGGATCTAGCTTGTCGATTAATTACCAACCACAAATTCAATGAAAAATAATCACCAAACAAAAAAATACAAAAGAAAGGAGAACACGGAGATTTAACGTGGTTCGGCTAGATTGCCTACATCCACGGACCCAACAACTATTCTTTATTTCACTGAAGAAAGAGAGTACAAAAGAGAGAGATTACAAAATTATAGGTAGCAAAGTGGAGAGACTAACCTATAATTACAAATTGAATAATCAATTTATCCAAAAACTTGTTTGCGCTCAAAACCCCTAATTGATTGACTGCAGAAATTAGGGTATACTGAAGAAGAGATAATGGTGGATGCTTTCTCACATGCTCACACACATATGAAGAAGAACTTCCTTCATTTAAATAGGCATAAAAATGAAGGATGCTTGGAGATAAACAAAATTAACTTCCAGATTATGTGACAACTTTTCCAGGTTACTTGATTTGATTCCAATGCACATAAATGACAAAAAATCTATGTTTCCATAAATTTCTATTGCTTGAATTAATCTCCATGTATAAACTTCTCTATCTTCATATAATAAATCTGACTAATTGATTGATTAGCAATTAATTAGTTTGCATTCTCTAAAAGATACCACATATCTTTCCTCTTTATCTTTCCATATACAGCCTAATTAATTGATTGACTGAATCAATTAATTATTTTCTTGTCTTCTTTGAAAATATTTGAATCACACAAATTCAACAGAAACAATTATCTATCTAAACTAGACTTTGGAATTACATATTGATTTTTTTTAAATTGCTTTCACAATTAAAAAATCTTATCTTGTTGCACTATTTATTATTATTTCTAGCTTTTCACAAAAATTGCATTTTATAATAAATGTATATTCACTTTTCTCTTAATCCACAAAGCTAAACATTTATTTTATTATCACTTAGAACTAGCCAAGGTTGATACTTAGTTCAAACTTGTTTTCAATTGAACTTCAGAAATACATAATTAACAAGTTTTTAACACTATTTAAATTCATAACCAAACTTACTCTAATAGTTTTGCTCCTTATTAAATTTCATTCTAATTCAAAAGCACCAAATTAGCATAAGATAATATTTTCCAAAATACTTTACCCAAAAGCTTACTTAAGCATTCTAAATTCTCCATGTATGTTAAATTTCACAAATATTTACTATAACCAATAACGAATACAATTTATTTAAATGAAACCATATTCAAAATTTTCAATTATCATTTATAAAATGATAACATCTAACTAATACATTTGTAGTGAATGACATTTCAAGAATTACAAAGTTGACCAAGATCAACATTACCTCTCCATTGCCCTCTATGTCATACTATTTCCATAAGTCCTTAAGTATGTATATAAAATACTTATCTCAAATGGCAATTTAGAATTTTCAAAATCTTTGCAATATCTATATATTTTTGCATTCAACATCCATACTAGTAAATATTGTTTATTTCCATTTCAAAAGCATGTATCACATTGCCTCATGACTGTTTAGGAATCCCTATCGATAACGTTGATAAGACGGATCGACCAGAATTCTTAAAATACTTATTAGCCAATTGACACGAGAAATTATAAAACCTGTTTTGATTTATTAAGGAATCCTAAACTTGGTTATAACAATGTTTATTTTCAAAACATAAAACATTTTATAATTATACAACCATACAATCAATTCATAAAACAATCAAGTTATATATATAAGTATACCTCTTGTTAGAAAGATTTTCCATTCACATGGATGCTTTCTTTCCAAAAAAAAAATTCTTTTACTAATTTCACTTCTTTAAAATGCATCCATGAAATTCTTAAACAATAAATTATATTTCATTTTAACCTTTGGTTAAAAACCACTTATGGATTAAATTTCATTTTCAAAATTTAATCTTCTAGTAAGTCTTGTGGTAGCTACAACTTGAAGACACCACAAGTTCTTATCATTTGCATTGAGTAGGTTTCTAACTCTCAATTATATCACCTACTCAATATTATTTCAAGAATTAGTATGCTAACAACATTCATGCAATTATTAACCAAACAAGCATTTATGAAAAACAAAGCATTAAATGTGCCCAGCGAAAACTTCACACCATTTCTGCTGCACAACTCTAATCACTAAGGATCAAAACACATAATTTAAATCTAATCCATCTTAGGTCTAATTTCTACTATTTTAAAAATGGTGATATTTAAAACCCTTATATTGTTTTCAAACTTATTATCCATTCTAAAAAATGAAAAGACTAATGGCACGACTGAGGGATATGATAGTGGAAAACTATGCTATCACGTGTATTATACTTGGATGTACTGTAATATATGTTTTTATTCTATGTTTATCATATTTTGTTCTGAGCGCAACTCTGATAACAAGCTGTAACGCCCCACTCCGAGACCCACATTAGCAAAGAATATTGCCAGGTAATATCGTCTGCCAATACAGAGAATAGAGCTGGATAGGAGCGACCATCTATAGCCCTGTCTTAACTATCTACTGAATACGTCGATAAATGTAGTATTTTTTTTAATGTGGATCGACATATCCAATAGATACTTAATACAAAACTATAATGGCTATAAGATCTAACAGAACAAAATATAAAAACTCAAATGTAAATCACATCACAGAATAGTAGATCATCACATACATATACACATATACAGAAACATAACAGAGTATACAAAATGATACATGTCAAGTGGTATAGCAACCACATTATACAGGCGAGTCAAAAGAATATGCGTATCAGAGTTACAACAAAAAAGGACTACACAAAAAGCTATAACAAAAGGAGATAGCAGAATAGTCCATGCGGAAGTAGAATATGCGAAGTCCAAATGTACCTAACCTGAAACACCTCGGTCTGACCCGAGTATAAAATACATGGGTCAGTCTAGCTAAAAAAATCAATTAGATAAGCTTAATGATAATGAACATGCAAGGTCATAAAGCACCACAAATATCTATAAAAGAGATTACTCGATCATCTAGCAAAACATGAATCATAACAAGCCTCATATCATCGGCAACTCAAATAAACAAAGGATATGAATATCCCAAATCAAGCCAAAAGGCAAATCACAAATACCAATAAAGGTAACACAAGTTTCCACAAGGTAATCGCTACGTATCGAGTGGTTCAAAAGACCTACTCCGAATGGCGATACTTTAGGGAAATATAAGTATCAATGAAACAAAAGATGCACATGCTCAGTATTGTATAAACAAGGATCCACAAGCCCGAAGGCGACAAACCCAAGTATCTCTCAAGCGGTGATGAAGGACCAACTCCAAAAGCGATACTATAGGGCAACAAACCCGAAGGCGACAAACCCAAGTATCTCTCGAGCGGTGACGAAGGACCAACTCCAAAAGCGATACTATAGGGCAACAAACCCAAAGGCGACAAACCCAAGTATCTCTCGAGCGGTGACGAAGGACCAACTCCAAAAGAGATACTATAGGGCAACCAACCTAAAGGCATAAACCCGAAGGCAACAAACCGTAGTGGCGAAGGTCCGGAGGCCCAATACTAGACACCACTAACTGGCAATATGTGTCACAAACTCTCGGAAAGGAACCCGAAAAGTGTTAACGTGTGTCCCATACCACACTTTCGCACTAAACGGTTTGCTAACCGTTAGTCAATTCCACACTCAAAGTAGTACAAAGTTTACCTCATGTCATCGGTAAACTAGACCCGAAGGTCAAAACAATCAAACGAATAGATTAGGAATTAATTGGAAAGATAAACGCACGTATTCCATAGTACGTGTTTTACCAAACCTTTAATTACCTTCCTACTTCGTTTGAAGTGCAAAAGAGTGTAATTTTACTCAGAAAATAATTTGGAACAAGTTTAGAAATCGTCTGAAAACACTTTGGAAATTGCCTTTGAAATTCTCCTATTATGGAGTAAATAATGTAATACTTAAAATAATACTAAATAATAATTCCACAAGCCATTTTATTTGAAAACACTTTAAAATGCTTTATAAAACCCGTGCACGAAATCTGGAGAGAAAACTCAAGAATTCGGGAAAATATAAAAAATGGCGGAAATTATTCAAGTATAAAACCGCTGAAAACACGCTGCGAACCCAAATTTGACAGCAGGTTTGGACCTATAAACAGAGTCCTAATGACATGAAATTTTGTAGGAATATTGTTTAACATTCCTACTCCAATCTGCAAAAGGATTCACTCAATTCTGGCTTCAAACGAAGAAACCGCGTCGTTTCGAAATTGGACTAAAACCACTATAAATTACTGTGTAAAAACAGCGCATAGGTTCAACTTCGACGATGAGTTCGAAGGGACAAATGTACCCAGATCTTGGTCAAATTTGGTAGAAGCGTAAATTAATGCTTCTACTTTGATATGCCGAAAGAATCGTTCGATTCTGATTTGAAATGAAGTTATATTATCTCAAACATGGACTCAGACCATGTTTGCAACAGTTCAAAAACCAAAAATGTATAGGGCTGAAACCATCTTTGGTTCAACTTGCAGGCACGAAACAGAGAATCAATTTGCATCGGATTGAGCCCAAAATTTGTATGCTTGTATTGGAAAATTTTATCTTTCTAACAAAAAAAGAATGATGCAATTTGGATAAAACATGATAATGTTAAGATGTCTCAAAGTTGAACTCAGACAGTGTTTTCACTGCAAAACTCTGGGCAAAAACATGCCCTAGGTCAAAGTTTGGCAACGTATTTATATAAGCTATCAATGTAAAAATGATCTGAAATTTGGTACGTATACATTACAGAACTTCATCTTTTAGGAAAAAAAAGAATCATGCAATTCGAATAAGAAATAAAAGAGATATGATGTCTCAAACACGGACTCAGTCCATGTTTGTGGCAACGCAGAACAAAATGTGCGCAGAAAATTTTCAGGCTGTGCATTGATTTTGCAGTGTAGATTTCAGGCATCAAACGAACATGTTTTGCAATGAAATTTGGTATGCATATACTACAACACACAGGCTATCAACGGAAGAAAACACGGCAGCATTTTGTTGTCGGATTTGGGAGAAAATGATGTGCAAATTGACATACAAACTCAGATTTCACAAAACAAAACATGAGCATAAAATCATTGTATTGAAGCTATTTTTGGGTAGATTTTGGCATTTTGGAGCTTTTGCTTCAGCTAGCAATTGTGAGCAGTAACTCACCTTTGATTTATCATAGCAAATACCTGAATTAATGGAGAACGATTGAAGCTTGGGTTGAATTTGAGCTTCTACAACCTGTAAAACTATGGAACAAGTGCATGCAAGAAAGAAGAAAGCAATTAACAAACAATCATTCACAAATTTGAACTTTTGATGAAATATTAGGTTTTAGATTTTGATTACCTGTAGATTTATCTTCAAACAGATTTTTAAAACACCAAATTTGAGTCGAATTTGATGATTTTTGGTTAGGGTTTGTAAAAAGAAAATGGGTTTTTTTTCCACTGACTTGAGGAAGGAGATGAGAAGATGAGAATGATTTCCTGTACGTACAGGAGATGTTTTTCTCATTTCCTTATCTCTTAGACTAAGGCTAATAGGCTTTTAGGACCCAATAAGAAGAAAACTAAATGGCCTAAGTTATAAAATCAACACTTAAATCAAATGCACGTATATTACACTATATAATAAAACAAAGTCATTTTCTTTCCAATTTTCAACCGAACAAAATATATAAATTTACATACACATGAAATAAATTATTTTACACTATGAAAAGATCAATTTTTATTTTTAAAACTTTATTATTATTATTAAAAGCCTTAATTTGCAAAAATACACTATTTTGACAAACAATGCAAAAGTTCACACTTTTAACTTCTAAAATTCCTCAAAAATTATTTTCTTACTCAAAATATATATTAAAAAACCTTCTTAAACTCAATTTTATAATTAAAACACAATTTTAAACCAATTTCCACCATTTTATTTAAATAAATATCCTTTAAAAATCACATGCTTCTTTTAAAAATTATTAAAGGAAGTAATTGGCAATAATTAATACAATTATTGCATTTTTTTTAAATAGAACCAATTTTCCCTTTTTTTTAACCCAAATAAATAAAATAAAGTACCAAGCTTTATTTTTCTCATTTTATTTTTAAAATTCATTGTTTATTCCAGATAAACAATATAAAACTTTCAATTTTATTTTAATTCACAGTATTAAATTATAACTACTGTTATAATTTTATATTTACAGGTAATCTCCAAAACCAGGGTTGTTACAAGGATAGTCGACGTGTCGATGATCGGAGTTAGGCTTGATGCCGGCCGTTTGTCGTGTGCATGTGCACCGTGTCATGCGTGCAGGTGAAAGGAAGCATCAGGAAGGAGAAGAAGAGATGAGGTTCTGGAGGAAGTCTTTGCTCGAATACTTCATGGGAATTCCTGTTGTTTTGCTCGAGTGGAACTTCAAGTTTTTTTCCGTACGTATGTGATTTCAAAATTTAAGTTTAATAGTTCTGAACTTAAAATTTAGACTAAGTTTTAAAAAATGGGTAGAAGAGAGGTTTACTTGGGTTTGGACCCGAAGGGTCTTTGGGTTTGACCCAAAGTAAAGGTAATGCGCAATTTTTAAAATGTTTAAAAATCAAATTGTTATTGAAATTTAAATTTAAATCTAGTTTAAAGCTTCCTTGTTTAAACTTACCTTTTCTAATTATTTTCCTCTAACTATTAGTTAAGAAGTACTTAAATGGTATTTAGGTTTATTAATTAACAGCAAGGTTTTATTAATTAATATTTAAAGAATAATTAATTTATGATAAGAGATTAATTAATTAAGGATCAATCAAAGATGATTAAAGATTAATCAAATGTAAATTAAGAGATGATTAACTGTTTAATCAACTAGTGATCAAAGACTAATTAATTTGTAATTAAGACTGTTAATTAATAATTAAGGAATAATTAATTAAGTTAATTAATGGTTAATTAATTAATCAATTATAAGAATAATCATGGATTAATTTATTTGTATTAAGAGGTATTGATTAATAATTAAGGTTATTAATCAATAGTTAATGGATAGATTATCATCAATTAAAGGTCAATTAATTGATTATAAAAGAAATTAATGATTGATTACTTCAATAGATTAATTCATAATTAAGGTTTATTTATTAATAATTTAGGAATAATTAATCTAATTAAAGATTAATTAATTAGTTTATAGGGTAATTAAGAGGTGAATTACCCAGTTGTAATTAATGAGATGAATGTAACTAATTAATTTATTGATTCATTAAAGATAGTCACTTGGTAATTGATTAAGTATAATTACTTAATGAGATTTATAAGTGTAATTACTTAGTGAAGTATTTGATGGATAAATTATTGGATGTAATTAATAAGGAAAATTACTTAATGGAAAGTAATTAAGGGTTGATTTCTTAGGAGAAGTAATTAAGGATTAATTACTTGATGTAATTAACTAAAGGATTAATGTAATTAATTAAGGAGTTAATTAATTAAGGTAAGTAATTATAGAATGGTTAATTACTGTGTATGATTGATTAAGACTGATTAATGGAGGTAGTTAATTAAGGATCAATAATTAATGTAAATAATTAATGTAATTAATGAAAATAATTAAAGATTAATTACCGTAAATAGTTGAGGATAATTAATTTGTGTAATAATTAAAGGATAATTACTTTATGTAATTGAAAATAATTAATCAAGGATGAATAATTAAAATGGATAATTAAAGGATGATAAATTAAGTCGTTTGAAATTAATTAATGTTAAGCAGGATTAAGGGTGACTGAGGTAATTAATTTAATTTGTTTGAATTAATTAGAAATGGTATGACTAATTTATCTTGCTTATGAATGATTTAATAATATTTTATGCCTTAGATTGATTGATATCTCGGATATGTGTTTTGTGATGCTATGTGATATGATATGTTGGGTTTAAACTGAGATAATGTGGTCATTCACTGATGATGAATTAATGTGTATGGGTGACACCCTGTGTTTGAAGTTTGAATTGTGTTTCACTTGAATAATTTGAGATAAGATGGTATCGAATTCGAAGAGACCGGAGTCGGGTATTAGTGAATTCCCGAAACCACTTTGATTCTTTATAAATTGATATGTGGAATCAATAGGCTGAAAGGGAATGATTTAAGTGAATTGGACCATTTAATCTAAGTTTTGGTACTTAGAAATTGATGGGTGATGTAAGTGATACCTATAACGACTTGTGAAGTTGTAAATTGATACAAGTTACCCGGGTTCATAAATGTTGTATGCTTTTGTAATTCATGTTAGATGGGTTTATTCACTCTGGTTTCCAGCCTGACCCGGGTGTTACTTTGATGTAATGCTCGGGTCAGACCGAGTATTACAGATTTTCAGGTAAGGACATTCTGAAGCTCAGGAGGCAAGATGGATGGCAGGAATGTGTGGAGCGTCGTTCGCTGTGATATATTGTTGTATATCTAGGACATGTTGTTTTAAACTATCCAGTGTTGTGTAATGGTTGTAACTCTGATGTATTAAAATGTATTTGACCGATACAGTTTTTCTTTTGTAAACTGTTATTTTATGTAATATTATATGTTGATCCACTGCGAATGTGAGGTTTCTGTGACTTATTTCTGTTCTACTTCTTCTTTTCTTCTTTTCCTAACTATCTGGAATTTTCTGGATTGAAATTTCCGTGTCGTTACATTTGGTATCAGATCAGAAGGTTATGCGAGAACCTTGGCTCTGGTGGGTTTACTCATTAAGGAGAGGGTAAGTGATACCCTAAAATGAGTTGAGTGTATATAATATATGAGAGCGTACTTGTTATTTTCTTATATAAAGATTTTTATATGATTTTTAATTTTATATAAGATTATATTTTGATATATAAAGCAATATTTCTTTCTAATAATAATGAATTGGTTTCCAGATATGATAATCTTGGCTATTATCGTAAATAACTGTTGTGTTTAGTAATATAATGTGTATAAATGAGTAAGTAAAATGAAATGTTTTAGGGAAATAAAACATTTGAATTGGAATTAAAGATGATCTAAATTGTGAAGTTTTAAATCTAGGTCCAGAATTTGAAAATTGTTTCAAAATGATAAAGAAATAATAAATCATGTTATTTAATGTACTTGAATGAAGGGTCTTATTTCAAATAAGAGATGTTTAAAAATTTAAAGAAATTTGTTTTGAATTAAAAACCAAAGGTGGTTTAAAATTTAAGGATAACTTGGTGTGTGCAGGAAATAATATGTATATATGAGGAATATATATAATATCAAAGATGGTTTGAAATAAAACTCTAAATGTTGAGTTTTAAATTTGGAATGTGACGTAAAACCCGAAGTGATATAAGTTTTTGAACTTATAAGTGGTGAGATTATTTATGAGAAGTTTAAAATTTGAATTGGAGATTCAAATTGGGTAAAGTTGACTGGATTAAGTAAATTGAATTTGACTTCGTGAAAGTTAAATAAATTAACAAGCAATATGAATTGGAAATTTCAAGATGAAATTGGGATTTAACTTGGGAAGTTAAATGGTTAATTTGAATTGAGAGTTTGTGTGATCTCAAAATGGGTTTAAGATCTGGAAATTGAAAATGGATGGATGTTTTAAAATGAATTGGATGATATCATCCTATTGTTATTAATAATCTTTAATTTGTGAATTGGATTTGTTTAAATGAATGAAGTGTGGTAATATATCCATTATTGAGATAAAAGGGAAATTAAATTTTAATTTGAAATTAAGGATATGGAATTACTTTGAACTGAAGATTTGGATGTTAAGAATTGAATTTGTAAATTTAAAATTATTTTGAACTCTTACTTGAACCTTGTAATGAGTTAAGTAAAGATAATTTAAAATGGAATTTTCATGATTGGACTCAGAATTAAATTGTTTAAAGATTTAGATTGTTGATTTAAAAATAAAGAGATTACATCAACATTTAAAAATTTAACTCGAATTTATGTAATTCGGGATGGATTAAATTTGAAATTTGAATTGAATTAGTTCAAATTGAATTTGATTTGAATTAATTGGTATTGTAATTGAAGATGGAAGTTGAATGAGTTCAAAATTCAAATGGGAATTGGGATTAATTGAAACTGGAATTGATATAGTATCAAATTGAAGTCGATTTAATTTGAAATTAGTCCAAATTGATTTGATTAATTTGGAGTTGTAATTAAAGTTGAATAGGTTTAAAATCAAATGGAATTTGATTTGAATTTGGAAAGAAATTGAGGATTATTTCAACTTGAATTGGGGTTAAATCAATTTCAATGGAAGTTGAAGTTATTTAAATTGGAATTGAGTCAATTTAAATGGAAGTGGAAATTTAAATTGAATTGATTGGAAATGGAGGTTTGGAATTGAACAGTTTGGCTCTGGACTATTTTCAATATAAATTGTTTTAATATAAACCTATTTTTTCCAAGCTATTTATATATGCAACCTTTCTTTTTAAATTTCAAACTATTTTATACTTATTTTATAATTATTTTTGAAATCGTTTAACTATTTTACAACTATTTTATAAACTAATTATTATTTTTCAACTGTTTTATAACAAAATATTATTTTAAACTATTTTGTAATTATCTAACTATTTTATAACTATTTTACTATTTTCCAACTATTTTATCATTACTTAATTATTTTACAGCCATTTTACAAATTAATTATTATTATTTTCAACTACTTATTTATTTTAAAACTTTTTAATTATTTTCTAATTTTAAAATGGTCAGAGTGCGAACTGTTTATAATTAAATATCCATTTGAGATAAGAATAGAGGTGATAGTTCAAATGAGGATTTAAGCAATTGTAAGTAGGTGAATGAAAATTTAAGTGAATGTGTATAGAAAAGGAAATTGATTTAGCTAATAATCAATGGACATAAATGTGTAGGATATACGTATATTATTTTGTTCGCATTGTGATTTGATCCGGATTCGAGCATAGAATTTCGAGATAATTTATCGATCCGAGTTGGGATTTTTCACTTGAATTTCGACGGCGAACCTGCATATGGATTGTTGATTGGTTCTAGATATTCTCTATCATAGCTATGGCTATGCAAGGAGAATGACGGTTTCTGATCAAGAAACCAAATCTGAGACCGCACTACGAAGTCGGGTGGACGATACTAGTTCGGAAGTGAAATTATGTGATCGAGGGAGCGATCTGATTGATATTGCGTACGAATGATATGTATACATCGTACGGATTGGAATGAAATTGATATTGAAAGTTTGTGGATAAGAACTGTAAAATGGTTTTTGAAATGAAAAATATATTTTGTGAAATACATGATGAAATAAAATAGAAATTGGATATTTCTATGGTAGAAATTTACTTTATGGAAGTAAGTAAACTGGTAAGTGATTTTATAGAGTAATTAAATTTGAATATTTGATTTGGAATAAACAAAGTTATATATCTTTGTTATATAAGATAAATCTCCCCTTATTGAATCTATTGCCGGACGAAAAGGATTTTTGAAAATATTTGAAGTATAAAAGGGGTTTTGTACAAGTTTGAGATGATCCAAAGATTTTTCAAGATTATATATATCTATGTATATATATATAAAGGATTTCATGAGGATGCTTTTGGAAAGGTTTTTGGAACCTTGTGACTTGGAAAGGCTTTTGATTTTTGGGTAGAAGCAATATTGGAATTTGGAAAAGCCTAATTTGAGAATTATCGATTTTGGGATAATCGATTTTGAGAAAGGAGATATATATGTGATTCATACTAGGTGTATGATTTGGAAGACACTATATGTGTATAGTATAAAATGTTTTGAAATGGCTCTAGAGAAAAAGGCGCTCCCTTGAAATGAACTTCTCAGGAGTACCATAGGTTGGTACTGCCTTGAGCCTCTAAGGAGGAGGTTCTAAAGTTGATCCTGTGAGGAGTCCGGATAAAACTAGTTCCTGAGGATTTTGTGTAGTGTGTAGCGGAAGTCGAGGGCGTTGAGGCCTACAGAGGCATTTGGGTTATGCTGTGACGACAGTGTATCTCAATGTCACTGCGATCTATTGCAGTCCATAGCGAAAGTCATGTGTGCCGCTGAGAGCCAACAGTCTACGTTTGATTCTATATCGGTAGACTGCGACCTATGGTAACATAGCAAAAGTTGTGTCTGCCGCTGAGAGACAACGTCTACGTTTGATTATACATCGGTAGACTGCGACTTATGTGGGAGTGGAGAAGTTTCATTTTTGGCAGCGAAAATAGAGGACGTTGATGCCTACAGTTACATGGACTTTCGCTGTGATCGCAACGTAACCCTGGAAAGTAACTGTGATATGTTGTGGGTTCCATGGCGTAATCGAGGGGCGCAGAGTGCCTACAGTTACATGGACTTTTGCTGCGATGGCAACGTAACCCAGGATGTAACTGTGACCATGGATGGGGGTGATGATTTCCAGAGTATTCTCACCAAAGATATTCTCTCTATTTTCAGAAAAAATGTTTTATATATTTTCAATAAAATTATTTTCCAAAGAATTTTCACTGGGTGTTGAAACAGGTTTACCAAGTACTTATAGATTTTCAGTCCTACGCCTGGTCAACGTATGACCGAATTTTTATAAGAACGATGATGGACTTGCTGAAACATCAAGTTATAAAAGTATTTTTATAAAAACTATTTTAGTAATACTATATGGATTTTAAAGTATTTTAAAAATGATCAAAGAAAAATTATCTGATTTTTAGTATTTAATAAATACTGGCTTCGTTCCTTTTCGAGGACGAAAAGATTTAAAGGGGGGAGGAATGTGATAACCCGGATTTTGAAAATTTGTAAATTTGATAGTTAACTGATTTTAAACTATTAAGATACAGATTTCATTTGATTAAAACAAATAAAATTTGATAAATAAGGATATCTGGATATTATATAAATGAATTAAACTATAATAAATACTAAATTATAAATATCGGGATAAATATGTATTTGATAATCTCTTATCATAATTATTGAAATTTGACAATAGTAATTTAATAATCTTCTTTTATAATTGTTAAATTGGGAAAAATCTATCTTTTCAAAATTTATAAAAATGATTAATTCTAATCGTAATATACAATATAAAGGTATATATATTTCTTTAAAGGTTATACTTTGAATAAAGGTAGGCTGTAAATATACAAGGTTAAGACATACTTGGATAAAGTTATTATATAAATTTTAATTTCTTTTAACAATTACATAAAACGTATTAGATACATTATAATTACAAATGTAAACATAAAATTAAATAATACATAAAGCACTAAAATGAAAAGAAAAGACTAATATTTAAAATAGGATTGAATTAGGTTTATACTTTCTTTAAAATAAGTATTAAACATAAAAATATAAGTATGATAAAAAAACACACACATATAAAAATAAATAGAAAATATAATTTATAAATTTTATTAAGACATTTGTAAGCTAGATATACATACACTTAACAATTGTGAATAGAGTTAACATGCAAATTAACATGTGGCATCTTGTTTTCTTTTTAAAATTTTATTGGAATTAGACATGAAAGAATTAAACCAGGTTTTATGCAATTGAAAGCATATTCATCTTCTTTCATTCTTTAAAAGAAAACTGAAAATTTAATCAAAAAGAAAAAAAAATCAAGCAAGGCAAATTAATGTCACAAATTCCACTTCTTCAATAATAAAGCTTCAGATTTAACTCAGTAATCAATGCACAGATCAACATCAAATTTCAACAATCCAGATCGGTATAATTAAAAATCCAGAGGCAGTCGAAGTTTCCATTTTTAAAAAAAGAAAGAGGGATTCTCTGTTCAAACTGAAACTAGTGAGTAAATCTTTGTTATAACAATTTAAATCTGGTGATAAAAGAATATTTAGACCTTTGATGCATGCAACAGTGATATAATATACATAGTTTATAGGAATATTTAGGTGAGAATGCAATGATACATGTATGTGACATGCCTGTGTATATATAATCACTTAGGTAGTCTCTATTCTTAGTTTGCATGCTAAAATTCAGTTCCAAAAATCAATCTTTTTGTTTCAATGAATTTCAGATCATGATCATTTAAAGAAAACTGATTTTATTGACCCAATTTTGTTTTTAAAAAATAATTATAAGTATAAGTTGAAGGTAATTAACTAGTAAATAGAAATTTACAGTAGAAAACAAATTCAAGTAAAATTTGGATTGATGAATTTTTTATCTTCGATTGTAAATTTGGATTCGTACCTATAATCCATGATTTTTAGTATAGATATTAGGATTTTTAAATCCATGGTTAACGGGGATTCTCGAGTTAAACGATATTTGGGGAAACATCGATTTTTGTCGATCGGGGAAGTTTCGATCATCGAAATTTGGCCTGAAGCAAGCCTAGACATAGAAGCTCATGGGAAAAGTGGAATTGGAATTTTCTGATCTCGGAGGAAGTCAATTTGCATCAATTTAGGGTTTTAGGCTGGAAGTTGGATGGGGTTGTTTGCTAAATTTTCATGGTGACGTGATAGCATTGGGGTGGTCCGGAATTGGAGGAAAAAGATGATGGAGGTCACGCGAAGGTACGGGCATGGGGAAGGCATCTCTGGTGGTCGGAGATGGTGATGAGGGGTGAACTTTGACGATAAGTTCTGGAGCCTAGGGTGGTTCGTTCGTTTAAATTCTTATTGTCGAGATGGTTCGACGATCTGTGTTGCGAGGCCACTCGGTGGAGGATAGTCGACGTGTCGATGATCGAAGCTAGGCTTGATGCCGGCCGTTTGCCGTGTGCATGTGAACCGTGTCACGCGTGCAGGTGAAAGGTAGCATCAGGAAGGAGAAGAAGGGACGAGGTTCTGGAGGAAGTCTTTGCTCGAATACTTCATGGGAATTCCTGTTGTTTTGCTCGAGTGGAACTTCGAGTTTTTTTTCGTACGTGTGTGATTTCAGAATTTAAGTTTAACAGTTTTGAACTTAAAATTTAGACTAAGTTTTAAAAAATGGGTAGAAGAGAGGTTTACTCGGGTTTGGACCTGAAGGGTCTTTGGGTTTGACCCAAAGTAAAGGTAATGTGCAGTTTTTAAAATGTTTAAAAATCAAATTGTTATTGAAATTTAAATTTAAATCTAGTTTAAAGCTTCCTTGTTTAAACTTACCATTTCTAATTGTTTTCCTCTAACTATTAATTAAGAAGTACTTAAATGTTATTTAGGTTTATTAATTAACAATAAGGTTTTATTAATTAATATTTAAAGAATAATTAATTTATGACAAGAGATTAATTAATTAAGGATAAATCAAAGATAATTAAAGATTAATCAAATGTAAATTAAGAGATGATTAACTTTTTAATCAACTAGTGATCAAAGATTAATTAATTTGTAATTAAGATTGTTAATTAATAATTAAGGAATAATTAATTGACTTAGTTAATGATTAATTAATTAATCAATTATAAGAATAATTATGGATTAATTTATTTGTATTAAGAGGTATTGATTAATAATTAAGGTTATTAATTATAGTTAATGGATAGATTATCAGTTAATTAAAGGTTAATTAATTGATTATAAAAGAAATTAATGGTTGATTATTTCAATAGATTAATTGATAATTAAGGTTTATTTATTAATAATTTAGGAATAATTAATCTAATTAAAGATTAATTAATTGGTTTATAGGGTAATTAAGAGATGAATTACCCAATTGTAATTAATGAGATGAATGTAACTAATTAATTTTTTGATTAATTAAAGATAGTCACTTGGTAATTGATTAAGTATAATTACTTAATGAGATTTATAAGTGTAATTACTTAGTGAAGTATTTGATGGATAAATTACTGGATGTAATTAATAAGGAAAATTACTTGATGGAAAGTAATTAAGGGTTGATTTCTTAGGAGAAGTAATTAAGGATTAATTACTTGGTATAATTAGTTAAAGGATTAATGTAATTAATTAAGGAGTTAATTAATTAAGGTAAGTAATTACAGAATGGTTAATTACTCTGTATGATTGATTAAGGCTGATTAATAGAGGTAATTAATTAAGGATCAATAATTAATGTAATTAATTAATGTAATTAATGAAAGTAATTAAAAATTAATTACCGTAAATGGTTGAGGATAATAAATTTGTGTAATTAATTAAAGGATAATTACTTTATGTTATTGAAAATAATTAATCAAGGATGACTAATTAAAATGGATAACTAAAGGATGATAAATTAAGTCGTTTGTAATTAATTAATGTTAAGCAGGATCAAGGGTGATTGAAGTAATTAATTTAATTTGTTTGAATTAATTAGAAATGGTATGACTAATTTATCTTGCTTATGAATGATTTAATAATAATTTATGCCTTAGATTGATTGATATCTCGGATATGTGTTTTTTGATGTTATGTGATATGATATGTTGGGTTTAACCTGAGATAATGTGGTCATCCATTGATGCTGAATTAATGTGTATAGGTGACACCCTGTATTTGAAGTTTGAATTATGTTTCACTTGAATAATTTAAGATAAGATGGTATTGAATTCGAAGAAACCGCAGTCGGGTATTAGTGAATTCCCGAAACCACTTCGATTCTTTATAAATTGATATGTGGAATCAATAGGCTGAAAGGGAGTGATTTAAGTGAATTGGACCATTTAATCTAAGTTTTGGTACTTAGAAATTGATGGGTAATGTAAGTGATACCTATAACGACTTATGAAGTTGTAAATTGATACAAGTTACCCGGGTTTATAAATGTTGTATGCTTTTATAATTCATGTTAGATGGGTTTATTCATGTTGGTTTCCAGCCTGACCCAGGTGTTACATTGCTGTAATGCTCGGGTCAGACCGAGTATTACAGATTTTCAAGTAAGGACATTCTGAAGCTCAGGAGGCGAGATGGATGGCAGGAACGTATGGAGTGTTGTCCGCTGTGATATATTGTTGTATATTTAGGACATGTTGTTTTAAACTGTCCAGTGTTGTGTACTGGTTGTAACTCTGCTGTGTTAAAATGTATTTGACTTATACAGTTTTTCTTTTGTAAACTGTTATTTTATGTAATATTATATGTTGATCCACTGCGAATGTGAGGTTTCTGTGACTTGTTTCTGTTTTTCTTCTTTCTCTTTTCTTCTTTCCCTAACTATCTGGAATTTTCGGGATTAAAAATTCCAGGTCGTTACAGTTGCCTAAGATTCGAATCATTTTGGGAAAATTGGTATTTGAGTGATTTATTATCAGTGAATAACTCAAACCTTTCCCCCAAGAGATATTGCCTCCACATTTTCAAGCCAAAAAAAGGTAACAGTTCTAAATCATGCACTAGATGCCTCTTCTCATGATATTTAAGCTGTCTACTAACATAGGCAACTACCATCCATTCTTGCATAAGAACTGCTCCTAATCCTGTGCCACATCCAAGAAATCTGTAAACAATTTGGTTCCATCTGCAATAATGAACATGGCATGCTAGTCAATGACTCCTTAAGCTTCTCAAATGCCTTGGTGCACTTGTCATCCTAAATAAAGACTAGATTCTTCTTAGTCAATCGGGTTAAAAGGGATGCTATTTTTGCAAAGCTCTTGATGAACTTCATATGGTTGCCTTCCAACCTTAGAAAACTTCTAATCTCCAATGATTAATAGGAACCTTCCATCCTTGGACAGCTTCCACTTTAGTAGGGTCCACTGCCAATCCTTTCTCCAAAACAATATGCCTAAAAAACCTAATTTCACTTTTCCAAAAGTGTCATTTAGAAAAACCTGGCTTTGAGTTGGTTTCTTCTCAAGCTCACCAATACCTATCTAAGGTGGCCCTTATACTCCTTCCTGCCTTTGGAGAAAACCAAGACATCATCAACAAATACCCTGAAAAATTTATTAAGTTTCCCTCTAAATATTCTATTCATCAAATCCATAAAGCATGCTAAGGCATTTTTTTAGTCCAAAAGACATCACTTTTGACTCATAGAGTCCATCTGACATATGGAAAGTGGTCTTTGGCTTGCTTTCCTCTACAATCCTTAACTGACGGAATCCCATTACTAAGTCTAATTGGGTAAATACTTTAGCTCCTACAAGTTGGTCGAACAAGCCATCTATTATAGGTAGAGGGCGCCTATTTTTCCTTGTTAACTTGTTCAACTCCCTATAATCGACACAAAGTCTTCAAGAACCATCTGCCTTAGTAGTAAAAAAACAATAGGGGCTCTGCACTCAAAATTACTCCTACGGATGAATCCTTTCTTCAATAGCTCTTTGATTTGCTTATCCAATTCCCTTCTTTCTTTGGGTGCCATATGTCTCAAAGGAAAAGTGACGGGCCTTGTGTCCTTCTCCAAATCTATTCGGAACTCAATCTCCCTATGGGATGGGAGACTCGAGACCTCCTCGAAGATATCAAGAAATTCATAGAGTACAGGTATAGATATTGGTTCTCTATTAAAAGATATATTTAGTGAGCATAAATCGCTTAATTAAACTAAATCTTTAGCTGTACAAATAACTTCTATGCCACGACCTCGGTGACTCCTTAATTGTACCACCCTTTGGTCACAGTCAAGAATGGCTCCATAATATAACAACCAATCCATACCCAAGATAAGTCTACACCTCTTGAAATTTAGAACATACGCACTACATATGAAATCAACATCGCCTATGTCTAACACTAGGTCTTTGCAAAAAAGAGAAAGACAAGTCAAACCGCCAATGGGATTGGAAAACTCTATTGGCTGTTGACCATCTAGATTTTCAGGTTTAAGGAATTTACTACATCCTTAACTGTAAAGGAATGTGTGAATCAAATAGAGTACGAATAGTAACCCCGAAAATAAGAGTTATACCTTCTAGAGGTGCTTTTTCTTGGTCCCTTGGTAGGTTACTGGCAATAGGGATAGCTTTAATAGCATCAAATTATCTGCCTGGTCCTTCCTTAGCCATTTTAGGACATTGATTCTTATGATACCCTTCCTCGTGGCAGTCAAAGTACTTTCCTTTAAAGGCTTCCTTCATCAGACTCAACAATCTTTGGCTTTGTAACCTCTCCTTGGTATCTCTTACACAACTTTACTTCCTTCTTAAACTTCCCCTTTGACTTCTTGTTGGCTCAAAAGCTCCCCTTCTTAGACTTTCCATTCGTTTGGGTCTGTGCAGACTTCTCTTTCTCTCTCTTATCTTCTTTATTTTCCACCTCCAGCATCGCTGTCTCTACCAACATCTCATATGTGGCCCCTATATGTACTTGGGTCAACAACATTTCTCTTAGCGGGAAGTTTAAACTCTTTTGAACTTCATGGCCTTTTTCATAGGTATGTCCATCAGGTTCATCCCGAATTTAACCAGTTAAGTAACTTATCTATGCACACTTTAAGGGTAGAATCTCCTTGTCTCGGCTAATGGACTTTTCCAATTGCAAGCTAACCACCGCTCTAGACATGAATCTCATCCTGAATCAATCTTTGAATTCATCCTAAGAGAAAATCCTTCCCGGTGCTCATTAGTCACAAAGTTCCACCAATTTAAAGCTTCTTCCCTGAGATGCCAAGCTACCGTTCTTCTTCTTAACTGATCGTACCAACCAAGCTCTCCAAATATCTTCTCATTGTTACCAATCCATGCTTTAGCTTTAGAATATCCTTCAACTCCAGAGTATGTCTTCCCGTCCATATTTAAAAAGTCCTTACATAGCTTAGGAAAGTCGGCAGAATGGGGTGCTGCATCAACGGTCGAGGTAGTGGGTGCTCTTGGTGCAGCTGGAGGAATAAGAATCTACCCGATAGTCCTAAGATATTGTTTAAACCATTCGAGCATTCCACGAATGGGTGGTTTCCACAAGCAGGGTTCCTTATTCGGAAGAAGATTGATTATCAACTATATCAACTATTTATAGGTTAAATCATCTGTGATGATTTCCTAAAATAGTATTTACATGCTGAAAGAAAAGAAAATTTTGCTTATTGTATGTGCATATGTTCAAGAAGAGGGGATAGGGATGTGTGTGTGTGTGTGTATTATATAGTAAGAATTCTTTTGAAAATTCTTTTTGAAACCCGTTTTTCAAAATAACAAATACGCCTCTCATACGTGTAGTTATCCTTATTGATCGGGTAACCTAGAGCTATGACATCAAATGTTATAACTCATCCCATAGCTGACCTAAATTTCGACCTAGAAAAGGTCCATCAAAACTTAGATCCATTCTAAGGCAAGCTGTTGATAGTAAAAATAAACAACATTATAGAGCTATAACTAAACTTTCAGAACTCATAGCGGATGGAATATAATAATAAAGTGTACTAACACCATAAAATATACGTATATCAGATAATAGTTTAAATATTTCCCAACTAAAAATTTCAAAAATTTCATTGGTTATCTTATTCTATGAAATTTCAAAAATGCTAACACCATAAAATATGTCAGATAATAGTTTAAATATTTCCCAACTAAAAATTATGGAAAAATCCCATAAATTCATTTAAAAATAAACCATTAAAATCAAGTTGTTTTGTTAAAAATTGATTTTCTTTGGATTTATTAAAGTTGAATCAAATTAGATTATTTAAACAAATAAAATATGCCTATTTGAAACGTTAAAAATTCTTGGTCGTTACATTCTTTCCTCTTTAAAAGAATTTCGTCCCTGGAATTCGCAAAGAGAAAAACGTCACCAAACCAATAAACTTAGAAAATATCTTGCGTAAAATGAGTTATTAATCCATTAAAATCTCATATGTCACAGAAAATTTCGACAATACCTCCTTTGCATGGCTCGCTCAGAAAAACTACATATTGCCACAAGTTGCCCAAAGCAACAAAAGAAAATAAAAGCCTAAAGTGGTCTCCCATATATGGGGCATAAAATCATCAAAAACAGTATATAATTATTATATATCTATTAGAGTGTGTATGACACGTAGAAAACACACCCATTAAGCAATAAACACATACCACTTTATCGAGCATACAAACTCTACTCATGAAACCAAAGTAGAGAACTAGCCTTTGCTTCCATGTACCTTTATCTCACTTACAAATGCCATCAAACCATATAAACTGCATTTCTAATGAAAGAAGCACATAATTTATTAAAGCTCGTATGATGTACATATGTCATCCATACGCAATATCAAATTAGATCACTCGCTCGATCACACAAATTTCACTTCCAAACTATTATCGCTCACTCGACTTGCCTAGTGTGGACTTTGATCAGGTTCCTTAATTAGAAACCTCTGTTCTCCTTGTCTAGCTATATATTATGATAAAAAAAACTTCAGAATCATATCAAAAAGTTAATATCAAGTGTTTCCCATCAAGAATTGAGTAAAAAATCCTTATACGGATTAGCGTAAATCACCTAAAAATCCTGTCCTTGAACCTTGATCTAGAACAGTTATGCGAATAAAATGGTCTACGTACAACTTGGGTATTTATTCCATTTATTTCTTAACTATACCAATTGATTTTCATTTCAAAAAATCATTTATGAAAATATTTCATAAAAACTTAAGTTTTAACTTGTATAACACCCTACTATATCCTAAGAGTATATATATACAGTATCGTATTTATTATACTTAACCAGGATGTTCAACAAATTTAAAAATTGTTCAACTTAATATCTTTTCATTTTATAGTTATAGAACTTTACTTTTATATTTTTAACCAAAAACAATTAGCTTCAAGTTCCTCACCAAATCAGAAGTTTTCGAATATCCATAATCGCAAAAAAATTCTTTTTATTTCAACTAATGAAAACTACTAAACAACATATCATAATGAGATGCATAAATAAAACTATCCCAAGGCATAGGATACACTAGTCCATAATATAAATTAATAGAAAACTTAAGAATTAAGTACCATGTTTTACTTTAAATCATTTTGAAATAATCTATACATAGTTATTTTTGTATATCAAATCATTCTTTTGGAAATTAAAATAAAATTTGTTTTACCAGAACAACTCCATAGCAAATTACTATGGTAGCATTCCCCATGTAGAAACTTGAAAATGAACACTGATGATGTTGCAATCATCAGCAGAATTACTTTCTAACAATCAAAGTAGGTTTAATGATTTTAATCTCTTTTAAAATTATTTAAAATATTTCTACTCATAAATACTTTCAAAATAATACTATTATTATTTTTCCTAACACTTTGAAAAACAATTTTCAAAAACACTAGGAATTCAGTTCTCAAATTCTCAGTTTTAAAACATTTTTATTTATAAACCATACCTATACGAAGTTACTTATATAATTTCACTTCTAAAATAAAAAAATTTAATTTTTTTATCTTTGTTTAAATTAAAATAACCAACGTTTATTAAATTAAAATTTAGGCCAACTCATCACCAAACGCCTTATAGTCAAATTGTGAAACTTAATTCACAAGATGCTCATATTTAATTCAACCATAACAATAAATGCTCATATACTAGCCAAGCACAAGTAATCAAACAACCAACAATATTCAATGATCCTAAACTGGACGAGCATGATAAAAAACAAAAAATGATAATAACTGAATATTGTCATTTCGTAACAAACAATCATAAATTACTAAATCAATTTTTAAAATTTATTCCTTTATATATAAAATATAAATCTAAGTAAAATTATTTTATTTACCCATTTCAAAACAATACTGTGTTGGTTTACCTAGTTCAAATGTTTAAAGACCCCTATCGACACAGTTATTCCTTTTGTATCGACTAGAATTCATAAACCACTCAACCGATATATCAATGCAACATAAAACAATTTTATAGCACTAACAAATACGCTCTTGTATATAATACACTTAAATTCATTTTAGGGTGTCGCTTACCCTATCTCTAATGAGTTTACCCCAACAAAGCCTAGGTGTTCACTCAACCTAAGCCATGATACCACATATAACAACCCACTTTTTTGATCCTCATAAGGCCACACTAATACATTCATGATATTCACATGTTGAACATCCAAGTGCCGAAAAGATAGATTGTTGGGTTCAAAGAAAAATGATAAAACAAAATCTTACAACGTGAAGAGTAATATGTAACATACCAATGATCTTTACAAAAGAAAACTGTGATATACATACATAAATAAGAGCACACTAGCCTATCAGTAGCCTAAATAGTTATAATAGCTTGACCTTACAAATGCTGATAAATATAAACAAGAATAGAATAGCGTAAGATAAAATATGGGAAGTGTTCAACTAAATCAGGAAAATATGCTCAACCCGACCAAGCATTATTAGAAAATAACACCCGGAAGGAAAACCAGCATGACAAACAAAATCAAATGAATTTTCAATATTATAAAATCTTTTAAAATAAAGGTATATGGTAAAACCAAGCCATAAATAAACATTATGGGTTTTTACCTTACGATAACCATATCATTTTATTAGAAAAACTTGAAATATTATCTTAATGTCTAAGATTAAAAATAAATATAGAAACATAGCCGAAATAGTTATATTAATTACATTATGGCATAATAGGTGTACAACTAAGACTGTAAGGCACGTATTAGAGAAAGGATTTCAATAATGATAAGGCAAGGGACTACCTTCTGTATAGTACATCGTTGAGGCTGCAAATCTTGCACCTCTACCAATACAGAGTCGGCTGACTCTTCAAAATGGTATACCGGATTACATCATACCTCAGGCATCGAGGTTACAAACAATGCCTCTTCATCGCCTCGCACGTAAATACCAAATCCAAAAATCTCAATCTAAATCTAAGAATGATGCTCCTACTGGTAGCAAACTACATAACTCTGTTGCATCTATCTTGTCTAACCATTACCGAATTATGAGGCTTATGAGGTTATGTTTTTGCCTTTTCTAATAGTAATTCCCACTTGGAATGCTAACACTTCCCTATAGGCATGCAATGCTTGCATTCATCTATACAGTTGTTCAGAATATGAACAAACCGAAGGCACTACTTCTACTGCATTCTTTTTGGAATGACCTTCAGGATTAGTAGCAAGTAGCCTTTGCATTTCAAAAAACTCCATATTCAATTTCCATTATCTCAAATCAATCTAAAACCTCTTCTAAAGCATCAATTGCGTATATGATTTTGGAGTGGTTACAATTTCGAGTTATCTTAAATAAGTACACATCTCCGCTTACCAATTGCTCCAAAACCAATTGACAGATTCCGATAAACTCAACTATGTTTCTTTTGGAAATAAACATATAACACATAAGAGCAAAGATCACCTCCTAACCATCTAAGTGGATGGATTTCCTTATCATTTATCCTAGAAGAACATAATGAGTTTATATATATAGTATAGCATCACCGAAGATGGCTATACCGTAATTTCTGTGTTTCTTCCAGATATTTCCAAAGTTATATTTGATCAAGATTTGATAATCGGCTATTTTACTATCAAATAACAATCATTCAAATCATACGTTTAATTTCATAAGAAACCAAGCATGGTTCATCTTTAATTAATCTTTTCATTAATTAAAAATCACCTTGAAAATGTTTGAAAAATATTCATATACTTATCTCAACGGTATAAGTATATTCACAAACTATTTTACTTCCAATACTTAGAAAATATTTTCTATTTTCCAAAATCATGTTTAACTGGGCTAAAACAAATGTCAGTTAAAACATTGTTACCATAAATCGAAAACCACTTTTCCATGGTGTTGAGTATAAAAAGAACGCTTCCATACCACTATAATTAAGAAGGATTATTTATCAAAATCCAATCTCATTCCTTCTATAAAGTTTCCATTTTATAAACCCAACCCATATTTATATGTCCTTTTACAAATATCCAACTTTATTTATAAAACTTCCTTTAAAAATCCCTTAAATTATTTATAAAACTCCTTTTATAAATCCCTAAAATCATCTATAAAATTCCTTATAAAACTCCCTTTGAATTATAAAACTTTGATAAAAATCCTTTTTTAGATCCAAACTCATTTTTACAGATCTTATATAGTTAGCACAAGTCTTCGTTATTAATAAAATAGGACTTATAAATCCATTTTTTTATTCATAAATTAACATTTATAAATCCCTATTTTATTTATAAAATACCATTTATAAATCTCGCTTTTATTTATAAATTACCATTTTTAAATCCCCTTTACATAATATCATTTATAAATCTCCTTTAATAAATCCCCTTTATTAAGTAAAATTCCTTTTATAAAACAATCTATTAAATAAAAACACTATTAGTTAATTAAGTAATTGACTTTAAACATCATAAATAATTAATTAATTAACTTTAAACATCATATAATTAATTAACTTTAAACATCATTAGTCAAATAATTAATTAACTTAAAATATCATTTCTCGTCAAAACCATTTTTAAATCAAAACAGCAAATAATAGTATTTCAAAATACTATAACGTGGTCCAAAGCTACCATAGCAAAAAACCAATGCCACTATTACCTTTATTACTAAAAAGGTTCCACTTTTTAACTTATATCAATGTTACTCCCAATACAGCCGCGCTACCAAGCTTCTGGCACTCAATAATTAACAATCAATAGTTAACTAATCATTTATCCAATATTGATTAATCCATATATTAACTAATTTCAAAAGTTATTATTTACTTGCAAGCACAGAAGATGGATTTATTTTGCTCAATGGATGTCCAAAATAATCTATCCAATTTATAATAGCAGAATGATATTTTATTCAACCAAATAGACATCCAAAATAATCCATTAAATTTAATTATAGTAGAGTGGTGCTTTATTCTGTTAAGTAAATATCCAAATTAATTTATTAAATTTAATTATACCAGAATGTTGTTTTATTCTGCTTAATAGATATCACAAACGAAGTATAAATAATTTATCCACATTATTACGTAAATCAATCTAATAATATTCAATCACTATAATTTTATCAAAAATTTATGCTTCATCCAAACTGACAAATAATTTTACTAAAACGTTGTACTTGCCAATACGAGTCTAATGTAAAGATCCGCGGGTTAATCGGATTTAAAACGAGAAAGATAAGGCTATTTAAACTCAACACACTTAATTAATATTAGTAAAAAAATAAATCACTATATTATAATTCCTGACCCAAACTACACACTAGCCTAGCCCGCTTCTCCATCACCCTACTCGGTTGCACATGCTACAGTGCCATCTCCCAAAAATAATACGCACTTGATTCCAAATCGCACTAGGATTTCTAACACGCCTCGGCTATCCACGAACCACCGCTGTTTCACTCACTTTTGGTCACCACTACCACCCGTAAGAGCTTTGTTACCTGCCCACGCATCCTCGCTCCACTTTTAGTCAAGCTCGGTCGCTTCTATCATCACAGGAATCAACATATCCAAAACCAGAAACCCAAAGGCCGATACCCTTACTCAACAACGACTGGCAACCACAACACCAGACCTCCATCAATCACACCCATGGCTCCGCCATCACCTAAGCCTCCTCCAACCACAGCAGCAACCTCCCTAACCCACAATGAAATTAGAATTTGCAAGATGAGCATAATCCGTTCATTTAACACTCTACGACGATTTCAACCATTAAAAATCACAGACCAACTCCAAAAATTATGTCTTGGAGAGACGAACATGACTTTACCCTCCATTCTCCAATTCTTTTTCAACCACTATTGTTTTTAGATTATTTTTGCCAATTCACTCGACAAAATAATGAGCAACTATTTCTGGAAAACACTAGACATGGAAACAAACAACTTTCATGTTTAGTGTTTTGGCTAGAAGTTACTTTCATGTTTAGTGTTTTGGCTAGAAGTGAATAGATTGGGATATGGTGATTTTTAAAGAGAGGAGGATGGTTTATTTTCGTTTATAGAGTAAGAAAAATAAGAATGAGACAAATGAGTTGAAGTGCATTGCAGAAACGATACAAGTGAAGTATCTAGTGTGCACACTTACAAAAACTATAATACTTAATAGTTAAGTAACCAAAAATTCAAAATTCAAGAACCCCTCAAATCAAAGTAAATCAACGACGTGAAAGAAGTGAAATGAGGTATATAAATGAAGCAACATAAAGCTTCCAAGCTAAGCAACGTCAATCGTGCACCCTGCCTACAATATCACAATCGCGTATGAGCCGAAAACGAAGAAAATAAAAATATGATCATGCATAACAATGTAACACGATCCCGAAATAATAATAAAATATGCCGGTTATCTTATTCTATGAAATTTCAAAGATTCCAATACTTTCCATAAAATATGTCAAAAGAAATCTTAAATATTTTCCCAATTGAAAAATTATTGAATAATCCCATAAATTCATTTAAAAGTAAACTAATAAAATCAAGTTATTTTATTAAAAATTGATTTTCTTTTGATTTATTGAATTTGGATCAAATTTGATTATTTAATTAAACTTAATATTCCTGTTCGAAATGTTAAAATTTTTGGATCGTTACAACTATAAGCGATGAATTCAACCAAATTGTCATAACACTAGTAGAGGCGATTTGTGAATATTGATATTTGAATTGTTAAATATTAATCATTAGTTGAATTTACATCTCTAGGTCCTACAACTGTATTTGTGAATTATTCGAAAAAATATACGATTTAATTAGTGTTACCTGGTACCTTGGCCCAGCCACCAGACTATAGTTGCAGAAGCTATGATTGAACGTTGATGGACGTAAGGTCAAGAGTTAGTCTACTTCGAGCCATGAATTAGTTTACTCAGAGTCGTCTCATCATCGACTTCGAGTCGGTGTAAATCAACTACTAGCGGTCGGCATACAAGTGGGTCGGTGTTAGTTTGAGCCTAGGGATCGTCTGGCATCTGGTCGGTATAATTGTGAAGGGTTGGTGTGGAAAAGGGAACGACAGTGGGGAATGTCTAGGGGTTGGTTGGTTGGTCGTTTCGAATCGCCATGAAGCATAGGGGTCGGACGCTTTAGGTTAGTGTGTTCAAGTCAGACCGACACTCGAAGGGATCGGTCACTTTGGGTTGGAAAAACGCGGATCGGCACAAAGTACATGGGATCGGCCATTTAGGGTCGGTCGCATGAAGTAGGTTATTTGGGTTAGATGCATTTCAGAGGGTTTGGTACACCTTGGGTTGGCTATGGTGAGTCCAAGATCGAGTCGGCATTGGATGAAGCACGAGCTATTTCGAATCATTCGAGGACTTGCTTTGGGTCGGTCTTCTGGGTTCGGTCACATGGGATCAGTTGCTTTTGTTCGGTCAATTGGGATCGGCTAAGTTACTTCAAGTCGCAGCCCAATTTACTTCGAGGTAAAGTGAGGGTTGCTTCGAGTCGACATCCAGAAGACCCCGGGTCGGTTATGAGCATGATCAGTTCGGTCTGCCTAGCTTATCAGTGGTGGGCCAAACTCTCTTGGTCATGGGCCTAAAGGACTGGAGAAAGGTGCAAGCTCAGAGAAGCCATGCTATCTCCATCTACAAATAGAGGGGCAAGGTTCCAATTTAGGGGATATTTTTCAAAAACTAAGAGGAGACCCTGCCATTTTCTGCACTCATTTCCTTTTCATTTTTAACTGAATTCAAGATATTCTTTGTGGATTGTATCTGTATTACAACAGTTGAGAAAGCAATAAAGATTACATTCAAAGTGGACATAGGCAGTTACGCCGAACCACTATAATTCTGTTGTTCTCATTTTTTCTGTTACTTTTGCATTATATTGTGTTATTCCTCTATTTCCATTTACATTTTTCATTTATCTCTCCACACAAATCTACTTTAGGGTGTTAGTGACCAGTTCTGTTGCTTTTACTGAGAACCTTAAAACTCAAGCTGCTAGGATCGACTTTGTTGCTACTGGATTATAGAAATCCCCCGAAGGAGATCCAAGTTTGTTCTCAAGAGTTTACAGATTCTATTCAGAGTTTCCACAAATAATTCTAAGATGGCAAAGCCATGCACTAGATCCACCTCCCACAACGCCGATGCTAATGAGACTGCTAGTGTCCAGCAAGTACGACCAAGCAACCAACCAGCTAATGTAGGTATAGAACCTGTCACTGTCAAAAGCCTTGTAGAAGTCATCACCTAGGCCGAATTTAATGGTCCGATGAGGGAGATCATGGAAAGCAGGAGACATCTTAATGAACAAATCTTGGCGAATGCCAACTTGATGAATCAGATCACTCAGCAGCAGCGTCAGAATGCTAGAGGAATTCCTGCTTCATACTCGTCATCCGATAGCTCAACTTCGTCAGATGAACACCATAGGCATAGGTGTCGTGAGATTGAAATGGCGCAAAATGGAGCAACAAAAAAATTTGTGACAAGCTGACATGGAAAATCCAACAGAAATGATCTTGATTCCTTAACTAGGACAGCGGCTCCTTAACTACACCTGGGAAGTCGCGCTCAACCTGGAGTGAGAAAATTAGGCTCTAGAGACGCATAGAAGCTGGTTAACTCCCTCACTAGGATGGTAATGAAGCAGGTCCTCAGGATGCACATTTAGATGATAACAGGCCAAGGAGGCGCCAACCGAAGTAATCACGCAGGATGGATCCCGATCAGGCACCCCCTATCCAAACTCCAAATTTATCGTCTATGATCAGACAATTAATTAGGGAAAATTGTTAGTCCTTGAGATGATGGTTTTGATGACAACAACCTTAGAATAAGATTATAAATATAAATACTGACATTATAGTTTAGATATATATGTATATGCAGGATTTAACCATGCAGGTACCAAGAATGGAGACTATACAGCATAAGGATTCAAGATATCAAGATTGAAGACTCATGAGTATCAAAATTATCAAGACCTCAAGATTTCAATAATAGGTAATTTAATTAGGAATTTTGTTAAAACTCCTAGAAAAACATTGGCATCTTAAAATCCAATTTATTCATGGAATGGAATCCACTTCGAGCCCATTAAAGGGATGCAACCCTAAGTAGGATGGAACCTACAAAAAATCTAGTGGAACTTTGTTTTGTATCCGCTAACTTTTATTCAAATTTTTTTACAAAAATTATCATGTTTTAAAAATGATTTCAAAACTTTACTTTTTGCAAAAGAATAAAAAAACATCTTACAAGGTTTTAAATATTTTTACCCTCAAAAAATAATCTTTATTTTGGTTTTTAAACTATATTTTAATTATAATATATTTATTTAACTTTTATTATTTATACTTATATTTAAATATAAAATTATAGTAAAATTATATATATATACCAAAATATTATTCTCTATATTTTCTTATGCATTTTAACTATAGTTAAGTACATTTATAAAGTTTAAAATAGTTTTAATATAAGACAGAAGTTATTCTCAAAGAAAATTAAATCACCAAAAATTCCTTTGGCATTTCGACATCCTCAAGTACCCCATGTCGACATGGTTGCAGTTTATTTCAAAAAATTGAATTTCAAATGAAGTGTCTATTCATCATATCCTTTCACGAATGGACGTGGCTGTTGTTCTATTATAAATAGAGGTGGTTTTGAATAATCATATTTTTCTGGTCTTCACTTCTCTTCTTCTTCCACAATTCTTTATACACATTCTTACCATTACTCTGTCGAAATCAATATTGAATCTCACTAGATCATTTCTAGGTTGATTCTCTATCACTATCTCAACAAGATCTCAGTGCTATTCAGATTTATAGACTTCTTTGCAATCAATTTAGCGAGAAAAGGTGTGATTGTAGCCTTGGAATTCAATCAAGTGAGAAAAGGTGTGATTGTAGCCTTGGAAATCAATTGGGTGAACTTGTTGCCCCTGAAATCAAGTATCTCAGAGGATTGTGAATCTGGAGTGGTGTACCTCGTGGCCTTGAAATTAAGGGTGTAATTGTACAATTGATTTTGAAAGGAAATCCATACTTATGTGCAGGACTGGATGTAGGGTAGCTCCGAACTAGTATAAAATCCGTGTGTTCTTTCCTTTACTGCTTTTACTTTATTTCTGCATCTATGTTTGATTCAGCAATCATATCTATGTCTGAATATTGCATACATTTGTGTTCAAATTAATATAAACTCAAAAAGATATAGTATTTCCTTTAAACACTATTCACCCCCTCTAGTGTTAATCCTAGCCTTAAGATCCATATTCCGCATTTTTCGCATTTGATATCAGAGCAAGGTTTTCAAAGTTTTCATAATCTGAATTTTGAAAAAATTTCAAAATGGCTACCAACACTGGTACTGTTAACACTACCAACACTGGTTCTATTATCCCTGTCACTAGTTCATTTGTAGAAGATCAGTCTACTGTTAGACCACCACTTTTTAATGGCAGTAACAATGCATGTTGGGCATGTAGGATGAAAATATATTTACAATCTATCGGACTAGACACTTGGAATGTCACACAGGCTGAATATTCTGAACTCACAACTGATTTTGCACAGTGGACTGCTAAGCAAAAGACTGTTGCACAAAATAACTCTAAAGCTATGAATATTCAGTTTTGTTTACTTGATAGAAATGAATTTAATAGAGTGTCAGTTTGTAAGTCTGCATATGAAATCTGGAAAACTTTGCAAGTTACTCATGAAGGAACAAGCAAAGTTAAACAGACCAAAATTTCCATGCTCACAAACCAGTTTCAATTATTTAAAATGAATGCTAATGAGTTTATTTCAGATATGTATAGTAGATTTCAGAAATTGTGCATTCTTTAATATCCTTGGGAAATGAATTTTCGAAAGAAGATCAAGTCAGAAAAATCTTAAATTCTTTTACACCAGAATGGGTTCAAAAGACACTTGCGATCGAAGAGGCAAATGACATCAGTACCTTAAAGATAGAAGAATTAATTGGAAATCTAATGTCGTTTGAAGTCCAAATGATTGAGAGAAGTGAAAGCAAAGCATCTGAAAAGAAATCAATGACATTCAATGCATTGACCGATGGATCAAACTCAAACAGCGATAATGATGAAGAGATAGCCCTTATGACCAAGAATTTTCGAAAATTCCTGAAATACGGAAAGATGAATAATCTCAAGAGAAACAACTATAAGAACTCTGGAAATCAGAATGTAGTGCCAAACAATATCAAAATTTTGAACTGTGGCAAACCAGGTCATATCAAAAGAGCTTGTCTGTATCCAGATAGGCAAAATCTTTCCATAAACAATGATTCCGTAAAGAAACAAAAACGTGCATTTACTGCTACTGTAGATGACTCAGAACCATCCTCAAGCGATGATGATCAGAAGACAAATAATTCAAATATGTGTTTCACGGTAGTTCACGACTCTGACGAAATCAGAGAAACGGACTCAGAAAAAAGGTACAAATTTACAATCTAATTGGTTGAAATTGCATGCTTAGAATTGGATGCTTGATTGATTATTTTTGAATTGGTGTGTTGTTTGAATTTCAAATTTTTTTATTTTTTACTATTATTTTCATTTTTATAGTATCATAATATTTTATTGAATACACTATAATTCAGGTAATATTCCAGATATATATATATAGACATTAAAAATAATAAATAAATATATATTAGAATACTTAAGAAAAATAATCATGGAAATTCAAAGGCACATGTCAACATGGTCCCTACCATGATGTCGACATGGGTACAGAATTTGAAATTCAAAATTTGAATTCAAATGGTTGAATTTCCCTTCATCTTTTTACATCATTCAATTCTCTGAAAAGCTACCTTTTGACCAGAGAATATGTCCTTTGAGAATCTATTTATTCACTGTCTCTTATCACATCTTTTCACTTTCATTTTCAAATTTAAACTCTCTCTTCAAAACTTCAAGCCCTCTACTCTCTACTCTAATGGCTTCTTCAAGCAACCCCTCCATAATGAGAATTTCCAAAAAGATAAAAGAGCAACTCTTCAATGATCCGGAGGCCATAAAAGCATACATCAATTATGCTAACTTTGGAAAAGTCCATCCTGGAAAGTTTGCTTTATTTCAACATTTTTCTTCTTATGAAATTGATTCTCTTTTTGCAAACAATCAAGTTCTTAGTCTTATTGATGCTTCTCAAAATGATTTCGTTTGTTATCCAAATCTTGTTAAAATTTTCTATGCAAATTTAAACCTTGGATTTTATATTGAAAATGATGATGAAATTGGGAGTAGTGTCAAAGGCACTAGAATTGTTTTAAATTGTGATCTTTTGGATACCATTCTCAATTGCAAATGCACGGGAATGGATCTTTCTAGTTTTAAAATCAATGAAAATGATCGTGCAATATTTCATCACATTTTCGAAGGAAATGACAATTTTAATTCAAAAATCGAAACTTTCGACAAAAATCTAGAATTGTTAATCTTCTTTTACAGCATATTTTTACCACAAGGTCGAGGAATTTTAACAATCCTACCTCAAAAGTTTGCAAAGCACTTTTTGCTATTTTTGGAAATTACGATATTAATTAGGTGCAAGTTATTTTGGATGAATTTCGTCCGAAAAATCTTGAAATGGGTGAAAACACTTTGTATCATGGAATCTATCTCACTTGGACTTTTAACTATTTTGGAGTGGATCTTAAAGGATAAGAATTTGTTTCAAGAAAGGTTTTTAATCACTCAAATATTTCTCTTATGAAAATTCCATTTGTTTTTCAACCTTATGAGACTCATGCCGAAAAGGAAGAGCGTTTGGCTCATGAGGAGATGGAAGAGGAGGAAGAGGAAGAAGAAGAAGAAGGGGATGAAATGGAAATAGAAAAAGAAGAAGAAGGTGAAACCTCTTTGGAAAGCATTGACTATCCTCCCAATCCAACCAACAAAACCCTTCTCAAAAATCAAAAGACTATTGTCGAGAATTAACAAATTCTTAAACGGTCCGTTAGTAAGAAATTGGATAAAATGTCATCGAAAATGAACAAGTTTTCTCTCCTAAGTCAGCAAGAAGCTTGGGTTATCTTCGTCTTCGTCATCCTCTAACTAGTTCTACCTTTTTATATCTCATTGTATTTGCTTTAGTTTATTTTGATTTGAATGCTCGTGTAGTTTTTAATGTTTAATCATTGTATCATTCTATTATGCAATGATATTGAATTTCTTTTCTATTATCTAGCTTATCTTATCTCTAGAATAAATGTTAGTATATTATATAAATATACATTAAAAAAAATCACCAAAATTCACTGAACCATGTTGATATCCCTTTTTGACCATGTCGACATGTACTGGTCAGAAATGACATTTCATTATAATTTGAAATTTGAATAACTACGTTATGTATATTCATTTTAAACGAATATCTACATCTACAAATACCTATTTCTTCCAGAATTCATCACTCAATATTATTTCTTATCTACTTTGTCTCTCATTCTTCTCACAAACTCAAATATGGCCAATCCAATTCATAATTTAACCGAAAATCTTAAAGCAACTCTTAATTCTTTCAAGAATATTCTTTCGTTCATTCTTCATAACCAGCGACACTTAGAGTTGAGTCAAATGTAGATGATCAAGGAGCAAGAAAAGAATTTCGATGCGATATGATGGATGCGTTCCTCCCTACACAAAGATGATAACGAAGCACATCCTCTAGTCTCTCTCACCAATGACAATGATAATTGGGACGCCATTAAGGCATACCCCACATTTGGAGAAGAAGGATGGGTGGAAGTTCCTCGTAATGTTTGATTTTATTGCTTTATTTGATTTGAATTATTTGCTTGGATTGATTTGATTTGGTTTGGTTTGGATTAATATTTGGTGTGCAGAACATGTATAAAAATGCATTGATATGATCTTTAATTAGTTACATGTTTATCAATATAATTTTCTCTTAATCTATCTATTATATACTCCATTATATAGTTTATTAATGCAGGTGCTTTAGTACAAGAATGAGGGGGAGTTATATAGTTTGGAGTTATATAGTTTCGAGTTAGTTTTTGTTGATGACAAAGGGGGAGAAATATAAAATAGGGTAGTTAGGCATAGATTAAGGGGCAGTTATTAGTTTTAGGGGGAGTTATTAGGATAGAAGTAATATTTTATAACCAAAGGTTGTCATCATCAAAAAGGGGGAGATTGTTAGTCGTTGAGATGATGGTTTTGATAACCAAAGGATTTAACCATGCAAGTACCAAGAATGAAGACTATACAGTATAAAGATTTAAGTTATTAAGATTGAAGACTCATGAGGATCAAGATTATCAAGAGCTCAAGGTTTCAATAATAGGTAATTTAATTAGGAATTTTTCTAAAACTCCTAGAAAAGCACTGGCATCTTAAAATCCAATTTATTCGTGGAATGGAATCCACTTCGAGCCCGTTAATGGGATGGAACCCTAAGTAGATGGAACCTACAAAAAATCTAGTAGAATATTGTTTTATATCCGTTAACTTTTATTCGAATGTTTTTACAAAAATTATCTTGTTTTCAAAATGATTTCAAAACTTTCCTTTTTTCAAAAGAATAAGAAAACATCCTGGTTTTAAATATTTTTAGCCTCAAAAAATAATCTTTATTTTCGAAATCAAATTATCTCTGGTTTTTAAACTATTTTTAATTATAATATATTTATTCAACTTTTATTATTTAAACTTAGATTTAAATATAAAATTATAGTAAAATTTTACATATATACCAAAATGTTATTCTCTATATTTACTTATGTATTTTAACTATAGTTAAGTATATTTATAAAGTAAAAATAGTTTTAATATAAGACAGAAGTTATTTTCAAAGAAAAATAAATCACCCAAAATTCCTTTGGCATGTCGACATCCTCAATTACCCCATGTTGACATGGTAGCAGTTTATTTCAAAATTTTGAATTTCAAAGGAAGTGCTATTCGTCATATCCTTTCACGAATGGACATGGCTGTTGTTCTACTATAAATAGGGGTGGTTTTGAGCGAATTTTTAATCATATTTTTCTGGCTTTCACTTCTCTTCTTCTTCTACAATTCTTTATACACATTCTTACCATTACTCTGCCGAAATCAACATTGAATCTAACTAGATCATTTCTGGTTTGATTCTCTATCACTATCTCAACAAGATCTTAAAGCTATTCAGAGTTATAGACTTCTTTGTAATCAATTTAGCGAGAAAAGTGTGACTGTAGCCTTGGAAATCAATCAAGTGAGAAAAGGTGTGATTATAGCCTTGGAAATCAATTGGGCGAACCTATTGCCCCTGAAATCAAGTATCTCTACCCAGAGGATTGTGAATCTGGAGTGGTGTACCTCATGGCCTTGAATTGAGGGTGTAATTGTACAATTGCTTTTGAAAGGAAATCCGTACTTGTGTGCGGGACTAGATGTAGGGTAACTCCGAACTAGTATAAAATCCGGTGTGTTCTTTCCTTTACTGCTTTTACTTTATTTCTACATCTGTGTTTGATTCTATGATTCTTAATACTGCATACATTTGTGTTCAAATTAATATAATCTCAAAAAGATATAGTAATCCCCTTAAACACTATTCACCTCCCTCTAGTGTTAATCCTAGCCTTAAGATCCGTATTTTGCATTTTTCATAAAAATCAGGGCTTGACTAATGACGATTGGGGAGCCTCTAGCAGTCATACTCCTTTTACTGAAAACATCTTACAAGCTGAATACCCTCGGAGGTTTAGCATGCCTACAATGTCGGCTTAAGAAGGAAAGACCGACCTTCGATAACACATAATGAGGTACGAGTGGATGATGGACATGGCTAGGGAAAATGATGCAACAAAATGTAGGTGCTTTCTAATGACTCTGTCAAGAATTGCTACCATATGGTTCACGAGACTGCCTCCGCGGTCAATCTCCATATTTGACGAACTGGCAACGAGGTTCATTGAGTAGTTCAGGACCATGCTACTCGCCCCAAAGACGTGACGCCATTATCCAGTGCGATTCAGGCTTCGGGTGAGTCGTTGAAAGACTATTTACAAAGGTTCCATGTTCGGCTATCGAAGTTAGTAATCCGAATGACCACGCCATCCTTATGGCCGTGATGCGAGGAGTAGATCTAGAATATAAGTTTGACGATTGGCTAGTCAGAAAACTACCAAACGCTCTGGAACATCTTTATTCAAAGGCAAATTAGATCATGAGAAAGGAGGAAGCTAGGTTGTTGAGAAGGGGTAGTGCTATAGGACCCAACAGGGAAGCGGTGCAAAGCAATATTGTAGTGAAGCAATCTGGCGAGAGCTTTGGTAAGGTCCAAGTTAACGTTCAAAATAAACAGGAGCAACCAAAAGGGACTGGAGGCGGAAAACCTGGTCGAAAGAGGGAAGCAAGAAAGTGGAAGCCGAGGATCCCGACTTATAATGAATACACACCCCTAAACACATCTTTGGAAAATATTTATTGTTTCACCTGTAATACTTTCCAGCCCGAGGAAGTCCCTACTTCGAGTCGAACTCGTGAAAATTGCTAGCATGCTTCGGGTCATGCGGCTACATACCCGAAGCTCGCCCTGGATGATATTGCTCCTAGAGAACTCGAAACTTACTTTTGCTTGAGCGTTCAAAAATTTGAAACTAGGTCAGGGACGAGCATACGAATCGAGTGTATGAACATCTGAAGCATGCTCCGAGTCGAGTCGAAAGTCAAGTCGAGAAATATGTCTACTATGCTCCATAATCGTGCACTCGATCATGCATTCCGAAAATTGACATGCTTTCGAGAACCACTCGAGTTGGCAGTCACCTATGAGTCTGGTCGAAAGTCGAGTCAAGAAATTTAATGAAAGAAAATCGAAAAGTACTACCATTTCACAAGACCTATGGGCACAACACTGATGAGTGTAGGCACCTCCACGATGTTATAAAAAATTAGATTCGATAATAGAAGTTGCAGTAGTTTGTAAAGAATCTGCAGTAAGGCATACATAGGATGTCCGATCCTATTTAAGGACAAGCTCCACGTCGACCTGAGGAGGCCGCTCAAACCGGTGGGGGACTAGTGATAAATACAATTGTTGGTGGGCCTCATTCTGTAGATAAAAGTTGGTAAGAAATGGAACGTTATGCTAGTTCCTTGGGACATGTGATTTTTGAGTGCTTCTCAAACACGGAGGATGGGACTCTAGAAAAGCAGCAGCGAATGATGACGGATGATATAGTATTCAGGAGTAGGAATGCCGATCAGGTGGAGGCACCTACTATTGATCCGACGGTGTTAGCACCAGATTTGGTCACTAACACCCTTGAGTATAGTTATGTAGAGAGATTAATGAAGAAAGTAAATTGAAATAGAGAACTGTATGCTAAATTAAATGCAAAAACAAGAACACCAGATTTATAATGGTTCGACATAACTGCCTACGTCCACTTTGAGTTTAATCTTTATTGTATTCTCCATCACTTGAATACAGATACAATCCGTAAATAAATCGCTTGAATACAAGTTTGAATCAAAATGAGGAGAGTATAAAAATGGCAGAGTCTCCCCAGTGTTTTCGAAAAAGCTCCCTTCCAGATGAAGATGGGTTGGACTTCCCTCATGGGCTTAGGAACAAGGTCCCTCGGCCTACAGTAGGTGACTTCTGCGCACCGGGCTAGGCATGCCGAAACATGTCTATTGCATCAAACCCTTATACCTTCAGGCTCTTCTTGGTCAGAATCTTATCTAGTGCTAATAATAATATCTTCAACTGTCGTTTTGTAGCCGGCCCAAGGTGCCGGGTAACAGATGGTCATCTCAGCTACGATCGGACCGGCGCTAGTAAGGAGAATATTGACCGATTGTGGGAGTTCTGTTAATATTATCTTTAAGAAGGCTTATGATCGAATGAATATGGAGGCTAAGGATCTAAAAACCATCTATGGCCCACATACATGGCTTTAATGGTGCGACTACTGAAGTGGTTAGCTTTGTTGAGTTGCCAGTCGAGTTACGTGAAGGTGAACGTAGGAGAGTGCGGATCCTACCGTTGATTGTTTAGGACGTTGATTCCCCGTATGATGTTTTCCTGGGCCAACCGACCCTGGCCGAGTTTAGGGTAGCTTTGTCCCCCGTGGTGCTTGACTTTGAAATTCCCGGTAGACAATTGTGTTGGTGTAGTGCATGGCGACCAAACTACTGGTCGTGCTTGTTATATGGCCGAGCTGAGAGAGGCCTAGCGAAGAGAGAAGGGAAAGGGTGTGGATAAGTCCATCTACATCCATGTTGCTGAAGATTAACAAGTAGCGCCTGAGCCTCTGCTTGGGCAACACACTCGGTTCTATAAAGATATAGATCCGAGAGATGACGATGAAGAACCCAAGAAAGCCAAGGTAGCGCCAGTTGAATTGACGATTGACATCATAGTCCGCCACGCCCTACACGGGTATTAAAAATAGGATCACAGCTCAGCCCCTCAACGATGAGGGTTCTTACTGATTTTTTTCAAGTGAATCTTGATGTTTTTTCTTGGACCCATTCTGATATGTGTGAGATTTCACCTGCCATCATGATCCATATGTTGAATATTGATCCAAAGTATGTCCCGGTAAAACAGAAGAGACAAGGCGTGGGCCCGAAGAGGTCCGTTGCTCTCAAGGAGGAGGTGGATAAACTTAAAGCCAATGGGTTTATTCGTGACGCCCTTTATCCCGAATTGATATCTAACCCTGTACAGGTAAGGAAGGCGAACTGGAAATGGAGGAAACGCGTCTAATTATTCAGACCTAAACAAAGCATGCGCATGGATAGCTTTCCCTTGCCTAGAATAAATCAACTGGTTGACTCAACTGCGAGACATGAGTTGTTGTCGTTTACGGATGCGTATTCGAGATACAATCAAATTACGGTGCACATCCCGAATCAAGAGCACATTAGTTTTGTCATAGATGTTGGATTGTACTATTATGTGGTAATGCCTTTTGGGTTGGGGAATGCGGGAGCAACTTATCAGCGTTCGATGAATCAGATGTTTAAGGATAAGATTGGAAGAACGATGAAGTCTATGTGGATGAACTGCTCGTGAAGTCAGGGCAGTCAAATGACCAGATTCAAGACTTGGCTGAGTTGTTTGATATACTCAAATTCTATGACTGAAAATCAATCTGTTGAAGAGTTCCTTTGGCATTGCATCTGGAAAGTTTTTGGGCTTCATTGTCAATGCACAAGGAATTGAAGTGAACCTGGAAAAGATTCAAGCCATTCGGGATATACAGGCACCTAGAACTATAAAACAATTGCAGAGCCTAAACAGGAAGGTCGCTACATTGATTTGATTTATATCCACCGCAACTAACAACTGTATTCCCTTCTTTGATTGTATAAGGAGAGGGAAAAGGAATCTTGAATGGACGTCGGATTGTGAAGACGCATTCCGAGCTCTGGTGAGTTATCTAAAGAGGCCCCTAATCTTGTCGAAACCCATGGATCATGAGGAGTTGTATATATACGTAGTCATATCCCAACACGCCATAAGTGTAGCCTTGATTCGTAAGGAGGACCGAATCCAAAAGCCAATGTACTATGTTGTATTTAATGGGAGTAGAAAGAAATTACCCCAAGATAGAGAATTTGGCTTACTACTTGGTGATCTCATCATACAAACTCCGCCTGTATTTCCAGGCACATCCAATTCGCATCTCTATCGACCAACCTTTACGACAGGTACTCCAACGACCGAAAACTTCTAGAAGGTTACTTAAATGGAATATCGAGCTTAGTCAGTTCGACATCACCTACCTGCCTAGAAGAGCTATCCGGGGACAAGCGTTGGCGGATTTTATTGCAGATTTCACTGTGCGGAATGAACCAAGTGGAAGTGATGTAGTGCCTATAGTATGATGGAAACTGTATACCGATGGAGCATCCAACAACCATTGTTTACGGATGGTGTTGTTCTTGTCACTCCTGAAAATCGGTCGACTTATTATGTTTTGAAGCTTAACTTCCCCGCTACGAACAACGAAGCCGGGTATGAGGCGTTGATTGCTGGACTGAAGCTTGCTAAAGAACTCGGAGTGAAATCGATCAAAATCTTTTGCGACTTATAGCTATTGGTATACCAAGTCAGGGGAGACTATCAAGCGAAGGTTCAAAGACTTACTCTATATCTTATTTGGGTGTAGGAATTATTGGCAGACCTTGAATACTGCGACATTTCGCACATCCCGTACAAGCAAAACGGAGAAGCTGATTCATTGGCGAAATTCGCAAGCACTGTTGACACATAGTAGATGGGCTTAGTTCCTGTTGAAACTCTACATTCCTTAAGTATAAATGTGATCGAAGTTGATCTTGTGCCAGAGTTGGAAACCGAAAGGGAGTCATGAATGCCCCCATTCAAATAGTACTTGTTGCGCTTGGCCTTGCCTGATAGAAAAAACGAAAGACGGCAAGTCCTTCGTAAGGTCTCATGGTATGTCATGCGAGTTGGGATTATGTATCAAAAGGGATTCACTATTCCCTTGCTCAGGCGCATTGCCCACGAGGAGATAAAACGAGTTTTAAAAGAAGTCCATGAAGGAGAATGTAGCGACCATACAGGGGGCAGATATTAGCTAAAAAGATACTCCATTATGGAGACTATTGGCTGACCATGAATTGGGATGTCACAGGCTATGTGAGGAGATAGTCCATGAAGTCCATGAAGTTTGTGATGTGGGGAATCGACATTATCGGCTTGTTGCCAATTTCCAAAGGTGGTGCAAAATATGCAATCGTCGTGGTCTGTTAATTCACTAAATGGGCATAAGTGGAACCATTAGCGACGATCACCACCAAAAAGGTTATTAATTTTTTCATGCGGAACATTATATGCCGCTTTGGTCTCTCATGGACTATCATTACTGATAACGGAACTCAATTTGATAGTGCTGAGTTCAAAGAGTGTTGTCAAAAATATCATATTGAGAAAAGATTTGTAGCAGTCGCTCACCCTCTTGGTCGGTTGTGAGGGATCGGCATGATCGGTTCGGTCTACCTAGCTTATTGGTGGTGGGCTAAACTCTCTTGGTTGTGGGCCTGAAGGTTAGGAGAGAGGTGCAGGCTCAAAGAAGCCAGGCTGTCTCCATCAATAAATAGAGGGGTAGGGTTCCAGTTTAAGGGATCTTTTTCGAAAGTTAAGAGGAGACTCTGCCATTTTCTTCCCTCATTTTCTTTTCATTCTAAACTAAATTCAAGCTATTCTTTGTGGACTGTGTCTATATTACAACAATTGAGAAAGCAATAAAGATTACATTCAAAGTGGATGTAGGCAGTTACAACGAACCACTATAATTACGTTGTTCTCGTTCTTTTTGTTATTTTTGCATTATATTGTGTTATTCCTCTGTTTCCATTTACTTTTTCCATTTATCTCTCCATGCAAATCTACTCTAGGGTGTTAGTGACGAATTATGGTGCTAACAATTAGCTTACAAAGTCTTACACGTTTAAATTAAGTAATATTTAATAAATACTGATGTATTTGATGTTTTGGGTGTTGTAAGTTGGGGTAGCTTTTAGAAATGTTCAACGATCTATTAGTAATTATTTAGATGTGTATATAAAAGTTATATATGCGTGCATCGATATATGGTATGGATATAAATACATACATACATCCATGCAGGCATGCATATACATACATATATATATATATATATATCTATTAGCTTTATGGGCTTGGGATTTTTTGGTCCATGAATGGAGCCTAGCATGGCCAGCCAAAATAAGAAATGAAGTGGTTTTGATGTTGATTTAAACATAAAAAGAATTAAAAAAGGACATTTTAGATACAGAAAGGTGAAAAGTCGCTTATCTCTCCTTAAATACAGAACTCCTAGCTAATTATATACATAGTCACATAATTATACATCATTATGTCAATAAATGAATATATGAGATATATTCAAAATAATAATTGAACAAATTTGATTAAATAAATAATTATGCAATACTTTAAAATAAAATATGATTTTATTTAATAAACAGATTAGATCTAGTACTAGTATTAGATTATAGGCCCATTAAATCGAGATAGGGATTTTATTTTGAAATTTACCCATTTCACCCAAGCAAAACAGATCGGGTTCCAATAGATAAATCATTACCGATCTATAGATGGATCGGAATCAATCCATATATTTAAGAAAAAAATAAGCAAAGGTAAAACAACGGGGAGAAAGGAATAAAATTAAATTTTATATCTTTCTCACCTTCAACTAGAGTGATTCTCAACAATGCGTAGAATGAATGAACTTTCAGGATCATAGAGCTCCAAAATTTACATGTGCCATAAAGACATGCCTTAATGATTGTATAGAAATGAAATGTTTAGTAAACATTACATTCCACGGGAGTGATTTGATTAAAACGAAGATCTATGCAGATCAGGATTTGGTCTAATTCTTCATTCAAAGCATGCATTATATTCACAAAAGCATACTTGCGGTGGGGTAAGTGTTTTCCATCATGGTCACCATTTTTATCGCACCATCTCTATTTATGTCACATGTTTTCCCATATGTTTTTGTATTCCTATATGTGAGTATGCAAAATTATGTGAGTTTTTAATTGTCAGGGCACCTAACCAAAAGAGTTAGGGGTATGCCCTAGTGGCAATTATATAATTTGTTACATATATCTATGTGAACAATCTTGTTCGTAATAAAATTATTTGATTTCTATAATATACTTTGTTATATAGTGATATAATTAATTAAATAAATAAATTTAAAGTATATTAAAATCGAAATTTTCTTAAATAATATGTTATATGATAATAATCACAAGGATTTACAATCATGAGAAAATTATCACAATATATAATTAACAAGTTATTTTAAATATTCTTGATCAAGATGTTTCAAGATAAGATATTGAGACATTCTTTGAGATTACAGTACATAGAGCTTTTCGAATGTTTAAGCAACGTTTTAATCATGGTTTCTAGGGACATAAAGAAGTTATGTATTTATAGTTATTGGATAACTATGAAATAACTCATTCAAAAGTTTCCTATTTTTTTATAACAACTAGGTCAAATAGGAAATCTCAAGTGACGATATTACATGGTTCTCTCGACTTTAGACTACAATTGAACATTAATATGGACACTCCACTTTAGTTATAGTTTAAATGTGGCATGACATCCATCGAACGACTGTAGTTTAGTTTGAATTGAAGCATTAGAAGTAAAACACTATTCAAGTGAGAATTCATCACCTTGATTTTATGAGGTTAGTATCACAGTCAACTGTAGTCAATTGAAATTCAAAATCTCTTGCCAAAGTAGTATGATTAATAATAAATGTTATTATTGAACCGAGGACTTTGTTTATGGGTTGAATATCCATGATATTGGAATTTTAACCAAAAATAAATTCCATAAGTCTTAATGTGATATAGAATTGATGAAGAGAATTGGTGTAAATAATTGTTACTAAAAGGTACCGCTTGAATTTGTAAAATTGGATTTTACCAATGAGATTGGTAAGTATGAATTTAGTTAGCGTGTCATACCACTAGCTAAGGTGACGTGTGAACATTAGTATTAAAATTGTTTAAATATTGGTCACTGGCTAAATTCAGACCTATGAGTTGCATAACCGAATTTAGTCAGTCACCGAAACACAACTAGATTTAATTGATCGATAACAGATATAAATTAATCAAATTAATTAATATTTGTGAAATATTAATTATTATTGTATTTATAGTATGGGCTGTGTTTAGTAAAATGGCATTACCTCTAGAAATGTTCGGGGCTCTACTAGTTATTTATTGGGTGCATATATAAAAGTTGTATATGTATATATCAATATGCAATACCAATATGAATTTAAATAATATAATTTACTAATAGGATTTAATAATTTTTGGTCCATTTAAGGGCCTTGGTATGGTCGGCTAAATGGTGGAAGAGGGCAAGGTCAAATGTTGACTTGGTATGGGAGATTTTTGGGATAGATATGTTGGTCAACTCTCACTATAAAAGGGAGCCTAACACTCTTGTTTTTTTTTTCAACTTTGTCCCCTTTCTTCCTTTATCTTGGTTGCAATCTACCATCGAAAATCCACTCATCACCCAACTCCATTTCATCTCCAATTGATTAGTAGTATTAAATATGGTGTCAGCACATCATCTAGTTGCATTAGAGAGTGTGGATTTGGAAGGTCAAGAAGGCTATCCAGATTAAGTGTGATTCAGAGGAAAAGCTTCTTAGGTTAAAAAAATTCTTTACAAATTTAACATTTGTGACATATGTATGATGTTAGTAGTATACTTCTATCTAAGTATCACCATTTATATATACATGTCCTCGCCATATAATATACAATTTTTTTTATCTATGTACAGTTATTTAATTTGATCAATGAATCTATTGTGATAATAAAAATGATTTTTATAGATGTAGATAAAACATGTTTGGCAAAAATATTAATAACATTTATATAAACCAAATTTAAATTAAAAAATATTTCGTAACATTATTTGTTAACAAAATGTTTTATATATATACATATTGTAAATTGTATTAATTAATATAAATACATTTTTTTAATTTATTCTGGCACAAATAAATAAGTACGTAGTTTACAATTATTTTATGTACTAATAATACCATAAAACTAGATTTATTAAACATAATTATATATAAATATGTATAATATTATATGTATATATATTAGTAAAAATGTTTTTGATGTTTTTTTGTATATATTTAAATTTTATAACTTGTAAAGTATTTTAAACATTACCTATATTATTTAATTTTATCGTAATAATTTCTACCAATTAATTTACATTTAAATTTTATGATTTTATTATTATTAAAATAATTAAATAATATGTTAAGATATTTTAAAACTTATAAATTTTGATCTTAGATTCAAGTTTAAATTTAAATTTTGTTTACCATTTCAAATTAGATATTTATTTGATAATTCAAACTTGAAATTTAAAATTATTCCAAATTTATAAGATTTTTCTAAGTGATATTTTTATAGATCTAAAATAATATTTTTGAATTTTCTATACACACACATATTTTTATATACCGAATACTATCTTGTAAAAAACACATATATATAATATATATAAGTGGACCAAGTATATATAATAGATGTAAATCCCAACATATATTTAACCATGTATATCTTATTCCTTAATGCATGTGCACGTCATACACACTTAAGTACATAATGATGTACTCGTTAACTGTATAAAATATCTTTAATTAAATTTATTAATTAATTTTAGAAAATTAAATAAAATATGATTTCATTTAAATTAATTAGATTGGATCTCGTAAACCCCTTTAGGCTTCACAGACCCAACAAATCGAAAAATAAGAAATTTTGGAATCTACCTATTTTACCCGCTCCTGACTTATCTATAACCAACGTACCAAAACGCTAATGGTTGATGCAATGTAACTTAATTACTTTATGGGGAACTAATAAAGCCTAATTATCATTTGGGTGTTTAAAATAGTAGTGTTCATGCTTATGGTTAGATAATCAAATATTCTCCCCTCCCTGGCTACTAGCTGAGTACAATGGTGGAGTAAATCCCAAAGGTTGGTCCAATTATAAAAGGCCAAAATTGATTTGGTCCTTCAGTTAATTTTCAAAATTCAATTTGAAAAGATAAATATATTTTGAATTTAAATGATAAACTTAAATTATAAAGTAAATTTTATAAAGATTGGAAAATATTTTTCAAAAATTATTTTAGAAAATAAATCAATATTTTCTAAATTATTAATAATTTAATCAATTGTATTAATTAAATAAATAAATATTTGAAAGTTAATTAATCATAATAAATATATATATATATATATATATATATTGATATGTATGCATATATATATATATCTATGTGTGTGTGAGTGTATAAATCTATAAATGTTATTGTTGAATATATGTTTAACTTAGATTGTTTGAGGTAAATTATAAATAAATATTTTTGAATTTATTATTTGTTTAACTAAAACTTGTTTTTAATTAAATAAATTAAATAAATTGTAATTAATAAAATAAAATATACATGTATATTTATATGTGTACATATAAGCTATAAGTGTTATAGTTATTATTCATCTTAAACTTTCAAGAGGAGTAAAATAAAATTTTGAATTTTAAAGTAATTTAAGTAATTGGTTAATTAAATAATAAATTAATATTAATTAATTAATTAATATATACATAAGTATATTATATAAGTTAATTAAATGATAAATAGTTATAAACAAATTAAACTTATATAAAATGAATGTATAAAACTAAACTGGAACTGTAAGAAACCCGACCTAGGTTTGAGGAAGGAATACGTACGTATTGTACGCAACCAATGATTTCGAGTGTGTCCAATACTTGAATCACAAAGGTAATATATATATATATATATATATATATTAAAGATTATGAATCTTTAATTTATATGTAGTCCACCATATTTATATATTATTAGATTACTTACATACACTTTAGTTGTTGATCTTCCTCAAGCTAGAGATGTTACACGTAGAACTATTAATATATTTGTGACCACCCGCCCTTCTTGACTCTCGAAAATTGATATAAATATGCCTCTGTATAATATGCGACGATTGAATGCCGAAAAAGACAGATTGTTGAGGGAAAGAAAGAAGGAGGTAGAAAAAAAGAAGAAAAACAACATCAGAATCTCTCATTCGCAACAGAACAAAATATAAGAGATAATAACTGATCTTTACACAAAAAGAAAACTATATCTGTTTTATACATTACATCATCAGAGTACATCACAATCAAAACAATTACTGGACAGTTATATTAACTTGCCCTCACAAAAGCTGTCTATACAGCTTATACTGCACAGTGGAATATACTTCAAATACATGTGATACGTCTCGCCATCCAGCTTGTTTCCTGAGCCCCACAGCATCCCATCCTGTATTTTAATACCTGGTCTGACCCGAGCATTATAACAAAATTACACCCGAGTCAGTCTGGAAAACCAGCGTAAGAAAAATACACTGAACTTAATTATTAAGTTTTTAAAATCCTTTGGAGAAAAGATATCTCGTAAGACAATGCCACAAATAAACAAGTCGGGTTTTTACCTTACGATAACCAAAACATTTCTCATAAAATCCTCTAATATTATAATAGTGTCCAAGTACAAACAATTAAATCAAATAGCTGAAATTGTTACATTCATTAAATTCCAGCAATTACTAGGCTCTACAATCAAAACCGTAAAGAGCATGTAGGGAGAATGGATTTCCAACTAATGACTAGGCACTGGGGTACCACATTTCACGGTATCTGGTCTAGATCAGCATATCGAGGATCCACCCTGATCCTTTGCAACACAAGACCGGACTACCCCTCACTGGATAGCACGAATAAGATCACTCCACGGTTGGGATCAGCAACCGCCCACATAGCCGAATAAAAGGGACATCTAGAGAGGGATGACCTTACCCTAATTGGTTGCTAGCCACTTAGCCTTGCTGCATAGCCCTTGATTTTCAGTCATTCCCGGTAGATGAGGCTCGAGGTTATGCGTTACCTTTTTAGAACACATCTCACTTAGAATAATTATCGTCCTCGGACGATGTTTTGAAAGCATTCATCCATACAAGTCCGTTCTAGGTTCTAACGGAACCGAAGGCAGTACTCCTACTACATCCATTTTGGAATCACCCTCAAGATTAGTAGCGATTAGCCCTCGCACTTCACTGCTCCATCTTCAACTCCAAGCTCTTGTCTTCGTCACGAAAACGTACTAGTTGGATCGAAGTGGTTTTCGGATCACAAACCGATCCCAGTCTCTTCGAAATAACGTTCATTATTTCTCGGTAAATTCAACCCCGATTCTTTAGGAAATAAACAGATGAATATAAGATCGGAGTTCACCTCCTAACCGTTAGTGGACGGACTTTTTATGAACGTCCTAGAAGAATAATGAATTTATATGTACAGTATAGCACCTCGAACGGTAACTGTACCTTATAATTCTCATACCTCTTCTGGATATTTCCAAAGTTATATTTGGTTCCAGATTTGATAGTAGGTTATTTAACTATCAAATAAACAATCAATTCAACCAATTATTTTATTTCCACTGAAAACATCCAGTCTTGTAAAATTTAATTTTTATAGTTTAAATCACTTAACCCAAAAATATAAACACTAAAACATTTTAAAAATAAAACTACTTAAATCACTTTAATCAAAATAATGGTTATGAAATTCGATAATAAATTTCCAAGTAAAACTTAAGCCACAAACTATTTTTAAAATAAAAAGTTTTATATAAAATATAAATATTAGAAAATTTCTTTTAAAAACATAGTACTAATTTAACTTTTAAAATAATTACTACTAAAATTAATTTGAATAATATTTACTTCAAAATTCTAAAACAGTTAAAAATAATAAATTTCTCTAAAACATTCTTTTTAAACAATTTTGAAACCTAAAACTTACACATAAAAATCTCCTTTGAAAATATACTAGGCTTTTCAGGGAAATAAACTTTCCATTTCAATATAACCCATATAATCCTTTATAAATCCTGCTCGATTTATCCCAATTTAATTTACGTCCCAATCCCGTAAATTCTTTCAACACTTTAAAAATAAAATCACTTTTATTTTTAAAACACATTCCCATCTCCTAATAATCACTTTCAAAAATATATACTTAAATTGTTTGTAATAACGCTACTAAAATTACATAAATAAAAATAATACTTTAGAAATTCTATAAGAGTTTCTGAGTAAACTTAAACTAAAATTACCTTTTTAAAATAAAGTTATTATATCAAATATCATGTTTAAATTTCCTTTTAAAAATCATAATACTAATTTACCTTTAAAAATAATTAACTACCATAATTAACTTAAATAAATATTTACCTTTCACTTAAAAATAATTAAGTTATAAATTTTCTAAAAAATTCTTAAAAAACATTTTAAAACTTCTAGTTTATACTTTGAAATCTTTTCTTTTAAAAATATACTTAGTTTTTCAGGAAAAATATACTTTCCAACCTTTAAAAATAAAATAACCTTTTTATTTTTAAAATGAATTACACTTTTTCTTACAAATTCCACCAGAATCTATACTTCCAAATTTATCCAGCGATAAATATTCCACTATACTTATAAACCCGGTTTACAAATTTCAATTCCTCATTTCCTTTTAAATCATAGTTCTCAAAACACTTAACCAATTTCCGGGTTTAAGTTTCCCTTTAAATTTATTACTCGATTTATCCAAATTCTCAATAATTATTTGCTTAAAAAATTTCTTTCCATTCCCTTTAAAAAAACCAAATTCATTCTTGTGACGACCCGGCTTTCTATGCCCAGAAAACCGCTTCGTCTTGAAGAAAGAAAGGGGTGAGAAAATAGAAAAGATAGAGAAGAAAGAACAACATCAAAATCTCACAGCGGAACGAATAAATTATAATAATCACATAAGTATTTACATAATATACAACATCAATCAGAGTTATACAGACAATAGATCACATACTAAACAGTTATAAACCCCTGTCTAGTTGTACATCTCAATACACAAGTCAACACAGAGATATCAACACAGCGGAGCTATATGTATATCTACCACGCTGAAGCCTCCTGCTCCATTGCTCCTCTAGAATTCGTCAAAGCTAACCTGAATCCCTTGGCTACCCGTAAAAATTTGGGTACCCGAGAGTTTATGAAAAACAAAAATAAACTCCGGGTCAGACATGGGTCTGGTATGAGTAACAGGTTGAAGTTGTTTAACTTCTAAAAATCCTTTTGAAATAAAAGGTATCACATAAGACTTCCCACAAATAAAAAACATGGGTAAGTTTTTACCTTACGCTAACCAAAACATTTGATAGGAAATTCTGTGATATTATAATAGGTCTAGGGTTTTCAAGTAAATAGAAAATAGCCGAAATTGTTACATTCATTAAATTCCAGCTACTAGCCACAAAAGTGGGTAATACAATCAAAACCGTTGGCACTTATTGGATTGTGGATTCCATACAATGGCAGGGCTACCGGGGTACCGCCCGTCACACTACGTGGCCTAGATCAACGTACCGAGGATCACTCTCGACCCCTTGAAACACAAGGCCGGAACCATTCCTTACTGAACAGTCCCGAACAAGATAAACCCCGCAGATAGCCGTCGCTACTGCCCACTAAGCCGAAATAAAGGGACATCTAGACAGGGGAATATCCTTGTCCTGCTTGGGCATGACCCACCTAACCTTGCTGCACCTCCCCTGTTTTAGCCATTCCCGATTGATGAGGCTTGAGGTTATGATTACCTTTATAGAATACATTTCTTAGAATGCTCATCGCCCACCTGACGATGTGTTGAAAGCATTCAATCCATACAAGTTCGTTCCGGGTTCGAACGAAACCGAAGGCATTATCTCGTTACACTCATTTTGGAATCACCCTCAGAGTCAACGACGATAACCCTTGCATTCTGAATCTTCATCTTCACTTCAGATTCACGACCTATCGTTAATTTGGAATCGATGTGGTTTTCGGATGTTCCTAATGTGGAAAACCCGATCCCGGTCTCATCGAAATCCAAAACGTGTCTTTTAAGGCCAAGTTGTCTATTTAGTCTTAACAGTTCAATTCAATATCATCAATATATACACAGGTAGATAATTCATAATATCACAATAAATAATCACAGATAATCTCATAAACAGATAATCAATATTATCACCCAAACAGATAATATTATCATATTTAAACCAAGCATCCATATCACATAGATATTACTCATATCATATCTGAGATCAAAATCAATCAATGAAATGGTAATATCATCCATCCATAAGCAATGATTTATAAATCACAATCTATAATAAATTTAAAATGAATTAAATTAACTACTTCTATCTCTAATTAATTTAAAGTAAATTAAATTAATTACTTTATCTATAAATCTTGCTTATACAATCATCAAATTAATTTTAATCAAATTAATTAATCAATATCTAGATATTTATCTTGATTAACTTCTTCGATTAATCACCTTCTAATTACAATAAGTAATGAGTCTTTAATTAATTCTACAAATTAATTATCCTAAATCATTTATAGTAATTAACATTTAGTTACTTTATTTATAATTAAATATAATTAATTACATTATCCTTAATTAATCACTACATTATTAATTATTTCTTAATTAAACTATTCTTAATTTCATTATTAATTACATTAATTAATGATCTCTAATTAAATTACTTTGTTTAATTTAATTACATTAAGTGATTAATCCTTAATTAAACACAATTATTAATCACCTTGATTAATATCAACCAGTAATTAACTTCCCTTAATTACTTATTACCAAATTAATTATCCCATAATTAATTATCTCTATTTAATTAATCCCTTGATTAATTACAAAAGTAATTATTCAAATTACTTTATTAACACATTATTTTCACTAATTACATTCAGTAATTAACATTGATTACCTCCTCAAGTAATTATGCTCCATTGAATACACTAAGTGATTATACAAATCAAATCATCAAATGATTTCTTAAATTAATTAACTTAAATAAATCGTTTTATCAAATTACTTACAATAAGTAATTAATTTCTTAATTTCTTTTATCAAGAAATTACATTTAACAATTTATAATGGATTATCTAATAAATCTACTTAATTATCCAAAATTAATCACATATATTAATTAATTAATAATTCTTAATTAATTATCTTAATTAATTAATAACTTTTCTTAATCTACTTCTTATTTGATCTCTAATTATAAATTAATTTAAATTATTAATTTATAACTTAAATACACAAGTCATTTCTTAATTAACTTATCATTTAATTATTTTAAATATCTTAATTATCCCTAAAATAATTCATTTCTTTATTTATGGCTTTATTAATATTACATTTCAAATTCAAAATTTCATTCTGAATTTAAGATTCAAAATGATTCTTATTCAAACATTTATCAAATTTTAATTCAATTTAGAATCCTATAAATAACATTAACTACTCATATATGGACTTATATTGGAAAAGCCTTTAAATTCAGCTGCTTGAATCTTTATTTAAATTTAAATTTCCAAAGACATTCATATTTTTAAAACTGATTTACCTTTGATTTAAAAACTTTGATTTAAACTTCCCTTCAACAACTTGATTTAAAAACTTGATTTTCCAAATCCAAATCTATTTTTAAAACCTTAAGATTAAATAATTATTCAAAACTGAGTTTTAAACCATAGGATTTAAAACATTGTTTAAATCATATAGTTCAGGTTTTAGCTTTGTCAGGTTTAAACCTGAAATTTTCAAAAATGAATTCAGAAATACAAATTTTTAATTTAAACTTAAATCTGGATTTGATTTTCATTTAAATCTAACATTACACTAATTCAACTTTTGGTTATGATTAGCTTGCAAATTTAATTTGCTTTTGAATTTTGTTTAAATTTAAAACTACAGGCAGTTTTATGCTACCTGTAGCCAAGGTATTCAACCCGAGACCAGAGCAAGTATGCTTCGGGTCAATAATGCCCTTGCTTCGAGTCTCATGCACAATAACTCGAGTACGCCCCGAGGCCTAAAATGCCAACATCTCAACTAAACAAAACATGGAAACAGCAGTGTAACAGGGTCATGCATTACCCAAGACAGAGGCCATAGCATCACAACAAGCTTGAAAATCAGTCCCAAACTGAGTACAGGTAGAGGGAAGAAAATGCTAACATGAAATATAAATCAAACTCAGTCAATGGTAGGATCACTGCAAACACCAGATCAGGAAAACAACAGAGACATGCTAATCAAAGTTAAGTGGTCTAACCCATATTCATCTCAGGTCAGTGAGCATTTAAAAAGGACATACCAGATTAGAGTGGCAACAGGGACAACTTAACCAATCATGTGAGATAACCAATTTAACAAGATCAATGCTCCAACTACTACACAATATAAATGAAGACCACACACAAGTATACCCAGTCACACATATATGATCAATGGCTACACAGTACACAGACAATACATGAAAGCAGTGCTTTGGTTAAATGGAACAGTGAGTACAATCAATGATGCAAAACAAATGAACAAACCAGGTTGAACAATCTTCTCAACCACACTGATCAGGTTTCACTAAGAATTGGATCAGTGGAATAGTAACCTAAGTTTTACAGTGACCTGTATTTATTTATTTTTTTAAATTTGTTTTAGAAAACTCAGGTCAACCTATGCCTAAAAAATATAAATTAAATCAGTTTCAGAAATTATGATCTAACTAATTCAACTTAAAACATGTTCAAATCTTTAGTTTAGAATATACAACTTATATTGGCTTAACACTAAGCTCACACAATTAATTATATCTTGAGGAAACTGTTTTGAAATCAAACATTTGTATTAAGGAACTCGAACAGAGATCTTAAGCAATCAACAAACTGAAGTAACACTTCCAGTTTCAATATTCAGAGTATCATATATACATATATATTCTATTCACAGAGATATAAATAACAACAAACTTATATTATTATTATTATTATTTTTTTAAATTTAAGAAGATGAGTTACTCACAGAGAACAAGATGCAGTATTTCATTTTGCAAATGGCCATAGAAAGGGGTATATGTAGATTCACACAAATATTTTAAGCATCCAAATGTTAGCTTGCAACAGATTAACTTAAGAAATTCTTAAAAGTGTTACTCACCTAGATTTATGAACACAGAGCTTCTGTTTTGATTTTGAAAAAGCTTGAGAAAAATGCACAGGCTCTTTATTTTGCAAATGATTAAAGGCTAGTGGCTTGATAAAAATGAAGCCTTTGATCTGGTCTTGAGAAAGTTGTTCACAGATTTGAATGAAGGCAGTTTCAGGTTTTGCAAAGTTGATGGAATTTTTGTATGATGTTGTTTAAGTTTGTTGATGTATAAAACTTCAGTTGTAAAAAAAAGAAAAGCTTTCTATTCTAACAAATGAACTGAGAAGATATGTATATATAGAAGGAAAATATTACAGGGGAAGGTGGCATCTGGGACAAGCTACTTTTGCAGGTACACTTACATGTTTTGTTTGTATTAGGCCATATCAGGAGGCTGAAAGGATTTGAAAATTTTCGAATGGACATAAGGTTGTGCTAAGTAAATGTAAGCATTAATTGTTAATGTACTCTTGTTTCCTACTTAGCCAATTTAATCATTTCTTATGTAGATATTTTAGTTAGCTTCCTACTTCTACTCTCTAACCTGTATACCATATTTGTTTATACTTTATGTTTATGCTTTAGCTTGCTTTACAAACTATCTCATATGCTGAACACACAAGGATATGATTACTTAGCTTTTATTTTGTTTTATTACTTTACTTTTTTTTGCATTCTTTACTCACAGACAGCAAAATCATTATTTTGTCTGGTTGTACAAAGATTTTTGTTTTATTATTTTACTTTGTTTATTTTTTACCTTGTATATTTTCTTCATAGCTACATTCATATGTGTACAAGCCTGATTATGTTACACTTTTATTAAATAGGCATTTGTACTTTATACATATATATACTTTCCTGCCTAGCTTGCTTTTTATTACCTATGTACATATATACTTCTTTCTTTTACACTTGTTCTTACCTCTATATTTGTTTTACTTATAGGTTACTTTTATTTTAAACTTAAATAAATAAATACATATGTTGAGATTTACAAAGTATTATTTTATTTAACATTTTTGAAAGACTACAAATCATAGCTTCTTTCAAAAATATACATATATTAAAATAACAACTTCTATTTATACAGTAAAACCCATTTTCAAAGATATTACAATATTGATATAGTTTAAATATAACTTATTATTAAATTAAAATAATTTATAAAAGAACTATTCTCTATAATATAAGTCACTTATTTTATCAAGCTATAAAACAAAACAAAACTTTTTATTTAAATTAAAACTCTAGGCTAAAACCATTTTAAACAAATTAACTTTACCTTGAGTAATTTAAAATCATATGGTCATTTATTAAATAGCCTAATATTAAATTTCTAAATTATCAAAAATATTAGAATTAGAAAACATGTCTGTTTATTAAATTTAAAAACAAAACTTATCTATTTATAATATATACCAATATATACATATATACATTATAATAGAAACAATTTAAATTAGCTTCTAAAAGATAAATTATCAGTTAAATATTTATTTAAAAGAAGATTATTGAATCAATTCAAATTATTATTAACAAATATTATTAATCAATTTAATCTTTAATGTAGATTATTAAATTGATATTGCCCCAAATTCTGGGATATCACATTCCTCCCCCCTTAAAAGAATTTCGTCCCCGAAATTTAAAACAAAGGTAATTTAATAATCTAGTTAAAGATTAAATTTTAAAACACAAGCTTATATCCATCATATGCTAACAATCATAGCAACCAATCCGTCCAATCAAACAAATTTAACTATCTAGACAGAATTCTAGATAGAATTTCTCGAGTTTCCCCAAGTATAAATACCGGGATACTCGCCCTACAGAATCCAAACAAACAATACTACTAAGCTACAGAACTTCTACTCATCTAGATCTACAAAACAAAACAGGATATCAGACTATGGACAAGTCTGAATCAACAACTAAAATTCCCTGAACTGCTGGTTCTACAACCAGAGATAGATCTTACACGTACTCCCTCAGAGATAAGTGAAACACAACGAATTCCAGTTATCCAAACTGACAATTCAATTCTGAAGACTAAACACTTATTCAAAATCAAATCTCTGACTTCGGAATCCAAATTCGTCCGTCTCTTATCCATAAAACCCTTCGGACGATCCTGGGTCGTCTACATCCTTCCTGATCAGCTCAACTCTTGTTGATGCTCCTAGAAATAAACTGGTCCAAAAGTAATCCAACAAATTTTTTTTTAAGATCAACCCAAAACTCCGAAAACAAACTCTATTCCAAAATCAGAAGACAGAACTCACTTCTCTCATCCAGAAAAGATTAAACAGGTGCACTCCAATCTGGCCTCAGATCCTGAAAAATTTCCTGTAGAACCCTCCCATCCAAACACTGCAACATCTAATTGCTTCCAAACTAAAACAGCTACCACCATGCTTCCACTGCGCCACTCTGACTGAATAGATGAAAATGCTGATGATGAACTCAAGCACAGACTGGACAACACACCCCAACAATAAAGTGCATATATCAAAATAAAATTCTGAAGTTCCTCCAAAATCCGAGCTACTTTACCAAACTCAAAAATCATCCTATTACTGAGTTGAACCATCGGTACAACTTCTGAAATCCCGTCGATACCAAATTCAATCTTCAGATGCTGACCAAACTTTGACTTCCTGAAGACATCCAGAAAAATTCACAAGAGAATACTCAAACCATCGCAAGTCACTTTTGCGATTGATCCAGCCTAATTCCAAAGATACTGCTCTCTCTTTACCAATCAGAACAGCTTACTCTTATGTGGCCAACCCATCGATGAAATGGAACTACTCTGCTGCTTCTGAAGTTACCCAAGAAAAACTGCAAAGCTATAAGACTTCCTAATCCAAAGCTCTTCGAGAAACTCGGACCTCAAAGCAAACAGAAACATCCAGCTGAACACAGCCACAACACCGAGCAGACACACTTCCTTAACTTGTCCCAAAGAAAACATCTTCGGAGACATCCATAGTCACTGTGTCTCATCACACAACTATTATGCCTTGATATATCAAGATATCAGGACTGGCTTCTGTCCAACCGACAGATCCAAACTCTAGCTCATCCAAACTTACACTTCAAAAATGAACTCCGAATCTCAACAGATTTCCTTCAGAGATCAATGAAATCCTTATACCACTCAAAGCTCACTCGAGACGGTATTAGGTCTACTGTCTCGACAATTATACTTTCTACCTCAAACATTTAAATTTCAACCATTGATAGTCGTGTTACACACACCACTACCATATCTACCTTTATAGCTCATTGGAAAACCTGAACAGGTAACCCAACAAATAGGTAGGAATATATATATATATATATATATATATATATATTGAAATTACAAATACGCTCTCTCAGAAAAGAAATCACTCAAGAGCCTAGGTATTCACTCAACCTAGCGCTCTGATACCAACTGTGACTACCCGGCTTTCTATGCCCAGAAAACCGCTTCGTCTTGAAGAAAGAAAGGGGTGAGAAAATAGAAAAGATAGAGAAGAAAGAACAACAACATCAGAATCTCACAGCGGAACGAATAAATTATAATAATCACATAAGTATTTACATAATATACAACATCAATCAGAGTTATATAGACAATAGATCACATACTAGACAGTTATAAACCCCTGTCTAGTTATACAACTCAATACACAAGTCAACACAGAGATATCAACACAGCGGAGCTATATGTATATCTACAACGCTGAAGCCTCCTGCTCCATTGCTCCTCCAGAATTCGTCAAAGCTAACCTGAATCCCTTGGCTACCCGTAAAAATTTGGGTACCCGAGAGTTTATGAAAAACAGAAATAAACTCCGGGTCAGACATGGGCCTGGTATGAGTAAGAGGTTGAAGTTCCTTAACTTTTAAAAATCCTTTTGAAATAAAAGGTATCACGTAAGACTTCCCACAAATAAAAAACATGGGTAAGTTTTTACCTTACGCTAACCAAAACATTTGATAGGAAATTCTGTGATATTATAATAAGTCTAGGGTTTTCAAGTAAATAGAAAATAGCCGAAATTGTTACATTCATTAAATTCCAGCTACTAGCCACAAAAGTGGGTAATACAATCAAAACCGTTGGCACTTATTGGATTTTGGATTCCATACAATGGCAGGGCTACCGGGGTACCGCCCGTCACACTACGTGGCCTAGATCAACGTACCGAGGATCACTCCCGACCCCCTGCAACACAAGGCCGGAACCATTCCTTACTGAACAGTCCCGAACAAGATAAACCCCGCAGATGCCGTCGCTACTTCCCACTAAGCCGAAATAAAGGGACATCTAGACAGGGGAATACCCTTATCCTGCTTGGGCATGACCCACCTAACCTTGCCGCACCTCCCCTGTTTTAGCCATTCCCCCTTGATGAGGCTTGAGGTTACGATTACCTTTATAGAATACATTTCTTAGAATGCTCATCGCCCACCTGACGATGTGTTGAAAGCATTCAATCCATACAAGTTCGTTCCGGGTTCGAACGAAACCGAAGGCATTATCACGTTACACTCATTTTGGAATCACCCTCAGAGTCAACGACGATAACCCTTGCATTCTGAATCTTCATCTTCACTTCAGATTCACGACCTATCGTTAATTTGGAATCGATGTGGTTTTCGGATGTTCCTAATGTGGAAAACCCGATCCCGGTCTCATCGAAATCCAAAACGTGTCTTTTAAGGCCAAGTTGTCTATTTAGTCTTAACAGTTCAATTCAATATCATCAGTATACACACAGGTAGATAATTCATAATATCACAATAAATAATCACAGATAATCTCATAAACAGATAATCAATATTATCACCCAAACAGATAATATTATCATATTTAAACCAAGCATCCATATCACATAGATATTACTCATATCATATCTGAGATCAAAATCAATCAATGAAATGGTAATATCATCCATCCATAAGCAATGATTTATAAATCACAATCTATAATAAATTTAAAATGAATTAAATTAACTACTTCTATCTCTAATTAATTTAAAGTAAATTAAATTAATTACTTCATCTATAAATCTTGCTTATACAATCATCAAATTAATTTTAATCAAATTAATTAATCAATCTCTAGATATTTATCTTGATTAACTTCTTCGATTAATCACCTTCTAATTACAATAAGTAATGAGTCTTTAATTAATTCTACAAATTAATTATCCTAAATCATTTATAGTAATTAACATTTAGTTACTTTATTTATAATTAAATACAATTAATTACATTATCCTTAATTAATCACTACATTATTAATTATTTCTTAATTAAACTATTCTTAATTTCATTATTAATTACATTAATTAATGATCTCTAATTAAATTACTTTGTTTAATTTAATTACATTAAGTGATTAATCCTTAATTAAACACAATTATTAATCACCTTGATTAATATCAACCAGTAATTAACTTCCCTTAATTACTTATTACCAAATTAATTATCCCATAATTAATTATGTCTATTTAATTAATCCCTTGATTAATTACAAAAGTAATTATCCAAATTACTTTATTAACACATTATTTTCACTAATTACGTTCAGTAATTAAAATTGATTACCTCCTCAAGTAATTATGCTCCATTGAATACACTAAGTGATTATACAAATCAAATCATCAAATGATTTCTTAAATTAATTAAACTAAATTAATTAACTTAAATAAATCGTTTCATCAAATTACTTGCAATAAGTAATTAATTTCTTAATTTCTTTTATCAAGAAATTACATTTAACAATTTATAATGGATTATCTAATAAGTCTACTTAATTATCCAAAATTAATCACATATATTAATTAATTAATAATTCTTAATTAATTATCTTAATTAATTAATAACTTTTCTTAATCTACTTCTTATTTGATCTCTAATTATAAATTAATCTAAATTATTAATTTATAACTTAAATACATAAGTCATTTCTTAATTAACCTATCATTTAATTATTTTAAATATCTTAATTATCCCTAAAATAATTCATTTCTTTATTTATGACTTTATTAATATTATATTTCAAATTCAAAATTTCATTTTGAATTTAAGATTCAAAATGATTCTTATTCAAACATTTATCAAATTTTAATTCAATTTAGAATCCTATAAATAACATTAACTACTCATATATGGACTTATATTGGAAAGGCCTTTAAATTCAGCTGCTTGAATCTTTATTTAAATTTAAATTTCCAAAGACATTCATATTTTTAAAACAGATTTACCTTTGATTTAAAAACTTTGATTTAAACTTCCCTTCAACAACTTGATTTAAAAACTTGATTTTCCAAATCCAAATCTATTTTTAAAACCTTAAGATTAAATAATTATTCAAAACTGAGTTTTAAACCATAGGATTTAAAACATTGTTTAAATCATATAGTTCAGGTTTTAGCTTTGTCAGGTTTAAACCTGAAATTTTCAAAAATGAATTCAGAAATACAAATTTTTAATTTAAACTTAAATCTGGATTTGATTTTCATTTAAATCTAACATTACACTAATTCAACTTTTGGTTATGATTAGCTTGCAAATTTAATTTGCTTTTGAATTTTGTTTAAATTTAAAACTACAGGCAGTTTTATGCTACCTGTAGCCAAGGTATTCAACTCGAGACCAGAGCAAGTATGCTCCGGGTCAATAATGCCCTTGCTTCGAGTCTCATGCACAATAACTCGAGTACGACCCGAGGCCTAAAATGCCAACATCTCAACTAAACAAAACATGGAAACAGCAATGTAACAGGGTCATGCATTTGCCAAGATAGAGGCCATAGCATCACAACAAGCTTGAAAATCAGTCCCAAACTGAGTACAGGTAGAGGGAGGAAAATGCTAACATGGAATACAAATCAAACTCAGTCAATGGTAGGATCACTGCAAACACCAGATCAGGAAAACAACAGAGACATGCCAAACAAAGTTAAGTGGTCTAACCCATATTCATCTCAGGTCAGTAAGCATTTAAAAAGGACATACCAGATTAGAGTGGCAACAAGGACAACTCAACCAATCATGTGAGATAACCAATTCAACAAGATCAATGATCCAACTACTACACAATATAAATGAAGACCACACACAAGTATACCCAGTCACATATATATGATCAGTGGCTACACAGTACACAGACAATACATGAAAGCAGTGCTTGGTTAAATGGAACAGTGAGTACAATCAATGATGCAAAACAAATGAACAAACCAGGTTGAAAAATCTTCTCAACCACACTGATCAGGTTTCACTAAGAATTGGATCAGTGGAATAGTAACCTAAGTTTTACAGTGACCTGTATTTATTTTATTTTTTAAATTTGTTTTAGAAAACTCAGGTCAACCTATGCCTAAAAAATATAAATTAAATCAGTTTCAGAGATTATGATCTAACTGATTCAACTTAAACATGTTTAAATCTTTAGTTTAGAATATACAACTTATATTGGCTTAACACTAAGCTCACACAATTAATTATATCTTGAGGAAACTGTTTTGAAATCAGACACTTGTATTAAGGAACTCGAACAGAGATCTTAAGCAATCAATAAACTGAAGTAACATTTCCAGTTTCAATATTCAGAGTATCATATATACATATATATTCTATTTACAGAGATATAAATAACAACAAACTTATATTATTATTATTATTATTTTAAATTTAAGAAGATGAGTTACTCACAGAGAACAAGATGCAGTATTTCATTTTGCAAATGGCCATAGAAAGGGGTATATGTAGATTCACACAAATATTTTAAGCATCCAAATGTTAGCTTGCAACAGATTAACTTAAGAAATTCTTAAAAGTGTTACTCACCTAGATTTATGAACACAGAGATTCTGTTTTGATTTTGAAAAAGCTTGAGAAAAATACACAGGATCTTTATTTTGCAAATGATTAAAGGCTAGTGGCTTGATAAAAATGAAGCCTTTGATCTGGTCTTGAGAAAGTTGTTCACAGATTTGAATGAAGGCAGTTTCAGATTTTGCAAAGTTGATGGAATTTTTGTATGATGTTGTTTAAGTTTGTTGATGTATAAAACTTCAGTTGTAAAAAAAAAGAAAAGCTTGCTATTCTTAACAAATGAACTGAGAAGATATGTATATATAGAAGGAAAATGTTACAGGGGAAGGTGGCATCTGGGACAAGCTACTTTTGCAGGTACACTTACATGTTTTGTTTGTATCAGGCCATATCAGGAGGCTGAAAGGATTTGAAAATTTTCGAATGGACATAAGGTTGTGCTAAGTAAATGTAAGCATTAATTGTTAATGTACTCTTGTTTCCTACTTAGCCAATTTAATCATTTCTTATGTAGATATTTTAGTTAGCTTCCTACTTCTACTCTCTAACCTGTATACCATATTTGTTTATACTTTATGTTTATGCTTTAGCTTGCTTTACAAACTATCTCATATGATGAACACACAAGGATATGATTACTTAGCTTTTATTTTGTTTTATTACTTTACTTTGTTTTGCATTCTTTACTTACAGACAGCAAAATCATTATTTTGTCTGGTTGTACAAAGATTTTTGTTTTATTATTTTACTTTGTTTATTTCTTACCTTGTATATTTTCTTCACAGCTACATTCATATGTGTACAAGCCTGATTATGTTACACTTATATTAAATAGGCATTTGTACTTTATACATATATATACTTGCCTGCCTAGCTTGCTTTTTATTACCTATGTACATATATACTTCTTTCTTTTACACTTGTTCTTACCTCTATATTAATTTTACTTATAGGTTACTTTTATTTTAAACTTGAATAAATAAATACTTATGTTGAGATTTACAAAGTATTATTTTATTTAACATTTTTGAAAGACTACAAATCATAGCTTCTTTCAAAAATATACATATATTAAAATAACAACTTCTATTTATACAGTAAAACCCATTTTCAAAGATATTACAATATTGATATAGTTTAAATATAACTTATTATTAAATTAAAATAATTTATAAAAGAACTATTCTCTATAATATAAGTCACTTATTTTATCAAGCTATAAAACAAAACAAAACTTTTTATTTAAATTAAAACTCTAGGCTAAAACCATTTTAAACAAATTAACTTTATCTTGAGTAATTTAAAATCATATGGTCATTTATTAAATAGCCTAATATTAAATTTCTAAATTATCAAAAATATTAGAATTAGAAAACATGTCTGTTTATTAAATTTAAAAACAAAACTTATCTATTTATAATATATACCAATATATACATATATACATTATAATAGAAACAATTTAAATTAGCTTTTAAAAGATAAATTATCAGTTAAATATTTATTTAAAAGAAGATTATTGAATCAATTCAAATTATTATTAACAAATATTATTAATCAATTTAATTTTTAATGTAGATTATTAAATTGATATTGCCTCAAATTCCGGGATATCACAATTCTATTCTATATTTTAAAATACCAAATTATATTCATACAAACCATAGCATCGAATAATTTAGATTTCCAATACGATCTATCACTGGATATCAATAAAACATATCACAGATTATGGAAATAATTTCAATATTCTTGAGGAATCTTGTTGGGTCCCTCCAACCTACTTTCCTGCATCCACAGGTGTTAGCATAATATAAAATACCAATCCCACTTCGATGGGGATATCGCGGTATAAAGGGTCATCTACTATTATGCGGGACGCATAGGATCCCATCCGCTATATAATGCGGGAACATTAATCACTCCAATATATATGTATATTTATATACTACTACATATAATATCACATTCAATCAATCAATCAATCAATAATTTAAAATTTAAACTATTTTAAATTAACTAGCCATCCAGATGTGAGTGAGATTAACTCACCTTGAGTTTTGTTGACGGACGTTCCAATTTTAAATTAAATCGACCGCCTTCGATTTAATCTAAAATTTTCACGAGCTCCAATGTTCCCAGATCTGTACTGCAACATAGAGCTCCTCGTTGCAGTTTCGGCGCTTCCAGTTTCGTCAAATTCTGATCATGCATGCGTTAGATATGAATTTTTAAAGGCTTGAATAAAATTTATAAACAAATTTCTTTTTTTATATAATATACGAAAATCTTCCGTTCGTTTGCATATGAAAATCAAGGCCGACAATCTTCTTCTTCTCCTATACGCTAGCCCCAGGATTTCAAACCTATCATCGATTAAACAATCGATTGTCGCCGCTTACATAATCAACTTGAGATCGATCATGCTCCTCCATCTCGAAGTCCCACGCGACCTCCACCATCTCCCAGAACTTGGTTGAACTCGGATGTCCCATAGCCTCGCAAAACCCATCGAAACGAGCGACGAATGTGGCCCAAATACGCCAACAATCGGATACCATTGGATCTTATGAGCTCGACACGCTCTAGATTTTTGTAGTTGGTTGTTTTTGCTATAAATCTACGAATTTAAAGAAAATTGAGGAAGAAAGTTATTTCTTTTTGGCCATTGATAAAAGAAACGGCAGCTAAGAAAATAACATTAGGGTTTTACTATGCAGGCAATATATTAGATTTAAATATTAATTTAATAATATATTTTCACAAATTACTTAACTTTTCAAACGAATTCCAATTGAAACGTGCCAATAGGCATTTATAATGTTTTACTCGCATTCCGAATACAATGGAATATGTTTCGGAGGCTAATTCAATCATATATGGAAGATAGCCTTTTGAATCGATTTAAAATATTAAATTTTCGACTTTAATTTCAAAACGTTTCTCACCCGTATGGGCAAATGGTAACTCCAAACACTACGAAAATTGAAATATGATAATAATTCTCTATTATGGATCCAATGGAACTGGTCTCGTCGAATTCCAAGACTATGCCGCGGAAGGCTGTTTTAACTCGTCGATTAAATCGAGCGATTTTCAAAATCGTCGAAATCATTTAAAACTTCACTTTTAAAACTTTACTAACTTAATTATAAATCATATAGAATTTATATTCACATTAGAAATCATTCTGATTCATTTTAAATCAAAATCTAATTATTTACGTTATCACTATATATCAAATTCCATTATTAAATTAATATAAAAATTCCTATTTTAATTCATCGACTTTTGATTCCATCAAAAAGTCAAATACTGTAACTCAAATCCAACTAGAATTTAAATAAATTTTAGAAATAGTTTTCATATCCATTTATTCCTAGATTTACAAATTTCTCAATTCAAATATTAAATTATTATTATCCAAATCCAATTAAATCGTTATATTTGAAATTTAACCCATTTTTTTTAAGTCAACCCAAATCTCCATATTTCAAAATCAATTAACAATTCACATTAAACATTTAAAACAATTAAATGTTCAAAAACTAAGGGCCAAAATTCCAGGTCGTTACATTCCTCCCCCCTTATAAAAATTTCGTCCCCGAAATTCTCTAAGGTAGGAAAAATGCTCCCAAACCCCATTAATTTACCCAAAACCCACATAATTAATACTTAAATCACTTCTCAAAACCCTTAGTTTAATCCAAAACCCTTGGCTTTCATTTTCAACTCAAAAACTTAGATTTCTCTTACTGTTCTACTTTTTAGTTATCCAAAAATTCAAAACTTTCAAAAAAATTCTAACTCCCAAAATTTTCGAAAGTTTTGACAGCGTCTCCTTTGTATGGAGAGCGTTTTACAATAACACAAGAGATATAGGTATATATACATCGACCCACACAGCCAGAAAACAAAATATGTAGCAATATATTATCATTTCTTAACTTTTATTGCATAGGCGTACCTCATATTAGCATTTTTAAGCGAGCGACTTAATTTATATGCATTTTTGCGCTCCAAACTCTATATGATTGCATCCCGTACCTGTACTTACTCAAACAAGCACATAAGTTTCCAACAATATGAAATTTTAACAACATTCCACTTACCTACTATCCTAATACAAAGCCTCATAACCCAAACAAATAGACTTCATAATCCAACAAGTTAACCATATATTATAAGCAATCACAAGATTTCAACTCTATTTTAGTTTCCTACATAATTCATATCAAATTGGTTTATAAGCCTTACTTACATAATTTCACCTTTTCCAATTCCAAATTGATTAAATTGCATCACATTCGTGATTCACTTTCATTTATATGAAAATCCATTTAATTAAATTTCAATCTATTCCAATTGACTCAAGAACAAATTTATTCACTTCTTTTAATCCATTTACAATATATGTCGACTTCTATTTATAACTCAAGCTTTAGTTCCAAACTCCACAATTGACTCATAATTCAGCTTCTATTTAACAACACTATGTTACATTTCAGATTTCATTAACTAGTTATTTATATAACTAGTTCACTTCCATACCTTGAATCAACATTTGATTTTTTATTTCATTTACCAAAATATCAAACAAAATTATTTTGGGTTTTATTTTACTTCTAAAATTTTCTCTTTCTCATAAGCCATCGAAATTTTATTCATTCCAATATAATTTTTATTTAATTTAGCTTACGCTACTTATGATTATTTAGTTATCCTTCCCCACTTAATATCCAATTCATTCCAAATCCAAATTTAATTTTATTTAACTTATCTTAGGTTGAATTCCAGTATATCTTATTCCCTTTGATTTACTCAAGTTGCATTTTCAATTTCCTTTCTTAATTAAATCAACTTCACTTATAAATTAAATATCGATTCCTTTTGACTTTTCACATCATTTAAATAGAATTTCCAGAATTTAATTACCCGGTTTTATTTCAAAACCATTTTGAAATCATAAATAACACAAACACTCTTTGGTATTTCAAATCATACCTCCGGATTTCCAAAACAACTTAGTTTTACCAAAACAATTTCCCTTTTGAAATTTCTAAAACAAACATATTTATCAAAAAAAGTCCAAACAATAATGATACCAAACCACCCGGTAGCATTTCAACACTTTGAAACTCGAAAATGAATACTGATGATGTGGCCATCATCACCAGGATTATTTTCCAGTGACTAAAGTGAGATCAGTGCATCCTTACTTCCATAAATTCATTTCAAAACAATTTCAATTCAAAATACTTCCACTATAATACTCCATTTTTACCTTCAAACACTATGGAAAACATTTCATAAAATTCCCATGATTTTAAATTCCCAAACTTTTTTTTCAAATTCATTTAAAAACATTTTTCCAAAAAAATTTGGATTTAAATTCTGGTTCAAACCATATTTTGGTTATGTTTTATTGTATTATTTTATGCTCAGATAATTCTGTTCGGTTATAAATATAGACCATTTCAAATTTTAGACTCTTATTTGATAATCATATTAACAATCAAACATCCAAATATATATAATAATTTCAGAAAATTATTTCTTATATATCAAAATATAATTTTGGGTAAAATTAGTTCATTTACCCACTTTAAAAATAATATTATGTTGGTTTATCTTGTTTAAGAGTTTAGAAACCTCTATCGATGACCTGGCATCCCATATATCGATCAGAATCTATAAACACTCAATCGGTAAGTCAACACAATAAAAAACAGTTTTATATTCACTAATAATTACGCTCTCGTATCTATTATTACACTCAAACTCATTCTAGAGTTCTACTGACTCTATTTCTAATGAGAAATTCCTCTACCAAAGCCTAGGTTATCGCCAACCTAAGCTCTGATACAACATGTGACGACTCGCCCTTCTCGACTCTCGAAAATCGACACAAATACGCCTCTATATAATATGCGACGATCGAATGCCGGAAAAGACAGAGTTCTGAGGGAAAGAAAGAAGGAAGTAGAAAAAAGAGAAGACAAAACAACATCAGAATCTCACATTCCTAGTGGAACAAAATATAATAGATAATAGCCGATCTTTACACAAAAAGAAAACTTTATCTGTTTTATACATTACATCATCAGAGTACATCACAATCAAAACAATTACTGGACAAGTATTTTAACTTATCCTCACAAAAGTTGACTATACAGCTTATACTGCACAGCGGAATATACTTCAAATACATGTGATACATCTCGGCATCCAGCTCGTCTCCTGAGTCCCACAGCATCCCATCCTGTATTTTATAATACTCGGTCTGACCCGAGTATTTTAATAAAGTAACACCCGTGTCAGTTTGTAAAACTAGCGTAAGAAAAATACACTCAACTTAATTATTAAGTTTTCAAAATCATTTAAAAAACAAAGGTATCTCGTAAGACCACGCCATAAATAAACATGTCGGGTTTTTACCTTATGGTAACCAAAACATTTCTTACAAAATCCTCTGATATTATAATAGTGCCTAAGTACAAATACTTAAATCGAACAGCCGAAATTGTTACATTCATTAAATTCTAGCAATTACTAGGCTCTACAATCAAACCGTAAAGGGCACGTGGGCAGAATGGATTCCAACTAATGACTAGGCACTGGGGTACCATATGTCATGGTGTCTAGTCTAGATCAGCATACCAAGGATCCACCCTAATCCTCTGCAATACATGACCGGACTACCCCTTGCTGGATGGCCCGAATAAGACACTCCGAAGTTCGGATCAGCAACCGCCCACATAGCCGAATAAAAGGTACATCTAGACAGGGATGACCTTACTCTAATTGGTCGCTAGCCACTTAGCCTTGCTGCATAACCCCTGATTTTCAGTCATTCCCGATAGATGAGGCTCGAGGCTATGCATTACCTTTTTAGAACACATCTCAAATAGAATGCTCATCGTCCTCCCGACGATGTTCTGAAAGCATTCATCCATACAAGTCCGTTCTAGTTTCTAACGGAACCGAAGGCACTAGTCCTACTACATCCATTTTGGAATCACCCTCAGGATTAGTAGCGATTAGCCCTCGTACTTCACTGCTCCATCTTCAACTCCAAGCTCTTGTCTTCATCACGAAAACGTACTAGTTGGACCAAAGTGGTTTTCGGTTCACAAACCGATCCCAGTCTCTTCGAAACAACGTTCGCTATTTCTCGGTAAATTCAACCCCGGTTCTTTAGGAAATACACAGACAAATATAAGATCAGAGTTCACCTCCTAACTGTTAGTGGACAGATTTCCTTATAAACGTCCCAGGAGAACGAACGAGTTTATACGTACAGTATGTCACTTCGAACGTTAACTGAACCATATAATTCTCATACCTCTTCTAGATATTTCCAAAGTTATATTTGGGTGCATATTTGATAGTTGATTATTTAACTATCAAATAAACAATCAATTCAACCAATTACTTTATTTTCACTAAAAACATCCAGTCTTATTAAATTAGATATTTATAGTTTATATCACTTTACCCAAAAATATATATACTAAAACATTTTAAAAATAAAACTACTCAAATCACTTTAATCAAAATAATGGTTATGAAATTCTATAATAAATTTCCAAGTAAAACTTAAGCCACAGACTATTTTTAAAATAAAAAGCTTTATATAAAATATAAATATTAGAAAATTTCTTTTATAAACATAATACTAATTTAACTTTTAAAATAATTACTACTAAAATTAATTTGAATAATATTTCAAAATTCTAAAACAGTTAAAAATAATAAATTTCTCTAAAACATTCTTTTTAAACAATTTTAAAACCAAAAAATTGTACATAAAAATCTCATTTGAAAATATACTTGTCTTTTCAGGGAAATACACTTTCCATTTCAATATGACCTATATAATCCTTTATAAATCCTGCTCGATTTATCCCAATTTAATTTACGTCCCAATCCCGCAAATTCTTTCGACACTTTAAAAATAAAATCACTTTTATTTTTAAAACACATTCCCATCTCCTTATAATCACTTTCAAAAATATATATTGAAATTATTTATCATAAGGCTACTAAAATTACTTAAATAAAAATAATACTTAAGAAATTCTATAAGAATTTCTAAGTTAAACTTAAACTAAAATTACCTTTTTAAAATAAAGTTATTATATCAAATATTATGTTAAAATTTCCTTTTAAAAATCATAATATTAATTTACCTTTAAAAATAATTAACTCCCATAATTAACATAAATAAATATTTACCTTTTACTTAAAAATAAGTAAATTATAAATTTTCTTAAAAATTCTTAAAAAATCATTTTAAACTTCTAGTTTATACTTTGAAATCTTTTCTTTTAAAAATGTGCTTAGTTTCCAAGAAAAATATGCATTCCAACCTTTAAAAATAAAATCATCTTTTTATTTTTAAATTTTTTAAATGAATTGCACCTTTTCATATAAATTCCACCAGAATCTATACTTCCAAATTTATCCACTGATAAATATTCCACTACATTTATAAACCCGGCCTATAAATTTTTATTCCTCGTTTCCTTTTGAATCATAGTTTTCAAAACACTTAATCAATTTCAAACTGATTTCCTGGTTTAAGTTCCCTTTAAATTTATTACTCGATTTATCCAAATTCCAAATAATTATTTACTTAAAAAATTTCTTTCCATTCCCTTTAAAAAAAACCCAATTCATTCTATTTTATATTTTAAAATACCAAATTATATTCATCCACACCATAACATCGAATAATTTAGATTTCCAATACGATCTATCATAGGATATCAATAAAACATGTCACAGATTATGGAAATAATTTCAATATTTTTGAGGAATCTAATTGGATCCCTTCAACCTGCTTTTCTGCATCTACAGATGTTAGCACAATATAAAATACCAATCCCACTTCGAGGGGGATATCGTGGTATAAAGGGTCATCTGCTATTATACGAGGCGCATAAGGTCTCATCCGCTATATAATGCGGAAATATCAATCACTCCAATACATATATACACTACTACTACTATATATGATATCACATTTAGTCAATCAATCAATAATTTCAAATTTAAACTATTTTAAATTAACTAGTCATCCAAATGTGAGTGAGATTAACTGACCTTGAGTTTTGTTGACGAATGTTCCAGTTTTAAATTAAATCGACCGCCTTCGATTTAATCTAAAATTTTCACGAGCTTCAATCATTCATAGATCTGTATTGTAGCGTAGAGCTCCTCGCAGCGGTTTCGACACTTCCAGTTTTGTCAAATTCTGATCATGCATGCCTTAGATATGAATTTTTAAAGGTTTGAATAAAATTTATAAACAAATTTCTTTTTTTATATAACATACGAAAATATGCCGCTCGTTCACACAGGAAAATCAGGGTCGATGATCTTCTTCTTCTCCTATACGCTCACCCCAGGGTTTCAAACCCATCATCGATTTAAACAATCGATTGTCGCCGCTTACATGATCAACTGGAGATCGATCAGGCTCCTCCATCTCGAAGTCCCACGCGACCTCCACCATCTCCCAGAACTTGGTTGAACCCGGTTGTCCAAAGCTTCGCAAAACCCATCGAAACGAGCGACGAATGGGGCCCAAATATGCCACCGACCGATGACAATGGCTTAAATCCACTGTAACGCCCCACTCCGAGACCCATATTAGCAAAGAGTATTACAAGGTAATACTGTCTGCTAATACGGAGAATAGAGCTGGATAGGAGCGACCATCTATAGCCTTGTCTTAACTATCTACTGTATACGTCGATAAATGCAGCATATTTATTTATTTATTTATTTTGGTGGATCGACATATCCAATAGATACTTAATACAAAACTATAATGGCTAGAAGATCTAACAGAACAAAATATAACAACTCAAATGTAAAACACATCACAGAACAGAAGATCATCACATACATATACAGATACATCATAGAGTATACAAAATGATACATGTCAAGTGGCGTAGCAACCACAATATACAGATGAGTCGAAAGAATATAAATATCAGAGTTACAACCAAGAGGGACTACCCAAAAAGGTATAACAAAAGAGGCTAGCAGAATAGTCCACGCGGAAGCAGAATAGGCTAAGTCCAAAGGTACCTAACCTGAAACACCTCGGTCTGACCCGAGTATAAAATACACGGGTCAGTCTAGCTAAACAAATCAGTTAGACAAGCTAAACAATAATGAACATGCAAGGTCATAAAGTACCACAAATATTTCTAAAAGAGATAACTCAATCATCTACAAAAGATGAATCATAACAAGCCTCATATCATCGGCAACTCAATAAACAAAGGATATGAATATCCCAAATCAAGCCAAAAAGGCAAATAACAAATACCGATGAAGGTAACACAAGTTTCCCCAAGGTAATCGCTATGTATCGAGTGGTTCAAAAGACCTACTCCGAAAGGCGATACTCTAGGGAAATATAAATGTCAATGAAACAAAAGATGCACGTGCTCAGTACTGTATAAACAAGGATCCACAAGCCCGAAGGCGACAAACCCAAGTATCTCTCGAGCGGTGACGAATGACCAACTCCAAAAGCGATACTATAGGGCAACAAACCCGAAGGCAACAAACCCAAGTATCTCTCGAGCGGTGACGATGGACCAACTCCAAAAGTGATACTATAGGGCAACAAACCCAAAGGCAACAAACCCGAAGGCACAAACCCGAAGGCAACAAACCGTAGTGGCGAAGGTCCGGAGGCCCAGTACTGAACACCACTAACTGGCAATATGTGTCACAAACTCTCGGAAAGGAACCCGAAAAGTGTTAACGTGTGTCCCATACCACCCGTTCGCACTAAACGATTTACTAACCGTTAGTCAATTCCACACTTAAAGCAGTACAAAGTTTACCTCATCTCATCGGTAAACCAGACCCAAAGGTCAAAACAATCAAACGAATAGATCAGGAATTAACTGAAAAGATAAACGAACGTGTTCATAGCACGCGTTTTATCTAATCATTTAATTCTCCTCTCTCTTCGCTCGAAGTGCAAAATTGTGTGTTTTATATAGAAATTAAATTGAAGAAAACGAGTTTTAGGAACGCTTCAAAATCGCTCTAGAAATTGCATTTGAAATTCTCCTATTATGGAGTAACTAATTTAATACTTAAAAATAATATTAAATAATAATTTTAAAAGTCAATTTGCTTGAAAAACACTTTGTAATGCTTTATAAAACCCGTGTACGAAATCTAGAGAAAAATCTCAAAGAAATCGGAAAATATCAGAAAATTATTCTAAGTATAAAAACCCGGTGAAAACAGGCTGCGAACCCAAGTTCGACAGCAGGTTTGGACCTGCAAACCGAGTCCAAATGACATGTAATTTGGTAGGAATGTAGTTCAACATTCCTACTTTAATCTGCAAAAAGAATCATTCAAATCCGATTTGAAACGAAGAATCTGCGTCGTTTCAAAGTCGGACCAAAACAAAGTTTAAAATACTGAATTACAGCAAGCTGCGAGTACAAGTTCGACAGTAGTTTAGGAATAGCAAACCAACCCAGATTTTCATGAAATTTTATAGAAATGTAAATCAGCACACCTACTTCAATCCGCAAAAAGAATCGCTCAAATCCGATTTGAAACGAATGAGTTATGCTGTCTCAAATATGAACTCAGACCATGTTTGCGACAGTTCAAAAACAAAATGTGCACAGGATATTTGCAGGCTGTGCACTGATTTTGCAGTGACGATTTGAACACTCAAATGACAATATTATTCAACCAAAATTTGCAGAAATAAAGTTTAACATATAAACTTGACTCAGAAAAAGATCCGGCAGCATTTCGTTGCCGGAGATGAAAGTTATGGATGACCAAAGTTGGCACTTTAGGCCAAGACGAAAATAGAAATACATTGAATTAACTTTTACATATGCAGCAAATTCAAGCAATTTCACAAGCAATTTAGCTAGTATTTGTGAGATATTGTTCTCACCTTGCTGATTTTCCTAAATACCCGGATTTAAGCAAAAAGATTGAAGCTTTGAGATGGATTTGACTTTAAGAACCTGTAAAAAAACAAAAAAGAGCCATGCGAATCCAAAAGAAGAGATTAAATACAAACCCAATCTCAAAACTAGATTTTGATGAAATTATTTGTATTTTGGGGTTGATTACCTGTTGGATTCTCTAGATTGCAAAAGATTTTAATTTGATGAATTTACTTGAAGAAATTGGTTTTAGATTGCAATTTGGTGAAGAGGGGTTTCTACTTTCTTCTTTACTGGTTTTTGAGAAGGAGGAAGACAAAGCAAATGAACGTACAGTAAGTAAGTTCCTTCTTTTCTTAATTAGGCTATGGACACTAATGGGCTTGGACCCAAAAATTAAAAGAAAATAACATGGCTTATGTTAAATAAACATCACTTATATTATAAAGGCTTCATATCTACACTAATTACCAAAACAAAAATGCATTTTCTTCATATTTTTACATAAGATAAATATGTAGACTTAAACACTTACAAAATAAAACATTTTCCACCATATAAAAAGATAAATTTATATTTTTAAAACATTGTTAATATTAAAATCTTTTATTTTACAAAAATGCACTATTTTCACAACTAAATGCAAAAGTCTACATTTTTAACTTCTAAAATTCCTAAAAAATTATTTTCTTACACAGAAAAATATTAAAAACCATCTTAAACTCAACTTTATAATTAAAACACAATTTTAAACCAATTTTCACCTTTTTATTTAAATAAATATCCTTTAAAAATCACATACTTCTTTTAAAAATTATTAAAAGAAGTAATTGGCAATAATTATTACAATTATTGCATTTTCTCTAAATAGAACCCATTTTCCATTATTTTTTTAACCCAAATAAATAAAATAAAGTTCCAAACTTTATTTTTCTCATTTTATTTTCAAAATTAATTGTTTATTACAAATAAACAATATAAAACTTCCAATTTTATTTAATTTACAATATTAAATTATAACTACCGTTAGAATTTAATATTAACAGGTAATCTCCAAAACCTGGGTTGTTACATCCACCATTGGATCTGATGAGCTAGACATGATCTAGAATTTTGTAGTTGTTGATTTTGCTATAAATCTATGGTTTTAAAGAAAATTAAGGAAGACGGTTATTGCTTTTCGTCCATTGATAAAAGAAACAGCGGCTAGGCAAATAACATTAGGGTGTTTTTGTGTAGGCAATATATATATATATATATATATATATATTAATTTAATAATATATTTTCACAAATTACTTAACTTTTCAAACAAATTCCAATTGAAACGTGCCGGCAGGCGTTTATAATGTTTTGTTAGTCCTTGAGATGATGGTTTTGATGACAACAACCTTAGAATAGATTATAAAATACAAATACTAACAGTATACGTTTAGATATATATGTATATGCAGGATTTAACCATGCAGGTACCAAGAATGAAGACTGTACAGTATAGAGATTCAAGCTATCAAGATTGAAGACTCATGAGTAACAAGAATATCAATAGTTAAAATTTCAAGTAATTTACTTTTTAATTAGGAATTTTGTTAAAACTCCTAGAAAAGCACTGGCATCTAAAAATCCAATTTATTCGTGGAATGGAATCCACTTCGAGCCCATTAAAGGGATGGAACCCTAAGTAGGATGGAACCTACAAAAAATCTAGTGGAACATCATTTTGTATCCGCTAACTTTTTATTCAAAATGATTTTTCAAAATTATATCTTGTTTTCAAAATGATTTCAAAACCTTCTTTTCAGAAGAATAGAAAACATCTATCCTGATTTCAAATACTTTTAGCCTCAAAATAATCTTGAATTTCAAAATCAAATTATCCTTGGTTTTAAACTATCTTTTAAAATAAATGTGTATTTAATTTTCTAATATTTATATATTTAGATTTAAATATAAAATTATAGTAAAATTTTATACATACCAAAATATTATTCTATATATTTATTTATGTATTTCAACTATATTTAAGTATATTTATAAAAGTTTAAAATAGTTTTAAAATAAGATAAAAGTTATTTTCAAAGAAAAACAAAATATCAAAAATTCCTTTGAGATGTCGACATGCCTAAGTACCCCATGTCGACATAGTGTCAGTTGAGTTCAAAATTTAGATTTCAAAAGAAGTGTATATTCGTCGTAACTCCTCACGAATGGACACAGCTGTTGTTATTCTATAAATAGGGGTTGGTTTCAACAAATTTCAATACATATTTTTCGAGTTTTCACTCCTCTTCTTCTTCCACATTTCTATATACATATTCTTACCATTACTCTACCGAAATCAACATTGAATCTAACTAGATCATTTCTGGTTTGATTCTCTATCACAATCTCAAAAAGATTCTCAGTGCTATTCAGAGTTATAGATTTCTTTGTAATCAATTTAGCGAGAAAATGTGTGATTGTGGCCTTGGAAATCAATCAAGCGAGATAAGGTGTGATTGTAGCCTTGGGAAATCAATTGGGTGAACTTGCTGCCTGGGAAATCAAGTATCTCTACCCAGAGGATTGTGATTCTGGAGGGTGTACCTCGTTGCCTTGTAACCGAGGGTGAAATTGTATAATTGCTTTTGAAAGGAAATCTGTACTTGTAGTGCGGGACTGGATGTAGGGTAACTCCGAAGCAGTATAAAATCCAGTGTGTTCTTTCCTTTACCGCTTTTACTTTATTTTTGCATCTATGTTTGTTTTTGTGATCATATCTGTGTCCGAATATTGCATACATCTGTGTTCAAATTAATGTAAACTTAAAAAGATTTAGTAATTCTTTATAAACACTATTCACCCCCCTCTAGAGTTAATCCTAGCCTTAAGATCCGTAATCCGCATTTCTCACACTTGGTATCAAAGAAAGGTTTTCAAAGTTTCATAATCTGATTTTTGAAATTTTTAAAAATGGCTATGTTTGTTAATACTAGTTTAGAAATATTCAGATCATCATTGTCTCATAAGTCTGCATATAATCAATGTTCAAATTCAAATTGTCTACCAAAATTGTTTGATGTGCAGGAACCATGCTTTATGGGAATTGAGGAATCAATCCACAACGGACAAATATTGCAGATTAAAAAGAACAAATGGAAACTCGACAGTGGATGTTCTAGACACAAGACTAGGAATCCAGAAATGTTGAATAATATAATATACAAAGAGGGAGGACTAGTTAACTTTGGAGACAATTCAAAAGGATATGTGATTAGCATCGGCAAAATCGGTAACTCTGAAACTCCTATTATTACTAATGTTTTGCTAGTTAAGAATCTGAAACATAACCTGCTAAGTATAAGTCAACTTTGCGATAAAGGATATAAAATTAAATTTGAAAAAGATAAATGTCACAGTGAAGATAATAATTCAACCATAATATTTGAGGGAATTAGGAAAAATAATATTTATATTCTTAGTACGAAAGTTTCAAATGATAACTTGTGTCTTTTGGCAAATACATATGACCGTTGGATTTGGCATAAGAGATTTGGGCATTTGAATTTCAAACTCTTATCTAGACTGTCAAAACATAATCTAGTAAGAGGTCTCCCTAAATTGAATTTTAAAGTAGATAGTCTATGTGATGCATGTCAATTAAGAAAACTTAGAAAAAGTTCTTTTAAATTAAAAGATATGATTTCAACTTCAAAACCTCTTGAATTACTTCACCTTGATTTATTTGGTCCATCTCAAATTCTGTCAATAAATCATAGTAAATATGTTTTTGTAATTGTAGATGATTATTCTAGATTTACATGGACAATATTTTTGAAACATAAAAGTGATACTTTTGAATGTTTTAAAAACTTTACAAAAATCAACTTTCTCTAAAAATTATAACCATTCGTAGTGATCACGGTGTTAATTTGAAAATGAAAAGTTCGAGGAATTCTACAATAAAAAGGGAATAACTCACGATTTTTCATTTCCAAGAACTCCACCGAAAAACGGAGTAGTAGAACGTAAAAATAGGACGATTCAAGAGTGTGTGAGAACTATGCTTTTAGACAGTAAATTACCAAAGAATTTTTGGACAGAAACAGTTGCTACCGCCTGTTATATTTTAAATAGAATTTTAATTAGACCTTTAACTAATAAGACATCATATGAACTTCTTCATAGAAAGAAACCTAAAGTATCTTATTTTGGAATTTTTGGAAGTAAATGTTTTATTTTAAATACTAAAGATAACTTATATAAATTTGATTCTAAATCCGACGAAGGTATCTTTATCGAATATTCTAATAGAAGTAAAGCGTACAGAGTATTTAATTTAAGAACTAACATCAAAGAAACAATGCATGTTTCGTTCGATGAAAATTTTGAAAATTTTGAAAATACAAATGATGAAGAGGATTTAATCACTCAAAATTAAGAGTCAACTGAAACTTATAATGAAATTAATCATCCTAATAAAAGAACTAAACTTTTAAAAGATCACCTTATTGAAAACATACTAGGAGATATGCAATCTGTTGTTAAAACTAGAAATCAACTAAGTCAAATGAGTAATGTAGCTTTTATATCAACTATTGAACCCAAAAATCCAAAAGAAGCATCAACTGATGATTCGTGGATTTTGGCTATGCAAGAAGAACTAAATCAATTTACTAGAAATGATGTTTGGTAACTTGTTACTAGACCTGAAAATAAAACTATAATTGGAACTAAATGGGTTTATAAAAATAAAATGAATGAACTAGGAGAGGTAGTTAGAAATAAAGCACGTTTAGTCGCTCAAGGTTTTTGTCAAGAAGAAGGAATAGATTTTGATGAAACCTTTTCTCCCGTAGCAAGATTAGAAGCCGTTAGAATTCTACTTGCTTTCGCAAGTCATAATAATTTCAAATTATTTCAAATGGATGTTAAAATTGCCTTTTTAAATGGATTTGTAAAAGGAAGTACATGTTGAACAACCACCACTTTTTGAAAATGAAAAATTACCTAATCATGTTTACAAACTTAAGAAAGCTTTATATGGTCTAAAGCAAGCTCCTAGAGCCTGGTATGATAGACTAAGATCTTACTTATTACAATCAAATTTTGAAATTGGTAAAGTAAATAATATTCTTTTTATTAAAAGAAATAAAAATGATATTCAACTAGTATAATTTTACTTAGATGATATCATTTTTGGATCAACTAACTTTGAAATGAATAAAGAATTTTCTAAAATAATGACAAAAGAGTTTGAGATCAGTCATATGGGTGAATTAAACTTCTTTTTTGGATTACAAATAAAACAATTAGATAATGGTATCTTTATTAGTCAAGAAAAACATGCTAAAGACCTAATTAATAAATTTGGTTTGACTACTACGAGTGGAAAATCCACTCCCATGGCAACCAATGAGTACCTTAGTAAAGAAGATCTCTCGAAAGATGTAGATCAAAAGTTATATAGAGGAATGATTGGATCACTACTCTATATTACTGCTAGTAGACCTGATATCATGCATAGTGTTTGTCTCTATGCAAGATATCAATCCCAACCTAAAGAGACCCACTTAAAAGCCGTAATAGGTATTATAAGATATGTTAAACACACTTTTGACTATGGCTTATTTTACCCTAAAAATGATTCCTTTGACTTAATACCTTACTGTGATGCTGATTATGCTGGTTGTAAATCAGACTGAAAAAGTACAAGTGGAACTTGCCACTTTTTGGGGCATTCTCTAATTTCCTGGTTTAGTAAAAAGCAAAACAAAGTTTCTTTATCAATAACTGAAGCAGAGTATGTTTCTGCTGCTTTGGCTTGTTCTCAAGTAATATATATGCAACAGACTTTAAAAGATTATGGTTTAAATATTTCAAAATCGCCAATTTATTGTGATAATACTAGTGCGATAAATTTATCCAAAAATACTACTCAACATGCTCGAACTAAACATATTTATATCAGACATCATTTTCTCAGAGATAATATAAGTAGGGAAGTAATCACTCTAGATTATATCCATTCTGAGAATCAAATTGCTGATATCTTAACAAACCCCTTAAATGAATCTATATTTACTAAATTAAGAAGAGAATTAGGTATTTGTTCAATAACTGAAATATAAAATATAAATAGCAAATTATAATTAAAAATTAATTCAAAATAAATTAAATAGGCAAAAATTCAAGAACCATGTCGACATACCCCTCTATCCTATGTCGACATACAATGTTTTTAAATTTTTGTAATTTTTCCCACCAAGATTCAAATAATTGGTTATATATTCTTCTTATTTACGAATTTTTGATCATTCTCTCTGTTCTTTCTCCATTCTAACTTCTAAAATTAATTAATCTGCGGCCTCTTCTTCCAAATCAAACTCAAAATCAACATTTTCGTTCCCCTCTCCTACTTCTGGTCCGTTTCAATGTACTACTCTCGTTCGTGTGACTAAAATGGAGGATTCTCTGAAGGATGCACTTCAGTCAATGATTGAAATCCAAATAATGCAACTTCGAATGGCCAAGGAACAAGAGAGGCAAGGAAAAATTCTTAGGAATTTGCAAAAATTTCTAATGGACAATCATGCTAACCCAATCTTGATTGATGAAGACTCTTTAAGAGATCAAGAACAATAGGCCAGCGAAGAAGAATAAGTAGAAGAACCGATGGAAGAAACGCATGCGGAAGATGACGACAAGGTCGTTTGCGTTGGTGAAGTGTGTTTTGACAAAAATGGGAATCTTGTCGAACAACGTGGAAATTTCTGTTTCCACGTTCCAAACTGTTCGATTCATAGATCTCCTATGTTTAAAAACACACATTAGTTTCTTCTCTTTCTTTTCCATTGTTGTATGTTCCTTCTTACGTTTACCACGAAAATGTAAATATAACTATATGATTAATAAATAAATTATATTCTTGTATTTGTTCTTCCCTATTAATAAATATAACTATATGGTTATTATATACTTAGAATAGTTAGTAGTTTAGGATTAGGTTTATTATTAGATCTAAGTGTTGATTATTTATGATAACACTATCATTATAATCACATGTCATAGAGTATTAGATTTAAGGGGAATTCTATTTTTTGGTGTTATATAGTTTAGAGGTAGTTTTTTCTTTGTTGATGACAAAGGAGGAGAAGTATAAAATTGTGTAGTTAGGCATAGATTAAGGGGGAGTTATTAGGATAGAAGTAATATTTTATAAGCAAAGGTTGTCATCATCAAAAAGGGGGAGATTGTTAGTCCTTGAGATGATTTTTTTGATGACAACAACCTTAGAATAGATTATAAAATATAAATACTAACAGTATAAGTTTAGATATATATGTATATGCAGGATTTAACCATGCAAGTACCAAGAATGAAGACTGTACAATATAGAGATTCAAGATATCAAGATTGAAGGCTCATGAGTAACAAGAATATCAAGATTATCAAGAGTTTAAGATTTCAAGTAATTTACTTTTTAATTACGAATTTCGTTAAAACTCCTAGAAAAGCACTGGCATCTTAAAATCCAATTTATTCGTGGAATGGAATCTACTTCGAGCCCGTTAAAGGGATGGAACCCTAAGTAGGATGAACCTACGAAAAATCTAGTGGAACATTGTTTTGTATCCTCTAACTTTTTAATCAAAATGATTTTTCAAAATTATATCTTGTTTTCAAAATGATTTCAAAACCTTCCTTTTAAAAGAATCAAAAACATCTATCCCAATTTCAAATACTTTTAGCCTCAAATAATCTTGAATTTCAAAATCAAATTATCCTTGGTTTTAAACTATCTTTTAAAATAAAAGTATATGTAATTTTTTAATATTTATATATTTAGATTTAAATATAAAATTATAGTAAAATTTTATATATACCAAAATATTATTATATATATTTATTTATGTATTTCAACTATATTTAAGTATATTTATAAAAGTTTAAAATGGTTTTAAAATAAGATAAAAGTTATTTTCAAAGAAAAACAAAACATCAAAAATTCCTTTGGGATGTCGACATGCCCTGCCCCATGTCGACATAGTGTCAGTTGAGTTCAAAATTTAAATTTCAAAAGAAGTGTCTATTCGTCATAACTCTTCACGAATGGACATGGCTGTTGTTCTTCTATAAATAGGGGTTGGTTTCAACGAATTTCAATACATATTTTCTGGTTTTTCACTCCTCTTCTTCTTCCTCATTTCTATATACATATTCTTACCATTACTCTACCGAAATCAACATTGAATCTAACTAGATCATTTCTGGTTTGATTCTCTATCGCAATCTCAACAAGATTCTTAGTGCCATTCAGAGTTATAGATTTCTTTGTAATTAATTTAGCGAGAAAAGGTGTGATTGTGGCCTTCGAAATTAATCGAGCGAGATAAGGTGTGATTGTAGCCTTGGGAAATCAATTGGGTGAACTTGTTTCCCGAGAAATCAAGTATCTCTACCCAGAGAATTATGATTCTGGAGGGTGTACCTCGTTGCCTTGAAATCGAGGGTGTATTTGTACAATTTCTTTTGAAAGGAAATCCGTACTTGTTGTGCGGGATTGGATGTAGGGTAATTCTGAACCAGTATAAAATCCAGTGCGTTCTTTCCTTTACTGCTTTTACTTTATTTCTACATCTGTGTTTGTTTCTGTAATCATATTCGTGTCTGAATATTGCATACATCTGTGTTCAAATTAACATAAACTTAAAAAGATTTATTAATTCTTTATAAACATTGTTCACCCCCTTCTAGTGTTAATCCTAGCCTTAAGATCCGTAATCTGCATTTCTCACATGTTTTAACCGCATTTCGAACAAAATGAAACATGTTTCGGAGGCTAATTCAATCATATGTGGAAGACAGTGTTTTGAATCGATTTGAAATATAAAATTTTCAATTTTAATTTCAACGCTTTTCTCACCGGTATGAACAAACGGTAACTCCAGACACTACGAAAATTGAATCCGATAATAATTCACTATTACAGATCCAATGAAACCGGTCTCGTCGAATTCCGAGACTCTGCTCCGGAAGGCTATTTTAACTCGTTGATTAAATCGAGCGATTTTCAAAATCATTGAAATCATTTAAAACTTCACTTTTAAAACTTTACTAACTTAATTATAAATCATATAGAATTTATATTCACATTAGAAATCATTCTAATTCATTTTATCAAAATCTGATTATTTACGTTATCACTATATATTAAATTGCATTATTAAATTAATATAAAAATTGCAATTTTAATTCATCGACTTTTGATTCCATCAAAAAGTAAAATACTGTAATTCGAATCCAACTAGATTTTAAATAAGTTTTAGAAATTGTTTTCATATCCATTTATTCCTAGATTTACAAATTTCTCAATTCAGATATTAAATTATTATTTATCCAAATCCATTAAATCGTTATATTTGAAATTATAACTCATTTTTATTAATTCAACCCAAATCCATATTTCAAAATCAATTAACAATTCACATTCAATATTTAAAACAATTAAATGTTCAGAAACTAACGATCAAAATTCTGGGTCGTTACAATGTTAATTAAACGAGGTAAGATAAATGCGTGTATTTGTTAATCTTCCTTAAGGTACGTGCATAGCGCTCGCAAAATGGTAGGTAATAGTGAATAACCATTTTCGATAAGTTGATCTTCCTCAAGGTCAATATTGATTAGTACAATGACCATGGGTTAGGAGTTGTACAAGATAAAACTGATAATGTTATATCCATCACATGTAGGCCTATGATTTGTTGATCATCTTCAAGGTTAGGACCCTAATGCATGGGAATCCTAACACTCACTAGAGAAATCGAAAGATTTATATGTTTTTTCTTCGGGTTTTGAGAAACATAAAAGTCTAGTGGGATCTTATTAGATAATTAAATGAAAATATTTAACCTATTTAATAATAGAAGAACATATGCTATGTATAAATTAAAATAATCTACCCTGATAAATTTTTTCATTTAATATAATTGAAAAAATGTTTATTGGTTAAAATATATAAATAAAATGAATTAATATTGAAAAAAGAAATATAAATATACACCTACCAATAGATCCTTCAGTATGTTGTCACGCCAAATCTTATGCAAGCGCCTAATTATACATATAACATTCGTACTTCATCGCTTTAGTGTTTACTTATCTGAGACTATGTATTATCCACTGCATGTTTTAAACTCTTAAGGAATACTTTGATCCATATTAGATAACATATAAATGTTATATGGTGAAAGATCGCAATTTGTAATGTACGAAGCCTCGGTGAATTTAGTTTACTCGAAAAGAGCAAGTAAACCATAAGGTAAGATTGTAACGATCCGGATTTTTCACCGTTTGATATTGAATATTTAAATGGTTTAAAGATTGGATTTGGAATTATAGTTTAGTTAGTAAGATTTTAAAACTAGAATTTCAAGCGATTTCTAAATTTTTTAAGATCGTCATTTTAGTTGACGCTTTAAAGATACCGATCTGGGGCATAGTCTCAAAATTCGATGAAACAAATTCCATTGGATCCGTAATAATGAATTATTATCAGATTTCAGATTTCGTAGTGTTTGGATTTACCGTTTGGTCATACGATCTGAAAACACCTAGAAATAAATTAATTGAATTTAAATAGTTAATTTAAAAAGTTATCTTCCACATACGATCGAATTAGGGCTCGAGGCTTGTTCCATTGGGTTCAAAATAACGGTATAACATTAGGAACGCCAGGCGGCCTGCCTTGATAGGAGTTTCGAATTATGAGTTATGCAAAACGAGATATTTTGGAAAATATGTAAAATTGAAAAAAAGTCAAACCCTATTACCTACCTTGCCTTCTGAAGCATGCCATCTCCTTCAACAAAAACTCATGTATCCTTCTCTTCCTTGAGAGAAAAATCGAAATCGCGTTTCCTCTTAGTTCAACAGCTCGATTTCACCAAAAAAATAAATAAAATAAATAGAAGGAGCTGTCGTTCGAACAAGCAGAAGAAGAAAAGGGTGATTCACGTGATGGTGAGGTGGAAGGATAAAATTAGTCGCGACTAGGTGGAGCTCATGCTCGAGCCATAGTCGTTGAGGATGGAAGGCAAGGATCGCGTCCAGGTGCTTTCGCGTTAGCACCGCTAGAAGTGACGTCGCATACGAAGAGGAAGCGCTCGCGATTGAGAGTTGTGTGGAGTTTTCCTAGGGTTTTTGTTAATCATTGGGTGGCGAATCATTATTGTACATGCGCGTGTACGCGTGTGGAGGCATCTATTGTCGTTCCAGGCAACGAGGAATTTGGAAGAAGGTTTGTTCGATTAGGTGAAGCTTGATAACGGAATTGCAGAGTTCAAGGCTGCAATTGAAGCTTTATGCGAGGAGGAATGCAAGATTGAATGGACAATCACTGGGATGCAAGACAGCTTAAGGTCTTTGAAAGAAGAAAGCACAATCCGTTGCTCTATCTAATATAGGTAATTTGAAAATTTAAATCAAATTTGAATTTTTTTTATTGATTACAAATTGGAATAGCTGACTTATTAAAATTCGTAAATTTATTAATGCAAGGCCCAAAATTATCGAAAAACATGTCACGTGGGATCTTAGCGACAAAACACTATGCAATGGAATAAATTTTGAATTGGAATGATTAACAGATTCAAAAATCAAGGTGGGTAATTCTCACTCTTTTTGGATAACTGGTTTAATTTATAGTAATTAAAAATTAGTTACTGATTGGTTGGATGAATTGATAACTATTATTATCAATTGGATGTTATATTATATTATATTATATATAGTAGTATACATATTAGTAGTTGGATATATTTACCACCGTTGGAGGGAATGAGACTCTATGTGCCTCACATAATAGCGAATGATCCTATATTACTGCGATATCCTGCCTTGAAGCAAGATTGCTATTTTATGTTCTATGAATGAGGGGAAATGGGTTGGAGGGATCCAACTGGATTCCTCAAATACATTGAATTGTTCATATATATTGATATATGATGTGTGTGAATAAATCTGCTATAGATTTTGTTGCGATTGAATTTTGGATGCTATAGTAGCGGTGGCCTTAATTTTGGTATTTTAAATACCATATATATTACTTTTGAATTTTAAGAAATTACAAGGAGATTTTGAATATAAAAATAATTATATCGGAAATTTGACTGTTTAAAAAGAGATTGGTTGAATAAACGATAAATTTGAGTTTTGGTTGTACTGAACTATTCGTAAATTGTTTAATAGAGATTTTTTTTGAAAATGTGTAAAAGCTTTATTAAAACGGCAAAAGCCCAAACATGAGGTCGACACGACCCATTACAACTGTCAAGTACAGGATTCGCAAGAACATCAAACAACACAAATAAAGAAAAAAGAAACTGCCTCGTCTTCCTTCAAGCTTTTCATGGTAGTTTCCATGGCCTCTCAAAGTGAATCTCGTTATTTTCTACTTTTAGTCCCATTTTCTGCAATGTCTCTTGTTCAGCAACTGATAAATCTATAAGAACTTTTCAACCACTCTTTTCACGATGATTTGAACATCCATTTTGATCATCTCACTGACTGCATGCTCATTTTAGTCGCTGTTTTGAAAAATACGTCGATTCCTCTCTTTCCACACATGCCAAACCGAAGTAGTCAGCAAAATGGAAGCAACTTTTCCCATCATGCTTTTGGTTTTCCAGCGTCTAGTTTGGTAAATCGCAATTTCGCTTAAAAATTCATCTTGTATGTTACAATCCAGAATTAACTTTAGTTTATCCCAAATGGTATTGGTAAATTCACTTTCCCTGAGATGGTCCCAAGCTGATTTTAGAGTGAAATCTTTGTTAATTAGTTTCCATAACTAAGAGTCAGCCAATAAAGTGGAACTAAGAGGAATACTCATTATATCTTGTCTAATCTGAGTTGCTGGACAGTTAGAAGGAAATACCCATGAGTTATCATGAATAATTTTATCCAACATAAAATCTCTTCCTCCATAAGTAGTAAAATTGTCCCAGGCCAATTTATTTATAAAAATGCATTATTCAACCAGGGATCAAATCAGAAACTTGTGCCTTTTCCAGTTGCAATGTTTCTATATACCAGGTTCTAAATGTCACTTCTAGCCCTAAGAACGGTCTTGCATGTGCCTGATGCATTTATATTCTCATTCTAGATCCAGAAGTTGTCTTTTAGATATCCGCTCCTCATCCATTCGGCCCAAGGACCCTTTCCATCGAGAATTTTCAAAGCCAGTTTAGCTGCATACGCTTTTTTCAGGTCCCTAAGGTTTTGAGTCCAACTCCTCCTTCATTTTTTGTTTTGCATAAAGTTTTATATGAAACTTTGTGGTTACCCCCTCTCTATATAACATTGGCACAAAGACTTTCAATTTTATCAATGGACGCACAAGGAATTTGAAATGTTTGCTACCAAAATCTAACCATAGATGTAACAACAGTGTGAACCAATTCAATCTTGCCTATAAAAGATAACAATTTTGAGCTCTAGCTTTGGGGCTAGTTTTTAATTTTTGTGAAAAGAACTCCACGTTCCCTGTCAATGATAATATGTGGCACACTAAGGTATTTATCAGGTAGCAGCCACTCCTCAAAATCAAAGAGTAAACAAAATGACTTTTTGTTTCTGCAGTGATCATTAAAATAGCATTTAGTTTTATGCTCATTAACCTTCATCCCAATAAACTGCTCAAGTTGGTGAAATATGTCTTTCAACCATAATAGTAGTTTGATTAGCTTTGAAACAAATAATAAGTTCATCATCATACAGAAGATGTGTTATTTGAGGCTGAATTTTATAAACTGGCTGTATTATGTTGTTGTGAGTGTAAATTTCCATTTGAACAGTGAAGAATACCATTGCAACAGCAAATAAAGAAGGGGATAGGGGATCACCTTGTCTCAAACCTCTATTACTCTTTATAAATCCTTTAGGCACACCATTGATTAATATAAAGTAAGTAGGTGAACTTATACATTCTTTAATTAGATTCAGGATTTTACCAGGAAATCCCATACACCTTAGCATAGAATATAAGCTTTCTATTTATTTTATCATAAGCCTTTTGAAGATCAACTTTTAAACATATTTTATCAGCTCCCTTCTTTTTAAAGTTCCTGACTAGTTCATGAGCTAACAAAGAATTTTCAAATATACTTCTCCCCTTAATAAAAGCACTTTGGCAATCCCCTATGCAATCTGACAGGACAAGTTTAATCCTATTGCAATAACTTTACCTACGATCTTATAAGTGGCATTACAACATGAAATTGTCCTGAGTCCTGAATTTGTACTAGCTTATCATTTTTGGTATAAGACAAATGAATGTATGATTCACTTCTTTTATGATTCTACCAGTGTTAACAGCTACCTGATAAGCTAATCTCAAATTTTCTTTTAGGTCTTGCCAGTGGGTTACATAGAAATGAGATCCCAACCAATCTGGCCCTAGGTTGGAATCATGATGATGGATTTAACAGCTCCCTCAATTTCACTGCTTTCAATGTCCCTGATCAACGTATGACATCCCCCTTCAGTAATCAAGCTTTTGGTTTTCACAACGGGTAAGTCTACTAGATATTCTCTATTGAACAGATCAGTGAAATAAGCAATTGCTTCCTCCTCCAACTTACACAGATTAGTAACCTGTTCACCATTTGCATCAATGACATTATACAGATTATTATACTTTTGTCTAAGAGACATTTTAGTGCAAAAACTTTGAGCATTCATCTCCCTCAATCAACCATTTTTCCTTGGCTTTTTGCTTCAACTCCATTGCTTGAATTTGTAATGCACGCTTGAGTCCATGTTGCACTTCAAAAAATTCTTTATTTAACTCGTTATTGTAAGCGTCTTCATTTAGAGCGGATTGGGGTTTGTCCACAATTTCCTAAAGCTGAGTAATTTTATTTGATTGTTTTATTCACACCTTTTCCATTCTTTGAATCTCATTTTTATGTGTTTTAGAATCATAATCCAAATAAATGAGTTGTTGCCTTCAAAATGTCTAAGGTAGAAAAATCAGCTGCAATGTAATAATCTTTACATAAAGGCTAGAAATTGGCATATCTGAATGGCTTACCCTTTTCTATGTTGACATGAATGAGTTCAATAAGGAGAGGGGAGTGATCACTAGTAGAACAGGGCAAAATAGTTACTTTCACGTTATGGAACAAGTTAATAACCTCAGCATTTACGAGCACTATGTCCAGTTTGCATGCAATCTTTTTAACTTCTCCGCTTCTCCATGTATATTTTAGCATAGTGTGGGCAACTTTTGTCAATCCAACAGCAATGACACAACCATTAAATTCCTCCAGCTAGGATGCCTTCAATGTGAGACCACCAATTTTATCTTCTACCTCTAACATTGTATTATAATCTCCCATTGTGAACCAAGGACCATCAATTTTATTTGAAATATTTGTAAGATGTTTCTAGAGTCCTGAATGAATTGATGCAAAATTACTAGCGTATATGAATGTTATGTGAACTGTCAAACCACCAGTATTTGTAGCTTTTACTGTAAGTTGCTGATCATCCATGCTTAATAATTTGCACGACCAAAATTCACAATGCCAAGTAGCTAAGATTCTTTCTTTGCAAGTAGATGAGTTATTATGATATATATACTCCAATTTGCACCCAAAGTACAATGAAAATGATCTATACTGCTATTATTCATTTTATTTTCAAGTAAATAATGATGGTTTGTATTTATTTCTTAAATTAAGGAGGTCTAATTGTTTTTCGTCACTATTATAAGCTCTAACATTCCAGCAAATAATTAGCATTGGAAGGGTGGTGTCTTATTACTCCTTAAGTTTCTATGAGCAAATTTCTTTGGACCATGCTTACTAGCTTTCTTATTGAACCGTTCTATGTATGCCTGGTTTGATTTAGTGTAAGTGCTTTTTTTTGGTTCAACATACATCTCCTTGTCATTGGATGCCAAGTTTATTTTCATTTTACTAATATCTTCCAATGATTCTGGTTCCTTTTCATTCTAGTCATTCTTACTAAGCACCTGTTTTAGTGCCTTGTCCTAGATTGAATTGTTCAAATTCTCATATTGCTGGTCTGTTTGGTCAACACAGGGTAACCCACTTCAGCCTTTGGGAAACAATCAAAGTGTATTTGACTATCAACAATACCATGTATACTGAATCAGTAATAGTACTATCAGTATTGTATGTGTTATGTATATCAGCTGATTCCATGTTCATATTATCAGCTTTAGGTTCTTATGGGCCTTGTAATATATCTGGTTGCTCTGATGCTTCATTTTGACTTGTGTGTATATTGCTTGAGCATCCCAATTCCTTTGAAACACTTCTATGATCACTTACACTATGATTATCTGAATCTTCAAGATTTTTCTCCTTAACCCTCCATTCTTGTATGTTACTACTTGTACATTGCATTTGTGTATGACCAAAGCATAGATATTGTGTGCAATTTGGAGGAACAAATTCGTATTCCACGTCTTGTTCATATTTTTTGCTATTTTTATCCTTAGCACGTAGCTTGTTAAAGTAATTTAGATTATGTTGAAATTTCTACAAGGACTCTTGCAAATCTAAGTTTTCTCAGGTGTTTAGTATCCTCATCCATCTTTATTGGCTTACCTATAAGACTAGCCAGTTTGTTTGTTCCTCTTCTACTCTATAATGCTAAGTTAAGGTTCATTAACCTGATCCACATAGGATGCGAATCTAGCATATCACGCTCCAATCTTAATTTTGCTTCCTATCTTTTAATGAAAAGTAATTTACTGTGCATGAACCATTGATCATTGCTAATAAAAAATTTACAATCTGATTCCAGTTCAAATTTCACCAATAATATCGATTCTCTCTTGCAAAAATGTTCCATCCCCCTTTTGGGTTCCATTTCTTTTAGATATATGCATTAAAATGAATATAATATGGCCTTTCCCTGCAATAAATATGTCTATAGAGTTTCTCACATGCTACCTGCCTCTGCATAGTCATCCTCATCGATCACCATAAATTCTCCTTTGTCATCAACTATTTTATCATAAAATCAAGCATTATTATTTATGCTCCTCTCATAGTCTGTATCTTTTGTCCAACTTTTCAACTTTTCCTTTAAGAATACTTGATATCAAAGCACATCAGCATAAGTCGAATGAATTCAATGTGAGTTAGGGTTAACCGCCATCTTCTGCTTACCTTTTCTTCCGACCTCTTGCTAACTATTTTTGTCTTCTCCTTCCTGAGAAGATAGATCGAAAAAAGTCAAGTTCATAGGGTTACGGTTCGGTGATGAAGATGTCGCTGCCCTTTTTTTATTGTTTAATAATGGTTTGTTTAATAGAGAACTTTTTATAAATATTTATATAAGAGATTTTTAAATGATATCCAAAAATACAAAAAGAAGTTGAAATCTATATTAAAAATTATATTAGCCTCCGTTAAAAGGAAATGGAATTATAAAATGAAACTTTATAAATAATATTTATTTTATAAACAAGTAAAACCCTAAGGAGTTATAAAAAATTATAAACGATGTTTATAAATAAGGGAAAACGATAGAAGCTGCTAAATTGGGAATATAAAATTCATAGGGTGAATTTATATTAGAATATGGAAAATGGGTTAAGGAAAAAAGTGGATACTATTTTTGAAAAGTGGAAATGATTACGAAAATCTGAATGAAATCGATAGGTTGTGAAGCGAGAAGAATCTATAAATTAATTGGTTACTGAGATTTTAAAAATAGATTTTATTACTAAGAAATTAAGTTGTTTTTAAAAAAGGAAGTTTTATTTGTCAAACTATGTGATTTAAAGCTAGTTAGTATTAAAATACTTCGAAAGTGAATTTTTCAAATACTTAATATTTATTTTAAATAAATCCTTATTTTTAGAATCAGCTTTGAAAATCGATTTGTTTATCTAAAAAAGGAGTTATTGATGTTTATAAAATGAGTTTTGATATTTTAAATAATTACTGAACAAGTTTTAAAAAAATTATTATTCTTTATATACTTATTATAAATATATATATATATAGAGAGAATTTTGTAATGATTTATATTTATTTATAAATCTTCTCGAGATTTGGAAATGGGGTTTATTCAGTAGATGGGGTTTATAAAAGAAATTCTCAACATTAAACTTGGGTAAATGTAAGGAAAATTTCTAAAGTATTTAAATAAAAGTGAGCTTCGAAAAATGAATTAGGATTCATAAAAGAAGTTAGAAATGTATATTTAGAATTATAGACAAGTGTTTTGAATTTGGAAATATTAAAGGAAATTAATTAAGGAACCTCCGAACTTATAGAATTCGTTATAACGAGTTAAGGAGTTTACAATATAAATTGTGAAGGATTTTGAGAAAAGTGAAATAAATGGAATTTTCTGAAGTGTTGAGAAGCAAGGATTTAGATAAATGTTTTTTTAAATGTTTTTCTAAGTGTTGAAATAAGAGATGGTTTAAAATATCCTAATATGGATATTTATATTTGAGTTGTCTCCAATATTGAAAATCTGAAAGGGATTTGAATGTATATCTTATAAAGATATTTTGAAAATAAATTTTGAAAAATTTAACATGGGCCTAGTGACTGCTTATGGATGTTATATTGATAGTTATATAACTAACCATCAAATGTTGGCCAATCTCGTTGATCGTTTCAAAAAGACCGAGATTGAGTTTTCTTGGTGATAGGTTCACGCATGATAGGGGGTTCTCACTTTGTGCTTGGTGGCGAGCAGGAGACTCTTACCCCTACATGTGCCTGAATGGTTGGTTACAATCGAGAGGCTGGCCATAAAAGCAAATTCGAGGTACCAATGTATGCCACGGTGGAAAGTGGCTGCTACTGGGATGGTTGAAAAGCCCATCGGTCGCTACAGTGGATATTAGTGCTGAAGGCTAAGCGAGAACCTTGGCTTTGGTGGGCATTACTCATTAGAGATAGGGTTAGCAGCACCGTGGAATGAGTTAGGTGTAATAATGGATATGAGTGGGTGTTTGTTAGTGAATGTAAATTGTTTTATCTTGGGTTGATTCATCCGTTGAGTGGCCTATAAATTCCAGTCGAATAATGGGATGCCATTAAATCGATAGGAGTTTATAAACACTTAAACAGGTAAACTGACACGTATTGTTTTGAAGTGGGTAAATGAAATAATTTTACCCAAATTATATTTTTTGAGATAATAGAAATAATTTTCTAAAATTAATATAGTACATTGATGTGTTGGATGTTATTAATCAAAACAAGATTATAATATTGGAAATGGTTTGTAAAAACCAAAATTAAATTGTATAAGAACAAATTATACAGATGATTTAAAATTGAAAATTCACTCAAACTGAAAATCAGAAAATTAAATCCTGAAGATTTCTTTGAAAAATGTTTCCAAGGTATTTTGATAAAAATATTATTTTGGAGATATTTTTGAATAGAAAATGTTTTAAATGGATTTTTGAAGTAATATAGCACTGAACTCACTTCAGTCATTGAGAAATAATTCTGATGATGATAGTGACATCATCGATGTTCATTTTCGAGTTTCTAAGTGACGGATTGCTACCGTAACTGATTTATTTCAGATTTGTTGGGCAAACAAGTTTTGTTTAAAAATTTCAAAAGGAATTGTTTTGGATAAAACCAAGTTTGAGTTAATTTTTTAGGGAAATGGTTTGTTGAAACAAAGAGATATGTATTTGTATGATTTCAAAGGGATATAAAAAATCCGGGTGATTAATTTTGGAATTTCATCTAAATAATGGGCGAAAGCATTCTATAAAAAGTTTTTGGACTTATAATTTGGAAAATGGCATAAGGAATGAAAATCTAAAAGTTGTGATAAACTTAAATGGAATTCAGCTTAAGTCAATCAATAAATTTTTAAAAATAAAAATCATTTAATTTGAATTGAATTAATGAAGTTCGTTAATGAAATGGAAATTAACTTAAGTAAAGTTAAAGGAAATAAATATATAAAGTGATTAATTAGAATAAGGGGGATGAAATGAATAGAATGTGATGAATTTAACAAAATAATAAATGCATACGAATATGACATTCGTTTGGAAGTTGTGAAACCGGAAAGGGAATAAGCTTTTAAACTTATATTTGTGAAAAGGTATAGAAGAAAAGAAAATGTGGAGCACTGAAGTTTGAAATTGAAATTCAACTTGAGCAAGTTAAATAAATAAAATAAAATAAATTTAGCTCAAGTCAAGAAAAATAAAGATTGAATTGGATTGGATTAGAAACAATATCGAATTGATGTAGATATAAATTTTGAGTTGTGAAATAATTATATAACCATATGGTATAAAATTTTGATTGGAACAAAAATTTAATTGGAAATTGTTGGGATTGTGAATAATGGAATCTGTATAGCTTGTAAGAATTGGAATTAATGGAATAAATATATATATTTAAGCAATGAAGTGATGTAAATCTTGAGTTAAAAATAAAATGTAATTATACTCAAGTATAAAATTGATGGGATGTGAAAAATAAGTTGTGTAACTAATAAAATTGAAAAAATGGAATGGTAAAACCAAAATAAAATAATTTGATATTTTGGTAAAGGAATAAAAGGACAAACTTAAATTATGAAATAAACTTGAACTCAAGTAAATTAAATAGAAATTTTTCGAAATAAAAATCGAATGAATTCAAAAATGGAACTCAACTTGGTTGAATAAATTAGATTAGTTAGTAAATTGAAATTGAAATTAAATGTGGAACTTGAGTTATAAATGAAATTCGATTTAGTTGTAAGCGAATTAAATAGACGTGGATTGAAATGGTGATGACTTAAGTTATAAATAAAATTTAATGTAAGTGTAAATAAATTGAATATGGCCTTGATATCATTTAAATGAATTCGAAAATGAGTTTGAGTGTGGAAATTAAAATTTGAAGTGGATTAAATGAATGGACTAATTAAATTAATTGGTAAATGAAATGGAATTTAATTGAATAAGAAACGATCTAAAATTGAAATGGGATTTGGTTGCAACAGTAATAAACTTAAGTTATATAGTTGAATTGATTGAAAATGAATGGATTAAATTAATTTAATTATTTTGATGGAAATTTGGCCTGAATGGATTGATGAAATAATTTATAAGTAAATTAGCATGGGGTGATTCAGAGCTTAATAAAATGGTTTTGAATTTGATGAATGTGGATATGAAACGAAGGTAATTGAATTGATTGAGAATAAATTTGAAAGGGAATAAAAATTGAATATAAATTGATTTGGAATCAATTTAAATAGCTATAAACTGAAATGATTATTCCATTAAATGAATATCGCTGAATTTGCATGGACAAAAAAATTGACATTTGTCGTAAATGGCAGTAAATTAAATTCTATGAATTGATAGAAAGTGAATAAATTGATTTTTAAATCAATTTGGAATGGATATGAGTTTGTTGGGTATAAATATGAACTGAATGCAAATAGTTGGGTTGAAAATCATTCGAATTGGATGAAAAGGTATAGAGATCGACTGAAAGTAATTAAATTAGTATCGGAGCTTATAATTGCCTATAAATATATTTTTGGCACGTGGTTTATGAAATTCATGTGTTTAAGTAGTTAAATGAATGAAATTTTATTGAGTTTTTTTATATATTAGGACTTGCACATTTAAATTGAGTGAGTACAGGTATCCGGAGGCTATTGGGCTAGATTTGGGTTGCGTAATTGCATATTAAATAAGCCGCTTGCTTAAAAACGCTAATATAAGGCACATTTTTGGATTAAATACCGCAAATCATATAAATATCAATATATATTGTGTTTTCCGTTCATGTGAGTCGATGTATATAAATTTATCTCTCTTGTCATATTGCAAAAGGTCCTCCACGCAAAGGAGACTAATTTAGGGTGTTAGAAAATTTTTGAAAATTTTTGTAACTAGAAATTGATTTTTGAAACTAATAGAGAAATAAAAGGTTTGGATGAATGTTTGGAACTAGTTAGAATGTAGGATTTGAAATATAGAAAAGTGAATGTTGACTTTTAACTAAGTGGGTTTTACTAAGTTAGTGGATTGGAGCGTTTTCCCGCCTTAGCAATTTTGGGCACGAAATTCTTTTAAGGGGGAGGAATGTAACGACCCGGTTTTTCGCCATTTGATTTTGAATATTTAAATGGTTTAAATATTGGATTTGGATTAAAATTTAGTAAGATTTTAAAACTGGAATTTCAAGCAATTTTTGAATTTTTGAACACCGTTAATTTAATCAACACGTTAAAAATACCGATCTGGGGCACAGTCTTAGAACTCGACGAAACTAGTTCCATTGGATCCGTAATAATGAATTATTATCGGATTTCAAATTTTGTAGCGTTTGGATTTACCTTTTGGTCATACAATCTGAAAACACCTAGAAATAATTTAATTGAATTTAAATTAAATAGTCAATTTAAAAAGCTATCTTCCATATACGATCGAATTGGGCCTCGAGGTATGTTCCATTGGGTTCGAAATAGCCGTATAATATTAGAAATGCTAAGAGGCACGTCTCGATAGGAGTTCGGGGTTATGAGTTATGAAAAACGAGATATTTTGGAAAATTTATAAAGTATTGTAGTTGAAAAGAAATCAAACCCTATTACCTTACCTTCCGAAGCATGCAATTTCCTTTAGCTATACTTGCGTATCCTTTTCTTCCTTGAGAGAAAAATTAACATCATGTTTCCTTTTACTTCGACGGTTCGATTTCACGAAAAAAAATTAAAAAAATAGAAGGAGCGGCCGTTCGAACAAGTAGAAGAAAAGGGCGATTCACGCGATGACGAGGTGGAAGGGAAAAATTAGTCGCGACTGGGTGGAGCTCGTGCTCGAGCTACAGTCGCCGAGGATAGAAGGCAGGAGTCGTGTAACGACCCAGAATTTGCCCACTTTAAAATCTAATATTTATAGTGATTCTTAAGTATAAAATATGTAAGTTTATATGATTCAAATAATATTAGATAGGATTTGAAAAGAGAAATATACAAAAATAGTAACATTTACTTAAATCGACAAAAGTGATAAAATGCTGATTTTAGAAAAGATAGTTTCAATGGTTAAATAAATTATCTTAATTAATTTATGAGTGTTTATATTTTTAAATAGCATTATACAAATTTATTTTTAAATTTGGTTTACATAAATAAATAGTTTAACTAAAACGTCAAAATGTGACCGCAAAACATTTTGTCGAAAAACGACGTTTTGTCGATTAAAAGTTGTCGCAACGTCGTCGCACCTTTATTTTCTTATATAGGAACATATATTCTAATAGTGTAAGTATTAATTAATTAACTAATCAAGTTTACTATTACTAAACAAGGTTAGAAAACTTCTAGAAGTCATTAAGAAAAGTAAGTAAGAATTAACAAAAGTAAGAAAAGTCAAAAGTAAACATCAAATCAATATCACATCAAAAGCCAACATAATTATTATTTTACTTAGCTTAGTTCTTAAGGGATTAAGATATAAAGTAAGGATATGAAAGGTGATGTTAATTTTTCAAAAAGTGGAGATTGCTTTAGGTTGAAGTAAAGTTAGTTTGGTAATTTGGTAAGAGGTTATTTTGGTAAATTACCACTTTCTTTCTTTTTCTATAAATATCCACCTCATTCTTCACTTTCATTCACATTTCTTCTTCTTCTTTTCTCAAGATTCTTCATCTTCTTCCTCTTCTCTCTAATGTCTTCCATGCCATAGAAAAATATTACTAAGAAATAATGTCAAAATATTTACAAAATTTTCAAAAGAAATCAATGTTTATTTTCTTCAAAACAAACTCTTTTTTTCTCTATATTTTACCTCTTCTTCTTTTGGCCATAATTTCTTCAATACAGAACCAAAATGCAAAAATCTTCTTTTAAATCATGTATTTTTCCAGTGGCTACAACTTTCTTGTTTATCACTTTGTCTCATTCCAAAGTTTACTATGTCAAAAATCCACATCTTTACAATGCATTTTCTGGCCCAGTTTTTAAACCAGAAAATATGTCATTTTGTTTTGATCATAACTTGATCATAACAGATCCTAATTTGGAAATTCTTTTTTTATCACCATATAAAATTTCAGTGGCTACAACTTTTATGTTGATCGCTTTTTCTATTTTTGAGGTTTACTATACCTGAAACTCAATTCTTTGAAGTATATTTTCGGGCTTTATTTTTGTGAATCCGAGAATAGCTCTTTTATTTTGAACATATCTCTCTCAAAACAACTTGGATTCAAATGATTCTTTTTTTAAAATTCAATAGAAAAGAATTTGCAACAACTTTTCAGTTAATAAGTTTTTCAAATTTTGTGAGTAAGAGAGTCAAAAACAAGAGAGAAGATGACCTATTTTTCGGATCTAAATCTTGGGAATTCAAGTTCAAAGCTCTACCGCTTCTTCTCTATATTTTCGTCCACCTCCATCTCAAGCCTTGGCCAAGCTATTGGATGGGAGAGGGTGTTGTTTGCTAGTGTTTAATGGAGTATGAATTAATTAGTGAAGTGTTGGTTGATTAGAATGTTGGTAGGAAGTTAATCGCTTTGGTTTATGGTGAGAAATTCTCATTGCTTTTGAATGTATATTTTGATTATGTTATAAATCATATTTACACCCTTATGACATATGAATGTTCATACCAAATTGATTGTTAATATGGATGATTTGATTGTTAGTAAATTAAGTGAATTGTGATAATATATCCCGTTATGATATTAATAGTGAATGTTAGATTTGAAATCATATGCATGTGATTGGATTGAATGGATGTTATGTTAGTGATAAATATGAATATTGGATATGTTCATTTTGATTAAGTAATCCCTTTATCTAAAAAGACCATATTTTAGTAATATGAGATATTGTGGAAAAATAAGTCTCTTCTCATTTTGAAGTGAAATTAAAGTTAAAATGAAAGAGAATTTGAAATTTGAAGTGAATCGGATTTGAAAAGAATAGTTAATTAGAAATTGAAATTTAGATGAATAGTGAAATTGAAATGCAATTTGAATTGATTATTTCAAATATTAAAAATAAGTCAAAACTAGACACGTCGCGCAACGGTAGTTCGCGATTTCGCACCGAAAAGTTCAAATGAATGTATAGAGTGGAATATAGCTCGGAATTCTTCGAGATAAGAAAATTCCGGACTATTATATCCATACCTTCTAAACGAAGAAATAAAATCAAAGTTTCGATAAGTAGAGTTTGAAATAAGTCCAAATCAATTTTCAAGAAAAATCGCGCTAGTGCAGTTTAGTGACCATAATAGGAAATTTGTTTAAATAGATATTTTTAATTGTGAAAAAATATGGAATAAATTTGATAAATCTATTTAAATGATTTAAAAGTGATTTGGATTGGAAAGTATGAATTATCGAATGTTTAAAAGTTGTTTAGTTCAAAATAAGCTTATTTAGCACTTTCCGTAGCACTTAATGTTGCGAATTCTATAACTTTTGGGATATGAGTTTAAATGTAACGATGTTTCCCAAAAGAAATTGTAAATGTTTTTAAAAGTGATAATTAAGCGTTTTGAAAGATAATTTGGAATATTCATAAGCAATTCCAAAATAAAGTTGAAAAATCTGAGTATGCGGAAACGACTAGTACATTTGTCCCGCCTGTGAGATCTGGGAAGATAAAACAAGGTGTTTAACTAAGGTTAGGGATGGAGCAACCAGTGCCCTGAACTTCCCTGGCCTATGTTTTCTTTTCTTAGGCGAGGGGTGGAACAGATCAAAAGAAAAGCCCGGATGCTCTTAAATAAAAAGATTCTGTATTAAGTTTTTGAATTAAAAGAAGATTGGTATTATCCAAAAGTTAAGCAATCTCCAAAACGAATGATTTCTTCGATCCTATTTACTTCAAAATGTTTGTTAAGATTGATTAAGGGTTTATTGTAAACGATGTGTTAAATAACATTGTTTTTGACCCGCTTAAAAGTTAAGAAGTTTGGATCAAGAATTAAGTAAGAAAATCTAAGATATTTTCCAAAGCAAAAGAATGAACTTCTTAGAAATCACTCTAAGTTAAAAGAGAGAGAATTCCGAAATCATCCGAAAAGAATTAAAGTGAAAAGAGACTTAATAAATCCTATATACTCATATTCACTTTCTATCGATATTGGATTTCGAAGGAACCGGGGTCGGATTTGGGTAATTCCTCTCCGAAAACCACTTCGAACAAGTGCATACGTTCGAACGTGAAGACATGTTGAAGACGATGATTATTGAAGACCGTGGATCTTCATAGCGTGAGGACTGTTTGTTGATTTGCTCGGGGTCGCACCCATTATAGAGTTATATATAGCAGTGGTCTCCTCGTGATGGAGATTTTTCGGATTGCAAGGGCTTCTCGCCTAGTAATGGCCGAGGAAAGTGCCTTCGGTTTGTCCTGTTCCTGGACAACTTGTATGGACATTTGTCTAACATTGCATTTCTAACGATTACGTACATTGGTTTTTACAAACGTACATCAGTGGTGGCGGAGAAGGCAACTTCTCTTAGCTTAACACCCTCCTTGAGACTTACGAGCTCAAGGGTTGTATTTTTGTGGAAGGCAATTAGTAGTTAAAAGAAAATGGCAATGTGGCATTCAAAGATGTGATATGTGATTTGTGAAAAGGTAATCGTTAGCCTCAAGCCTCATCAAACCAGAAATGACTGAAACAGGATAGGATGCAGCAGGGCTAAGTGGGTCATTTCCAAGTAGGGTATGATCATCCCCTTCTTGATATATTTCTTCCCGATATGATGTTCGGGATGTTAATTTATGTGGTGCATGGAAAACGAGCGCTCAGTTAAAGGTCGGTAATGACCGGGGGATGACATATTCTGTAACGACCCAACTTCCATACTCCAGAAAGTTGCATCGTTAAGAAGAAAGAAAGGGATAGAAAAGAGAAAAGAAAGGAAAGAAAGAACAAACAACATCAGAATCTCACAGCGGAATCGAATAAATTATAATATATCACATAAAACTTTACATAGTATCTTATACATCAGAGTAATACAGCTAAAAACTAGACAGTTATAAACATCTGTCTAGCTATTACAATCCAAGTACATCAGAGAGAATCAATACAACACAAACACAGCGGAACTACTACATATATCTACACGCTGAAGCCTCCTGCTCCATTATCTCCTCCAGAACTCGTCAAAGCAATCCTGAAAACACTTGACTACTCATACGTAATATGAGTACCCAAGAGTTTAATAAAACAGAAAATAAACACTCAGGTCAGACAGGGGTCTGGTGTGAGTAAACGGGGATAAAAGTTGCTTAACTTTAGAAAACCCTTTGAAAACAAAAGGTATCACGTAAGACTTCCCACACATAAACATGGAAAAGTTTTTACCTTACGCTAACCAAAACATTTGATAGGAAATCCAGTGATATTATAATAGTGTCTAGGGTTTTCAAATAAATAAGAAATAGCCGAAATTGTTACATCTATTAAATTCCAGCTACTAGCCACAAAAGTGGGTAATACAAACAAAACCGTAGGGTCTCGTAGGGAAAATGGGTTTCCATAAATGGCAGGGCTACTGGGGTACCGCCCGTCACAGTACGTGGCCTAGATCACCGTACCGAGGAGCCACCCTAACTCCCCTGCAACACAAAGCCGGACCCGTTCCTTACTGAACAGTTCCGAACAAGACCACCCCGCAGATTGGTCGTCACCAACTGCCACACAGCCGAAATATAAAGGGACCTCTAGACAGGGGTAAATCTTGCTCTCAAGTGGGGGCTACCCACGAAGCTTTGCTGCACCTCCCCTGTTTTAGCCATTCCCGGTTGATGAGGCTTGAGGTTACGATTACCTTTATAGGACTCATAAATCTTAGAATGCTCATCGTCCACCTGACGATGTTCTGAAAGCATTCAATCCATACAAGTTCGTTCCGGGTTCGAACGAAACCGAAGGCACTATCTCGTTGCACTCATTTTGGAATCACCCTCAGAGTCAACGACCATAGCCCTTGCACTCAGATTCACCATCTCGAATCTATAAGCACTATTTCGTCAAACTCATTACGGAATCACCCACAGAGTTATACTGACGTATAGCCCTTACACCTCGAGTCTTCACTTGCTCCACTTGGATTAACGACCTAACGTTTAATTGGAATCGATGTGGTTTTCGGATATCCAAATATGGAAACCCGATCCCGGTCTCACCGAAACCAAACGCCATTTTAATGTCCAAGTTGTACTTAAGGGTTTTAAAACAATTAATTCATTTCATTACTATCTACATTACAAGGATAGATACACTACATCTAACAATAGATAAGCACATTCATATCATAACAGATAATCTGTATCATCCATAAATAGATAATCATCACAACCAAACAATCCATCACAAACCATCATACTTAAACCATACATTCATATCATACAAATACAACTCATCTCATTACTGAGATCACAACCATTCAATCAATAACATCCATAAGCAATGATTTACTAACCAACAATTTATAATTAATTTAAAATGAATTAAATTAATTACAATCATCTCTAATTAATTTAAAATAAATTAAATTAACTAACACATTTAAATCCTGCTTACATCTATTAATTAATTAACCTAGTTAATTAATTATACACTATGTATTTAACTTGATTAAACAACCCTGATTAATCATTTACTAATTACAATAAGTAATTAGTCCTTAATTAATTAACCTTAATCATAAGTAATTAACATTTAATTACTCATTTATTAATTAATTATAATTAATTATATTTATCCTTAGTTAATTACAATTAATTAATCACTTAATTAATTAATTATTATTTAATTAAACAATCATTAATTACATCATTAATTAAAATAATTAATGATCTCTAACATTTAAATAAATTACTTAATTAAAAATTAATTACATTTAGTAATTAATCTAATTATTAATCACCTTGATTAATATTCAATTAAGTAATTAACTATCTTTAATTACTCATTATAAATTAATTAACAAATCATTAATCATTAATTAATTCCTTAATTAATTACAAAAGTAATTATCCAAATTACTAATTACATTCCAGTAATTAACATTATTACTTCATCAAGTAATCCTGCTCCCTTAATTACATTAAGTAATTACATTCTTAAAATCATCAAATGATTTATTAAAATTAATTAAATTAAATTAATTAACTAAAATAAATCACAATCCAAAATAAATTACAATAAGTAATTAATTACTTAATTACTTAACAAATTACAATTAATTAGATTCAATTAATTAATCTAATTAATTACCCAAAATAAATTTCCTTAATTAATTACTAAATTATCCTTAGATAATTATCATCATTATTATTTAACACATTTCATTAATTACATACTTAAGAAATCTGGATCAGATTAATAAATCATTTCTAATTAAAATTAATCTAAATCATTATTTCAAATCAGATAATTAAGTAAATTCTTAATTATCTTAAATATTTTCAAAATATTCTAATTACTAATCAAATAACTCCTTCACATTCAAAATGTATTAAAACAATACATTTCTAAATTCAAATTCAAATTCCATTTTAAAAATTTGATATTTTAAAATGTTTAACCATTTAAACATGAATCTAAATTAACACTTCATATTTTAAATTCAAATACTAAGGAACTAATTTCTTCCAAGTTTAAACTTATTTGAAATCAAATTTTATTTTCAAATCTATATTAAACACTGAAATATGTTCATTCATTCTTCTTTAAATTTATAAACTGTTTGAAATCAAGACTGAGTTTCAAAGTAAATTTGAAACTGTTTTTAATTTGATTTCAAACCAGTTTAAATCAAATTTGAAAATATTTAAATTTGATCATACTTCTAAAACTTACAAAACTATTTAAATCTAATTCTGGTTTAAAAAAAAAAAAACAACCTGAAACTATTCTTAAACTTGATTAAAACTAAATTTTAAATCTAGTTTAAATTTAAGATTTGAATTTTTAAAACTTTTAATTCAGAATAAAATTTGAATTCAAATTCAAGTTACACTTGAATCATGTTGCAACTTTAAAATATGAATTTATTCAAAAAGTTTAAAACTGCAAATCTCTCAGGCTTAAACCTGAAACAGTTTAAATCTAGATTAAAAACAGAATTAAAAACTTTGAATTCAAAATTCATTTGAATTCAGTTAAATCTTGCATTTGATTAAATTTAAAATCTTTAAAATATGAATTTTATTTAATACTTTAAAACTGCAAAAGTACAGGTTCAATAAATCTGCAACTGTTTTAATATTGATTTAGAACCAAATTTAAAACTTGTTTAAATTTAACATATTTCATTTTTGAAAACTTTGAATTCCAAACTCTATTTGAATACAAATTTAACTTGTATTTAAATCAAATTTACAACTTAAAACATGAATTTCATTAAACATTAAAAACTGCAACTCTTTGTTATAAAACTGAAACAGTTTTAAAATTTCTTGATTTAAACAGAATTTAAAACTTTGTTCAAATTTAAAATTTTCATCTTTAAAACTTTGAACTCAGAACTTTATTTGGATTCAATTCCAATTCATACTTAAATCCAGATTTCACCTTAAGATATGAATTCCATTTAAAATTTAAAACTGTAAATTCTCTCTGGATTTAAACCTGCAACTGTTTTAAATTCTTGATTTAAAACAGAGTTTTAAATCCTGTTTAAGTTTAAGATTTACCTTTAAAAATTATGAATTCAAACTCTATTTAGATTTAGTTCAATCCATACTTAAATCAACCCTACACTAGAATTTGAATTCAATTCAAATTTCTAAAAAAAAAAAACTGCAACTCTCTGGATTTAAAAACCCTGCACATAAACCCGAGCTGCCTCACCATTTACTTCGAGTTCAAATGCTCCCTGCTTCGAGTCAAAAATAAAATCACCCGACGATTGCTTCGGGGCAATTAAACCTGCACACCCCATCTGAGTTCACCAGGACTTAATCTATACATGGTGCATATGCACCAACATTTTGGCCATCACCAGCCACTTTGACCAACTCCACCAAGATACTTACCATCCCCTAACAGAAATCCAATTCCCTAACCTCCCCAGCAACTTACATTCAAAATTTCAGGTTGATCAACAACCTGAAACACCAACTTAAACTCTGCACATCTGAAGTTCACCAGACATCAACTACCAAACCTGTCTCCATCTTCCAATCTCATCTCCCACCATCAACACTCTTGAGACTCCGGCAAACCCTCCCTCAAGTCCTCTCTACAACCTCTCAAGTTCCTAACTCACTTAATGCAACATAGAGCATATGCAGATACTAAGAACTGCATACTAAAAAGCAGGCTTTTGAAAACCTGGAAACCTCAATTCAATCACCATCTCCTCTGACATAAATTTCTGACCATCTTCCCTTATCAACCCCTCTACCTCCATACATATTACAGCATGCCCCAATCATTATGAGTTTGGATTTGGTTATTTGAATATAACTGATTTCCATTGTTTTACAGAGACTACATTTTCTTAAACTAACAGAAAATTTATAAATCTAAGCTATACCAAACAACATGTCTTATTTCACAAAAATTACTAACTGGAATCAATTCAAGTGGTAAAGATTTTATGTAAAAGAAAATCTTAATTTACAAGATATAAAGCTACAGGCAAAAGCAACTTTTAAACACAATCAAACCTGTACACAGAACAGTCATCATTCTACAAGCTCATATCATTCAATTCATATGCTCTGATATCTCAAACTTTGGTGCATGTGGGGTTATTCACTTTATTTTTATTTTATTTTTAGAAACAAAACAGAACAATCTTGTAAACAGTTTGATTAAAAAGAAACTGTTTTTAAAAGTAAAGGTTTACTCACCTTATTAAATTGAAGAATGCAGAGCAAATCTTAGGTGCAGACTTCATTTCCAGGGCTTACATTTGAAATGCATGATGAACTTGAATGCCATTAGCAAGTTGAAGTTGCTTGTTGCTTCTGTAATGATGATGCATGCAGACCTTCCAAATTATATGCTCATATTTGCAGAATTTAGATGCAGAAATATGGCATGCAGATCCAAATTCAGTTGCACAGATTGAAGGTAATTGTGCAGATTTTAATTTGTTTGAAGAGATTGAAGTTATGGATTTGAAGAAGAATGCAGATATGAAGTTGTTTGGTTTGCAGATTTGTAGAATTTAGGTGCAGATTTGAAGAAGTTTGGTTTGCAGATTTGTAGAATTGATTTTGAAATTGCAGATTTTGACATGCTTTTGTTTTGAGGGGATTTAATTTACTGAAATATGATTTTCAGATTTCTCAATTTGAAGAGAAAGTGTTTTTAACAAAATAAGTTTCTAAGTTTTCCTTATTTACAAAAATTAATTTCAAAATGTATTAACATGCCACTTGTTATCTTAAGTAAGATAAATGATTTACAAGTGTCTCTTTATAGTTTAAGAACTTAACACATGTATATATCAATGTTTAAAAGCAATTTTAAATTTATAAGTGTTTTAGAGTTTATCTTAAACTATTTAAAATTATTTAAGCATATTTCAAATGTTTATTAACATTAGTTTTGAAATACATACACATACACTTCTTTATAAAACTATACAATTACACTTAAATGCTTGTTTAAATATTTTTAAAATAATATTACTTATAAAACAAAATTTCAAAAGAAAAGATTTTAAAAGAAATGAGAGGTTGAATTAAATTTTATCAATGTTATACTTTAACACAAATGAATTAATTCTCATTTCAAAGAGAAAAACAATTTTTAAAATAAACAAAACAAATTTTTATTATAAAACAAAATTAAACTATATTTATTCTATAAACAAATAAATACTTACTTACTAATTTAAATCAATTTACAAATTTACATTTATATATAATAATTAGAAAATATACTTTATTTAATACAAACTAAAATTAAAACCAAATCTCTCTATTTACAATGTATAAACATTTATACATTATAAATAAAATATTTTTGATTTTTGAAAAGAATATCATTTAACAAATTAATTAATTATAAATTTTCAAAAGAGAATTCTAGTTTAAATTAAATTATTCAATTAATATTTCACATTTTAAAATAATTATCAAAGAAATTATTAAATAATTATTGCCTAAATTTCCGGGACATCACATTCCTTCCCCCTTAAAAGAATTTCGTCCCCGAAATTTAAAAGCAAAGGTAATTTAATAATCCCATACAGATTTTAAATTTAAAAGAGCAATCATATACTATCAACCAAAACTAGCAATCATAGCAACCAATTCAAAACAAACAATTCTAATTATCTAGACAAAATTCTGGATAAAATTCCCTAGAGTTTCCCAAGTACAAACACCGGGACCCTCGCCCTACAGAATCTAAAATAACTAAACCACTCAGATCTAGAGCTCCTATATCTAGATCTACAAATCTAAACAGAATACAGGACTACAGACACGTCCTGATCAACTCCTAAATCTTTCAGAACTGCTGAATCTAAAACCAATGATAAATCATACACGTACTCACTCAGAGATACGTGAAAACAAAATAAATACCAGCCATCCGGACTGGCAATTCAATCTCGTAGAACAATCACTTAACTCTTAAGAGAAAACAGAAAGATCTAATTTCATACCCACACAATCTTTCATATCGATCCTGGGCTGCCTCCAACCTTCTAGATCAATCAAATCTACCACACAGCTCTTCTACACAAATATCAGAAGACTTCCAACCTACTACTCCTATTCTGGAATAGCTGCCACCATGCTTCCACTGCGCAACTCTGATTCAAGAATGCTGTTGATGAACACAAATATAAACTTGATCAACTTATCCCGGAATATTGTTCATCAAATTCCATAGAATCTCAGTGACCTATCCGATTCAGTCACAAACACTACAGCAAAATTCAACCAGAAAACTGGATCTAATAAATCCTACCAACTTAAACAGATCACACTCAAAGAATCTCCTACAATGCTGAACCACTGGTAAAGCTTCAAGAATCAAGTCGAAACAGAACTCAAATTCTCGACGGATGCAAATCTTAACTCCTTCGAAGATATCCAGAAAATACCACTTCGATAATTCAAACATCCTCCAAAGATGCTCCAATCCAAACAAAGATCACTTAGAGAAATTCCGAACCGTCGCAAGTCACTTTTGCGATTCCACCTAGTTCAGATCCCAAGAAATCATTCTCACTGCAACAATCAGAACAGCTAAAACCTTCAAAAGAAGAAACTAGTGGTCCACCTCTTAACCACTTCCAATCTCAAACACTCGAACTCCAACCATTGGTAGTTGTGTTACACACACCACTACCCTATCTACCTTTATTACTTATATTGGAAAACCTGAACAGGTAACCCAATCTAATAGGCAGAAATAAACAAACATATATATATATATATATATTCAAAATTACAAATACGCTCTCTCAAGAAAACACCACTACAGAGCCTAGGTATTTACTCAACCTAATGCTCTGATACCACGTTGTAACGACCCAACTTCCATACTCCAGAAAGTTGCATCGTTAAGAAGAAAGAAAGGGATAGAAAAGAGAAAAGAAAGGAAAGAAAGAACAAACAACATCAGAATCTCACAGCGGAATCGAATAAATTATAATATATCACATAAAACTTTACATAGTATCTTATACATCAGAGTAATACAGCTAAAAACTAGACAGTTATAAACATCTGTCTAGCTATTACAATCCAAGTACATCAGAGAGAATCAATACAACACAAACACAGCGGAACTACTACATATATCTACACGCTGAAGCCTCCTGCTCCATTATCTCCTCCAGAACTCGTCAAAGCAATCCTGAAAACACTTGACTACTCATACGTAATATGAGTACCCAAGAGTTTAATAAAACAGAAAATAAACACTCAGGTCAGACAGGGGTCTGGTGTGAGTAAACGGGGATAAAAGTTGCTTAACTTTAGAAAACCCTTTGAAAACAAAAGGTATCACGTAAGACTTCCCACACATAAACATGGAAAAGTTTTTACCTTACGCTAACCAAAACATTTGATAGGAAATCCAGTGATATTATAATAGTGTCTAGGGTTTTCAAATAAATAAGAAATAGCCGAAATTGTTACATCTATTAAATTCCAGCTACTAGCCACAAAAGTGGGTAATACAAACAAAACCGTAGGGTCTCGTAGGGAAAATGGGTTTCCATCAATGGCAGGGCTACTGGGGTACCGCCCGTCACAGTACGTGGCCTAGATCACCGTACCGAGGAGCCACCCTAACTCCCCTGCAACACAAAGCCGGACCCGTTCCTTACTGAACAGTTCCGAACAAGACCACCCCGCAGATTGGTCGTCACCAACTGCCACACAGCCGAAATATAAAGGGACCTCTAGACAGGGGTAAATCTTGCTCTCAAGTGGGGGCTACCCACGAAGCTTTGCTGCACCTCCCCTGTTTTAGCCATTCCCGGTTGATGAGGCTTGAGGTTACGATTACCTTTATAGGACTCATAAATCTTAGAATGCTCATCGTCCACCTGACGATGTTCTGAAAGCATTCAATCCATACAAGTTCGTTCCGGGTTCGAACGAAACCGAAGGCACTATCTCGTTGCACTCATTTTGGAATCACCCTCAGAGTCAACGACCATAGCCCTTGCACTCAGATTCACCATCTCGAATCTATAAGCACTATTTCGTCAAACTCATTACGGAATCACCCACAGAGTTATACTGACGTATAGCCCTTACACCTCGAGTCTTCACTTGCTCCACTTGGATTAACGACCTAACGTTTAATTGGAATCGATGTGGTTTTCGGATATCCAAATATGGAAACCCGATCCCGGTCTCACCGAAACCAAACGCCATTTTAATGTCCAAGTTGTACTTAAGGGTTTTAAAACAATTAATTCATTTCATTACTATCTACATTACAGAGATAGATACACTACATCTAACAATAGATAAGCACATTCATATCATAACAGATAATCTGTATCATCCATAAATAGATAATCATCACAACCAAACAATCCATCACAAACCATCATACTTAAACCATACATTCATATCATACAAATACAACTCATCTCATTACTGAGATCACAACCATTCAATCAATAACATCCATAAGCAATGATTTACTAACCAACAATTTATAATTAATTTAAAATGAATTAAATTAATTACAATCATCTCTAATTAATTTAAAATAAATTAAATTAACTAACACATTTAAATCCTGCTTACATCCATTAATTAATTAACCTAGTTAATTAATTATACACTATGTATTTAACTTGATTAAACAACCCTGATTAATCATTTACTAATTACAATAAGTAATTAGTCCTTAATTAATTAACCTTAATCATAAGTAATTAACATTTAATTACTCATTTATTAATTAATTATAATTAATTATATTTATCCTTAGTTAATTACAATTAATTAATCACTTAATTAATTAATTATTATTTAATTAAACAATCATTAATTACATCATTAATTAAAATAATTAATGATCTCTAACATTTAAATAAATTACTTAATTAAAAATTAATTACATTTAGTAATTAATCTAATTATTAATCACCTTGATTAATATTCAATTAAGTAATTAACTATCTTTAATTACTCATTATAAATTAATTAACAAATCATTAATCATTAATTAATTCCTTAATTAATTACAAAAGTAATTATCCAAATTACTAATTACATTCCAGTAATTAACATTATTACTTCATCAAGTAATCCTGCTCCCTTAATTACATTAAGTAATTACATTCTTAAAATCATCAAATGATTTATTAAAATTAATTAAATTAAATTAATTAACTAAAATAAATCACAATCCAAAATAAATTACAATAAGTAATTAATTACTTAATTACTTAACAAATTACAATTAATTAGATTCAATTAATTAATCTAATTAATTACCCAAAATAAATTTCCTTAATTAATTACTAAATTATCCTTAGATAATTATCATCATTATTATTTAACACATTTCATTAATTACATACTTAAGAAATCTGGATCAGATTAATAAATCATTTCTAATTAAAATTAATCTAAATCATTATTTCAAATCAGATAATTAAGTAAATTCTTAATTATCTTAAATATTTTCAAAATATTCTAATTACTAATCAAATAACTCCTTCACATTCAAAATGTATTAAAACAATACATTTCTAAATTCAAATTCAAATTCCATTTTAAAAATTTGATATTTTAAAATGTTTAACCATTTAAACATGAATCTAAATTAACACTTCATATTTTAAATTCAAATACTAAGGAACTAATTTCTTCCAAGTTTAAACTTATTTGAAATCAAATTTTATTTTCAAATCTATATTAAACACTGAAATATGTTCATTCATTCTTCTTTAAATTTATAAACTGTTTGAAATCAAGACTGAGTTTCAAAGTAAATTTGAAACTGTTTTTAATTTGATTTCAAACCAGTTTAAATCAAATTTGAAAATATTTAAATTTGATCATACTTCTAAAACTTACAAAACTATTTAAATCTAATTCTGGTTTAAAAAAAAAAACAACCTGAAACTATTCTTAAACTTGATTAAAACTAAATTTTAAATCTAGTTTAAATTTAAGATTTGAATTTTTAAAACTTTTAATTCAGAATAAAATTTGAATTCAAATTCAAGTTACACTTGAATCATGTTGCAACTTTAAAATATGAATTTATTCAAAAAGTTTAAAACTGCAAATCTCTCAGGCTTAAACCTGAAACAGTTTAAATCTAGATTAAAAACAGAATTAAAAACTTTGAATTCAAAATTCATTTGAATTCAGTTAAATCTTGCATTTGATTAAATTTAAAATCTTTAAAATATGAATTTTATTTAATACTTTAAAACTGCAAAAGTACAGGTTCAATAAATCTGCAACTGTTTTAATATTGATTTAGAACCAAATTTAAAACTTGTTTAAATTTAACATATTTCATTTTTGAAAACTTTGAATTCCAAACTCTATTTGAATACAAATTTAACTTGTATTTAAATCAAATTTACAACTTAAAACATGAATTTCATTAAACATTAAAAACTGCAACTCTCTGTTATAAAACTGAAACAGTTTTAAAATTTCTTGATTTAAACAGAATTTAAAACTTTGTTCAAATTTAAAATTTTCATCTTTAAAACTTTGAACTCAGAACTTTATTTGGATTCAATTCCAATTCATACTTAAATCCAGATTTCACCTTAAGATATGAATTCCATTTAAAATTTAAAACTGTAAATTCTCTCTGGATTTAAACCTGCAACTGTTTTAAATTCTTGATTTAAAACAGAGTTTTAAATCCTGTTTAAGTTTAAGATTTACCTTTAAAAATTATGAATTCAAACTCTATTTAGATTTAGTTCAATCCATACTTAAATCAACCCTACACTAGAATTTGAATTCAATTCAAATTTCTAAAAAAAAAAAACTGCAACTCTCTGGATTTAAAAACCCTGCACATAAACCCGAGCTGCCTCACCATTTACTTCGAGTTCAAATGCTCCCTGCTTCGAGTCAAAAATAAAATCACCCGACGATTGCTTCGGGGCAATTAAACCTGCACACCCCATCTGAGTTCACCAGGACTTAATCTATACATGGTGCATATGCACCAACATTTTGGCCATCACCAGCCACTTTGACCAACTCCACCAAGATACTTACCATCCCCTAACAGAAATCCAATTCCCTAACCTCCCCAGCAACTTACATTCAAAATTTCAGGTTGATCAACAACCTGAAACACCAACTTAAACTCTGCACATCTGAAGTTCACCAGACATCAACTACCAAACCTGTCTCCATCTTCCAATCTCATCTCCCACCATCAACACTCTTGAGACTCCGGCAAACCCTCCCTCAAGTCCTCTCTACAACCTCTCAAGTTCCTAACTCACTTAATGCAACATAGAGCATATGCAGATACTAAGAACTGCATACTAAAAAGCAGGCTTTTGAAAACCTGGAAACCTCAATTCAATCACCATCTCCTCTGACATAAATTTCTGACCATCTTCCCTTATCAACCCCTCTACCTCCATACATATTACAGCATGCCCCAATCATTATGAGTTTGGATTTGGTTATTTGAATATAACTGATTTCCATTGTTTTACAGAGACTACATTTTCTTAAACTAACAGAAAATTTATAAATCTAAGCTATACCAAACAACATGTCTTATTTCACAAAAATTACTAACTGGAATCAATTCAAGTGGTAAAGATTTTATGTAAAAGAAAATCTTAATTTACAAGATATAAAGCTACAGGCAAAAGCAACTTTTAAACACAATCAAACCTGTACACAGAACAGTCATCATTCTACAAGCTCATATCATTCAATTCATATGCTTTGATATCTCAAACTTTGGTGCATGTGGGGTTATTCACTTTATTTTTATTTTATTTTTAGAAACAAAACAGAACAATCTTGTAAACAGTTTGATTAAAAAGAAACTGTTTTTAAAAGTAAAGGTTTACTCACCTTATTAAATTGAAGAATGCAGAGCAAATCTTAGGTGCAGACTTCATTTCCAGGGCTTACATTTGAAATGCATGATGAACTTGAATGCCATTAGCAAGTTGAAGTTGCTTGTTGCTTCTGTAATGATGATGCATGCAGACCTTCCAAATTATATGCTCATATTTGCAGAATTTAGATGCAGAAATATGGCATGCAGATCCAAATTCAGTTGCACAGATTGAAGGTAATTGTGCAGATTTTAATTTGTTTGAAGAGATTGAAGTTATGGATTTGAAGAAGAATGCAGATATGAAGTTGTTTGGTTTGCAGATTTGTAGAATTTAGGTGCAGATTTGAAGAAGTTTGGTTTGCAGATTTGTAGAATTGATTTTGAAATTGCAGATTTTGACATGCTTTTGTTTTGAGGGGATTTAATTTACTGAAATATGATTTTCAGATTTCTCAATTTGAAGAGAAAGTGTTTTTAACAAAATAAGTTTCTAAGTTTTCCTTATTTACAAAAATTAATTTCAAAATGTATTAACATGCCACTTGTTATCTTAAGTAAGATAAATGATTTACAAGTGTCTCTTTATAGTTTAAGAACTTAACACATGTATATATCAATGTTTAAAAGCAATTTTAAATTTATAAGTGTTTTAGAGTTTATCTTAAACTATTTAAAATTATTTAAGCATATTTCAAATGTTTATTAACATTAGTTTTGAAATACATACACATACACTTCTTTATAAAACTATACAATTACACTTAAATGCTTGTTTAAATATTTTTAAAATAATATTACTTATAAAACAAAATTTCAAAAGAAAAGATTTTAAAAGAAATGAGAGGTTGAATTAAATTTTATCAATGTTATACTTTAACACAAATGAATTAATTCTCATTTCAAAGAGAAAAACAATTTTTAAAATAAACAAAACAAATTTTTATTATAAAACAAAATTAAACTATATTTATTCTATAAACAAATAAATACTTACTTACTAATTTAAATCAATTTACAAATTTACATTTATATATAATAATTAGAAAATATACTTTATTTAATACAAACTAAAATTAAAACCAAATCTCTCTATTTACAATGTATAAACATTTATACATTATAAATAAAATATTTTTGATTTTTGAAAAGAATATCATTTAACAAATTAATTAATTATAAATTTTCAAAAGAGAATTCTAGTTTAAATTAAATTATTCAATTAATATTTCACATTTTAAAATAATTATCAAAGAAATTATTAAATAATTATTGCCTAAATTTCCGGGACATCACATATTCTGTACTATCTACTTAAAGAGGTAGGCCGGTCTTGTGTTGGTAGAGGGCAGATGTTCTGTGCCTCGGGACATCCATCTAGAGGTGTACCCATTTCGGAAGGTAGATCATGCGCCTGGTCATTTGTATGGAAATCCATTCTCCAATAAGAACCTGCGGACTTGATTGTAAACCTATTATGCTGGAATTTAATCAATGTAACAATTTCGGCTAATAAGTTTATTTGCAAATGTTTTCAAAGAATGTCACTAGAAATAATATCAAAGGTTTTGATATAAAATTGTTTTAGTTATCATAAGGTAAAAACACGTCTGTGTTTATGTGTGGGCGTGGTCTTATGAGATACTCTTTCTTTTCAAAGGATCTTTATAAAAAGGCTAAAAATGACACTGTCATTAATTATTGAGTTTTTCTCACACTGGTTTATCAAGCCTGGTTCGGGTTTTTTCAATACTTGGGTCAGATCCGAGTAGTTTCAGGATAGTCGAAGACAATTGGTGTTTCCCGAGGAAAGCTGGAGATATTCATCGACGTATGGAGATATTCTGTTATCCGCTTTGCTTAGTATATTTTGTTTGATGTTTGTCAGCAATTGTAAGGACAGATGTTTATAACTGTCCAGGCTGAATTTAGGTTAGACTCTGATATATGTATTTAAAAGTTTTCCGCTGTAAAAATATTTGTTTAATATTATATGTTATTCCACTCGTGTGAGATTCTGTTCTGTCTACTTTTCTTTAATCACCCTTAAAGATCCGTCTTATAGTGCAATTTGAGTTAGACATGTGTGGTTTATTGCCGATTCAAAGGGTACGGGAAAACGGGCCTTTACAAGTCGCGTCCAGGTGCTTTAAGGTTAGAACGGCTAAGAGTGACATCGCGTATGAAGAGGAGGCTCTCGTGATCAAGAGTTGCATGGAGTTGGCCTAGGGTTTTGGAGATTCGTTGGGTGGCGAATTATTATCGTATGCACGTGCGCGTACGCATGTGGAGGCAGCCATTGTCATTCCTGGCAAAGAGGAAGTTCGGAGATGGTTTGTTCGAGCAGGTGGAGCTTGATAACGAAATTGCAGAGTTCAAGGCTGCAATTGAAGCTTTATGCGAGGAGAAATGTAGGATTGAAAGGACAATCTCTGGGATGCAAGACAATTTAAGATCTTTGAAAGAAGAAGTAAACAATCTACTGCTCTATTTAGTAAAGGTAAGTTGAAAATTTAAATCAAATTTGAAATTAGTTTTATTAATTACAAATTGGAATAGTTAACTTATAAAAATTCATAAATTTATTCATGCGAGTACCAAAATTTACGAAAAACGAGTCACATGGGATCGTAGCGATAAAACACAATGCAATGGAATAAATTTGGAATTGGAACGGTTAACAGATTCGAAAATCAAGGTAAGTAAATCTCACTCTTTTTCGATAACTAGTTTAATTTATAGTTATTAAAAATTAGTTACTAATTGATTGGATGAATTGATAATTATTATTATCAATTGGATGTTATATTAAATTATATATAGCAGTATATATATTAATAGCTGGACATATTTCATGCCGTTGGAGTGGATGAGACCCTATGCGCCATGCATAATAGCGGATGACCCTATATTACCGCGATATGCCGCCTCGAAGTGAGATTGGTATTTTATGTTTTCTAACATCTGTGGATGCAAGGAAATGGGTTGGCAGGATCCTACTAGATTCCTCAAATATATTGAATTATTAATATATATATATATTGCACATGATGTATGTGAATAAATCTGCTATAGATTTTGTGGTGATTGAATTTTGGATGTTATAGTAGTACTGGCCTTAATTTCGGTATTTTAAATACCATGAATGTTATTTTTGAATTTTAAGAAATTACTAGGAGATTTTGAATATAAAAATAATTATATCAAAAATTTGATTGTTTAAAAAGAGATTGTTTGAATAAATGATAAATTTGACTTTTGGTTGTACTTAACTATTCGTAAATTATCTAATAGTGATATTTAAAAAAATATTTATGTAAGATATTTCTGAATGATATCCGAAAATATAAAAAGAAGTTGAAATCGGTATTAAAAATTATATTGACAAAATAAATGTAATTTATAAGGAAATGGGTTTATAAAATGAAACTTTATAAATAAGATTTGTTTTATGAACAAGCAAAACCCTAAGGAGTTATAAAAATTTATGAACGATGTTTATAAATAACGGAAAATGATAGCAGTTGCTAAATTGGGAATATAAAATCCATAGGGTGAATTTATATTAGAATATGGAAACAAGATTGAGGCAAATAGTGGATACTAGGAGACTCGGAATGAAATCAATGGGTTGTGAAGCAAGAGGAATCTATCAATTAATTGGTTATTGAAATTTTAAAAATATATTTTATTACTAAGAGATTAAGCTATTTTTAAAAAAGCAAAATTTTATTTATCAAACTATGTGATTTAAAGCTCGTTAGTATTAAAATACTTCGAAAGTGAATTTTTCAAATACTTAATATTTATTTTAAATAAATCCTAATTTTTAATTCAGCTTTGAAAATTGGTTTGTTTATCTAAAAAATAATCTATTGATGTTTATAAAAAGAGTTTCGATATTTTAAATAATTAATTGAACATGCTTTAAAAATAAACTATTATTATTTAAATTCTTATTTTATATCTATAGAGTTTTGTAATGATTTAGATTTATTTATAAATCTTCTCGAGTATTGGAAGCGGGGTTTATTCAGTAGATGGGTTTGATAAGAGAAATTCTTAACATGGAATTTGGATAAATGTAAGGAAAATTTCCAAAGTATTTAAATAAAACTGAACTTCGAAAATGAATTAGTATTCACAAGGAAGTTAGAAATGGATATTTGGAATTATAGAAAAGTGTTTTGACTTTGGAAAGATTAAGGGAAATTAATTAAGGAACCCCTAAACTTATAGAATTCGTTATGACGAGTCAAGGAATTTATAATATAAATTGTGAAGGATTTTGAGAAAAGAGAAATAAATGGAACTTTCCTAAGTGTTGAGAAGTAAGGGGTTTATAAAAATATATTTTAAATATTTTTCTATGTGTTAAAATAAGAGATGGTTTGAAATATCCTGATATGGATATAAGTATTTGAGTTGTCTCCAATATTGAAAATTTAGAAGGGATTTGAATATATATCTTATAAAGATATTTTGAAAATAAATTTTGGAAAATTATAACGTGGGCCTAATGAATGCTTATGGATGTTATATTGATAGTTAAATAACCGACTATCAAATATTAGCCAATTTATGGATGTAATATTGATAGTTATATAACCGACTATCAAATATTAGCCTATTTCGTTGGTCGTTTCGAAGAGATCGGGATCAAATTTAATTATCCGAAATGCATTTCAATCCGATTTGAGTGTTAAGAAGGGATATGTAAAGATGGTGAAGATGGTGATTCGGTTTGTCCAGACCTAAGACAACTTGTATGGACGAACGCTATCAGAACATCGTCATTAGAGGACGATGAGCATCCTAAGTGGAATTGTTCTTGAAAGGTAAACGTAGCCTTGAGCCTCATCAAATAGGATTGACTAAAATAGGGAAGATGCAGCAAGGCTATGTAGGTCGCACCCAATTAGGGTATGTTAACACCTTTTTAGATACACTCGATATATAAAAATTATGGATATGGTTATGCATGGAAAAGAAGAGCGCTCGATTAAGGGTGGGAACATCTGGGGTGATAACATATTTGGTGCTATCCAGGTTAGGGGTAAGCCGGTCTTGTGTGGCAGGGGATCTCGACGAGGTCCTAGGTACATTTTTCTAGAGGTGTATTATGACGGAGTACCCTAGTAGCCCAATCGTTGTATGGAATCCATTCTCCAATATGAGCCTTTACGGTTTTGTTTGTAGAGCCTATTATGCTGGAAATTAATTAATGTAAAAAATATGGCGATTTGAATAAGTATTTGTACTTAGACACTATTATAATATCATTGGATTTTCCACAAAATGTTTTGGCTATCATAAGGAAACCCGTCGTGTTTATGTGTGTCACGGTCTTACGAGATATCTTTGGTTTCAAATGATTTTGATAACTTTATTAATTCAAATTGAGTGTGTTTTATCACGCCGGTTTTCCAGACTGACTCGGGTATTATTTTATTATAATGCTTGGGTCAGACCTACAGATTTAGAATAGGATATTATGGAGCTTAGGAGACGAGCTGGAGAATTTCAAACGTATATTATGTACTTGGTTATTTCTGTTGTGCGAGTTATGTATATCAGGACAAGTTATTATAACTATCCAAATTGATTGATGATTGGAATACTCTAATGATTGTATGTATATTAACTAATACAATTTCTTTTGTATAAAGATTTGTTATTATATAAATTATATTTTGTTCCACTACGATTGTGAGATTCTGTGTTGTCGTTTATGTTTCTTCTTTTGCCTCTTTCTTCTTTACCCCTAGCAATAGGTTTTTCCAGCACTTGAATATTCGGCATGTTATACAGTGGACGTATTGATATCGATTTTCAAGGGTCGAAAGTCCCGGATCGCTGCAAAGATCGTGTATTCAATAAGATTAGTTGCAATAAGAATCTCATTGTGTTAGATGTAGCATTAGACTAAGAGGTACAAGATAGACACATGAATTTAATCATTGTAATATCACTTTGATCTGTTTATATGCAGTGCAACTTACTCGATATCCTTAAACATTAAGAATAAGCAACTACACTTCCGTAAAGAATTCATACGGTCATATAGTGAGGAATTCCTTTTGATTACCTCAACCATTTGAGAAGGAAAGAGAATATAAGAGTAGATGTAACTTAAGACACAATTGAGATGAAGAGAGTGAGTGGGCACTTATGTTTCATAAAAAGACACCGAAAATGAGAATTTTATAAAATAATAATAGATACTTAACATGGAATAAGAAATATGATTACTATTCCAAAATGTATTTTCATGTAGAAAATTATTTTTTACGAGATTTACTTCTTTAAGTTTAAGATAATTGATTTGAAACTCTCGAATGTAAACTAGATACAAAAAATGAAATAAATAGCCTATATCAAGTAATTGAATGGAGCTTCGCATTTCATAGAATGTTATATGGTAACAATGGAAATAATGGAAGCATGCCATATAACACTTATAACGGTAGCATCAACACAAGAAGATTATTCTCGTACATATATACCAAATACTATTTACGAAATAATATTCTTTTCAATATTGATTTAATATATATAGCTATAATTTTATTTTGTTATGAATATTATGAACATTGATTGTAAATTAAATTTAGAATAATGTTATTGGTTGCATTAGGCATATATTGTAGAAGTATCTAAAATTTCAACGATTATTTTGAAATTATGGATTTAGTCATATATTTGAGAAATAATTCTATAACCATATGATTACGAGTCATATGGTACTAATTGAATTGCATCTAAGACGAGTAAGGACAAAACATCCATTTAGTGGGAACAGGAAAAGAGTTAGTGAACTCTTCGTAGTGATATATACAGACGTGGGAAGTTCAAAGACTAATATTACCAAAAAAACCATTTACTTCATTAAATTCACATATGAATTGTCATAGAGATCAACATGTGTATTTAATATAGAAGTATTGTATTTACATTAAGTTCATTGAATATAAAACTTTGGTTGAATACATAACATACAAAGGAAATAAAATAATTTGATTTGATCAAATAGGTAAGTATACAGGAAAACAATTCCGAAAGTACTTAAAACGAACAATGATTCAATCTCAAAAATCAGTCCTCTCTGTGATACATAATGATGTGTTGATATTGAGTAATTGGACTTTGTTGAACAAAGTATGACAGATAATGAATGAAGTTGATCTAACTCATTTTGAGGGTCGTACAATTAAGAGTAAGTGCATAAGGTTAAAAATAATCTCATCTAAAACATTGTTTAAGAGATCATACAAGACAAGAGTTTATAATAAATCCTTTCATATCCTAGGTCAATGAATTGATATTACGAGAGTCAAAAGATTCCACGTAATAATTGTTCATGAGGGATCTTGTGTTACCCCAAAGGAGTATGGTATTGTTCGATGTTGATTAGCCAATTTATGTTATAAACATAAGTTTAAACCAAAAACCAAATCATTTATATATATAATGCATTCTTAAAATTTTTATGAATACCCATTACATTGCACTGAGACACAATAGTTGTTTCAAGAAACACTGACTTCATGGAGAAGGAATTTCTTTTGTAACTTATTAATAGTAAAAAGGATTTGGATATGATCTAAAGATAAAACTAATTATGAGGGATGAAATGAAATTAAACCTAAACGGACACAATGCATTTGAACGTCAAATATATATTCTCGCATTCAAAGAGAAATTATGATTTTTTTGTCAACGTTGAGAATATAATTTCCTCGGTTGTCAATAAAGCCATTAAGAGTATTGACTCTGCCAAGTACATAACTAAATATGATTTTGATAATTGTATCTAATGGCATATGATCCATCAGCCGTAAATGTTTCTTCTAGAAGAGATCCAATGCAATAGGAATGTAGTAGGCAACGTTGAGAAGAATAATATCGTAAATTTCAATTGTTGAAATTAATGTAACTGATTCATTATTCAATGCGCCTAAGTTAATTTAGATTTACTCTTAAAGTTGTTGCCCAGTATGACATTGGGTTACGGTACATATATGTTAAATAATGATTTACAATATACAATTTGCATATAATAACCAAAGTGCCTCGAAGTCGGTGGAAGTAACCAAGTTTGTAGGTTTTGGATATGATCAAGAACCAACACGAAATTATCATTTGATTTTTTATTATCGGGGCTGAACAAGCGTTTTGACAGAAATATAAACTAGTTTAATTTTCTATCAAAATGCAAAGGAAGTTTGTGTCTATAAGAAAGAATATTAAATTTACTAAAATATTTCTAAAATTACAAGTAAACAACTAGTTTTTAATTATTAACGATGCACTCATGTTAAATCATTATAGTTTGGTTGTTTAAATTCTTGGTGTAGGATTTGAAAAGACATCTTTTAGAATTAGTATAGAAAGGTGTTGGGAATGTCCCCTACGATATCATAGACATCGTATCAATTTGTTTAATATAGAGCTAGTAAGATGGATTCATTATGCATTAACATTATGAATTATCATACAAGTTATTGTCTATAATATCATATTTCAATTATACATCTGGTACATAGGCAATTATCCAATCCGGATTAAAATCGCTAAATGATAGTTTGAAGTGTTCTCAAGTATTTATGAAATATTAGAGAATTTTTTAGGAAACAATGAACTTCTTATAAAGGAGTTTACAGACTAGAACTTCATAAGCATTGTGGAGTGCATTATGTAAATCCTAGATTCACGATCAGTCTTAGTTTAGAAGCTTTAAGGTAGAAGTATTCCAAACGAGAATTGTGGCTAATTCAACCAATAGGCTACGTACATCGCCTTGAATAACCAGGACAATAAAAGCAATGTATGTACAAATAAATATGCAAATTTTTAACCAAGCTGAATGATATTCCAAATGTTGATAATCGCATGGTATTTTTATATGATAACAATGTCACGATGCGATTATTGAAAGAACCTAAACCTCAAGAAGTCGAGAAACATACTCTGAAAAGTTTCACTTGATAATGTTTGTTTATTAGCTTTGGAGATAGTTGATAAGTAGATAATTAAAACAAGGTAGCATACCAATTCACTAAGGAACTAGCTTGATCAGCATTGAGAAAACTGGTCGATGTAACAATAATAAGATTCCACAATTGACTAAAGTGCATGTGGGAGATTGACAGAGTTAGGGGTATGCCCCTGTGGCAATTATATAATTTGTTACATATATCCAACTCTCTGACTAATCTTGCTCATAAATAAATTATTTAATTTCTAAATTATACTTTGTTATGTCATGATATAATTAATTGAATAATAAATGTACAGTATATGAAAATAGAAATTCCTTACAAGATAAGTTATGTGATAATGATTACAAGGTGTTATAGTTATGAAAAAATTATCATAAATATATAATTAATATATTGTATTAAATATTCCTAGTCAGAATATTTCAAGATAGGATATTGATACATCCATTGAGACATTCCAAATGTTTAGGAATGTATTACTAATAGTTGTTAAGGACACTATGAGGTTACACACTAATAGTTATTGGATGACTATGGAATGATCCGTTCGAGAATTTCCAACTAGTTTATAACAATTAGGTTAAAAAGAAGTATCAAGTGTTAATATTATACAGTTCTCTTGAATATAGAATACTGTCGAATTTCAATGTGAACATACCACTTTGATTATAATTATATCGTGGCATGGTGTCCATCAAACGATTTTTTTCGATTCTGGGTTGAAATATTGGAAATGAAACAATACTTAATAGGGAATTCGCCACCTTAGTTGTATGAGGTTAGAATCAGGGTCAACTGTAGCTAAATCAAAGTCGAAACTCTAGCTAGAGTAGTACAGTTATTAATAAATGCTATTATTAAACCAAGAACTTTTTATGGACTAACCAAGTTGAATATGCACGATATTGAAATTTTGACCAAAACTAAATTCTAGAATTCTTAATATGATATATAATTGACAAAGAGAATTGATTTAAATAATCATTAATAGAAGGTACCACTTGAATTTGTAAAATTGGTTTCTACCAATGAGATTTGTTAGTGATGAATTAAGTCATTTCTCATACCACTACATGTGAACATTGGTATTTAAATTGTCTAAATATTAATCACTTGTTAAATTCACACTTATGAGTTGCACCACCTAATTTATTTAGTCTTCATAACATAGTTTGATTTAATTGATTTATAATAGACAGAAATTAATAAAATTAATTAATGTTCATGAATTATTTTTTATTTTTGTATTTATTATATTAGCTGTGTTTAATAAAATGGAGTTATCTCTAGAAATGTTTGGGGTGTACTAGTAATTTATTGGGTGCATATACGAAAGTTGTATATGTGTGTATCTATACGCAATATCGATAAGAATTTGAATTGGATTTTAATGATATTTTTTGCTAATGAGTTTAAATGAGTTTTGGTCCATTTAAGGGGCTTGGTATAGCCAACCAACATGGAAGTGGGCAAGGTCAAAACTTGACTTGATACGAGAGAGTTTTGGGCTAGATATTTTAGTTAAACTCTCACATTAGAAGGAAGCCTAACACTTTGTTTTTGGTTCAATTTTGCACCTCTCTTCTCTTTACTTGGTCGCAAGCTACCACCTAAACCACACTCATTCCCCAACTCCATTTCATCTCCTATCGGCTAATACTATTAAATTAAATGTTAGCACATCGTCTGGTTGCATCATAAAGCGTGCATCTGAAAGGTCAAGGAAACTATTTAGGCTAGGTGTGAATCAAAGGAAAAATATTTTAGGTAAAGAAAAACTACATACAAATTAAACAATCATGATATATGTATGATGTTGATAGTATACATATATATATTTGTGACCACTTTCAGATATGCATCCTTAAAATAAAATATAAGTCGTTCACCTATGTTTAGTTTTTTTTTGATGGTTAAGTCTATTATGATAAAAACAAATTTTTATTGATTTATGCAAAACACTTTCAGCAAAAAATATTTTAATAACATTTACATAAATAACCTTTTAATTACAAAATATATTTCAAAACATTGTTTATTAAACAATTTATTTATATATACGTATTGCAAATTGTATTAATTAACATAAATATATTTCATATGCATTTTCATTTCTGCAAAAATAATAATATATTTGTATTTTATAATTATTTTATAGTTTAATAATATATAAAACTAATTTTTTTAAACATAATTATATATATATATATATATTTACTTAATATTATACATATACTAATAAAATGTTTTCGGTTTTAAAAAGTAAAAAAGTCGCCGAAATGACTTTTGTATATATTTATGAATTTTATAACTTTTAAAATATTTTAAACATTATATGTATTATTTAGTTTTATCACGGTAATTTTTGGAAATTAATTTATATTTAAGTTTTATAATTATTTATTATTAAAATAATTAAATTCAATGTCGAGATATTTTAAAACTTATAGATTTGGATCTTAGATTTGATTTCAAAAATAAATTCTGTTTACAATTTCCAATTAGATATTAATTTGAAAAATTCATATCTAAAATTTAAAGTTATACAAAATTTATAAGATATTTCATAAACGATATTATTATATATCCTAAATAATATTTTCAAATTTTCAATATATATATATATATATTACAAGTTTTTATATACAAAGTAATATCTTACATATTTTTATACACAAAATAATATCCTGGCAAATTACACACACATACACACGCACAATGCTAAGTACTTTCATAATATATGTAAATCCAAAATCTATTTATGTATATATTTAACCATGTACACCGTATGTCATTTTGCACGTGCAAGTTATTCGAACTTGAGTGCATAATGATGTGCTAATTAACTCCATTAAATAACTTTAGTTAAACTCATTAATTATTTAAATCGAAAAAATAAATAAAATATGATTTTATTTAAATTAATTAGGTTGGATCCAATGAACCTCTTTAGACTGCACAGACCAAACAAATCCAAAAATAGAAAAATTGATATCTATCTATTTCACCAGCTTCTGACTGGTCCAGCTCCAGTACTAGCCTCGCACATGCCCTCAATATTTATAAAAGTTGATGGGCCACTAAAAAAGCCGGTTTACCTTAGTAAATAAGAAGACGTTAGCTGGGATTTCTCAACAACCTTGCTGATATTTGACCTAATGAAGGAATGGACTTTAGACTCAAAGATGATTGATATGAAATTATAATGACCCACCTTTTCGACCATCAAAAATCGACACTGATACATCCACGATATTCACAAGTTGAGCATATAGGTGTCGAAGAGACATATTGTTAGGGTGAAAGAAAGAAAAGATAAAGTAGAATCTCACAAAGTGACAAGTAATATATAATATACATATATCTTTACAAAAGAGAAGCGTAAATACATTCATCAACCAGAGTAACTAGCTATTATTAGCCTAGACAGTTATAATAGCATATCCTCATAAATGCTGATAAATACAAATAGCCAATGCAACAGAAATAAAATATATATGGATACATCTAAGAGGCATCCAACTCATCTCTTGAAGCTCCAAAGCATCTATAACTAAGTCTAGAAATATGCTCGGCCTGACTTGAGCATTATAAGAAAATAACGCCCGGATCAGTCTTGTAACCACCAGGAGATACACAAATCAAATGGCTTTTATTGCCATAAAACCTTCCAAAATAAAGATATCTGATAAGACCACGATGCACATAAATACGGATGGGTGTTTACCTTAAGATAATCTAACCATTATATAAGAAATCTTGTGATATTATAATAATGTCTAGGGTTTAAACTAAATATCAAATCATACCTGAAATGGCTACATTAATTACATTGCAGCATGCATAGTATACAATCAAGTCCGAAAGGCACGTATTAGAGAATGAATTCCATACATCACATGGTAAGGGTCTACTTCCCGTATAGTACACCTCTAAAGAAAATGTATCGAGGCTACAAAATGTTTGCACTCCGCCACTCAGGACCAGCCTACCCCTTCCTGGGTGGTACCGAATATGATCACTTCTCCGTTGCTAGCCAGCAACTATACCGAGCCATAAGCATACATTAATGATAAATATAGATTTAGATCAGGCGATGATCATATCATAATAGAAGTGACCTGCTTAGCCCTATGGCACGTCCTTATTTTAGTTATTACTGATTGCAAGGTCTGAGGCTACGTTTACCTTTTATATAGAATCCCACTTGGAATTGCCCTCTAGGAAATTTGGATTCACCCTTAGGATTAGTAGCAAGTAGTCCTTGCACTTCAAAGATCTTCACCTATAATTCCATCTTCTTCAAGATGTTTCCTATTCGAATGCTTATGTTGGTTCTATGTGGTTTTTGTATGACCCATGCTTATCCGGTCTTAGTCTCTTCAAACTAACAATCGAAAATTTTAAAACTAGTCAAGTTATCGATAATGGGTAGATCCACTATCCGGGTGTAAGTATAGATTTGCAAATGGAAAGTAAGATATACTATACTTGTCCCCACTTTTCGATTTCAAACACTACAATCCCTTGATTAACAATGAACTCAGACAAGTTAGAAAACCATACTTGCCTCAACGTACATTTTTACTTTTTGGGATAGAGACGGATTTCCAAATCTCAGAATTTAGTGTTAAGTACGAAAAAAATACTTTCCATACCACCGTAATTTAAATTGATCATTTATGGAAATCAAATCTCATTCCTTTTGTAAAACTCATTTTTATAGATCTCTATTGTATTTACGAAACTCTATTTTATAAATCTTCAAAATAATTATAAAACTTTTTTTTAAGTCCTCAAACATTATTATAAAACTCCTTTTATAAATCTCTAAATATATAATTATAAAGATCCTTTTATAAATCGTCAAATATATTTAAAAAAGCACCTTTTATAATCTCTTTATATATTTACAAAACTCATTCCTATAAATCTCTGCTATACATTTACAAAATTCATTTATGCAAATCTCTTTTATATTTAACACAAATCTTTGTTTTCAAAATAGGACCAAATACTTTTCTCAAAACGACCATTTCATACATCACCATTAACACACAAATATGATTTATTATTTTAATTTATCAAAATGATATTAATTTTCCATTTATAAAATATCATTTTTGAATTGTCCTTTTATTTATAAAATAACATATATAAATCTATTCTTTTTATGCAACATTTTACATAAAACATATCATGAGTATTTATTCCAAAATATTTCTATCTTCTTTTAAAAACAAAATCATTTTATTTTAAAAGATAAATTCCTTTTATTTTCCTTTAAATTAAATATCCATTATTATATTAACTTTTCTGTAAAATAAATACTTACCAAAAATACTTTTAAAACATTTCCAATAAATTAGAAAAGATTAACCAGTAGGTCGAAATAAAATAAAGAAGTTCAAAAACTTTTTTTAAACAAATTACCATTAAATGTCCCAAAATCACATTTTAAAACCATTCTTCGAATCAAAACCTTTTCCAAAAAAAAAAAGCAATAATAATATTTCAAAATACTAATAATGAGGCAAATAGCTTCTATGGCACTTAACTAATGCTACTACTATATTTTCACCAAAAAAGTTCAATTTTTAACTTATACAATGTCATAGCCAATACGGTCGACTACAAACTTTTAGCATCCAACAATTCATATAACAAGTATATAAATGGAATTTAAATCAATAGGTATATAACTGAAGTTTAAAATTACAATGGCAAAAACTCCGAATTTCTCTACAAAATTCCTTGTATTTCATTTTATATGTCATTCGCTTTTTAAAATAGATATTCAATCAAACCAAACAATTAATCATTCAAACTCAAAAACAATGATTTATAACTACTACATAACATATAGTATTTAATCAGAGGAGATTTAACTCATTAAAATTCCAACGGACGCTTAAGCATTCAGATTCGATCTAAAATTGGATCACGTTCAATTTTAGCTCAAAACTCCATTTGATCCAAATTCGACAAAACAAATTCCAATGTGTAGATATCGCTCCAACGAGCACAGCTCAAAAGACCATGTCCCAATTGGACCTTTTATGGAAGAAAGATTAATTCTATATGTTTCAAGATTTAAAATAAATGAATAATTAATCATTTTCAGATTTTAATTAACCTTCAAAATCACTTTTTCTCCCCCAAATAAACCTGTGCACACCTGATACGCACGAAACCATGGCCGAAACTTCTCCTTCTAAATTCTCCCTCCATACCACATGAAATAGCTCACCGACAGTTGCATCGATTTCCTCCTTGTGCGAGTTTCACCACGAACCCGACCAAAACCCCTCCACATGGCCTCTTCAAATTCTGACCAGCTCCCCTCGTTCACTGCTGCTATAGCTGTAAATTGCCTCGGAGCACTTCAGCACTTTCGACTAACCCAAAGATCTTCACTTTGCATGCTCTTCGCAACCATCTCCTCTAAATCACACTCGACCCCCACATTTGAAATCTGAATTGAGGAGCCAACTTCGACAACCCAATGTTACACTCTCCGTAGTTTAATGGAGCACCAACGAATGGTGCAACAAGGTGCATTTTGACGAGAGCAACACGATGGAACTCTCCATTTCGACTCTCTCCTCCCTAATCACCATCAATTTCCAATCCTAGTTCATGCTCACAACATCAATCACCTCCAAACCCAACCGCACAACACCAATCCTATATGGATTCGAATATCTCAGCAATACGAACTCAAAGAATCCAACTTTATAATTTTTCATAGATTGATTTTATTTTATTTTTTAAAGAAGAGGCTTGTGTTTTTTGTTTACAGGAAAAGGAAATTAGAAAAAAGGGAAGAAAAGTAAAGGAGAAGTTAAGAAAAGTCTTTGTGTTGATGTCTGGCTTATAATATGATTTCCAGCATCTCACTATAAAGAATTCCATTTGCATACGAACTATGAATGGCAAAGCAAAAATACGACGCCCAGAAATGCGACATGATCCCCAAATAATAATAAAATACACTGGTTATCTTATTCTATAAAATTACAAAAACTCCATCGTTTGTCGTAAATTACATCAAACGATAATTTAGATATTTTCCAATTTAAAAATTATGGGAAAACCCCATAAATTAAATTAAAAATACATCAATAAAACTAAGTCATTTTACTAAAATTTGATTTTCTTATAATTTATAAATTTGAATCAAATTTGAATATTTATATGAATTAAATATTCTCATTCGAAAGTTAAAAATTCTAGGTCATTATATTCTTCCCCCTTTAAAAGAATTTTATCCTCAAAATTCCCCAGGATGAAAAATGTCCTAGAAAATTTAGCTCTTATCAATTAATAAAAATGAGTTATTAGTCTTTAAAGTCTCTAAAGTTATGAAAAATTTCGGCCGTACCTCCTTTGCACAGCTCGATCTGGAAAAACTTCAACACGCCATAATTGGCCCAAATCAAAAAAAGAAAACAAAAGCCTAAAAATGCCTCCCATATCTAGGGCATAAAATCATCAACAATAATATATACTTATGATATATCTTATAGAGTGCGTATGACATTTAGCAAACACACATTTTAAGCGAGAACGTGTACCTATTTGTCGAGCAATCAAAATCTACCAATGAAACCAAAATTAACTAGCATGTCTTTGCTTCCATAAACCTATATCTCACTTTCACATGCCATCAAACCATATAATTTGTATTTTCTAATTTCAAAAGCATACAAAATATTAAAGCTCATACGATGCACTTTACGTCATCCATATGCATTATCAAATTCGATCACTCACTTGATCATAAAATTTTAACTTCCGAACTAGTATCGCACACTAGACCACTCTAGTGTGGCCTCTAATCAGGGTTGATTAGGACCCTCTATTCTCCTTATACAGCCTTATATTATGATAGAAAACTTCAAGAATCTTATCAAAAATCCATATTAAGTGTTTGTCGTCAAGAAACAAGTGAAAAATCCTTATCCACATGGGTATAAATCACCTCAAAATCATGTACTCGAATCTGTATCAAGACAGTTATGTGAATAGAATGATTTATGTACAACTTACGTATTTATTCCGTTAGTTTCTTAACTACGTCAATTTCGTTTTTAGTTCAAATCACATTTGTTTTCACTTATAGTATTTCATTGCATATAAATTCCATTATGAACCATTTTATTATTTTACTTAAATTTCATTTCATAATTCAAGTTCATATTGTATAATACCCCGCTACATTCTAAGAGTACATACACAATATCAGATTGGTTTTACTTAACCAAAATGTTCAAAAATTTGAAACCTGTTTTAACTTACTATCTCCTCTAATATATAAATTATGAGAACTTATTTTCTTATATTTTCACAAAAACATTTAGCTTCATTTTCTCAGTTAATTCAAAAGTTTCAACTATCCAAAATTGCCAAAAATTCTAATTCATTTGAACGAATGAAAACTGCCAAACAACATATCATAATGGGACGCACAAACCAAACTATCCTAATGTACATGATACGAAAGCCCCTATAATAAACTAACTGAAAATTTCAAAACTAAACAACCATGTTTTATTTCAACTCTATTTGAAATAATAATATACTTATCTCCTTTTGTATATTAAATCATACTTTTGGGATTAAATCAAAAATCTGTTTTGCCAAAACAATCTTATAGCATACTAATATGGTAGAAATCGATCAATTAGAAACTCGAAAATGAACGCCAACGATGCAACAGTCATCAACAGAATTATTTTCCAACGACTGAAGTGAGTTCAGTTATTTTTATCTCCTTTAAAATCCTTTTAAAATATTTCTCTTTAAAATACTTTCAAATAACAATAATATTATTTTTTTAAAACTTTGAAAAACAAATTTACAAAAATACCAGAATCAAAATTCTCAAATTCTAAGTTTAAATTCTTTTTAACGTAAACTATATTTTATAAATTTAATTTATAAAATCAACATTATAAAATTATTCCTTTTTGAATAACTTCCTTTTTACAAAGTAACCTTGTTAAACATGCATTATTAACAAAGGCTTATAATCAAATCGTGAAACTGAATTCACATGATGTTTGTATTTAATTCAATCAAACAATAAATGCTTATAAACTGGCCGAGCATTAATAATCAATCAACAAACAATAGTCAATGCTCTTAAATTGTAGGAGCATGACTAGTCAAACAATAATTGATTATAATCGAATATTTTCATCTCCTAATAATCAAGCACATCATAAATAACTATATTAATTTATGAAAATTATTTTTTTATACATAAAATATAATTCTAGGTAAAATTATTTCATTTACTTGTTTTAGAAAACAATACTGTATCATCTTTCCTTACATAAGTGTTTAGAAACCCCTATTGATACAATGACGTCCCAGTACCGACCAGAATTCATAATCCGCTCAATAGAAAAATCAATACAATTTAAAACATTTTTATAGCACTAATAAATACATGCTCTCGTGCACAATACAATTAAATCATTTTGGGGTGTTACTAACCCTATCTCTAAAGAGTATTCCCAACCAAAGTGTAATGACCCGAAATTTTCGACCTTAAAATTTCGACACTAATACGCCCACTGTAAAAGTGTCGAGCAATCGAACGCCGGAAATTCTAGATTGTTAGGATTAGGAAGAATGAGGCAGAAGAAGAAAAGAAGAAAAAACTAAACACGGAATATCTCATTCACAGTGGATATCATTTATATAAAGATAAGCAGTAATTGTCGGTTTATACACAATACATCAGAGTACAACAATGCTCAAATAAACTGGACAGTTGCAAATTAAGTTGTCCCAACTACAAACAATATAACACGGTGGGATAATACTCCATAGGTTTCTGCCATCCAGCTCGCCACCTTAGCTCCAGAACGTCCTAACCTGAACATCTGTAATACTCGGTCTGACCCGAGCATTACATCAAAGTAACACCGGGGTCAGGCTAGAAAACAGCATGAGTAAACCCATAGAATTTGAAATACTAAGTTATAAAACTTCATTGAAAGCTAGGGTAACTCGCACATCACTACGAGTTCTTAACTTGTTATAGTCAACCACTTACAAATCAATGTTTAAGTACCATAACTTAGCTTAAATGATCCAGTTACATAATTTATTTTAGTCCAGCCTATTTGATTCCATAATCAAATCTGTAAAGAATTATATATTACTAATCGAAGTGGTTTTGGTATTTGCTGATACCCGATCCCGATCTCTTCGAATCCAATACCATCTTTAATCCAAGTTGTTTAAGTAAATACAATTAAATTTTAAAACAGGATGTCCATTTACATAGCAATTCATCATCGATAGATAACTTTCATTATCAAAGTTGAACCAAAGTATCTCATATCACAAAGCATCACAAATCAAAAAGATGTCAAATAATCTAAGTCATTCAATATATCTTCATTATCCATAAGCAAGATTAATTTATTGTACACTTTCTAACTAATTTAATCAATCTCCAAATATATTAAATTAATTAATTTTAAATCCTGCTTGCTTAACATTAATTTATTACAATCCTTAATTATCCATCTTAAGTAATCATCCTCAATTACAAACATTAATCACAAAAGTTAATTAACCTTAAGTTAATTTCATTAATAATGAGCCTAAATTAATTATCCTTTAATTACTTGCATTAAGTAATTAACCTTCAAGTAACTAATTATCCTTAATTTAATTACACTAAGTAATTATCCCATAATTACTTGATTAGATTACTTTTAATCATTAACCAATTATCCTTAATTACTTAGGAAATTAAGCTTTAATCTTTAATAAATTAACCTTTAATTACCGACCTCAGATTAATTTCATTAAGTAATTAAGTAATCATTCTTTAAGTAATTACTCACATCAATTAATCATCCTTAAATCAATTGCATTAAGTAATTATTCTTTAATTACTTCCATTAATTTATTATCCTAATACATAATCATTCAAATTAAACAAATTAAATTTCAAACTTTTGTCTTTAAAATTAATATTGAAAACTTGTTTTCGAAAACTTGATTACTCTTTACTTTTGAAAATTTGTTAAATATTTCCTAAAATTTCTTCTTTTATTCTTCCCTCCTTCCTTTTCTTTTCTTACTTTTATATTTTATATATTATTTTTCCTTTAAGTCTAAATCCGACCCACTCTAGTTTATTTTTTTTGTTTTACTTCCCTCTGTTTTAGTTTTAACTTTTAAAACTTGCACCAAAACATACTCGAAACTAACCCGGTACAACTTCGAGTTCCACCAGAGCTAATCCCCAAACGAACCCGAACCTAACCTTCTTCCTTTCCCCTCCTATCTTTCTCTTCCCTTAGAACTTAGAATATAGATACACCGATGCCTGTGCACATGAACACCCCCACGCCGTTGCTTCGAACATCACTGCTACCTCCATCAAGTCATCGACGACGCGCTCATCTACTCCAACCACCCAGAACTAGCTTTGACCCCCTAAATCGAAATTTAACTAGTCGAGCACATCAGGAACTAGAAATCGATTTTCCATAAACCATCTCTCCCTGCCGTCTCCGACCATCTGAAGCCATGCGCTCGTGCCCACAGCTGCGCCCGTCTCCCGACAACGTATTCCCCCACCTGCGATCAACCCTGGTGCACCCTCGACACCGCAAAGCCTTCGAGAATAGCATCCACCAAATCAGGTAGATAAACCCTATTCCACCGTCGTTCCTCCTCCATGGCGAACTAGAATTCCACCGAACTATTTTCCTCCGATCTCCATCACTCTAGCTACCTACAACGACGAGCACGACGCCCATCCCTTAGCCGATCGCCAAAATTCGAAAGAAAATCAATTTTCGTTCAACTAGAAAATTCTATCCAACCCCAAACTTAAAAATCATAAAATTATTATCAAAATTCATCATTTGTGAGTACGATCCTAATTACGAAATCATAATAGGAAATTACGATCATCGATTTCTTTTGATTTGAAAGTTTTCACTGTTCTATCCTATTCTCTAAACAATTACCCATCATATTCACCAGAAAACATTTTTAAAATTGATATTATTCCCATACAAACATTTTTCCTTTAATACTCATAGTCTAAAATTATTAGGTGCAGAGATATGAATTTTATTTAAAGTTTTCGTGAGCCTGTACGCCAAACAGAATCATGCATGCCCAAAGACAGACATGCACCCAGCAACACAACTTATGTTTCAAGTAAAATTCATTTATATATCCATGCAAAATGTTTTCACATCAATACTATCATTATCATCATGTGAATCCAAAATTTTAACTAAAAAGATTCCAGTTTACTCATCTTTGTACAGTTAGAACAGAAAACATGGCTTTGCTTTTGAACTGGAACTTGAATGTTGATCATTGAAACTGTTGTTTGATTTTGATATGTAGCTTGATTTAGTTGATGTTTGAGATGACTGTTTGATTGGTCGCTTTAAGGTTTTTGAAAGTTTTGAACTTGAATCAGTTGAAATTGTTGTTGTTTGACTTTATTTCTTTGCTTGATTTTGGTTTTCCAGGTTTTGTTTTATCTTGAAAACTTTATGTTGAGTTTTGAATTTTTGCTGAGATGATCTAACTGAGAATTTGTGAAAGATTCTTCTTTTGCTTTCCATTTCAGGTTTTAAGTTTCGTTAGTCTGCTAAATTTTGGTTTGAATAGAAGAAAATGAGAATAGAGGGGAAATAGTGATATATATATATATATATATATATATATCTTTGTTTTAATTTTTTTAATTATTATTTTAAAAATAAGATAACTAGTGGCACTTGTTTATTATGCAAGTCATTATTCTTACAATTATTAAATTGATGATAAAATTAACTTACACTTGGAAATATGCATTTCTTTACGTCGTTTATATGTTTTAATATTAATTTTATATTATATTTATCATTTAGTTTTGTATATATATATATATATATATTTACATTTTATTATATTTAGTTTTATGTGAATTTATACTAATATATATATTTACAACCCATATTTATGTCGTGTATAAATTTTAAAAGAAGTATCCAAACCATTTTATTAAATCTTTTTCAACTATACTTTTAAATGAATAAATATTTATTTTTATAGTTTTAAAATACATAATTAACTTTAAATAACTTTTGAAAATTTATTACATTGGATTCGAATCCATTCTTCGAATCAGAATATATATAAATATACATACACACACTTATATACTTGTATACTTATAATTCCAACTTTATAGAGTTTGCATATATCTATTTATAATATACATCCAGATATCAGTATTAATTTATTCAACTAAATTAAATCAGTATCTTAACAGAAAAACATCAGTTAATTACCAATTAATCAGATATCCAAAATCCGAGTTATCAGATTCCTCCCTCCTTTGAATCTTTTCGTCCTCGAAAGGGAACGAAACCAGAATTTTAATTATATTGCTAATTATTAGTTAAATTATCCTTTAAGCATTTTGAACACTCAATTCCCATTATTTAAAATTTTTAAAACACCTTTAAAATCTACATAATATTGCCAACATGGCTTTACAAAAATACTTTTTATAACTCGATGTATCAACAAGTCTATCTTCGTTCTCACAGAAATTCAGTCATACGTTAATTAGGCGTAGGACTGAAAATCTATAAGTACTTGATAAAAACCCGTTTCAACACCTAGTGAAAATATGTCGAAAACATTTTCGAAAAATTTGTGAAAATATAGAAAACATTTTTGAAAATGTAGAAATCATTTTTGGTAAGAATGCTATGGAAATCATTACCCCCTCCATGGTCGCAGTTAACCCGATGGTTACGTTGCCATCCCGGTAAAATCCATAGATAACTATAGGCACTCTACGCCCCTCGACTACGCCATGAAACCCGCCACAGATCACAGCTACACCCAGGGTTACGTCGTCATCACGACAGAAGTCCATGTAACTGTAGGCATCAGCGCCCTCGAATTTCGCTGCCAAATGACACTTCACCACTCCTACATAGATCGTAGACTACATCAGTCGACTAATAATGTAGCCTGTATGCTCTTACTACCTTACGTCTTTCGCTATTTCTTCATAGATCGTAGTCTACCGATGTTACGTTGCCATCATGGAAAAATCAAACGTAGACCATTGGCTCTCACGGCTACATGATTTCCGCTATGGTCCGCAGTAGATTGCAATAACATCGAGTTACACCATCGTCACAACATAACCCAAATGTCTCTATAGGCATCAACGCCCTCGACTTTCGCCATCCACAACACCAACTCCTCAGGAACTTTAGTTTATCCGGACTTCCTCCCAGGATCTAGTTTAGAGACTCCCCCTTAGGGCTCAAGGCAGAACCACCCCGTGCATCTCCTATGAAGTTCATTTCATGGAAGCTCCTTTTTCTCCAGAGCCAATCTCAAAATATTTTATACTATACACATATAGTATCTTTCAAATCATACTCTTTATGATTCACATAAAAATATTCTTTACACAAAATCAATATATCGAATCGATGGTTCCAACCGGGCTTTCCAAATTCCTAAAATTGATTTTTCCCAAAAATCAAAAGCCTTTCCAAAATCCATAGGTTCCAAAACCTTTTTCCAAAATCATTCTCATAAAATCATTTATATTATATATATACAATCTTGAATGATCACTTCATACTTATATAAATTCTTTTTTGTATACTTCAGATATTTCCAAAAATCTTTTCTTCTGGCTATAGATTCAACAAAGGGGAGTTTATCATATGAAATAAATATATATAACTTTAGCTATGCCAAACTAAATATTCACGTTCGATTTCCTTTGAAAATTTATTTACCATATCACTTCATAAAGTGAATTTCAGAGATATCTAACTTCCATTTCTATTTATTATATATTTTTCAAAATATACTTTCCAATACAAAAATCATTTCTACCTTTCAAAATTTCCAATATCAATTTCATTTAAGAACGTACGATGTACATATATCATCTGTATGTTATATCAAATCTTATTGCTCGCTCGATTACGCAATTCTACTTTTAAACTATTATCATCCACCCAACTTTCTAGTGCGGACTCAAATCTGGTTTCTTGATCAAAAACCGTCATTCTCCATGCATAGCCCTAACTACGATAGAGAATTCCTAGAATCAATCAAAAATCCATATCCAAGGTTCGCCGTCAAAAATCGAGTGAAAAATCCCTACTCGGATCGATATACTATCTTGAAATTCTATGCTCGAAATCCGAATCAAATCGTCATGCGAATAGAATAATATACGTATATTCTACGTATTTATCTTCATTGATTATTAGCTAAATCAATTCTCTTTCTATTCATCTTCATTTTAATTCCATTCACTTATACATAATTGCTTCCATTTCTATTTGGATTATCACTTCAATTAAAAACAGTTTGCACTCTGAGTAGCTTGAATTTAGAAAATAGCTTGAAAAGTTTAAAAATAGATAAGTATTTGTAAAAGAGCCATTAGTTGTAAAATAGTAGCAACAGTTAAATAGTTGCAAAATAGTTGTAAAACGGTAATTAGTTTGTAAAACAGATGTAAAATAGTAATTTGTTTTCAAAATAATTGTAAAATAAGTATAAAATAGTTTGGGTTTTAAAAAAAAGGTTGTATAGTAAATAGCTAGGAAAATAGATCTAAAATAGTTTATATTAAAATAATTTATTTGAAAAAGTTTTTAGAGTCAAACTGGTTCAATTTCCCAATTTCTATTTCCAATCAATTTAAATTTAAATTTCCATTTACATTTAAATTGATTAAGTTTCAAATCAAATTAAATAATCTTCAATTCCTTTCCCAAATTCAAATCAATTCCCATTTGAATTTAAACTTATTCAACATCAATCTCGCATCCAATTAGTTCAAATCAAATTCAGTTTGAACTAATTTCAATTCCTATCTCAACTTTAAACCATTTCGAATTATATAAATTCGAGTTAAATTTTTAAATGTTGATTTAATCTCCTTAAATCAAATTAACCTTTAATTTTTAATTTAACAGCCTAAGTCTTTAAATAATTTAATTCTGAGTCCAAATTCCAAAATTTCATTTTAAATTATCTTTACTTAACTTATTTCAAAGTTCAAATAAGAGTTCAAAACTTTTTAAACAATTAAATCTTTAAAATCCAACTTATTATCCAATTTTAACTTCGAAACCAATTCTTAACAAATTTTCAGTTCGCAAGTTCATTTTTAACATTTGAATCTTAAGTTCAAAATGGTTCCATCACCATATACTCAACTTTATTTAAAATCAAAATTATTCAAATAGTTTAAAACTAAAGTTTTTATTTCCATTTAATTTCAGTAATGATTATATATTATCTCGATCCACTTCTTAACTTAATTAAAATAATCCGATTCTTGGTTTCATAGATTACTAATAACAACAAGATGGTATCAGGTTAAGTCAAAATAAATAAACATCCAAATTATTTAAAACATCCATCCATAGCATCCATTACCCATTTCCAGATCTCAAACCCATTTGAGATCACACATAACTCCCATTTCAAACCAACCCATTTAACTTCCTTAGTTAAATCTCAATTTCATCTTGAAATTTTCAATTCAGGTCGTTTATTCTAAACTTATTTAACTTCCACTATGTTAAATTCAACTCATTTAATCCAGTCAATCTTACTAAATTTGAATTCTCCATTTCAAATTTTTAAACTTCTTATCAATATCCCTTCTCCCTTATAAGTTCAAAGACTTATTTCACTTTGGTTTATTACATCACATTTCAGGGAAAATTCGAAACTCAACACCTAGTGTTTACTTCCAATCAGCTTTCATCTTATGTACATCCCACATGTATACATATTCATTTCTTTTGTACCCCAAGACATATTTTAAATTTTAAACTATTCTTGGTTTTTAGTTCAAAACTTGTTTCTTTTAAATTTTAAAAAAATTCTTGTTTTAAGATAAGATTCCCACATTTAGAAATATTATTTATTATATCTTTTAACATTTTGAAACAATTTCAAATTTTTTGGATTCAGATTTAAAACTTCGCAATTTTAATTATCTTTAATTCCAACTTATCTAAATTATTACTTCCTTAAAACATTTCATTATCAAGATACAACAAATATTTTATGATAATAACCAAGGTTATCATAAATGGGGACCAATTCACTATATATATTATCTCATAATTTATTGGATAATAAAATCAGGGTAACTTAATTCAGCATTCTGAAAACACTCTTACAAATTTTAGGATTTTATTCTCTGTTTTGAATCTATTTCTAGCTTATCTTATTTGTATAGTTCATATTATCCAATTCTTATTTGGTTGTATTTCTACTACCACTTAATTCTTATTCAATTCCATTAACCAACAACCAATTTCTTAATATATATAATGATTAGAAAAATTATTTCTTCATATATCAAAATATAAACTTATATAAGAATCAACCTTTTGTAAAATCTTTATATAAGAAAATAACAAGTACGCTCCCATATATATATATATATATATATATACACTCAACCCATTCTTGGGTACTATTGACCCTATCCTTAATGAGTAAACCCACCAGAGCCAAGGTTCTCGCTTAACCTTCTGCTCTGGTACCAAAATGTAACGACCCGAAATTATCGACCTTAAAATTTCGACACTAATACATCCACTGTAAAAGTGCCGAGCAATCGAATTGTGAAAATTCCAGATTATTAAGGTTAGGAAGAATGAGGTAGAAAAAGAAAAGAAAAAAAACACAGAATCTCATATTCGCAGCGGATTAAAATATAATATCAAATAATAGAATTGATGCAAAGATAAGCAGTAATTGTCGGTTTATACACAATACATCAGAGTACAACAATGCTCAAATAAACTGGACAGTTCCAAATTAACTTGTCCCAACTACAAACAATATAACATAGCGGGATAATACTCCATACGTTCCTACCATCCAGCTCGCCACCTGAGCTCAAGGACATCCTAACTTGAAAATCTGTAATACTCGGTCTGATCCGAGCATTACATCAAAGTAATATCTGAGTCAGGTTAGAAACTAGCGTGAGTAAACCTATAGAATTTGAAATACTAAGTTATAAAACTTCATTGAAAGCTAGGGTAACTCGCACATCACTACGAGTTCTTAACTTGTTATAGTCAACCACTTGCAAATCAATGTTTAAGTACCATAACTTAGCTTAAATGATCCTGTTACATAATTTATTTTAGTCCAGCAATTTGATTCCACAATCAAATCTATAAAGAATTATAGATTACTAATCGAAGTGGTTTCGAGTATTTACTGATACCCGACCCTGGTCTCTTCGAATCCAGTACCATCTTTAATCCAAGTTGTTTAAGTTAATACAATCAAATTTTAAAACAGGATATCCATTTACACAGCAATTCATCATCGATAGATAACATACATTATCAAAGTTCAACCAAAGTATCTCATATCATAAAGCATCACAAATCACATAGATGTCAAATAATCTAAGTCATTCAATATATCTTCATTATCCATAAGAAAGACTAATTTATTGTACACTTTCTAATTAATTTAATCAATCTCCAAATAAAATAATTAATTACTTTTAAATCCTGCTTGCTTAACATTAATTTATTACAAACCTATAGTTTTTAATTTACGATCCTTAATTATCCATCTTAAGTAATTATCCTCAATTACAAACATCAATCACAAAAGTTAATTAACCTTAAGTTAATTTCATTAATTAATTAGCCTAAATTAATTATCCTTTAATTACTTGCATTAAGTAATTTACCTTTAAGTGATTAATTATCCTTAATTTAATTACACTAAGTAATTATCCCATAATTACTTGATTAATTAACTTTTAATTATTAATCAATTATCCTTAATTACTTAAGAAATTAAGCTTTAATCATTAATTAATTAACATTTAATTATGGCCTCAAATTAATTACATTAAGTGATTAAGTAATCATTCTTTAAGTAATTACTCACATTTATTAATCATCCTTAAACCAATTATATTAAGTAATTATCCCATAATTACTTCCATTAATTTATTATCCTAATACATAATCATTCAAATTAAAAAATTAAATTTCAAACTTTTGTCTTTAAAATTAATATTGAAAACTCGTTTTTGAAAACTTGATTACCCTTTACTTTTGAAAACTTGTTAAATAATTTCCTAACATTTCTTCTTTTATTCTTCCTTCCTTTTCTTTTCCTACTTATATATATATATGTATGTGTGTGTGTATATATATATATATATATATATATATATATATATTTCCTTTGGTCCCAAATCCAGCCCACTCTACTTTTACTTTTTGTTTCACTTCCCTCTATTTTAGTTATAACTTTTAAAACTTGCACCAAAACATACTCGAAACTAACCCAATACAACCTCGAGTTCCACCCGAGCTAATCCCCAAACAAACCCAAACCTAACCTTCTTCTTTTCTCCTCCTATCTTTCTCTTGCCCCAGAACTTATAACACAGATACACAAATGCCTGTGCACATGCACACCCCCACGCCGCCGCTTTGAACATCACTGCTACCTCCAGTAGGTCATCGACGACGCGCTCATCTGCTCCGACCACCCAGAACTAGCTTCGATCCGTGAATCGAAATTTAACTAGTCGAGCACATCAGGAACCAAAAACCGATTTTCCATAAACCATCTCTCCCTGCCGCCTCGGACCAACTGATGCCACGCGCTCGTGCCCGCAGCTGCACCAGTCTCCCGACAACCTATTCCCCCACCTGCGGTTAACCCTAGTGCACCCTCGACACTACAACCAAATCTGGTCGATAAACCCTATTCCATCGTCGTTCCTCCTCCATGGCGAACTAGAATTCCACCAACCTGTTTTCCTCCAATCTCCATCACTCTAGCTACCTCCAATGAGGAGCACGATGCCCATTCCTTAGCCGATCGCCAAAATTCGACAGAAAATCAATTTTCGTTCAAATAGAAAATTCTATCCAACCCCAAACTTAAAAATCATAAAATTATTATCAAAATTCATCATTTGCTAGTACGATCCTAATTACGAAATCATAATAGGAAATTACGATCAACGATTTCTTTTGATTTGAAAGTTTTCACTGTTCTATCCTATTCTCTAAATAATTACCCATCGCATTCACCAGAAAACATTTTTAAAAATGATATTATGCTTGTACAAACATTATTCCTTTAGTACTCATAGTCTAAAATTGTTTAGGTGCAGAGATATGAATTATATTTGAAGTTTTCTTGAGCCTATAAGCCAAACTGAATCATGCATACCCAAACACAGACATGCACCCAGCAATACAACTTATATTTCAAGTAAAATTCATTTCTATGTCCATGCAAAATGTTTTCACATCAATACTACCATTATCCATCATGTGAATCCAAAATTTTAACTAAAAGGATTCAGGTTTACTCACCTTTATACAGTTAGAACAGAAAATAGGGCTTTGCTTTTGAACTAGAACTTGAATGTTGATCATTGAAATTGCTGTTTGATTTTGATCTGTAGCTTGATTTAGTTAATGTTTGAGATGACTGTTTGATTGCATGCTTCTAGGTTTTTGAAAGTTTTGAACTTGAATTAGTTGAAATTGTTGTTGTTTGATTTTATTTCTTTCTCTGGTTTTGGTTTTCCAGGTTTTGTTTGATCTTGAAAACATTATGTTGAGTTTTGAATTTTTGCTGAGATGATCTAACTGAAAATTTGTGAAATATTGTTGTTTTTGATTTCCATTTCAGGTTTTAAGTTTCTTTAGTTTGCTAAATTTTGGTTTGAATAGAAGAAAATGAGAATAGAGGGGAAATAATGATATGTGTGTGTGTATTTATATATATCTTTGTTTTAATTTTTTTAATTATTATTATTGTTTATTATGCAAGTCATTATTCTTACAATTGTTAAACTGATGATAAAATTAACTTACACTTGTAAATATGCATGTCTTTATGTCTTTTATATGTTTAAATATTAATCTTATATTATATTTATCATTTAGTTTTGTATTTATATATATATATATATATATATATATATATTTACTTTTTATTATATTTAGTTTTATGTGAATTTGTACTAATATATATATTTACAACCCATATTTATATCCTGTATAAATTTTAAAATAAGTACTAAACCTTTTTATTAAATCTTTTTCAACTATACTTTTAAATGAATAAATATTTATCTTCGGAGTTTTAAAATTCATAATTAACTTTATATAACTTTTGAAAATTTATTGCATTGGATTCAAATCCATGCTTCGAATCACAAAATACACACACACACACACTTATATACTTGTACACTTATAATTCCAACTTTATAGAGTTTGCGTATATCTATTTATAATATACATCCAGATATCAGTATTAATTTGTTCAACTAAATAAAATCAGTATCTTAGTAGAAAAAATCAGTTAATTACCAATTAATCAGATATCCAAAATCCGGGTTATCACACAAAGCCTAGGTGTTCCCTCAACCTAAGCTCTGCTACCACGTATAATGATCCGTATTTTCAACCCTCAAAAGTCAACATTAATACATCCACGGTACTCACGTGTCGAGCATCTAGGTGCTAAAAAGACTGATTGTTAGGGTTAATGAAACAAAAGACAACACAATCTCTATCGTGACGAGTAATATATAATGTACAATAGCTCTTTGCAAAAGAAAAGTGGAACATACATTCATCAGTCACAGTAGCTAATTATCATCATCCTGGACAGTTATAACCACCTATCCTCACAAATACTAATAATACAAACAACCAATGCAGTAGGAATGAGATATATGTGAATACATCTTGAAGGCATCAAGCTCATCTCTTGAAACTCCAAAGCATCCATAACTAAATATGGAAATATACTCAAATTGATCCAAGCATTATAAGAAAATAACGTCCGGATTAGTCTACTAAACTAGTGTGAGAAACACAAATAAAATGGATATTTAACATCATAAAATCTTTCAAAATAAAGGTATCTCGTAAGACCACGCCGCACAAAAACACAGTATGGATTTTACCTTAAGATGACCAAACCATTATGTAAGTAATCTTGTGATATTATAATAATATACACGGTTTAAATTAAATATTGAATCATGGTCGAAATAGTTACACTGATTACATTCCAACGTACACAATCAAGAACGAATGGAAAGTATTTAAGAATGGATTCGATACATCACAAGGTAAGGGTCTACCTTCGGTTCAGTACATCTTTAGCGAAAATTTACCAAGGCTAGAAAATATTTGCACCTCTACTACTTAGGACTGGTCTACCCCTTCCTAGATAGTACCAAATATGATCACCCTTTTGTTGTTGATTAACAACCATACTGAGCCACTATCATACATAAATATCTATCTAGATCAAGCGAAGCTCATAACCTAATGGGAGCGACCCACTTAGCTCTGCGGTAGGTCTTTGCTTTAGTCACTATCAGTTGTGAGGTGTTATCTAGCATTTTGACCCGGCTATATCCAAACTAATTGGACTAGTTATACTCGACTGTCATCAAGGCCAATAGTCTTGAGAGATGATTGTGAGGTCTAGAAATCAATTGTAGGCAGTGATATGAAGCTATAATCAAGCGAGATCATGAGATAGACTCTCTATAATATTCTAAGTACGGATTAGTACCTTCCCCAGGCAGAGGATTGGTACCTATGCCTTCCCCCAAGGGATCAGTACATTTCCTAAATGTAACGTTTGCGATTTTTCGTTGTTGAAAAACCGAAATGTTATGGGTTTAAGAAAGAATAAAGGAAGAAGAAGAGAAAGAGGTAGAAGAGAGAAAATAGAGGGAAAAGAAAAATAGAACGGAATAGAAAACAACAGAACAACATCAGAATCTCACAATTCGCAGCGGAACAACATATAATAATAAATGAATAATCTTTAAACAAAGAACTATATCAGTTATTACATTACATTACATTTCATTTCATTACATCAGAGGGTACAACAACAACAACAAACTGTGCAGCGGAAAAAGAAATACTATATAAGTAATACGCCATGCCATCCAGCTTGCCTCCAGCAACTCCTGAATTCCAGAATATCCTGATAAACCTTAACTCTTGACTGCCCGTGTGAAAATTGGTGGGCACCCAGAGTTTAGGAAGGAAAACAATAAACTCCGAGTCAGTCATGTGACTGGTGTGAGAACTCAAAACAGTTTATTTTTCTTTAAAAATCAAAATAGAAGAATATTTTAAAAATCAATTCGCAATGCTTTTAAAAATGAGATTACCATAAGACCTCCCGCCACACACACAATGCAAACGCAGACTTGGGGAAGATTTCTTCTTATGTTAGTCAAAGATGCTTGATACGTATTAAAAGAAAACATTTGTTATTATTTCTAGTGCATAGTGTAGAAAATATTTCGAAAGTAGAATATAAATCTTAGCCAGCATAGGTACCATTATACTATGCCTACTATAGCTACCTCCTGAGGAAGCAGGTTCTACAACTAAAACCGTACAAGATCGTATTGTTTCTTTGGATTTCCAACGAATGGTCAGGCCAAGGAACTTCCCATTGCCACATGAGAATGCCTCTGGATGGACATCCCCGAGAACCAAACCGAAACTCTACCAACACAAGGCCGGCTTACCCCTAACTGGGTAACTACTGACACGAGCACGCCATTCCCCGATCGTAAACGACCTTTCTCACGGGATCCCGATAACCAACAACCACAAAGTAATAAATTCGTAGTAACCACATAGGTTAAATATCTGGGCTCCATACCATGATACCACCTCTATCCAGAAGGAAATGTACATACCCTAAAGGGAGCTACCCCTCATAACCTTGCTGCTTCTTTCCTGTTTTGACCATTCCGGGGTGTGAGGCTCGACGAAGTCACGTCCACAAAAACACACTTTATACAAAAAGCCGTGCTTTGGGTCAACAAATGATCATAGAAATGATCACCAAGATAGACGATCAAATAAATGATCCTATCACAAATAATCAACACAATGATCATTTACAGCTACACTCAGCATGTCACATTACCAAATTGGGAATATATCGCCGATAACTTCAACTATATAACCTCTGAGCTCGTACGTCTCAGAGAAGGGTGTTAAGCTAAGAGAATAAATTCTCCGCCACCAACAGAAATATATTTGAAAGAAATCGGCTTTACATCTCAATTTGTAATGTCAGACACACAATCCATACAAGTCTGTTCCGGGCTCGAACAGAACCGAAGGCACTTACAAAGAAGTCCTTGCAATCCGAATAATCTCTAATCACGTTCGGATTTCCCATCACATATGGAGATCTCAATACCAGGGATCAGCCAGTGCAGAGACAATCAACAAGAAACCCTTTCGTTTTCGAAAATATCCGGTCTTCAACACCGATCTTCGAATGCAATTCATAACGACGTATCACATATTCGGAATGGGTTATACGACCCCAAGGTCCTTTCCCGGTTAACCCGAATAGTGAGCGCTTATTTTAAAAAAAAATAAGTGTGGCATTCAATTTCAAACAAATCACAACAAATATCTATTTAAAGGTAAATATTGATAGTCGGTTATTGAACTATCAATAGATATGCCAACATCGCCAGATTCCAAATAATTTTCCAAATTATTTATTTCCCCAAAAATATCTTTACAAGATATATATATTTTCCATTCTTCAATAAATCAATATTTATTTTTAAACTCATTTTCCCAAATTCCATTTATAAATTCCATATTGAATTTACATTCCAAAATATTTATGAATATACGATTTTCATTCGTTTTCAAATATTCATTTCAATTTATCTTCAAAAAGATAAATTCAAAATATTCACTTAATATGAAAAAAACATTCCCATGCTTATTTATTTATAAGTAATTCACAAGCCCTTTTTATTTTCTACACTTAGAAAATATTTAATATACTCTAATCGAAATTAAGTATATATTTCATTCTTTAAGGAAATCATTCTCTTTAACATATTTATTTGGGCCAAAACGAATGTTGCGTAAAACATCGTTACGACGTCCCAAAATCACTAGTATAGGGATTCGAAATTAAAATAGATATATAAATCCCAATACTATACAAAACATTTCCTTTCGGAAATCATTTATTATAACCACAGTGTTATAATCTACCATTTCCTTCTATTTCTCGAAAACATCTATTTCAACAATAAATGTTGAAATCTATGGTTTCGAATCTCAACACCTTTTAAAACATCTTTAGATCGTTTTAATTCTATTTCAAACATCACATCCAAAATAATTTCTTTAACATATTATTCACTATTCAAAAAAACGTGAATATACTTGTTGACCAATTTCATCACTTCTATTCATTTTATTTTAAAGAATTATTCACTGTCTAAAACATGAATATAACTCCATCAATAAATTACAACAATTCACTTATCAAAATAAGTCGTTGCGGATTTATAAAACAACGTTTATAAATCCTATTTCTATTTATTTTATATCAACTCCTTTTTATAAATTCCTTTATTAACCTATCTCAATTCATATCACAATGATATACTAAAAATTCATATTATAAGTCAAATACTTATAATTTATTTATTTACAAAATCATTCCTTCAAACTTCCCAAATCTATAAATCTTATAACTTCTAAGATTCATTATTTATCCACATCTATTTCCTAAATAACTTTATAAATTTTATTTATAAAATTCTATTTATAACTTCACCGTTATAATTCTATAAGTTTCATTCATTAGTGAAATTCATTCACAATTCTTTCTAATACTTATAAAAGCTCGTTTTATAATTCCAATATTTTTAATTTATAAATATCAATTCATAAATCTTTTAATATAAAACAATTTATATTACTATTTTAAAACGCCTTTCAGCTCCTTATAATTTCATCATTTTAATTTATAAAATAATCAAATTTCATAAATTCTATAGATTTCATTCCTTTATGAAATTCATTTACAAATCATTCTATCACCTATAAAAGCTCGTTTTATAATTCAAGATATTCTAAATTTATAAATATCAACTTATAAATCTTTTAATATAAATCAATTTATATTATTACTTTAAACATCTTTAAACTCTTTTATAATTTCATCATTCTGATTTATAAAATAAAAATTTGATAAATCCTATTTTTAAACTTCTTATAATAAATTCAGAAATTTCAGTTTAAACTATTTTGTAAAATCACTAATCCCATATTTCAAAAATCAACTTTTAACTGAATTTCTCAAAATCATAATTTTTATAATATTAAAATTATAACGTTTGTTTATTTAAGATGAATCAATTTCAAAAATATTTTACAAACGTATACTTTCAAAAATCACTTTAGAAATTAAAATCGTTATTTTTAAACTTCAAATTTGGATCCGATGATGCAACACATCAAATAGTCAATCACGACTTTCAAACATCATATATCATCCATGATAAACAATCAAATATCACAATATATGAAATCAAATAAATATTTGTGACGAATCCAGTTGGATCCCTCCAACCTGTTTCCCTGCATCCACAGACATTAGCACAATACCATTCCGTTTCAAGACGGAATATCGCGGTACATGGGATTTTATAAATATATATCCGCTTACTAACGGCGCAATAGGGACTCATCCGCTATACAAATGCGGGAAATCAATCAACTGCAATATATACATATGCCAATATATATATATATTGCTATATATATAATATAATACCAATTCCACTTCGAGGTGGAATATCGCGGTATATGTGTGTAATAAATAACCTCCGCTTACTAACGGCGTATAGGGTCTATTCACATCCAATATATATATAACAATCATCATTCAAGCATTCACTCAACACAGTCAAACAATTTTAAATCTAACTATTTAAAATTTAAATAAACAACAAAATTCCTTTTGAGTGAGAAGTTCTCACCTTTTATTCCTGTTTGCCATCCACTTCCAATTCAACTTGTTTTCTTCATTTATACCTTGTATAAATATTTACACAATTTATTAATATTCAAACAGATTGAAAAATAAATTTTCATCTGATACTTTTAATTCATCGGTTTTCTCCTTTAATAGTTAAATTAACCGATGGTTTTATTTAAACCAATTTCTTCTTTAAAATTTTATTTAACTAAAATTTAAATTTCCTTTTATAAATTAAATCAACTAACAAATTTTGGTTTTAACTATTAAATTTGTTATAAATAAATTTTCCTTTTAAATAATTCTATTCAACTACAATTTAATTTTAAAACTAAATTTTCTTCTTAAATAGATTTTAATTAACTTACCCTTAAATTAAATTTATCAACTAATTATTTCAATAAAATAACTTCTTGTAAAAGTTCAATTAAGTTTCAGTAAATAAAATTATCTTTATAATATATTAATATTCGAAGTGAATTGAAAAATTCAATTTGCATTTGATAATTTAATTTACTTGTGATTTTACTTAACCAATATTCTCAATCTTAAACAAATACCTTTTAAGTATTTTGATTTAACTAGAATTTGAATTCAAAAACTAATCTTCCTTTTATAAAATCATATATATATCCCAGATAAAATTTGCTGTTTACTGCATATCTATAAATTTTAAATTAAAACAACTGTGACTTATAAATCTTTTCCTTTTACTGTAAACTGCAAATATTTTTTTTTTTCATATATATCACTTTGTAAATTTAAATGAGTATTGCAAATTTAAATTTTGAATTAACTAAATTGTTAAAAACAAAATCAATACCTTACTGCATCACACGCGAGCCCCCACGTTTTTCGAGCGCCTCCAGATCGCATTGATCGTCCACTGCCAACGCCACTCGCCGCCGCTCCTCAAATCGCGCCCTCAACTGCCGCGCGCCTCGCGTCACCTCGCTGCAAATCGTCGCCCATCATCGCCTCGTCCAAAGGTCACCGCAGCACGACCCTCAACGCGCGCGCTCCTCTACCTCGAATCGCGCCTCCCTATCGCGACCACGCCTTCGAATCACCCACTGCCTCGTGCGACGCCCCACGCCGCCACGCCCCATACTCGCGCGTCGCCGCCTACTCCACGCGTGAGCACGCGCGCGTCGCGATTTCGATATTACGTCTACGACCATTTTTTTTTTTGTAATTCCAATTCGATTTGAACAATAGGATTTGGGATTTTTAAAATAAGGCTCGCGTGATTTATAAAAGGAGAGGGAAGGAGACAGAGGATCGTGGTTCATCAGTGAGAACGTGTTCGCACGTTTATTTTCGTGATTTTAGGCTAGAATATAGGGATACTGTCTTTTGTTTAATTTAAATTTAAATTTAAATTAAATTCGTTTCAATACAATTTTCAACGCGTTTACTCACCGTGTGCTCACATAACAACTCCGAAAAATACCAAATTTGAAATCCGACAATAATTCAATATTACGGACCCAATGGAACTGGTTTCGTCGAAATCCGAGACTGTGCCTCGGACAGCTATTTTTTAAATATCGATTCAAACGATTTAATTTCAAAACTGAATAATTCATTTTCAAATTCAATTCTGAAGCTTCTAAAATCTTCAATATTATCAATATGAATTTTACAAGCCTTTGAAATATTTTTAATCGGCTTAAAATTGAAGATTCAAATTTTTATTCAACTCTCAAAATTCTATAATTTAATCGTCAAATTCAAAATTATATCGAAAGTTCAATCTAAACCATCATTCAAATATTTAAAATTAATTAAATATTTTCAAATTAAATTATTCAAAATTCTGGGTCGTTACACTAAATTTATGTCCCAAACTAGGTGAGATCGGTAAAGAGTGACAAGGAAGGGCCCACGAGGCTACATTTGCAATCTCAAATTGTTAGAGTTTGTATGCTCAAGTTATGGGCAAATTACTTCACCTAAAAATGGGATCGGTCTACTTTAGCTAAACAAGTGCAACTCTATGGAAAACAATTGATATCTCAAGATCCAAAAATCTAATGCACATGAAAATTTTAGAAAACATGAGGGGACACTAGGGAGTTTACCCTAGGTATCGTACCCCAAGATGAAGAAGTAAGAGGGATTGGCCCTCTTCCCTCCAGAGGGATCGGCCTTAATCAGCCAATGTCACGTGTTGCAATAAAGATTTATCAATACCTCAAGTTCTATTAATCCAATTGACATGAAACTTGGAGGCCAAACATAATACAACAAGGAGAAGCTCCATTAGGGATCGTACCCCCAAACTCTTCTGAAATAAAGATCGAACCCAATCCTTATTTCTTAGGATTTGGGCCATGCGATACCTCATATGGGCCAATATGGTTTTGAAGATCCTTCTGTTGAATTTTCAGAGTGATATTTCGACGTCTTCCTCTATACATATAGGCTTGATTGTTCATTTTAGGAACCTTTACGCTACTTGTTACTTTGTAATCCATTGTAACTAAGGATTTTTATCCAATCGCTATTGTACTCAATTTACAAAGTGATTAATAAAGCTATTTCTTCAAAGTGGACGTAGGCAATCAATGCCGAACCACTATACATCGCCATGTCTTTGTTGTTTGCTTATTTCTTCTTACCTTATTGCTATATTCACTCTATTTAAATTTAATATCCTTCAACTATTTCTCTATACAAACTCTATTGGGTGTTCGTAATCATTTTGGGTGCAAACATGAGATCTGTGGCTACGTTCACCTTTTATACAGATATCCTACTTGGAATGCTAACACTGCCTCCTTGCAACCATGCAATGTCAGCATTCATCCATAAAAGTTGTTTAGGATATAAACAAACCAAAGGCTCTACATCTTCTACGTCCATTTTGAAATTACCCTCGGGATTAGTAGCAAGCAGCTTTTGCACTTGAAAGATCTTCGCCCACGATTGTATCATCTTCAAGATGTTTCCCATTCAAACGTTTACGTTTGTTCAAAGTGGTTTTTGTATAACTCATGCTTGTTTGATCTCGATCCTTTCTAACCAATATTCAAAAAATTTAAAATTGGTCAAGATATCAATAGCGGACAGATCCATTATCTGGATATAAATATAGATTTGCATATGGAGAGTACGACATCTTACACTTATCCCCACTTTTCAGTTTCAAACGGTAGTATTCCTTGATTAACAATGAAGCCAGACAAGTTAGAAAACCATCCTTACCTCGATTTACATTCTTACTTCTTCGGATGGAGATGAGTTTTGATACCTCAAAATTTGGCGTTTAGTATGAAAAGAATACTTCCCATACCACCGTAATTTAAACTGGTCATTTATGGAAATCAAATCTCATTTCTTTTGTAAAACTCTTTTTATAAATCTCGAAATCTAATTATAAAGCTTCTTTTATAACTCTTTAAATACAATTATAAAACTCCTTATAAATCTCTAAATATAATTACAAAACCCCTTTTATAAATCTCCAAATATATTTATAAAACTCTTTTTATAATCTCTTCATATATTTACAAAAATCATTTCTATAAATCTCTTTTATATATTTACAGAACTCATTACTACAAATCTCTTTTATATTTAACATAAATCTTTATTTTCAAAATAGGACCAAATACTTTTCATAAAATGAACCTTCTATATATCACTAAAAATTCACAAATGTGATTTATTATTCCAATTTATCAAAATGATATTAATTTTACTTTTACAAAATATCATTTATAAGTCTGTCCTTTTATTTATAAAATACCACTTAGAAATCTATCCTTTTTATACAATATTTTATATAAATTGTTTCATAAATATTTATTCTAAAATATTTCTATCTTCTTTTGAAAATAAAATCATTTTATTTTAAAAGATAAATTTCCCTTTATTTGCTTTAAAATAAATATCCGTTGTTATACTAAATTTTCTATAAAATGAATACTTTCTGAAAATATTTTAAAACTTTTCCAAATAAATTATAAAGATTAACCAAAAGATTGAAATAGAATAAAGAAGTTCAAAAACCTTTTCTAAACAAATTACCATTGAAAATTCCTAAAATTACATTTTAAAATCATTCTTCAAATCAAAACCATTTTCAAATCAAAATAGTTGACATAGTACTTAACCAATGCTACTGCTATCTTTTTCACTGTTTGCACCAAAATTGGTCACAAACACCCAATCGTAGATGAAAGCACTAACTCACAGTCGCAGATCACACATAAGATGTACGAAGTGGATAAAAATATGAAAAACAGCTAAAAATTGTAAAGAAAGCGGTAAAAAGATGAGATTTATAGTTGTTCGACGTTGTAGCCTTTGTCCACTTTGAAGAGTTTGTTGTTTATTGATGATTCTCAACCGATTTACGACGGTACAATTGATGGCATTCAAGCTACAATGGAGTTTCAGTAGAGTAATAGCATAAAAGAGCCAAAAGTCCCTTTTCTATTGGCGTAGGGGTGCAATTTATAGATGTAGATCAGGAAATATCTCCTCCAAAGCTCGGAATACCTTTTCTCACATGGGTGGGTCCACCAGATCGATTAGGGCTTGTTTGGGATCGATCCCTGATCGATCTCTATACACTTCATATCGATCAAATAACAGCCAAATGGAGCTGCGATCGATCATGAAAGTTCTTCAGGTGTAATGATGCTCCTATCAAAATTTCATAGCATTTGGACATATAGTTTTTGAGTTATGATCAATCTAAGATTGGATTTACAATTTGGCTGAGTACTTCGTATCGATCTATGTGTATGGATACCTTTTGTATCGATTACATGGCACGAGAGTTTAGGGAAGATCCATATTTCATGCTTGTTGACCGCTTCCTTTGGTCCGACCCATTCCTTCATATCCATTTAGCACTCTGCTCTTCATATCGATGCGACATTCTCGCCCTCGTATCGATCAAATGGTCATTGGTTCGTATAGATTGATTGATTGATACGATATATACAGAAATGGGATCGATACGAAGCAGGAAGTTGTGGAGCAAATGAACTCAGGTCGATTCCTATGTACTTCATATCGATGCTTGGTTTGTGGCTTCTTATTGATGTTGGCTCCCTGCTTTGTATCGATCAATTGAATAATCGATATGAAACATGTTGGAGTAGGATCCATACGAACTGGGCGAGTATGGAATGGATCGACATGAAGCACATGGATACGTAGGGAATGGATTTAAAGTATATGGGTATTGATCGATCCATGACTCTAACTGAAGTAGCTGCTTCCTTGACCCAAAGTAAACCCTTCTACAACCCGAAGTAACCTTCCTGAAAACCCGTAGCAGCCTTAAAAGCGACTAGAAGCAAACTCTAAACAACCCAAAGCAACTTGACTTTTCTCGAAGCCCGTATTTCAAGTATCCTGCGGTTTTTGTCCATCAACTATGCTGAATCTTGACCACATATTCTTGTTTATCATTCGTGATTGATCGTACATTCATTCAGATCTGACCACCTCATTGGGTCCTGTAATCCAAATCCGAGACCTTGCCAGGTCCACATTCAAACCCGGGACTACAACGGGTCTCATATCCAAAGCTAGGACCTCACCGAGTCCATTTATTCTACTCCAGCCTTGACTACCCGATTAAGGGCTTATCCATGGTTTTTTCTTCTCCGGCCTCGACTCTTCGGTCAAGCACTTAATCCGTAGGGCATCTTTCTCCGGCTACAACTTTTCAGTTGAGGAATTTATATTCTCCTGCCCCGACCCTTCGGTCAAGGACTTTGTATTTTCTAGCCTCGACTCTTCGGTCAAGGACTTTATATTCTCCGGCCTCGACTCTCTGGTCGAAGACTATATATTCTCCGGCCTCGACTCTCTAGTCGAGGACTTTTTATTTATTCTCTGGCTTCGACTCTCAGGTCAAGGACTTTATATTGCATGTTCGAGTCCGTTCCTTCGCTCTCGGGCGAAGGGACTCATAACTCGCGGTTACTGCCTGGTCACTCCAGTCGGGATTGTAATCGTGTGACCTATATTATTTATTACATTTATCCAAATCCAATCAACACATAGTTCAATTGATAAAATAAAAGTCCGTACAATCAAGAAAACCAAATAGCCCTAGTACCAAGAATGAAACCAGAGTTCATAGAAAACAGAAAAAACAAGATTTTATGAACCCGAGAATCATGGGATATCATCATCTTAGAACATGCCTAGGTACCGTCCTTGATCTCGTACATGTGTAAATGACTTAGCCACCTTACTTTGGGGTTTATTAATTATTCAAAGCCATAAAACCATTCAGTTGATAATAAGGTAACGATGCCTAGATCCAATGCCATCTTCATCTATGGTGGGCGGTGGCTACTCCTGTTCCACTGCCACGGCTCGATTCCTTATGTATTGTTGTAGATGACCATTCCTTACATGCTCCTCAACGATATCCTTCAAATGCCTGCAGTCGTTCGTGTTTTTCCTATCCAGCTCGTGGAATAGGCAATGCTTTCTCGATGCCAGCTCGTATTTGGAGGTTCCCTTTTTGCCGACCTTCGATATGGAATGCATCCTCGAGTATCCAAATAAATCCTTTCCAGAGTTTCGGTCATATCCATATAAAAAGAGAATTTTGATTCCGTACGTTGCCTTTTCGATATGTTATCGCTATCATTCGTTTTCCTTTTGCCTATATCGTCCTTATTTGAATCCTCCCTAGGTAAACCTCCACCTTTTACCGCATAAACTTTAACCTCTCTCCCCTCTCTTTCAGCCTTTGCATCTTCCTGTCGCAGAACCATTCCGCTTTATTCCTGAGAGTGCCGCCATCAAAACCATCGACAGATCGGGCTGATCAACCAAAGCAACTACCGCATTGAATCTAATTAAGAAATCCCTAAGTGATTCTCCCTTCCACTGTTTCATCGATGTTAAAGTCATCACATTCTTGGGCCTCACGATGTGGACCTGAAATTGCCTCATAAATCTCTCAATCAACTCCGTCTACATGCCAATAGGACTGCTTTCCAGTTGTCTAAACCATAGTGCTACTATATTCGTCAAATACAAAGGGAAGCATCACGCCATGACCACTTTCGATGCCCCTAGTATCTCCATGTGCCTCATGTACCTTTTCAAGTGAACAGCGGGATCTATTCTCCCATCATACATTACCAGCGATGGTAGTTTGAAATATGGCAGATTCCTAGCTTGCTTGATCACAGGAGTGAAGGGGCGCCTGTTTACGTCCTCCAAATCTCTATTCACCAATCCTCCCTTCATAGCCTGTCTGATCATGTCTACTAACCTGTCGTCGTCATTAAGTGGTAGCCTCTGTCTACTATCTCCAAAAGTGTCCCCCAAGTCCACGAGGGAATCCTAAAACCCACCCTTTTAGACGAGCATCCATATCCCAATCAAGGCCAAACTACACGACACTGCCTGGCATCCTTCCTGGGATTGAGTCAACGTGATTTGAGGGCATGCCCCTTAGCTCAGGGGCTGTTCTTGAAGGTTCTGCTCTATCATGAATCCTAGTTGCTCCATTTCCCTGACTCTGGTTCTGGACTCTCTCTGCTCCTACTGCTCCATTCTCTTGATTTTGCACTCTAGCTGTCCAACCTATCGGAGTAGGCTCTACGTCATTTCCTCCTGCCTTTTTAGCATCCCTTCCTGCATAGTATCCATCATTATCTCTATCTCATCTTTTGTGATGAAAACTGAGGTTTGATAGCTCTTGAGGAAGCCTCCTGACTTCCTTCATGATGGCTCCTCTCCATTCTCTGTCTCCTTGTTGACTGCTTAGCCATTGCTTTCCAGATCCAAGTTTTCGAGCCTCCAAATCCAAAATCCAAGCTTAAGAATCCCTGTATGTTAGCTTTCTCGATGGAAGCACCAAAATGTTTGCATTGAAATTGGTCATAAACACCCAATCGCAGATGAAAGCACCAACTCACAGTCACATATTACAGATAGGATGTATGAAGAGGATATAATTATGAAAAACAACTAAAAATTAAAAAGAAAGTAGTAAAAAGACGAAATATATAGTGGTTCGATGTTGTAGCCTGTGTCCACTTTGAAGAGTTTGCGGTTTATAATGATTCTCAACTGATTTACAACAGCACAATTGATGGAATTCAAGCTATAATGGAGTTTCAGTAGAGTAACGGCATAGAAGAGCCAAAAGTCCCTTTTCTATAAGCGTAGAGGTGCAATTTATAGATGTAGGTCTGAAAATATCTCCCTCAAAGCTCAGAATACCCCTTCTCACACGTGGGTGGGTCCACCAGATCGATCAGGGTTTGTTTGGGATCGATCCCTGATCGATCCCTATACACTTTGTATCGATCAAATAATGGCTAGATGGAGCAGCAATCGATCATGAAGGTTCTTCAGATGATAAGGATGCTCCTGTCAAATTTTCATAGCATTTGGACGTATAGTTTTTGAGTTATGATCGATCCAAGATTGGATTTACAAGTTGGCTGAGTATCATATCGATCATTGTGTATCGATACCTTTCGTATTGGAGACGTGGCGCAAGAGTTCAGGAAAGACCCATATTTCATGCTTGTTGACCGCTTCCTTTGGTTCGACCCATTCCTTCATATCCATCTAGCACTCTGATCTTTGCATCGATGCGACATCCTCACCCTAGTATCGATCAATGGTCATTGGTTCGTATCGATCGTTTGACTGATCGATACGAAATATACGGAAATGGGATCGATACGAAGCAGGAAGCTGTGGAGCAAATGAACTTGGATCGATCCCTATATACTTTGCATCGATGCATGGTTTGTGGCTTCACATCGATGTTAGCTCCTTACTTCATATCGATCAATTGAATAATCGATACAAAACAAGTTGGAGTGGGATCGATACGAAATCGGTGAGTATGGAATGGATCGATACAAAGCACATGGATACGAAGGGAATGGATTCGAAGTATATGGATATTGATCGATCCATGACTCTGACCCGAAGTAGCTGCTTCCTTGACACAAAGTAAACCCTTCTCCAACCCGAAGTAATCGTCCTGAAAGCCATAGCAGCCTTAAAAGTGACTCAAAGCAAACTCCTAAACAACCCAAAGCAACTCGACTTTTCTAGAAGCACATATTTCAAGTATCCTATAATTTTTGTCCAACGACTATGCCGAATCTCGACCACATATTCATGTTTATTATCCGTAATTGATCGTCCATTCATTCAGATCGGAACAAAATCCATGATAATTCAGCTTCTATAATTATGCAATCAATTGGGTTAAATCCTCCTGTACGCTGCCTTACCAAAAGGTGGGTTAACACTCACTAAAAAGTTCAATTTTTAACACATATCAATATCATATCCAATAAGGTCAATTACCAACTTTTAGCATTCAACAATTTATACAACACATATATAAATGGAATTAAAATCAATGAATGTATAACTGAAATTTAAAATTACAATGGCAAGAAATTTGGATTTCTCTACAATATTTCATGTATTTCATTTTTTATATCATTCGCTTTTTAAAGCATATATTCAACCAAACCATACAATTAATCTTTCCAACTCAATATCAATAATTTATAACTACCATATAACCTATAGTATTCAAACAAAGGTTAGTTAACTTGTTACAACCTTATTTTAAAGCTATAGTATTAAACTAATTTAATTAAAATAGAAGTTTTTGAATTCGATTCTGACTATTATTATTTTTGAAATCAAATTATTATTCAATTAAAGTCTATTTAATGATGGATATTTTTTAATAAATTCCTTTTTAAATTATAAATTGAAATTCAAATAAAATGTTTTAATAAAATTAAAATATTTATAACCGTGAGAAATTTTATATAATTGAAATAGATTAGAAGAAGTCTTATTGATATTTAATAAAAAAAAGTTAAATCGACAAAAATGAATAAATTTATTTTTAAATCAATATAGTGAATTATTCAATATAATTAAATAGTGTTGGATCAAATGGAATTTTATAATTTTCGAGATACATATATTTTGTAAATGAAGTGTAAGTCAACTTTAAATAGATTGCAAAATAATTATAAATTAACAACAAGTATTAATTTTGTTTTAAAAATTTAAGTGTAAAAGAATTTAACAAGAGGCTAAGTGGATTTAGAATAAGGCCCAAAACATATAGATCCTTACCTATTTCCTTCTAATATCCTTAAGTTCAATTACCATTCACTCCTTTTGCCTAAGACCTAGAAATCAAAAATAGTAACATTACTTGAAGGCTTCCAACTTCATCTTGGGAAGGAGGCGACAAGGCCATCGTTGTCAGCATACGTAAGCTAGGGGAGGGTGCGTGCATGGCATCAAATTTGTTGGTGCGTGGATTCAGGTGGAAGGTAGAGGTGCTGGGTTCGGCGATGGTGTCGATGGTGACTGGAAGGGCAGGTTGCGAATTTCAAATTGCTAGTCAGGTAGCAAAGGTTTTTATTTGAGTTGTTAAAACTCATGAATTCTATATCTAATTATGTGCTAATATTTGATTGTTATTAGTTGAAGTGAATGAGATATACTTGTATGCTTATGTTTGATTGATTATATGGTGAGTAAATCCTCACAAGACTTATCTTTAGATTGTTGTAGGCTTAAACACAAATTTATAGATGAATTCTAAACCTAGGGATGTTGTAAGATAGTTGTTGCTATGTCTAAAATTTGGCTGAAACCTTATACTAAATAAAATTGTTAAGTTATCGGGATTATATGGATCATATGAAGTTTGGATTGATGGTTGATTATGTAATGGCATGTGTGATGAAAATCATCAAAATAAATTTGATTTTGTAGCTAGCTTATACAGTGGTTGTGCACTGTTTATGTGATCGAACTTGTCAGAATGCAACTCGGACACTAGATATTTCCATACTATGGATTATATTTTATAGTGCGATGATGGCTCTAAAAGTTGAATTTTTGATGAGTTTATTGTGTGAATTAATTAGATGTTAAAAATATTTTTAAAGATGGGATTTTAACTATTTTAATCCATATTTCAATTTAGTTTTTAGAATATAGTTAAATTATATTATAATCTTAACTTATTTCTTATTTCAAAATTTCTATTCAAAATTTTAAAACTTGGTAATATTTAATTATAAAAACCTTTTTGAAATTTACCATTATAAGTATAAAAATTTTGGAAATGTTTTAGAGGCAAAAATATAAAATATAATATTATTTTATAAAAGCAATAATTTTAATTTCAAATGATTTTTTTTATAAAAGAGGTTTAAATGATTTTGAAAGAGTTCCAAAAGCTTTTGTAAGTAAGCAACTCTTCTTTAAAATGAGTTTACGGATTTAAAGGTGATTTTGGAAAATTATATCTTTGTATGTATAAAATTAATTTAAAACTCTTTTATTTTATTTATCATGGATTTGAAATTTTAGTGAGAGTTTATGCTTTTCTATGAAATAAAGAATTTTAATAAGCGATTGAATTGCCAGATTGGTATGGGACATTTTGTACAATTCTTTCGCTTATTGTTATAATTTGTTAAATAAAGTTTGAGTGGAATTTACTTGCTTTAGTGAATATTGGAATTTCGCTGTCTGGTATGGCATGATTAATTAGAGTCAAGTGATTACTAAAGTGAAAGCGAGTTACACTTAGAGTTGTATTATCTTAGGGTGTTCAGGTTTTAGGCCGATAAATCCCCAAAAGACGATGACTCATTTTATCCATCGATCTAAGAGGTGTTAGTAACCTTGTGATTTGATTAAACTGCTACGAGAGTGAGGTGATAGCGTCTTGACCAAATTACTAATGAGGTGTTAGCGACCAGACTAAACCGTGAGTAAGGTGTTAGCGACCTAGCCTAAACTGCATGAGAAGTGTTAGCAACTTTTTCATTTGACGAAACTACGAGTGAGGTGTTAGAGACTTGGCCAAACTACGAGTGAGGTGTTAGCGACCTGGTCAAACTGCAAGAGAGGTGTTAACAACCTGGTCAAAGTACAAGAGATTATCATAATCTTTTAAGGTGCAAGATTATGAATGTTTATTAGTGCTGATTGTTTCTTTAGATATTTTTCAATGATTATTTAGTACTTTTGGCTCTGGAGAATTTTGAGTTATAACTATATTTTTGATGGTAGTCAAATTTGAGACTTGATATGGATTTATGACATGGTGATTTGGTTTGATACGCTTTATTATGGTTAACTGGTTTCTGTTAATATGACTTATTTTATGGTTAAGTTATAAATGGATTTATGAAATGACGATTTTAATTGATATGCCTTATTATGATCTTTTATTCTAGAATATTTTTATTATGGCTTATTTATTGTTTATTCATATTATTATCCCAATAATTTGTTAAGGATATTAATCAAGGAATCAATGCCAAGGCTAAGGGTCCATGTCAAGGTTTGAAGTATCAGATGCAATGGTGAATATCGACGTCAGTGGTTATCGACATCGAAGAACACAAGATGGTGGTAAAAGAACTATGCCACTCCTATCCAATGACGCTGAGTTATTTCAACATAGGCCACTTCATGTCGATGACGAGAACCAAAAATCATAGGCATCATCAAGGGTTAAGAAGTAAAATAGTATCAACATTATACGGGCAATCTCGACAACTGCTGTTGTCGAGGTTCATCAATAACATCGATGTCGCATTTTAATAACACCGAGGATCGTCAAGGAGGAACGACTATAAGCATTAAGGTCATACTAAGGTCTCATCATGAAGGAACAAAAGCACAAGCGTTAAAGCACAACGATTCTATCCATGCCTAAGCCAATAAGGCTGCAATCATCAATGCGCGATGACGCTGAAGCATGGCGTGGCTAAAGGTTGGCGGCACTTACAACCCTCCCAACTCTATAAATAGAGGCCATGGGGCTCGATGCTGGGAGCCGAAATTCTCATTTCTCTCTAGTTCTTTAATCGTACTCAAGCAAACCCTAAATGGAATTGGGGAAAAGTTATATTCGATTGTAATCATTTCCATCAAAGTAACAAAGGCTCTGATTGACTTATGGACTTCAACCATGATTTAACAAATCATTACTGATTTAGGATTGCAAATATTTAGACCATTGAGTTTGAAAACTCGATATAGTCGATCTCGACAAGCTCTGAATTAGGATGGACATGACGTGAAGTTCAGGGCTCGACATGGCCATTGTTGATGATTATTTAACATTAACATACGCACAACCTCAACATGGTCAACCTTGTCGAGTTTCAAGCAATGGCGAGCATATATTTGCATGATTATATGAGCATTGGATTCTCGAGTATTGAAGCAAAAAGGGATTGTTCTATTATCATGCTTAATAGATCATGCTAACTTGCCACATTTTCTACATTTCTATTCGATCATATGATATGACATAAGTCCTTATAGGAATATATTCTCTAAATGTTTATGTGAAAAGATGCAACAACACCATTATGGCTTACATTGAGGATGTCGAATCCCTCTAGGGATAACGAGCCTAATGACTAAAAAATGATGAATTGGCATTGGCTTTCCCTCGAGAGCCAATTGTCATTCTTTGTCAATGATTTTTATCATGCACATAATTTCGTAGTGGCTAGTTAGATCTTGGCACTCTTTGGCGACGATATTGATCAGTAATACTCGATTATATCCTTGTCATTTACACGTGAAACAGAATATATCATCCCTAAAAGATTCTTCTTTCTTCTTTTTCTCTATTTTTCTTATCTTCTTTTCTTTTATTTTCATATACTTACGCTGAACTGCATAATTTCCTTCTTTACTGCTTCTGTAACAGTAGCCTCTAGGTTAAGATCCTAGTCTTAATTTTTCTTCTACTTCTTTTCATGCTTGCTTTGGATTCAACCATAACTCGTTAGTTGGCATATGAAAAGTCATTTTTCCCCTAAGTGATATACCAAAATATCATTTGATGTTTCATACCCTTTTTTCCTTGACTTAAAGCCTTTTTACCTAACTATCTTGATTCAAACTTGTTCGGTTGCCTTAATCCTTCAATGATAAGGAGAATAATTTACTAAGCGTAATATACCATTTGCCCAAATCCAACATTCGATCGATACTTAGAAGATTATTCCAATCATCACCAAATATATGAAGACCTTATTCATTGAACTTTGCAAAGGGAACACATCTTATAAATTTCCCAAATCATGAAAATACCTATATTCTTTTAGTATATGAGATATAATCCTTTGGAAAACACTGTATCGATCTGCCTTGTTTAACTATTTAGGGATCCCTATCGATTACATGGAGCTCTTCCTGCATCGACCAGGATTAATAAACCACCCAACAAATTAATCAACATAAAATATTTTTTAATATCCAATAACAAATACATGCTCATATGTATAATATTGTCAAACTCATTCTAGGGTGTTACTGATCCTATCTCTAATGAGTCACTCATTCTAGGGTAATAATAAACCTATCTACAATGAGTTTTACCCCACTGAATCTTAGGTGTTCGCTCAACCTAAATTTTGATGCCAAATGCGATGACCTGCCTTTTTACTCTCGAAAATTGACAATAATACATCCTCGACATTCACGTGCCTCAAATTCAAGTGTCGAAAAGGCAGATTAATCGAAGATAAAAGGAAAATAAATATAGAACAAAGTTAGAAATAGAATCTCACACGAATGGAATAATCATATATTACTGACCACAAAACCATTTGCAGTGGAAAATTTTGAATACAATATCAGAGTTTAACCTAGATTCAGCTTGGACAGTTATAAATCTCTGTCCTTACAATTGCTTAAAAACAAAAACAATGAAACTAACACAACGGAGATATATTCAACATCCATACGTTGATGAAGATCTCCAACTCTCTTTTGAAAACTCCAAGCGTCTTTAGCTAAACTTAAAACTACTCGAATATGACCCGAGTATTAAAAATACCCAAACCCGGCTTGGTAAACTAGTGTGAGAAACTTTAACCATAATCATATAATAGAGTCATTGATCGAATCGATGCCAAACAAAACATTTTTGGAAAGAAAAGGTATCTCATAGGACCAGCTACATATAAACATTGACGAAATTTTACCTTGTGATAACCAAAATATTTTACACCAAGACAAATTTGATATTATCATTAATGACATTGGTTTGAAAACACTTTTCATAAAAATATATATATAAAGTAGGTATCTATACCCGGATAATGTCAAACGATTTATATGATGCCAAAAGGATAGCTGAAATGCATACAAAGCATTATAGCTATTTTAGGAATAAAATCAAAACCGTAAAGCTTATATTGGAATTTGAATTTCCAACATGACAGGGAACTAGTGGTCATTTCCTCCGATGCGAAATCTGTGCATAACATCTTAGCCTCTGGTGACTATTCACTTTTCTCAAGCAAGCCTCTGTACTACATTGTTACACTACTATGGAACAATGTATTTCATTGGCTTTGCTCTTTCTCAGTCGAGCTTTCATGTCACGGCCCGTAATTTTCGATAATTAAATTTTGTTAATTTAATAAGTCTCGATAATTTAATTCGGAAAGAAAAATAAAAATATGTAATTTAATAATGAAATCACTAAAATAAAGGCAATAATGTTAATGCAAGTGAATGAATAATTAAGCTAGTGCAATCCCAAATAATTGAAACTAATTGTAAGGTTATAATTGATTGTAATCAACAAATTGGGAAATAGATTCAAAATTATATTGATTGACAAAATAATACGTAATAAATTATAATTTGATAGGATCAATGCTAGAAAGTAATTATAAAAATTGTTGTTTGATAATAAAGTAAGAATGGGAATCAAGATTTTTAATTTAAATTTAAAAAATTGGATTAAGTGAAACTAAATGAAATTTAATATTTAAATATACGTAAATAAGAATTGAGATGAAATTTGAGAACATTGATGTAATAAATCATGAACCACTGTTTGTTGCATCCTTATTGTGATAAAAGTAGTGAATAACAAGTTTAAAAGAATTTAATAAATGGATTTTGGAAATTTTAATTTCTAAATTCTGAATTTAATGAAATTGAAATTAAACACTGCAATTGATGGATTAATCAACTTTAAATTAACATCTAAATTTGTTTAAATTATTGAAATTGTTCTAGAAATCAAAAATGATAAGATATATTAATTATGGAATTAGAATTTGAAAATCTTGATTTAATTGGTTTAATATTTAATTAATTAACTGAAAATAGCCATTTTGGCCATTGACTCAGATTTTGGCGAAACAATTTCATCGGATCCGTAATGTTGAATTATTGTAGGGTTTCAAGTTTCGTAATGATCGGACGTGTCGTTTGATCCTACGGACCTGAAACGCCCAGAAATCAATTAAATTGAAATCAATTTGAAATAACTTGATTTTACATAACTTCTTCATATGATGGAATTTGTACTTGAAACTTGTTCCATTGAGTTTAAAATATTCAAAAACATCTAGTTTGATATACGGGTTGACCCAATTTCGTTCCGTAGTCAGAACGGGCTTTTCGGGCCATTTGTCGTTCAGCGTGTGAACCAATCTTGTCCATTCATCTCCAATTCTGACCTACCTATATATACCTCGTTATAAACCCTAGCATTTTTCTTATTTCTCATTTCTGTATGCACAATTTAGCTGTCTCTCCTCCTCAATGAGAGACAAACAAATTCTCACTTCCAAATCCAATTGCAATTCAAAACCAAATCAAAATTTCAAACTCTTCAAACTATATCATATTTTATATCATCGGAAAGATCTCGACGAGCGCATCTCAAATCGATGATTCATTTTTTGATTCAAACCATCTTTTGTGCAAAAATTGATATTGAATGTCAACCGTCCATATTAGGGTTTCAATTGTTTAACGGTAGATCTTCGTCCAGGCGTCGATCGGGGTGCGCCATCGCGTATAGCTCGTCGAGTTGAAGTCATCCATGCCTTTCATTTATCCTCAAGTGCCACGAACTTGCCATGGTTGGCCAGTAAACAAAGGCAGCGGCTGTAGAGCGTTCAGGAGGTGGTCGTTGCTATAGCGAGGGGTTGGCTCGATGAGGGCATGCCAACAACGATGGTCGATGGGGTGTTAGTGGCTCGTACGAACGTGTGTCCGTCGATGAGATGGTGGCGACATATGTCTATTCGTGGTCAAAGTTTGGCCTGTAGGGTTTGCAATGTGATGGGAAGATGGGTGATGTGGCTTAGAGTTGCTGGTTCGTATTGGAATTCCGGACATTTTGGCGCTGGTTTGGACGGATTCTGAGACTGTTCAAATTTTGGGTTTAAATTGGATTTAAATTCAATTTAAATTCAAAAGATGAGTGTTTTAACCCACTCACAACTTCTAAAATTTCTTACGTGTGTTAAATTAATTTCTGATGTGATTAGAAATTTATTTATGGCTGTTTGGTATATTTTTATTATCATTCCAATTAAACTGAATTTATTGAATTAAATTGTTATTTAATTTATTATTGCATATAAACTGCCAGTTAAATTGTTATTTAATTTATTATTGATTATAAACTGCCAGTAAATACCTTTTATTTATTATCTGCTCTATATTGATGTTATCGTTTGAATCAGATGATGATTGTGATAAATGGTTGATGATTGATATTGGATGAATGGATGTTGTATTTTATATTGTTATAAACTGCAAGTTGTTATGCATTTTTATTTCATTTGGGATTGCAGTTTGAAATGATATATAACCGTTTTTTTATTTCTAATTATGGATTGAAATGATAAATATCCGTATCACTTGACCAGAGGGTAGAAAATTATATACAGACACCGTGGTCTATATCTAAAATATTTTGAAAATGAATTCTATGGTTTCGGAAAGAAATATATGGTTTAATGAATATTGATTTTTTATATTATATAAATATTTATTTTTTATATAGTTAAATTCTTAAATTTAAGCTATATATAATTTTGTTCATTATAAAATGAGAATAATAATAAAGTTTGATTTTATTAAAATATAATATGGGTAAATATTTATTTAAATTTTATTTTAGTATATATAGAGAGAGTTTATAATGATTTTAATAAATTAAGGTTGAGAAGATGGAATCGGTTTAAAATTGTTTTAATTAAGAATATTATTTAACTAAAGCAATCTGGAACTTATTGAATTTGAGGTTTTAAAAGGGCATGATTTTATAACTTGATGATGGTTTAAGGTGATTAACGAATATTTCAAGTTTGAGTTTTATTTAAATAATATTCAATTTATTAAATAAATATTTTGAAACTAAATAGTAGTAAATTGAATTAAGATATATATGAAATTATCAGATTTAGTTTTGAAATAATGCAATATTTAAAGCCTTGAAATATATCTTAATTGAAAGGATTTATTGAAATTGAAGTGTTTCAAAGTTATGAATTTCAGAGTATTATGGTTTCAAAGCATTTTGTTTCAGAGTGTTACAACTTTGGAAAAACATGATTTTTGAAACGAAATTATTTGAAAATTCATTTAATTAAGAATTATCTTTAAATATATATTGATTCGAAACTTATTGAAATTAAAGATGTAAGAATCTAACTTTATAATAACTTTTGGTGTAAGGTGACTTAAGTGGTATAATATCAATTTGGTTTTGAAATGAAATTGATATGTTATTGATATGGGTTGAAATGAAATGACATATTATTGATTTGGTTTTAAAAAGGAAAATAATATATTATTGATGTGGTTTTGAAATGGAAACGATATCATATTTTTATTGGTTTTGAAATGGAAATGACATCGTATTTGGTTTTGAAATGGCCATGATATTTGGTTTTGAAGTATAAACTATTTTTAAATGACCACAGTGTTATAATAACATTTGGTTGTTAAAGAAACCGGGATCGGAAGTTGTCATACTCTCTGCCAACTCCGAAAACCACTTTAACAACCGTGTATGCGGTGGAGATTCCAGAATGAAGAAGGATGGCGGTGGCGTTTCCTTTGAGGTAAATACGTGGACCCGACTCCCATGAGTTGGCATAAGGTGGCTAAAGCAGGAGCGATTCCGGGCCAGTGAGGTAGCTCCTCTTATCGAACACGCTCCTTCGATACCATTCCATTATATTCAAACTTTGAGATTGATTCGGTGGCCACATTTGATTTTTGATTTGGGGGTGTGGCTCGAGGTGGGCGGTAGCTGCGCGCTATGCATCACCACCAGTCCGGATAGTAGTTGGTATATCTACCCTGGCATTGCCTTGTGTGCCGTGTCACCTACCCTAGCGAGCCTTATACGAGTTTGGTTTACTCCCGTAGCCCGTGTGGTATCCTTTGGTGGCTTACCGATCAGGAAGGACTATGATACAGGATGGACTACTGGGACTATTACATGCTAAGGGGGAGATTGGGTAACTCCTTAACGCTATTTAAAAGTAAGTTTATTTTGTTGTAGACATTATTATAATAGCGAAATATTAATACATAGTAAATAGTTTAATGGATCCTCAGGAGATGTGAATCCCGAGCATCTCTTAAGTTACTGCACTCACGTTAGACACTGGATAGGAGATGTCAAATCCCATAAACATCTCTGACGCCGTTCCACTTATATTTTACCGTTGATTTAACTTACATAAGATCTTTTAGTTCTGACTCGAGTTTTTTGTCTTTTCAATTCGCTCGGGTCAGTCTGAGCATTTCAGGTTTCAAAAACTTTATTTCTAAAGGACAAAGACGAAGATTGTATCACTATTATTTATTATATTCCACTGCATCACATTGTTCCGCTGCATTGTTATTTATTATTCTCTGGTATGTGAAACTCTAATATGTATTGTATAAGTATAATCAAATGTTTTATAAAACAACTTCATGAACTGTTATTTGATTATTATATTTTGTCGTTCCATTGTAAGAATCTGTTTTGTTTTATTTCTTTCTCTGCTTTTCTTATTCACCCCAATAATAATTCGCCCTTTTGTATTGTTTGAGTCTGACATATATGGTTTATCGTCGATTCAAAGTGTACAAAAAGGCAGGATGTTACATCTGGTATCAGAGCTTTGGTTTAGCGATAAACCATAGCTTTGTAGGGTCTAATTTTTTATTTATAGGGTAGTAATACCCTATGATGATGAGTCACTGAGAGTATATATGAGAGAGCGCATTTGTTAGTGTTATAAAAAGGTTTTTATATTGTGTTAATTTGTACCGTTTCGTATTTATAAATTTTGGTTGGCGCATAGAACACTATGACATCAATAGGGATTTCTAAACACTTAATAGGACAGACCGACCCAATATTTGTTTTGAAATATAGGTGAATGAAATAATTTTGCCTATTATATTTTCTGCATATAAAGTAATAAAATTTATAAAGGTTATATTTGGTTGTTATATATTGATTGTAAAATAAAATTTACTAATAAAATAAAGAAATATTGGAAATTTAGAACTTAAGTTCCAGGTTTTGAAAATTGCTTTCAAAGAATTTTGGAATATAATAATGTTGTTTATAAGTATTTTCTGATATAAATATTTCAATATAATTTGAAAGAATTGTTTTAAAGAAACTTTGGATAGAAATAAGTTCTGTACTCCCCTCTATGTCGCTGGGAAATAATTTCGGTGATGATTGCACGCATCATTAACATTCATTTTTGAGTTTCAATTGTTTTAAATATAATTGGATATATAAAGTGTAAGTGTATACATTTATCGATTATTTTTAAAATGATTTGAAATTTAACCTGGTATTTAGTTCTCAAGTTTCCATTAATTAATAGTTTCAATTAGTGTAGTGAAATGGAATTTAACTAATAATTGAAACCTCTAAATGAAATAAGAGATTAAATGCTAAGTTATAATGGAATTAAAAGAAAAATTGAAATTTGTAACTTATAAAACAAAGGATATTATTATGGAACATCAAGTTAATTAGAAAGAAATAAAATAAACTTGTATAACTTTCAATTACATTCTTAAACCATATATATAACTTACCAACTATAAAAAGTTAAAATGTTAAAAGAAAATGTAATGGGAAATTTTATAAGTAAAGCTTGAGTAATGAAAAGTATTCAATGAAATTCTCTAATAAATAAGGATTTGATGGGGTACTTGTTATAAACTTATGTTATAATTGAAATATTACTATAATAAATTGTGATAGAAAGTAATTACTATAAGAAAATACTTAAAAACTTAAGTAGATGAATTGATATGCTAAGAAATTGAATTAAACACAAATACTATAAACAGATGAATGCAAATAAATGAAGTTATGCAATATGAAATGAATAAAAAAATGAATTTTATGTAAGTATAAGTGCAAATAAGTGAAATAAACACTGAATTAATGGATGGAAATAAAAGTTTGTAAGAAGTAAATGTAAATTAAAGGATGAATCATTGTATAAATGAAAAGGAAATCTAACAACAAATCTTATGAAATGAAATTGATAATAAGTAAACTTGATTTACTGTTTGGAATTGTTGTTTGTTTGGTTTATGGTTGTTTGGGCAAGGATAACTTAAAATTGTTTGGATGCATGAATAATCTATTTAGTTTCACCTAAGACTGTTGAGTGAAGGGTACACTTAGCAGTTTATTTTTCATTCCATACAATTTAAAGTTTTTGAACCCGAACAACTATTTGTTTTGTTCGATATGGATGGATAACTAAATTGTGTTGATTGTATATGATGATTTTATGCTGGTTGCAAGTGATTGTTGTTTACGTTGATTATTTGTTAATGGTTGTAACAACTTTAAATATTTCATTCTATATATAATTATTAACTCTTTTGGATTATATAAGTGGAATATAGGTTATGGAAGCAACTGCTACTGCTTTCGGTTTCATAAAATAAACGTTAATTGCCCGACAAATAAGTACGTTTTCAGATTACGGTCTTATAGCATTATTATATTATTTTCTCGTGTTGGGATATATTATTTTGGAAATTATATTTGATATTTTGTTATATTTGATATTATATTTTCTCCCGAGTCTCCCCGTATAAAAGAGACTCTACCGAAATTTTCCGTAAATTTTGGACTTAAAATTTTTTTGAAAACCTTTTCCAAACTTTATTTATTTGAGTATAAATTGATTTAATGGTTATAAATTAGCATCTTTTATTTAAATTATTAAATTTTGTAAATTTTTTTGTTTATAAAATCAATATTTTGAATAAGATGTATTGACTACTTAATTCTTTCTTTTCCCTTCTTTTCCTTTTCGGGGACGAAAACTTTTGAGTAGGGGAGAGTGTAACGACCCGTAATTTTTGATAATTAAATTTTGCTAATCAAATAAGTCTCTGTAATTTAATTCGGCAAGAAAAATAAAAATCTGTAATTTAATAACGAAGTCACTAAAATAAAGGTAATAATATTAATGTAAGTGAATGAATAATTAATTTAGTGCAATCCCAATTAATTGAAACCAATTGTAAGGTTATAATTGATTGTAATCAATAAATTGGGAAATAGATTCAAAGTTATATTGATTGATAAAATAATACGTAATAAATTATAATTTGATGGGATCAATGCTAGAAAGTAATTATAAAAATTGTTGTTTGATAATAAAGTAAGAATGGGAATCAAAATTTTGAATTTAAATTTAATAAATTGGATTAAGTGAAATTAAATGAAATTTAATATTTAAATATTACGTAAATAGGAATTGAGATGAAATTTGAGAATATTGATATAATAAATCAAGAACCAATGTTTGTTGCATCCCTATTGTGATAAAAACGTGAATAACGAGTTTAAAAGAATTTAATAAATAGATTTTGGAAATTTTAGTTTATAATTTCTGAATTTAATGAAATTGAAATTAAATACTGCAAATGATGGATTAATCAACTTTAAATTGACATATAAATTTGTTTAAATTATTGAAATTGTCCTAGAAATCAAAAATGATAAGATATATTAATTATGGAATTGGAATTTGAAAATTTTGATTTAATCGGTTTAGTATTTATTTAATTAATTAACTGAAAATAGCCATTTTGGCAAGTGACTCGGATTTCGGCGAAACCAGTTTCATCGGATCCGTAACGGTGAATTATTGTAGGGTTTCAAGTTTCGTAACGATTGGACTAGTCGTTTGATCGTACGGATTTGAAACGCCCAGAAATCAATTAAATTGAAATCAATTTGAAATAACTTGATTTTAGCATAACTTCTTCATACCATGGAATTTGGACTTGAAACTTGTTCCATTGAGTTTAAAATATTCAAAAACATCAAGTTTGATATATGGGTTGACCCAATTTCGTTTCGGAGTTAGAACGGCTTTTCGGGCCATTTATCGTTCAAAGTGTGAACCGGTCTTGTCCATTCATCTCCAATTCTGACCTACCTGTATATACCTCATTATAAACTCTAGCCTATTTCTTATTCCTCATTTCTGCACGTACAATTCAGCTGTCTCTCCTTCTTAATGGCAGACAAGCAAATTCTCACTTCCAAATCCAATTGCAATTCAAAACCAAATCAAAATTTCAAACTCTTCAAACTATATCATATTTTATATCGTCGGAAAGCTCTCGACGAGTGCATCATAAATCGGTGATTCGCTTCTCGATTTGAAACATCTTTTGTCCAGAAATTGAGAGTGAATGTCAACCATCCATATTAGGGCTTCAATTGTTTAACGGTGGATCTTCGTTCAGGCGTCGATCGGGGTGCGCCATCACGTAGAGCTCGTCGAGTAGAAGTCATCCATGCCTTTCATTTGTTCCCTAGTACCACAAACTTGCCGTGGTTGGCCAGTAAACGAAGGCAGCGGCGGCGGCTGTAGGGCGTTCAGGAGGTGGTCGCTGCTACAGCGAGGGGTCGACTCGATGAGGGCATGCAAACGGCGATGGTCGATGGGGTATTGGTGGCTCATATGAACGTGCGTTCGTCGATGAGATGGTGGTGGAGTACGTCTATTCGCGGTCAAAGTTTGGCCTGTAGGGTTTGAAACGTGATGGGAAGATGGGTGACGTGGCTTAGAGTTGCTGGTTCGTATTGGAATTCCGGACATTTTGGCGCTGGTTTGGACGGATTCTAAGACTGTTCAAATTTTGGATTTAAATTGGATTTAAATTCAATTAAAATTCAAAAGGTGAGTGTTTTAACCAACTCACAACTTTTAAAATTTCTTACATGTGTTAAATTAATTTCTGATGTGATTAGAAATTTATTTATGGCTGTTTGGTATATTTTTATTATCAATCTAGTTAAATTGAATTTATTGAATTAAATTGTTATTTAATTTATTACTGCATATAAATTGCCAGTTAAATTGTTATTTAATTTATTATTGAATATAAACTGCCAGTAAATACCTGTTATTTATTATTTGTTCTATATTGATGTTATTGTTTGAATTGGATGATGATTTTGATAAATGGTTGATGATTGATATTGGATGAACGGATGTTGTATTTTATATTGTTATAAACTGCAAGTTGTTATGCATTTTTATTTTATTCGGGATTGCAGTTTGAAATGATATATAGGCATATTTTTATTTTAAATTACGGATTGAAATGATAAATATCCGTATCACTTGACCATAGGGTAGAAAATTATATACAGACACCGTGGTCTATATTTGAAATATTTTGAAAATGAATTCTATGGTTTTGGAAAGAAATATATGGTTTAATGAATATTGATTTTTGATATTATATAAATATTATTTTTTATATAGTTAAATTCTTAAATTTAAGCTATGTATAATTTTGTTCATGATAAAATAAGAATAATAATACAGTTTGATTTTATTAAAATATAATATGGGTAAGTATTTATTTAAATTTTATTTTAATATATATATAGAGTTTATAATGATATTGATAAATAAGGTTGAGAAGATAGATTTGAAATCGGTTTAAAATTGCTTTAATTAAGAATGTTATTTAATTAAAGCAATTTGGAACTTATTGAATTTGAGGCTTTAAAAGGGCATGATTTTATAACTTGATGATGTTTAAGGTGATTAACGAATATTTCAAGTTTGAGTTTTATTTAAATAATATTGAATTTATTAAATAAGTATTTTGAAACTAAATAATAGTAAATTGAATTAATATATATATGTGAAATTATCAGATTTAGTTTTGAAATTATGGAATATCTAAAGCCTTGATATATGTTTAAATTGAAATGATTTATCGAAATTGAAATGTTTCGAAGTTATGAATTTCAAAGTAGTATAGTTTCAAAGCGTTTTGTTTCGGAGTGTTACGACTTTGGAATAACATGATTTTTGAAAAAAAAAAAATTATTTGAAATTTCATTTATTTAAGAATTGTCTTTAAATATATATTGATTCGAAACTTATTGAAATTAAAGATGTAAGAATCTGACTTTGTAATAAGATTTTGGTTTAAGGTGACTTAAGTGGTACAATATTAATTAGGTTTTCAAATGAAACTGATATATTATTGATATGGGCTGAAATGAAATGACATATTATTGATTTGGTTTTAAAAAGGGAAATAATATATTACTTATGTGGTTTTGAAATGGAAACGATATTATATTTTTATTGGTTTTGAAATGGAAATGACATCGTATTTGGTTTTTAAATGGCCATGATATTTGGTTTTGAAGTATAAACTATTTTTAAATGACCACGGTGTTATAATAATGTTTGGTTGTTAAAAATACCAGGATCAGAAGTTGTCATACCCACTGCCAACTCCAAAAACCACTTTAACTACCGTGCATGCGGTGGAGATACCATAATGAAGAAGGATGGCGGCGACGTTTCCTTTGTGATAAATACATGGACCCGACTCCCGTGAGTTGGCATAAGGTGGCTAAAATAGGAGCGATTCCGGGCCAGTGAGGTAGTGTTTGCGCAAAAAATGGGCAAAACACCTCCAATCCGTATAATTTAGTTGATTATATGTTATTTCCAAGGTTTTAGGTTACTTATGCAAATATGAAAAAAGCAGGGGCTAAACTGTAAAAGACACACAGATTTATAGTGGTTCGGCCAGAATGTGCCTACGTCCACTTTATATGTTATTCTCCCTTTTCTTTTAGATTACAAGTATAAAGCTTTGTATACAAGTATATGAAAGTTGTTTGAAAGTTCCTTCTTTTCTTGAGCTCTCAAACTTGTCTGCCATTGTTGTACCCCTGCCCCTCTATTTATGGAGTGAGGCTGGGGGCAGGGGTCTTGGATGTATATAGCTGCTGGTGGGCCTGGGCTGAAGCAATCTGGACTGGCACATCTGGTTCGGTGGCAGGAGATGAATGGATCGGTGGGGCTTTGGTTCGGTGGTAGGTGATTCAGTGTTGCGTGGAGATGGAGGCTTGGATCAGTGTTGGATGGTTCGGCATGCAGGGGAGATGGAGGCTTGGACCGGTGTTGATTGGTAGAAGGGTCGGTTCGGTGTTGGGTTGATTCGGTGGTGGGTTTGGTCCGGTAGGACATGGTTCGGTAATGGTATGGTCCGGTGGTTGTTGGTTCGGCAGTAGCATGGATGGTCCGGTGGAATTCTGGTTCGGTGGTAGGAGCATGTTTGGTTCGGCAGGCACATGGGGTAGCTTGGTTCGGCATGGGCCGGTCGGGTGTGGACCTTGGTTCGGCTTCGAGGCGGAGAGGCTTGGCTCCTTTTCATTTGGACCGATGGCGGTGGAAATGCACCCAACACTTGCCCCCCAAAGTGGGGCACGTGGTGTTTGCACGTGTCGCGCTTTGTTTTTAGCTTGTGTGTTTCCATCCGGTTTTTGACGCCGAACCAACCGATCCGGTGATTGATATTCGCTTATAAGTAAGGGAGTTAGGCCTTCGCTATTTCCTGCCAAGCTTGATAGCCGAATCAGACCCTCCTTTGCCGAATCAACTTTACCGAATCACTTTAGATTGCCGAATCAGTTTAGGTCGTCGAATCAGGTAATTCGCCTCCTTTTGCTGAATGGCTCTGCTTTTTGGACTATCGAATGAAACCGTGGAGTACTAAGTACCATATGAACTTTTACTTTTGCTTCACCGAATGAAACTTGGACCTTCAATACCGAATGAAACCTGGACCTTCAATACCGAATGAAACCTGAACCTTCAATACCGAACGAAACCTGGACCTATCTGTTTATATTTCCATACTCCTTGTTCTAACAATATGTCTTTCACTTTTGTGTATGCAGATAAATGTCTCGCAAAGCGGAAACTCGATCAGATAAACGGAAGTCTAAGGGCGAAGGAGAGCCTCCTCCGTGCCCCCAGCCCAGCCAAGACCGGCGCAACATGGACCTGCCCCGAGGTCGTTAGTGGATGGGTATGGTCCCCAGGAACTTCTGGTCTCCCCTCCCGATTGCTTTCCTAGCTCTCTGAAGGAGGAGCAACTCGATGTTATATCTCGTTCCTTCGGAATAGATAGAGCACGCATGCTATTGCCGGGGGAAGGAGTGATGCCGTATGACCCCCCCCGAAGGCTACTTTGCTTACAGCAGATATTATTGCATATGTGGTGCTATCCCGCCTCTCAACGCCTGGATAGTTAGCTTTATAACATATCTGAAGGTGGCTCCCTTTCAGCTTCAGCCTAACTCCTACGCCATTCTGGTGAGTCTTTTCATCATCTTTCAGAGGAGATATGGGCGTCCCCCTTCCAACCGGGAGATCCGGTATCTGTACAACTTGAGAGGCTACAAGAAGGGGTCCCCATATATCAGTTTGGAAGCGGCCGTGCCCTTCAAGCCTGTTCTGGATTTGTACTCGAAGTTCAGTATGTTCAAAAAGGAATGGTTTTTCATTAGGGATGACTCTGTTTCTTTCCGCCTTTTCACTTCCGGCTGTAAGTTGAACTTCATTTATGTTTTCCTTGTCCCAATCACAATGCTTCTTCTTATATGCTTTCATTTCTTGCTAGCGACAGGTGGTTTTGCGGTCGTGGAGAATGATTCCTTGGTTCAGACGACTGCGGAAATAAGAGCCATTCCGGCACGGGATCGGTCGGCTTCTTACTTGATCAGGAATGCCACTCTCCTGGAGTATAACTTGATTATGCCACGTCAATCTGTGGTTAAACAGAGAGATACAGCCGAGGAGAGGGCTGCTAAAGCCAAGGATGGGGCCACTGCGAAGAGTAGCAAGAGGAGACCTTTCTCGGTACCCCCAGCCGTTGGGGGAAAGAAGCTTAAGAAGTCTGATGGACCCTCTCCCAGTACGTGTCCAGACATTCCGGAGGAGGAAGGTGGAGAGGAGGAAAGAGACGAAGAGGAGAGCGGAGGAGATGGAGAAGGTGAAGGACAGGGTGGTAGTGGTGCCGGGGCTTTGTCTTCTGAGCAGGCAGGGGAGATCCAGGAGTGGACGGATGATGCCTTCCGCCAGGCTTTTGAAGGGTTGGAGGAAGGATCAGCCTCGGCGAAGAAGGCAAAGGAAGTTGACAAGGCTGGGGCTGGCGTCGATCCATCCCCCAAGAGCTCCTCGGCTAGGGTGACTCCGGCGGTGCAAGGTGATATTTTGACTTCCGCAGATTCCATTTACGATAGGGACTTAGGAATATTTTATGGCTCGCTCCCGTCCTGGGATGAAATCCAGGACTTATTGCAGGATCCTACTCCTCCGCAGGGTTTGTATAATAGATGTGTCTTCTCACTCTTTTTAACTTAACATATTTCTCGAATTATGGACCATTGTACGCTCGTAACACTTGTTCTTTATTACAGGGGCAGGCGAGGTGGCCAAAACTTCAGACGTTCGACACCACCTCGAACAATTCAAGTTGATGAGAGCTTCTACTAAGCCGAAGCCGCCAACTGGCCGTTCCGGGGATGTAGTTAGATATCGTTCTCTTCTTGGAGTCATTGAGGAAGGTATCCAACAGAGGAAGAGGAGGCGTTCCTTATTTGATTTACCACCTGGTCCTCAGCCTCCTACTCAGCCTTCACGGGATACCACGGAGGAGACCACGGAGTTTGCCCCCTCCACCTCCTTCCGAGAATCCTACTGTTATCCGCATAAAACGTCCCGACGTGCCTCGCAATCCCTTTGCCGGCCACCCGGATTTGGACCCAAGCTTTCAAGATATATTATTTGACGAGGCCACGGGCGAGCATCTTCTCCCCCGCAATCCCATGGTTCGGATTCTTGATGAGGCTAAGTCCCTAGATCTGGATCTGCTCACTACTCGGATAGCTTCTATGGGGGACGAAGCCAAGGCCAACATTGACCGGGTCGCGGAGGAGGTGAAGAAGTTGATGGAGCATCATGCTCGACTGGCTAGGGCTAGGGAGGAAATCGGGAGTGTTAACATCCGGCTGCGGCTACAGGTTTCTAATCAGGCCAAGAAGCTTGTCGATCAGGCTATCTAGATTTCTCAGCATGAGGCATCCTCCAGGCAGTTGAAGGAGAATCTGGAAAAGGCCAGCAGGGCAGAATTGCGAAAAATGGAGGCTGCTTGCAAGGGGCGGATTGATATGGCCATTGCGACGGTGGATGAGGTTCGGAATGTGGATCTTGAGCGGATTGAAGAGTTGTCTGGGAGGCTTGAGGCCGTAGAGCTTGCTCAGGCCAAGCTAATGGAAGAGATGGAGGAAATGAGAAGGTCTCTCCAGGCTGACCGCTTGAGATATCGATCGGAGAGGGATGTTGCCGTCGCTAAGTTGTTGTCCTCCGAGGCCCGGGTGAGGGAGTTTGAGGAGAATGAGGGGATGATGGATGAGATGTTGCAGGATATGTACTTCCGTACCTGGAAGCAGGGTAATCTATCCTGGATGGATGACTATCCCCGGATCATGGCTAGGATATATCTCTGGGCTTTGGAGGAGGCCAAGGCCGATGCGGATAAGGAAGGTGGAGCGGCATTCAGGATGGACGTGGTAACCGCCCAGTTCTCAAAGGAGGAGAAGGTAGCGGTGAAGGAGGGGATGCGGCTGCTTGCTGCGGAGGAAGCGGGTGTGCAATTGACAGATGAGGATCAAGCGGCGGACGTTGGTGAGTCTCTCTTCTCCTTCTCTTTTCTTTTTAGATTTTTATAACTAGATCGCTTACTGTTCGCTTAATGAATTCCTCTTCTGAATTGGACAGGTGGGACTTCCGGTCAACATGCTGGGAGCTCCGACCCTACGGCTAAGTAGGCTTGGAGAGTTGGTAGGATGAGGGCTAAGCGTGAACGCAGCTGGTCACCTTTTGATTTCTTTTTATTGCTGTTTATGTTAGTCCAAAACATTGATGTGTTTGTAATAATATTGTTTATGATGAATGACGTTATGTAATTTCATAATATAAGCTGATTCCTTTATGTTGGAATGTCATTGCTATTTTGCTGTGCTGTGTAAGTGATGTAACTATGCATGTTACTAGTGACTTGACTGTGCCTGATGCCAAGTTTTTTGCTTAAAGTATAATTTTCTCACTTTGCAACGTAAATGTGATGTGTGAGTATGAACTGCAGTTATGCATTAATGTATAAAAGTAGAAGGTACCGCCCTTCATGTTTCGGCTGTGGACGGCAATTTCGTGCGTCCTGTAAGACTAAGCACTGAATGCTGTTGAGTGTCTCGTCATCCGATTGTAAGTTTCTGTTCCCATTAGCGAACGTTCCCTATTTCATGTCCTGTACTTTCAAGCACCCTTACGGAGAATAGGAGAAAAGTTTTAAATGAAATTGAAATATAGGAAAAGTAAAACTTCCAGTCACGGAAGGCCGTCGATGTGCTTAAGTTCGTGGCAAACGGGTTTTGTAGTCACTTTCCCTAGCTGTGGGTCTTGGAGACATTTGTCACCCATCTTACGCCTCTGCGGGGAGTTCTCTTTTTTACCACAGCCGCACTTAAGACACATCGGAGCCGATCGCGCACAGTAACTACTCGGGCCATTATGGCCTGTAATCATGGGTATTATTCGATTTACTGTGGCCGGCTAGCGTGGGGGCCGATCGTCAACTGTGAACTGCCCCTGGCTGGCCACACCTTATGTTGGGGCTTATGATCGGTTCACAGTTGCCGGCGAGCCGAATCGCTGTAATGAGCTGCCATCGGCTATAGTCGGCCTTTTTTTTGATGACTTATACTCGGCTTATTACAGTCGGTTTTAAGGGCCGACGCAAACAATGAGTTAACTCGCGGTAGAGGGATACCGGAGCAAAGTGTCTCATTGGCGAGGGCATAGGAGCGTAGCGTACCTGTTAGATTTTGTCCAGGTGGAGTTGTGTTGTGAAGTTCTGGATTGAAATGTCATCTGCAAAGGATTTTGTTCAACAGCAAAGGATAGAGCTTAACAAGTAGCCAAGATATAAAGGAACAAGTTAACAAGAGCCAAATTTTTTAAAGTGGTTCGACATGAAAATGCCTACGTCCACTGATTCTCTTTGTTAATTCACTTCATATGGGCAGTACAAGTTAAGAAAAGTATCGACGGAGGTGTCGGATGTTCCATGCCCTCTGGAACACCTCTCCGTCCATTGTTGACAAAATATAAGCTCCGTTGTGGAGATCTTTATGAATTACATATGGTCCGTCCCAGATGGGGTCAAGTGCCCCGGGGCGCGGAAAGATTCTCTTGAGGACAAGATCTCCTTCTTGTAAGCTGCGATGTTTGACTTTAGAGTTGTATAGTGCTGCCACTTTTTGTCTGTGAGCTGCTGCTTTGAGTGCTGCATCATTTCTTCTCTCCTCAATTAGATCCAAAGACATGTGGAGGAGTTCTTCGTTTTCTTCCAGGTTGTAGTGGATCCTACGGTGAGAGGGCACTATAGTTTCAACTGGGAGCATAGCTTCCGATCCGTATGCCAAAGAGAAGGGAGTATGCCCTGTTGAAGTTCTGTAAGATGTGCGATAGGCCCAAAGTGCCGTAGGAAGTTCGTCCACCCAAGCGCCTTTCGACTTTTCAAGTTTCTTCTTGATTAAGGTTTTGAGAATTTTGTTGACAGCTTCTATTTGGCCGTTTGCCTGGGGATAAGCCACGGATGAGAAGCTTTTGTGAATCCCGTGCTCTTGGCACCAGTCGGTGAATTCCTCGCTGTCAAACTGAAGTCCATTGTCTGATACGATTTTGAGTGGTGTTCCGTACCTGCACAGAATATTTTTGATTAAGAAGTTGATAACTTTTGCCGAAGATATTTTATTTAGAGGTTCCGCCTCCACCCATTTGGTGAAGTAGTCAACTGCCACTATAGCATATTTGGCTCCGCCGCGGCCCGTTGGCAGATCGCCAATTAAGTCAATCCCCCATATTGCGAAGGGCCAAGGGCTGGTCATCTGAGTAATTTCATTGGTTGGTAGTCGAGGGATTTTGGCAAATTTCTGACATCTGTCACATTTTTTGACGAAGTCTAAGGCGTCTTTGTTCGAGGTGGGCCAGAAATATCCATATCGGAGTATCTTTTTTGCCAGAGTCTGCCCTCCGGTGTGGTCTCCACAACTTCCCTGATGGATGTTGGATAGAATTTCCCTGGCTTCTCTTCCAGCAACGCACCTCAATAAGGGGTTAGAGAAGCCGCGCCGATAGAGGATGCCTTCTTGCATTGTGTAGCAGGAAGCTTTCCTTAAAATTTTCTTAATTTCATTTCGCCCGTCTGGTAGGGTGCCGTTTTGTAAGTACTCTCGGATAGGGGTCATCCATGTTTCTTCTTCGGTTGCAGTTATCAGGTGTACTTGCTCGAAACTCGGGGTTAGCAGCCTTGAGACAGTTATCGCTCCAGAAGCGGTGTCATCTCCCATGCTAGCTTGCTTTGCCAGCTCGTCGGCCTCTCGATTTTCCTCTCGAGGAATGTGTCTGATCAAATAGTGATCCAGTTGGTTAAGTAGCAGCTTGGTCCTCTTTAGGTATGCTGTGAGTCGTTCTCCTCGAGTCTGGAACTCTCCTAGTATTTGATTCACAATAAGTTGAGAATCACTATGGAGACATAAAGAACTGACTCCGATTTCTAGTGCAAGTTCTAATCCGGCTATCACTGCTTCGTATTCTGCGTCATTGTTGGTGGCAGCGAATTCCAATCTTAGGGCGTAGCGCAGCTTCTTTCCCTTGGGGGTGATTATCACAACACCTGCCCCCGAGCCTTGTTCGTTCGACGCTCCATCTACGAAGAGATTCCACTTGATATCTTCTGCTATTTCAGACTGGTCCTTACCTTTGCCAGTAGTGAATTCGGCAATGAAATCAGCTATGGCTTGTCCCTTGATAGCGGTGCGAGGATGGTAAGTGATATCATATTGGCTTAGCTCGATGCACCACTTGAGCAGTCACCCAGAGGTGTCGGGATGATGGAGCACTTGCCTCAATGGCTGGTCGGTTAGGACTCTGACGGGATGAGATTGGAAATAGTGTCGCAGCTTCCTTGATGTGATTAGTAAACAGTACGCCAGTTTCTCGAGTTTGGGATATCGGGATTCTGCTCCCGTGAACCTTTTGCTTATGAAGTACACTGGGCGTTGTGTGCGGTTTTCTTCTCTTACCAAAGCGGCGCTTAGGGAATGGGATGACCCAGCAAGATATAGGTATAGTTCTTCGCCTTCATTCGGCGTTGAGAGTACTGGTGGCCGTTGGAGGTGCTCGATTAGGTTAAGGAAAGCTGTTGAACATTCGTCGGTCCACTCGAATTTTCCTTTGTCTCTCTTCAGGGCTTCAAAGAAAGGAATGCATTTGTCGGTTGCTTTAGAGATGAATCGGCTTAGGGCGGCCACCTTCCCGTTTAGGCTTTGCATTTCTTTCCGAGTGGATGGTATTTTGATATCTTGCAAGGCTCGGACTTGTTCGGGGTTCGCTTCGATCCCTCTGGCATGGACGATGAATCCCAAGAACTTTCCTGATGACACTCCGAAGGAGTACTTTAGAGGGTTCAGCTTCATTCCATATTGGCGGAGTACTTGGAACATCTCGTCTAGGTGGCTTACATGATCGTTGGATTTTCTTGATTTTACCAGCATGTCATCCACATAAACTTCCATAGTTTGTCCTATCAGTTCTGCAAACATCTTGTTGACGAGGCGCTGATAAGTAGCTCCGGCGTTTTTAAGTCCAAATGGCATTACCTTGTAGCAGTACAATCCTCGGTCAGTGATGAAGCTAGTGTGGTCTTGATCGGGGACGTGCATAGGGATCTGGTTATATCCTGAGTATGCGTCCATAAAGGATAAGAGTTCTTGTCCGGGAGTGCTGTCCACGAGTTGGTCGATTCGGGGGAGTGGGAAGCAGTCTTTCGGGCAAGCGTCATTTAAGTTGGAGAAATCGATGCATGTTCGCCACTTCCCATTAGCTTTCTTTACCAGTACCGGGTTGGCGATAGATGGCTTCACGTATGAAGTCATTGGCAAGTAAGTTCTTTACTTCTTCCTCGAGGGCTGCTGATCGTTCTGCCCCCATACTTCTCTTCTTTTGCTTTACCGGTACCTTGGTAGGATCAGTGTTCAATGTGTGGCATGCTATGTCTGGGGAGATTCCAGTCATATCAGCGTGCGTCCATGAAAATACATCCATGTTGTGGCGAAGAAAATCAATGAGTTGATTCTTTAATTCTCTTTTTAACTGAGATCCGACTCTCAGCAGTTTACTTGGGTCGCGTTTGTCTACAGATACGAATTCCATAGCCTCTGCAGGCTCGGCGGTGGCCTCCTCCTCTTTGTCCCTGGGGTCTAATTCATTGAAAGGATCACTGGTATACCGAAGAGGAGGGGATTTCTTTAGTTGCTATGCTTCCAAGCTTTTCATGGACAGAATAGTCTCTGCATTTTTCCCTTTATCTCTCCTGCGATTATTGCGAAGTTCGGTTACATAGCAGTCCCGAGTGGCGTCTTGATCCCCTTCTACTTCTCCCACTCCATTATCCATTGGGAACTTCATCTTCAGGCACCAGGGGGCAAGGTCAATTTGGAAGTCGGACAAGGCTGGTCTTCCTAAAAAGGCATTCTAGGCCGAGTGGTTGTCTATTAGCACGAATGTTTGTTTCCGAACGGCGGAGCGGGGATGACTTCCCAATTCAACAAAGAGATCCAATTGTCCGAGGGGCATCTTTGCTTCTCCAGTTAAACCGTGTAGTGGTTTGTTACAGGGAGATACATCCTTCATTGACAGCTTCATTTTGTCGAAAGCATGCTTGAATAGGATATTTACTGAACTTCCAGTGTCTATTAAAATTCGGAAAACTTTGGCTGGACCGAACCAGGCAGAGATGACCATAGGATCCATATGAGGGTATTGCCTTCCTTCTAGATCGCGTCCGCTAAATGTGATATCATTACTTTCCTTCCGCTTAGGGTGGCGTTCTTCCATAACAGAATTGACGCAGTCTCCCTCGCTTCTGAGTGAGTTTCCATATCTTTCCATTTCTGCCCAGCTCTTGTCAGCGATGTGTGGCCCTCCTGATATTGTATGGACCACTATCTTCTCTTGGCTGGAACCGCTGGTGTTGCGATTTCCTCCGCTTGTCTCTAGGTGGAGTTGCCCTGGGTTTTCCTTGGTAGGAGCTGGAGTCCTGTCTTGGCCCTTTACATAGCGTTCCAGCTTCTTTCTCCTGATGTGTTCTTCAATTAGATCTCGGAGATGACGGCATTCATTGGTATCGTGCCCATGAGACTCGTGAAAACGGCAGAATTTTCTGGACTGGATTACGCGATCTGACTCTTTCTTGTACGGAGGGCGCTTGTATGTAAGTTTGTCCTGGGTGGCCAGGAAGATGTTCTCGACTGTTTCATTCAAGGGAGTGTAAGCGTCGAATCTCGGTCCTGGTCGGTACAAGCGCTTTTCTCCCTTCTCGCCCCCTGCATTATCTCTGGAGTCGTTTCTCCGAATGTCCTTCGCTGCGGCGGAGACGTTTCCATGGGCCGTCTTAGCCTGTGGTCCTGTCTGCCTTTCAGTGGCAGCCTCTTCGAGTCTCATGTACTTCCCAGCTTCATGGAAGAAATCGGGCAAGGTAGCTGGTTTGTCATTAGTTAGTCTTCTAGCAAACTTGGTATCTGGGTGCACACCACTACAGTGGGCCATTAGGGTGAGTTTCTCATCGGCATCTTGGACTGCGGCCGCTGCGGCGTTGAACCGGGTTAGATATTGTTGCAGTGTCTCTTCGGATTTCTGTTTGACATTGGATAAAGAATAAGCATCCTTGGGTTGTTCCACATGAATGCGGAACTAGCTAATGAACTTTTCCTTCAACATTTCCCATGAACTGATGGATCCTTGGGGTAGATGGCAGAACCAGGAGGTAGCTAGATCTGCTAAAAATAGTGGAAAGCATTTGCATAATACTCCTTCCGTTGCCCCGCTCATGAGCATATGTTGTGTGTATCTTTGCAGGTGTACAACGGGGTCGGAAGTTCCCTTGTACGGTTCCATCGTCGGCATTTTCCATTCTCGAGGGGTGATGGCGGTTTTGATGTCGCGGGTGAAAGGGCTGGTTACCCTAGCGCCTATCCCTCGATCTCTTTGCTCCCGTCGGACGCATTCCCTGAATAATCGTGCCATTCTTTCATCAGAATTTGAAGCGGACAAAAATGAGCTTGGTTCTTCCCTACGGGATCGATCTCGTCCAGATGACTTGTAGGGATGGTATAGCCTATCACTTCTGACGTTATCCAGTGGCTGTCTTTGGCTGCTCGGATGCATGCTAGGACCAGCTATAGTTGCCCCCTGCCTTGATCTTCCCCTGTGGGGTTCTGCTTCGAGCATTTCCATGGGGTCAACTTCGGGCTGGGTTCTAGCTCGGCTCCGTTCAGCGGGGTTTCTATGATTAGGCGGCATGACGGGTCAGCTACATCCGACCCTCGCCTGGTGCCTCCCCCATTGGGTTCGATTCCAATCGCTTCCTCGAGTCGGAGTTCGGGCTGAGTCCGGGCGCGGCGCCTATCATTGTTGTTCCTGTTGATAGCTTCTTCGAAGAGGGAAGACCTTTGCTGTCTCTGAGATCCTCCAGATTGAGACTCACCCCATGATTCAGTGTTGCGGTTGGATTCTTCGGCATCCCTCAAGCGTGACATGAGTTGGTTCACCAAAGCTTCTTGTTGGGATGCGAAGCGGTTAGTTACCTCAGTCACAACTCTGCCTAGATCTGCCCTAGTGATTGCTGCCGGTTGTTCCGCGGCAGGGGCTGTCGGATTTGCCTGATCTGCTGTCGTAGTGGGATGGTTCTCTTGTTCTGGATCCACTGGATCTGGAGCGCTGCTGGTTGCAACGTTCTTTCCCTTGTTGGCGTCTTTTCTCGGCCTGGAAGTCATGTTTCCTAGGCAATGAAGGGTGCTACTGGGAAAGAAGGTTGAATGAGGGAAGTTGAAGCTTCGAGTTCCAAGTTCTCAGTGAAAGCACCAAAAATGTTTGCGCAAAAAAGGGGCAAAACACCTCCAATCCGTATAATTTAGTTGATTATATGTTATTTCCAAGGTTTTAGGTTACTTATGCAAATATGAAAAAAGCAGGGGCTAAACTGTAAAAGACACACAGATTTATAGTGGTTCGGCCAGAATGTGCCTACGTCCACTTTATATGTTATTCTCCCTTTTCTTTCAGATTACAAGTACAAAGCTTTGTATACAAGTATATGAAAGTTGTTTGAAAGTTCCTTCCTTGCTTGAGCTCTCAAACTTGTTTGCCATTGTTGTACCCCTGCCCCTCTATTTATAGAGTGAGGCTGGGGGCAGGGGTCTTGGATGTACATAGCTGCTGGTGGGCCTGGGCTGAAGCAATCTGGACTGGCACATCTGGTTCGGTGGAAGGAGATGAATGGATCGGTGGGGCTTTGGTTCGGTGGTAGGTGATTCGGTGTTGCGTGGAGACGGAGGCTTGGATCGGTGTTGGATGGTTCGGCATGCAGGGGAGATGGAGGCTTGGACCGGTGTTGATTGGTAGAAGGATCGGTTCAGTGTTGGGTTGATTCGGTGGTGGGTTTGGTCCGGTAGGACATGGTTCGGTAATGGTATGGTCCGGTGGTTGTTGGTTCGGCAGTAGCATGGATGGTCCGGTGGAATTCTGGTTCGGTGGTAGAGCATGTTTGCTTCGGCAGGCACATGGGGTAGGTTGGTTCGGCATGGGCCGGTCCGGTGTGGACCTTGGTTTGGCTTCGAGGCGGAGAGGCTTGGCTCCTTTTCTTTTGGACCGGTGGCGGTGGAAATGCACCCAACAGGTAGCTCCTCTTATCGAACACACTCCTTCGATACCATTCCATTATCTTCAGACTTTGAGATTGATTCGGTGGCCAGTTTTGATTTTTGATTTGGGTGTGTGGCTCGAGGTGGGTTAGCTGCGCGCTATGCATCACCACCAATCCGGATAGTAATTAGTATATCTACCTGGTTTTGCCTTGTGTGCCGTGTCACCTACCATAGCGAGCCTTGTACGAGTTTGGTTTTCTCCCGTAGCCCGTGTGGCATCCTCTGGTGGCTTCCCAATCAGGAGGGACTATGATACTGGATGGACAACTTGGACTATTACGTGTTAAGGGGGAGAATGGGTAGCTCCTTAACACTATTTAAAAGTAAGTTTATTTTACTGCAGACATTATTATAATAGCGAAATATTACTACGTGGTAAATAGTTTAACGGATCCTTAGAAGATTTGAATCCCGAGCATCTCTTAAGTTATTGCGATCACGTTAGACACTGGATAGGAGATGTAGAATCCCGTAAACATCTCTGACGTCGTTCCACTCATATTTTCCATTGATTTAACTTACATAAGATCTTTTAGTTCTGACTCGAGTGTTTTGTCTTTTCAATTCACTCGGGTCAGTCTAAGCATTTTAGGATTCGAAGACTTTATTATTGAAGGACGAAGACGAAGGTTATATTACTATTATTTATTATATTCCATTGCATCACATTATTCCACTCTATTGTTATTTATTATTCTCTGGTATGTGTAACTCTGATATGTATTGTATAAGTATAATCTAATATTTTGTAAAACAGCTTCATGAACTATTATTTGATTATTATATTTTGTTGTTCCGTTGCAAGATTCTATTTTATTTTATTTCTTTCTCTGCTTTTCTTATTCACCCTAATAACAATTCGCCCTTTTGTATGGTTTGAGTCTGACATGTGTGGTCTATCGTCGATTCAAAGCGTACAAAAAGGCGGGATGTTACATTCCAATACCTGTCCAGTTAAACCATTGAGGATCCAGACACTACTGACTCCTCCATCATCAATAAAACCAATAACCTTAAATATATGTCCTGCAAATCACATAGTATGCCGTATCACTCTTGGGATGTGAGGCTCATGAGGCTATACTCTTCTTTCTACAGAGCCACGCTTTGCTTTTCATAAATTCACGTTTTGCTTTATCAATGCAAATTCCACTTAGAATGCCACATTGTTATTTCTAACAACACACTATTGATTTTCACAAAAGTACAACCTTCGAGCTCATATATCTCAGAGATCGGTGTTAAGTATAAGAGGGGTACCTTCTAAAACACCAAACAGATGTATGATTGTAGAGATCAATGTACGTGGTTTTAGAAATGCAATGTCAAACACTCATCCATACTAGTTGTCCAGGTAAAGGACAAACCGAAGGCATTCCTCCTACTACTTCCTGTTTGGGAATCGACCCTAGGATTAGTAGCAAACAGTCCTTGCAAATCGAAGATTTTCATAACGAAGGCACTACTGGCGCTATATACAATATATGGATAAACCCAGAGGTTAGTGGCAAGCAGCCCTACATTATGAAGATCTTTGTCTTTAAATCATTGTCTCCAACATGTCTTCATTTTCGAACACATATATTGGTACTAAGTGGTTTTTGGATCGGAAATACCAAATCCGACCTCGGTTTCTCTGAACCAATCATTAATAAAAATATATCAAGTATATAGGTGATTATCAAACAACATCCAATCAATTTATCCTTTTACCAAATCATATATCTTTCGAAGATATATTCTTTTAAACTATTGCTTTATCTTTTAAGAGTATGTGGAATCATTAAGCATCATTTATCAAATTCTCTGGTTGATTAAACCTCTTTAATCTTGGAGTAAATCCACATCATTTCACGTTTTACTTAGGAAAGCATTTTCAATTCATTTATTTAAATCTTAACAAAGATTTTTTATTTTCAAATTGTTACTTTTAAATGGATCAAAAACAATGATATTTAACACATCATTTAAACCCAAATCAATTAGTATTGAGCAGAAAAGAGTCCATGGAAATTATATTAATTATACTTGAATACTAATTTGTGTATACAACATGTACTATTCGTCGGATAACGATGAAATCACCAATTAAATTCACAAGGATAATACGAGTTCCCTCTATGGAATTCAATATAGAGTATAACTAGGGTAATCTCTATACCACCAAAATCATATTTTAAAACATTGTCTAATTTTTGAAAAGCTCCAGATCTCTTTTCTTTTAACTTAAGAAAATAAGGTCCAAGTAGATCAAAATAACTATCCCCTCTTTCAGGCTTATTCGGATGGCTAGAGCGGAACCCAAGACTGGTTTTTCAAGCTCAGGTTTAGATATTATCCCTATGTCACCCATAAGAAGGTCAAGTTATTTGATCAACTATGAATTTTTTATATGATCTTTTTAGAGAAGATTTTCATTTACTTAACTATTCCAAGTACTATTTAAAACAATTTTTCTTTATACATTTAATTTAAACTCCTATAAAATAATTATAAAACTTCCAAATCATTTTCAGAATACTTAATTATTCATTTAAAAAGGTTACTAAATAGATTGGGGAATAATAATTAAGTTAAAACCATGATTTTTAAAATTTATCTAAAAGAATTTCAAAAATAGTTATGAATGGTGTTTTAGAGCTTCAAAGCTTTATATATATATATATATATATATATATATATTCTATCCCAAATATATCCAATTTTTATATTTAAAACTCTTTTAAATTATTTAATCATATTTATGGAATTTATTTTATATTTTTAAAGATTTACATATATTCATTATGAAGAATTTACCCCTATGATTTCCAAATTGCCAAAACGCGATGTTTTTGAATACTTGGTTTAAACATATTTCAAATAAAGAAATCTTAATTTTCTTCTTTTTTTTGAAAAATATATACATGGATTCGGAAAATCTTATTTCAAAGAATTCCGACTTATATTGCATCCTACACATTGATTTATCTTTCAGGTCTAAAAATTACGAACTACCGTTATGCGACGAGCTTGATTTGGCTCAGTTTTTCAAACTCCATTGAACTTTTATGAAATTTGTTAAAATATTTAAAATACCATAATAAACTATTTAAAATGATTTGAAACTATTTTTACTACATTAAAAACTCATTTTCCACTTTATTCCATATTATAATGTTATATCATTATAATATTCATTTTTCAATCTTTTTATATTCAAAACCATAAAAAGGCTTACTCACTCACATACACCTGTTAATAGGGATTTATTTTTCCATGAATTAACTATGGTTAATTAACTAACCATTTCTAATTTGGATAATTATGATTTTCTCATTATTGTTTATATTTATCACAACCAAGTTATCAACCATATAACCAACTTATTTTCAAACATCTATATAAATCACCCAAGATACTAAATGGTCATATTATCATGCTTGAAATAATTATAGATGTTATTTAATAATTATGAATGTCGAGTACTCACTATTGGGTTTCGCTCCGACAACCTTTTTCCAAAGCTTCTTGAATTAAATCCGACGGTACTACGACAGCACTTCCTTCTCTTTTCTTTCCTCCAAAGCTTCTCAAACTTGCTCCTCCTTCTTTGAAGTGCTCGAAATCCCTTTAGGGTGGTGGTGCTCTGTAACATCCCCTATTTGGAGGCCTGAAGCTAAGCGCTATAGATGTTACAGTCATCCAAAGTATTAACTTCCAGTGACCAAATACAGTAATGTTAAGGGTATCTATAATATCAGAATCACTTGAATATGAAATAAAATCATCACAGTTTAAAACATTTTTCTAATTACATTTCAAAACAACATTTCATATTGCAAGTTACATAATCCCAATGCTTCCTAGGTTCAGATCAAATATAATTATTACAAAATACGCCAAGAGCGACATACGAAGATGCCCTCTTGGATGACCAGAGTACTAAATAGTCATATTAGACTTAATACAAAACAGTGGAAATAAAAACATAACAACCCCTACACAGCTAACTTCAGCCTCCAGCGCATCTTCAGAAGCTTTATTCGTCCATAGACTAAAACCTGAAAATCCTCAACCCTCCGCCTACTCAAATTAATTTTAAGCACCCGAGAGTTTAATGGGAAAAACATAAATTTCGAGTCAGATATAAAGCCTGGTGTGAATAATACTTTATATCTCGGTTATATGATATTAAGTGAGACCACGCCGCTTAGTGGAATGGGTTTTCCCTCACTAACATCCTTTCAAAACACTTTCTTTTGCAAATCAAAACCTGCAACCAAAACTGGTAAAATAGTAAAGCAATATCATGTAAGCATATAAATCAAGTAAGAAATGGACTATCTGTCCAAACACTGTAGTTTTGTTTGGCTAACTACTAAAATTTGGATGGATGGGCCTACCAGATAAAATAAATAGATAATATAACTTCTGTTAGATAGTCCTCTTCTGGACGATCCGTCTGTAACTTAAATTTCCCAGGATCAACTGATCCTAATAATTTTGCAGGCTCACCAATAACCTATCCTCTCTCTGTATATTCCTTTTTGTGTGTATCATTATTTTCTTCTTACCTATGACAAAGCCCTACACACTGAAATTTCGGACTAAATTAGCTAGGGGAAAATAGCTAATGTATAGGACGTAACCCTATGTTAGTCCCATCTGGTATTCTAATATGTGAGTCATTTTACTTAGGTCATCTACCCTTAAATTTTCCTTGAAAACCTTTTCTTTCAAAATGATTTAATTTTTTTAAGTCTTACTTAAACAAGGAAAATATTCTATGCTTCACTCAAAACACTTTGTCATGTTATATATACTTTACGTAGAACTTTCTTGATGAAAACATTTAAATTTTTGAAAGTACCCCGTTCAAAACCATTGAAAGTACCCCTTTTGAAACAAAGTAACTAATTAGCTTTATAGCTTAGGCCGAAAAGCCAAAATGTACCTTTGTAATAAACATTCAAAACGTTGAAAAACCTTTCTTTCGAAAGCTTTAAAACCTTAGACATCCTCTTATCAAAACAGTGTAAACATTATCTTTCAAAAACATTGAAACCTTCCATTTAAAACCTTTCTAAACCATTTGGGAACCATCCCTGCGTAACCTTTATCTTAAACCATTCAAAAGCACTAATTCCTTTTCATAAAATCAAACCTTTCGAAAGCATTTAGGTTCATGTAAAACATATGGAATAACCGTTCGAAAACATTCAAAACTATTTCTTTCGAAACCTTTGGGTTTAACATCAATTGAACAAAGAGTCATTAAAAAACTAAGTCGAAAGCACTCTTTCGAAAGCTATTTTCTAAGTAAAGAAGTGATGGTGTTGAAACCAGCCCTTCGAAAGTATTAGAGAAGCGGCTTGGGTTTTAAAACAAAGAAATCTTTTTGAAGGTAAAGCTTCAAAAGGTAAGATGCGGTAGCAAGGCGTTTCTGGCCTACCGAAAGCATTTACTTAAAACAAAAGGCACAATCTCTTTCGAAACCATTCCTTTGAAACAATTTGACCAAGTCAAAGGCTAACCAAGTCGAAAGCAAAAGCAAAGCAGGCACATTTTTATTTGAAAACAAGTTAAAGCTTTGACCTCTTCGGAACCCCTTATTTTGACTTCATACCTTTCGCCTCAGAGCAATTCGCTACGTACCAAGTCTTTGATACCATGCGCATTGGTTTCGACGGTGATGGAGGTAGAAGTACTTACTAGAAATCTGGGTGCCGAAAGTGGAGAAACATGTAAAAAGTATGTATAAACCAATTTTAACCTTTTAAAGCAATTCTGTCCAACTAGCCGCCTTGTTTGTGAACATGATTAGTTGCTAATTTCTTTTATAAAGTACTGTCAAATTTATGAAATGAACAAATTTAAATTATTTACAAAATACATATTCTCCTTTTATAAATATATAAAGCATTTTCTAATCTAAAACAAAAAAGGGCATCCGTCCCTCGTACTTGCATTCAAAATTCATCATTCTCGGCTCAATTGTCTTCGATTCTTCCATCTGATTTTCTTTATCGAACTTCTCCAGCCTATCGATCTTATGTGCAAGAGGTAAAGGATCGACTGCCATTATTTAGATATCAATTTCCTTTGACTCAATCTTGGAACAAGAAATGGATTGATTCAAAAATTAGAAGGGTTATTGTTTCAGATGTGGTGACTATAATCATTTTGCTTCTCGGTGTCGAGACCCTATAGGGTGCTTTTCTTGTGGTAAGTCCGGTCACAAGTGAAATGTTTGTTCTTTCAAATCTAACATCTTTGTCTCCTCTGCATCTCTGGTAGAACATGGTTTTCTTTTTGTACTAAAGGGTATGTTATTGAAAGGGATTCTAATGGATCATCTTAGGCAAAAAAGAAATGAAGGAATTAAGTATTTAGAGGACATGCTATTTCATTTCAACATTGTTAACTCGCCGAATATTGGTAAGGGTTATGGAGAAAGATTTGGCGATCCAGAGTTATATTTCGGTAAATCTGTTTCCTCTCCCATTACTCCTATCTCTTCCTCATCTGTGGTAGATAATGGTTTCCAATTAGTACTTAAGTATTTGCGGTTGAAGGGGATTTTATTGGATCATCTCTAGCAAAAAAGAAATGAGGGTATTAAATATTTATAGGATTTGTTATATCATTTTAACATTGTCAATTCTCCGAATATTGGAAAGGGCTACAATGATAGATTTAGTGATCTAGAGTTATATTTCGGTAATCTTGATTCTTCTTCCAATACTTCGATTTCAAAAGAGGAAAATCTTGTTCTTTTGAATAAGGGTGAAAATGAATTTACTAACATTGCCATAAGAGAAGGATTTCTAGGATTCGATCCTATTATGTATGATCCTGATATCGCTTTTTGTAATAATGGTCCTCGCTTATCTGTTATAGAGGTTATTGGAAATGATTTGGAATTAAACAATGGTTTTATTCAAATGAAGTCCAAAAAAGGTAAATCTTATTCTTATAGATTAGAAATTTTTTGAGATTCATACTGCTAACAAATTTGAATGTCTCAATTCGAAGACTATATCACATTATAATTCTATGAAGAATGGAGTTAATAGTGATATGGTTGTTATTTCCTCATCTGATGGTTCTGTTGCAAACCATACGAAAGAAGTGAATGTTCGTGATGATTTCTTTGTCGATAATATTTGTGGAAGATCTGAGGATAGTTATCTCTTAAGTGAATATTTGTTGGATTATGATCTTGATCATTAGAAGTTTATGTCAGATGAAAGAAGAGATCCTGATTTTTGAATTGATGTTGATCAGTTGTCTAAGTCAAATGAGGTCTATTGTACTGATTTTTAGTCGAAATTATCAGAGGTGGATTTGTCATACGTGTTTGATTTCAATATCATAACGATATATTGGATGTTGGCAAATGGGATAGAGTGTTACTGGAAGAGCTTGGTGATCCACCTATCATTGGTGATCCTGCTTATTTAGGTGATGAGTTTTACATATAGTTTGGTGATCTTTATGATTGGATTAAGTCATCAGATTAGCAGATTGAGGTAGATAACGGCTTTGAGTTAGAAGCTTGTGTTTATTTTGATAATTTGATTGAATTCTCGTCTGAAATGAACTCACACTTGAATTCCATTGCTAAGGCTGACATGCACAGTGTTTTAGATGTGCATGATGCATAGAATTTGCTTCTGGTTGCTGATATGAATACTTCAAATCTTTCTCTAGATGCTGATGAACTTTTTGATGTGAATAATATTTCAAATGTTTCGAATGTATTCTCTCAGAATATTATGTCCTGTTCCTTTACTAATGGCGTTGTTTGTGATAAAAATGGAGAAGTTGTTGAGGCCTCTGTTGTGAATTTAGTTGGTGATGATAATCCGGATGAGGTATATTCAAGTCTTGTGGCAGATATAGGATCTTGGGTAAGTGTAAGGGTTTGGTAAATGACGTGGGTTCGGTTGTCTTGGTGAGGAATTGGGGTGTTAATGATCCTACATGTCTACAAACGAGAGATTTAGTTAATGTAGCATGGAATGCTACTATTGATGATGAGACTTTGGAAAAGGTAAATGATGTCTTGGTTTTTAAGGGGAAGTCTAGTCTTCTTTCTGATGTTATTTTTAGCTAGTCCGACAGCACGTCTTCTTCTCGTTCTTCTACATTAAAGAGAGGTAGATGTAGGAAGGCTGTGGCATCCAGTGGATCTGTTCGTCGTTGTTTCATGATTAGTTGTAGCCATTCACAGTCCATGTGTAAGTTTCCTGATTTGAGTATTGTGAGCGGTGCTACGAATTCAGGTATGCATTCTAGTTTGGGTAGCACTTATTCATCTTATGCTTTAGGTAATTTGTCTTCTTCTGAGTTTAGTCAGTCAGCTAGTGATACTACTTTCATTTTTTATGATATTGAGATAGATCGTGAGTATATTAGAAGTAAGGAATTTGATATGGCTAAGTAAACTGGTATATGAGGATCATTAGTTGGAATATTAGAGGTTTGAATGACTTAAATAAATGTGATAAGGTTAGAGTTTTTTTAAAAGATTATTCTATTGACATTGCTCTCCTTCAAGAGACCAAAATTGAATATCTTGATATTTGTTTTATAGAAGACTAGGTGGACGTCATTTCAGAAATGGGCTATTTTACCTTCTGTGGTTCTTCTGGGGGATTGCAGATTGGTTGGAGGGATAATTATTTAAATTACTCCAATATATTTCTAAACAGCACTTATTACACATTATTCTAATTAATCTAACTGATGATTCTTTTTTAAATATTTCTAATGTTTATGGGCCTAACTCAAAAATAGATCGCCGAATTCCTTGGAATGAATTCCTTGAATTTAGATCTTTAGCGCCGGGGTCTTGGATTTTGGGGGGTTATTTTTACGTTACTTGTTTTATAGGTGAGCAAGCACCTCAAGAGGGAGACTTCTCTGTTATGGAGGAATTTGACAAATTTATTATTAATTCTAATTTGATTGAAATTCCTCTTTCTAATAGAGAATTTACTTGTTATAATAATAGGGAATCCCCCTTTGTGGCCCTTTTAGATAGGTTATTCGTTAGTGATGAAATTGAGGATAAATTTCCTATCTATAGAGTGTCTTATTACCTTACACGTTTTCTAATCATTGTCCCCTTATTCTTACTTGTGATCACATAGAGTTCTTAGTGGATCTTTCAAATTCGAAAAAATGTGGTTATTAAAACCAAGTTTATCGAATTTAATAATAAATAAATGGACGTCTAAGAGTTATTATAATATTAGAAACAGCGATAATTTAGCTAAAACATTTGTTTTAAAACTTAGAGAACTTAGGGTTTCACTTAAAAATTGCAATAAAAATATTATTAGTAATATTAAAATTAAAAAAGAAAATATTCATAATGAGATGCTCAAACAAAATAAGATAGAAGAAACTAAACATCTAAATTTAGGTGAGCGGAATGTTCTCACTAATTTAAAAGAAGAACTTAATTCTATTCTTGAAAAGGAGGAAGTTATATGGAAGAAAAGATCTAGAATCCAGTGGATTAATGAAGGAGACAATAATACTAATTTTTGTCATAATATGGCTAATGGTAGAAAACGTAGTAATATGATTAATTCCATTTTATTTAACTATGTAGAATTAGTTGACCAAAGTGACCTTAATAATGCTTTCATAGAATATTATAGAGAAATTTTTGGTGATAAAAACAATTATAGAATTAATGTTAGATGGAATGATCTTTATCCGGCTGTCTCCAATGTTAATCTTTCAGAATTAGATGATCCTTTTACTGAAGAGGAAATCTGAAAAGCTATTTTTGACTTACAGGGTGATAAATCCCCGGGTCCGGATGGATTCCCAATTTTCTTTATAAAACTTTTTGGGACATTTTAAAATTAGATTTAATTAGCATGTTTAATGATTTTTATAATGGAAATTTGCAAATAGATAGATTTAACTTTGCAAATGTTATTTTATTACACGAAAAAGTAGGTGGGAATAATTTAAAAGACTTTAGGCCCATTTCATTGATTAACTGCTCCATTAAAATTATTTCAAAAGTTTTAGCTAATAAACTTAGTATAAGAATGAATGATCTAATTGACTGTTCATAATCTTGTTTCACTAAAGGGAGAAATATCACCGATGGCGTGGCAGTTGTTCAAGAATACATTAATCATTGTTGTAAGAATAATATTACCTGTGCTATTTTAAAATTAGACTTCGCAAAAGCTTTTGATTTGGTTGATTGGGATTTTCTAGTAGATATTTTTGATGTTAGAGGCTTTAGTAATAGATGGATAAACTGAATCATGAATTTGCTTAAAACTAGTATCTCTAGTATTATGGTAAATGGTATTTTAGGTAATAAAATTCAATCTAAGAGAGGTCTAAGGCAAGGGGACCCATTATCGCCTCTTTTGTTTAACTTAGATGCATATGTTTTTGCTAAGATTATTAAAAAAGCAGCAAACAATGGTTCACTGGGAAATATAGGTAACGATATATCACGTACTGGTATATCAGTCCTACAATTTGCAGATGATATCTTGATTTTTTCTTCTTATCTACCTAGACATATAATTGCTCTTAAGTTTATTCTTTATAATTTTGAGCTTTTATCGGGTTTAAAAATAAATTTTGATAAAAGCTCTGTTTTAGTTTTAAATGATTTTGAAAAAGTTGAAAATATAGTTGCCAATACGCTAAATTGTAAAACTATGAAATTTCCTTTTGACTATCTTGGTTTTGAGATTAGACCTACTAAACTAAAACATGATGATTGGTTTGTAATCATAGATAAAATTAAAAATAGAATATCTAATTGGAATGGGAGATTTTTATCTAGAGCAGATAGACTTGTTCTAATTAATTCTATTTATCAGCTCTATCGATCTAATGGATGTCTATGCATCTTTTTCCTGATTGGGTGATAGAAAAAATAGAAAAAATTAGAAGTGATTACCTATGGAGTGGTGATAGTTCAAATAGTTGCATAAAATGTCTAGTAAATTGGGAAACTGTTTGTAAATCCTAAAAGGATAGTGGGTTAGGAGTCATTAATTTGCGTAATATGAATTTGTCTCTACTAGATAAATGGTTATGGAAGTTCGGAGACATAAATGATAATGCCACTTGGAAAAAAATTATTTCTAAATATTACTATAATGGTAATTATAATCTATATCAAATTAGTCCTTCGGTCACCCGTAATCAATCTTATTTTTGGAAATCTGTTTTAAAAGTCATAAGATTTTTAAATTAGGCACTAATATTATAGTTCATTCTGCTAAGAATACTTCTTTTTGGTACGACGGTTGGATTTACGTCATCCCTCTTAAGATTGAGTTTAGAGAGTTATATGATATTTGTAATTTTAAATATGCATTAATTTCAGAAGTTTATTCTATTGAAAACTACCCTCCTTGGAATTTTAGTTTAACAGTATTCTTATAGGTTCAACTCTTATGCAACTTTCTTTTCTTTATGCTACATTAAATCTTTATAATATAGATAATGATAATGACTCTATTAGTTGGGTGTGGGATAAGAATAAGAAATGTTTTTCTAGTTCTTTTTATAGATTTATTAACTTTTCGTGTGTAACTAATAATTTTTTTAAATTTATTTGGAAATCAAATGCCCCTCTCAAATCTAAAATTCATATGTGGTTAATTATGCATGGAAAACTAAATACTATAGAATTTTTAAAAAAGTAAAAATATGCAAATTGATAATAAATGTTATTTTTGTAATATACACCTTAAAGATATTAAACATATTTACTATGATTGTACGGACACTTATTTTATTCTCATGATTACCCTGAAATTTTTTGATTTAATATTATTACTAGAATTTCATATTGTGAATTCTGTTGGAATACTTCTAGATTTAAGTTTGATATTGATAATAAATACTGACTTGATGCTTTATTCATTATATGTTGTTTGTATATCTAGTTTGAAAGAAATCAGAGGACTTTTAATAATAACAATAATCACCTTAACAAATTGATCTTTTTAATTTCGTCTTTTGGCTTTAATTGGATCTCTAATCCTAAATATAACCTAGCTAAAAATAATCTTTTTAAGGATTATCTTAATAAGGTTAATAATAATATTAGTATATTCAAATATAACAATAATATTTTTGACATTAGTATTAATAGTATAAATATTTTTTCTAAATTAAATGATGATCCCATTGTGTATTTCAATTTGCTTTTGACTATAGATCCACAAAGATAATTATAGAAATGTCTTTGTTTTTTTTATTTTGATCTTGTTTTAGTTAATATTGTACTTGTCTATAGTTCTTTAATTCCTTCCTTATGAATCCTATTACCATTACTTTTTTTGAAATTTAATTTTTGTACTGGTTTATCTTTGATTTATTATATCTCATTTGATTTTATTTACATATATATCTATATGTATTTCTTTTATATACATATATGTGAATCATTCAATCTATTCTCCTAATTAATATTCAGATTCAAATCTGGGATAGATAGGGCGTTAGTGTCTATTTGCAGGCGCACAAGATTGCTACTTTCAGGAGTGTCGCTAGCTACAAGGGATTCTACTTAGTTCATCTTCAGCTTCTCTTAGACATTTTTTCCTCGGGAAGATTCACTTCTCAGCCAGGCATTATTTCCAGCTTCTCAGTGTCTTCAGAGTGGATTTTTATTTTCTGGATCAGTCATTCTTCTCCAAATTCGCTATAGTCTTATTCATCCTAAGGCAGCAGCTTAGTCTTTTCCATACTAGATGGAGCGGGCTTTCTATATCATTGTTTTTGTTTCTATTCATTTTTAGGCACTTCCAACACTTTAATATCGGGCGATGGCCGTGTCGAAGCTCGATATTGGGGTGAAATGGGCGGTAGCCTTGCCGGAGCTCATTATAGGGATACATGTGTTCGGTTTTTTCCTTTGATGCTTGTACTTAGATTTGTTACCTGCCAGGCATGTCGGCAGCATCTTGTTATGCGTTATATATATAGTTTCATGTGTGCTCTCCTCTATTGATAGAGGATCACACATTTTTCTCAAAAAAATAAATATATAAAGCATTTAGGTCTCATATCTTAAATAATTTTATATGCTTATTAAAACATTTAGGTAACATCTATAAAAATTCCCATAAATCATTTTTAATATGTTTTGTAACATATAGTAATTTCAAACCCAAAACATACATATTTTATCCGTATTTAATTTTAAATCCAAATAGCCATTTTCTACACTAGAAAACTAATATTAAATCCAGATTAATTCAGAAAATTATGAAAATTGACATCCATCTCTAAAATATCATTTTTGATTATGTATTAAATTCGCATGGCATCTGGAAGCCATTTAATTGGGTTTTTACATTAAAACATATTATAAAATTCATATGAATTAGCATAAATCTTCGACAAGCATATATATCCAATTTAACCATAAAAACCATGGCAAAATATTGCAAAATAGATCACATTTGATCTAAAACGGAAAATAATTAAAAACAAGAGATGTAGTCATTATTCACATTAGCTTTGTGATTAATAAGTTGACATTTGATCTTGATTTACGTTGATTTAGCTTCCCTCCTTTAGATTCATGTTTATCTTCTTCTTGCTCTTCCTTAAGGGCGGCCGGCCTCTTGTTTTGTTTTAGTTGTGAAAATGAATGTGTAAAATGAATGTTTGTAAGGCTTTAGTGTATAAGGTTATTACTTATTCCTATATTGCCCTTGTCTACTGCCGTAACTTAATTCAATTTAATTCTTTTAGTTCACTAATTCAAATAGGCATGACTACCCCTTAGATTATAAAAATCTCAATCCCTTAAGCATTATATTATTTTATTTAATTTAACTAATTAAATATCCTTTACTCAAAATTAAGGTCATTACAGACTCCCCTCCTTAAAGAATTTCGTCCTTGAAATTACGATAAGTTAGTCAACAAATCAATCAAAAAGATACAACAAACCATCAAACAAACCAGGATAAGCGTCTTTTATCTTGCTCACAGTCTCTCAAGTCCAGTCTTTCTCGTTGTTACTCCACTGGACCTTAACTAATATGATTGTCTTGTTCCTCAGCCTCTTCTGATCTCTCGCGACTATATGAATTGGCTTTCTAACTATAGTCAAATTCAGCTCTATTACTAAATCCTCTAACACAGTCGATGTTATAGTAGTCTTTGGGTCTCTAATACACTTTCTTAGATGAGAAATATGAAAGACAATGTGGACTCCTACTAAAATGTTCAGTAACCTACTCTACATGCGAGTTTCTCGATCCTTTCCATCATAGGAAATGGTCCAACAAACCTTGGTGCCAGTTTCCCTGTTTTCTCGAATCGAATTACACCTTTCATTGTTGATACCTTGACGAAAACATGATCTCTTACCGAGAACTCTAGGTCTTTCATTTTCCATTAGCATAACTCTTTTGCCTAGACTGGGCTTCCTTCATCCTAGCTTGAATCAACTCAATCTTCTTTGCAGTTTCTCTAACTAAATACGGACCAAGATCCAACCTATCCCCGGTCTCTAACCATCAAACTGGTGATTTGCATGGCCTTCCGTATAAAGCATCAAACGGTGTCATCCTTATACTAGCCTGGTAACTGTTGTTATATGAAAACTCGACTAAGTGTAGATGGTCTTCCCAAAAGTATCTCCTATTCATGTCCCGATACATCTTAGCTCCTCCCGGATGGATAGCGAACTTCGAACGATGGCATTCATTAAGAAGTTACTTCTTAATGCTTCTTACATTCGGAACACACAATTTTCCTTTCTTTCTCAACCACTTGTTCTGGTCAAGACTGAAACCCTTCAAGTCATCGCTCTATGTTCTATCCCCAAACTTCTTAATCCGCTCAGCTAATTCCGAATCCTCTCCTTGCTTAGAAGCAACCCTTTCAAACATGACAACATAACAGTTTCCTTACTAAATCTAGCTTCAGATCTCCATTGTACTCTACATGTCGTCAATGCTTCCAAATCTTTCCACTCATCTATTATTACCAATACTATATTCTGATGTTTTCTGCTATGTGCATCCGCAACCTTATTATCTTTTCCTGGTGTGTACTCAATTCCAAAGTCATAAGCGGCTAAAAACTCTAACCACCTTTGTTGTCTCACATTCAACTCCTTTCGAGAGAATAAATACTTCAATGACTTATAATCCGTATATAACTCAAATCTTTCTCCAAAAGTGCCTTCACACCTTCAGCACAAAAATCACCATGGCTAATTTCAAATCATGAGTTGGGTACCTAATATCATGCAGTCTAAGCTGTCGAGATGCATAGGCAATCACTTTACCACTCTGCATTAACACAGCTCCTAACCTAGTTCCATAAGCATCTATATATGCTACTATGTCCTAATTCCCTTCCGGAACAACTAACACAGTTGCATTAGTCAATAAGGGTTTTAAGCTCTGGAATGCTTCCTCGCACTTATCGATCCAAACAAACTTCACGTCTTTTCGCATTAGCTTGGTCATCGGTGCTACTATCCGTGAAAAATCCTTTATGAATCTCTGATAATACCCTGTTAATCCAAGAAAACTCTGTATCTCAGTCACCGTCTCGGATCTCTTTCAATTATTCACCGCTTCAATTTTAGTTAGGTCTACAGATAACCCTTTCTCCAGGACTACATGACCAAGAAACTTCACTTCCTTCTTCCAGAAATGACGCTATGAAAACTTCGCCTTCAACTAATGTAGCCTCAACGTCTCAAGTACCACTCTAAGATGAAATTCATGCTCTCTTTCATTATTAGACTATACCGAAATGTCATTAATAAATACCAACACGAACTTGTCCAAGTGCTCTCGGAAAATTCAGTTCATCAAATCTACAAAGAACGCTAGCGCGTTAGTTAATATGAACCGGCATTACTAACCTCTTGTACGATCTATATCTAGTTCTAAATGTCATCGAAGGAATGCTATCCTCTGCTACTCTAAGTTGGTGGAAACCTATTGCTAAGTCAGATTTATAAAATACCTTGGCCCTACTCAACTGATCGACCAAATCATCAACTCTAGGCAACAGATACCGATTCTTTATCGTCTTCTCATTCAACTTACGATAATCGATACATAACCTTAACCATCTGTCCGGCTTCTTAGCGTACACTTCAGCTTCTCCTCAAGCTGAACTACTTGGCTTAATAAAATTCTTACCTTCCAAATCCACCAAATGCACGTTCAGCTCCCTCATCCTGGTAGGTGTCATCCTGCTTGGCGATCTACTCACTGGTTCTGCTCCCGCCACCAAATCTATCCAAAACTCAATGGTTCATTTTGGTGCAGTTCTATTATAGATTGAAAAACATCTACGAATTCTCTAACCATGAAAACTAGATTTAACTCGTCATATACCTCCACAACACCCCACAAAGTATTCACCTCACAACTGGGGTTTTCAACGGTATATACAATTCGATGACTAAAGCTAGGGTGTCTAAGTGATATTTTTCTATCATGGCAAAATATCTTATAATCATACTTGCCTAACAAATCATACCCAAAATAATTCTAAACCCTACCAACTCAAACGCATGCAAACTACAAACAAAGGTATGACCTAACAAGTCAAACTCTAGATGGTCACAATTCGTCCCAAGTATCGCGTATCCTCCTATCATATTTGCAACACTTAAGAAAGTAACTAAATATGAGGATTCTAGGTTAAGCTTATCTATCATACAACGAGATACAAAAGAATGTGATGCACTATTATCAAATAGAACGCTAACTGGCATACTATGATTCAAAAGCGTACCTCTTAACATAGCTTTTCCTTTTTCCTCTGCTGTTAGCCTCGAAGTAGATGGCTCTGATCCCATCCTTAATAGGCTTCTTGCATTGGTTCTTGTAATGTCCAATTTGATGTTGAAGCACCTAATATTCTTCTTCTCGATCACCTTCTTTCCATCTTCTAGGCGACATTCATTAGCCAAAAGGCCTTTCTTATCATACTTAAAGCAGATAACCTCCGACTTCCCTTTCTTTGCAGCTCCATCCTTCCGAGCTCCTTTCTTATGGAAGAACTTTCTTTTCTGACTCTACCCTACCTGGACTTCCTTTGCCTTATCTCTCTCTCCAGAAAAGCAAGCATTTCTTCATTCCTCAAAGCCATTTCCACTACAACATCACATGGATCCCTGATATGCAGTAAGATTGCCCAAGAAAGCTCAGGCTTCAACCCCCTGATGAACTTCTCATTCCTCTTAATCACAGTATCCACCATAGCATAGCCATAACTTTCTAGCTCCTCAAGCCTCATCGCGTACTTAAGCATAGTCATGTCTCCTTGGTCCAATTCAGCAAACTTTATAAGCAGAGTAGACTTTGCAATCTCAGACATAAACCTCTCTCAAAACCTCCTCTTGAACTCAGCCTATGTCATCGTCTCCTCATTAACTCAACTATGACGCCGTTCCACCAGTACAATGATGCTCCTTGAAGCTATCTAGAAGCATGCCTTCTCTTCTACTCATCATTGAGCCCCAAATCTACAAAGATTCTCACACAATGCAGTAACTAGTTCACTACTTCTATTGCGTCTTCAGTACCAACAAATGGCTTTCCTCCCTACCGAGCATAATCCCTACTCAGAATAACATAGTTATTCACCACCGAAGCTTCTTGGATTCCTCGTCAAATTACTCCAACAGTAACTTATGCTTGCATCATGTTGACAAAGAACTGATACATTGCTCCCATATCAACTTGCGGGACTCCAGCACCCACATTTTCAGCTTGTGCCTGACCTTGGTTCATTCTCGTGTTTGGTCTGGCATTTCCATTTGTTATGGTGCTTCCCCATCCAAGGTTAACTCTTCCACTTCTAGTGTTCATATTTGTATTCAAGCCTTGTAAGATACAGAAGAATAGCCTATGAGAGGTAGGAGAATAGAGTTATAGCATATACTTATATAGAAAATACAAGTGCGTTATTATAGCGTTATCCCATACCCCAATCTTATCTCTAATTCCTTAGGATTATGTTTTCAAAAATCATTTTAGTATAAAAAATTTCATAAACCTATGCTCTGATACCAAATTGTAACATCCCCTATTTGGAGGCCCGAAGCTAAGCGCTATAGATGCTGCAGTTATCCATAGTAATAACTTCCGGTGACTAAAGATGGTAATGTTAATGGTATCTATAATATCAGAAGCACTTGAATATGATATAAAATCATCAAAGATTAGAACATTTTTCGGATTACATTTCAAAACAACATTTCATATTCCAAGTTACATAATCCCAAACATTTCCTAGGTTCATATCACATATACTTATTACAAAATACGCCAAGAGCGACATATGAAGATGCCCCCTTGGATGACCAAAGTACTAAATAGTCATATCAGACTTAATACAACACTGTGGAAATAAAGACATAACAACTCCTACATAGCTAATTTCAGCCTCCTGCTCATCTTTGAAAGCTTTATTCATCTACCTACCTACCTTAAAATCCTCAACCTTAGCCTACCCAAACTAATTTTGAGCATCCGAGAGTTTGAGGGGAAAATCATAAACTTCAAATCAGACATAAAGTCTAGTGTGAATAATACTATGCATCTCGGTTATATGATATTAAGTGAGACTATGCCGCTTAGCAAAATGGGTTTCCCCTCACTAATATCCTTTCAAAACACTTTCTTTTGCAACTCAAATCCTACAACCAAAACTTGTTAAAACAGTAAAGAAATTTCACGTAAGCATATAAATCAGGTAACAAACGGACTATCTGTCCGAACACTATAGTTTTTTTGGCAAACTACTAACCTTTGGCTGACTCAGGCCTACCAGACAAAATAAAGAAATAATCTAACTTCTGTTAGATATTCCTCTTCTAGACCGTCTTTACCTAACTTAATTCTCCTAGGGTCAACTAATCCTAATGGTTTTGCTGGCTCACCAATAATCTATCCTCTCTTTGTATATTCCTTTCTATATGTAACATCATTTTAGTCTTACCTGTGACAAAGTCCTGCACACTAGAATATTTGTCTAAGTTAGCTAGGGGCCAATAGCTAATGTATAGGGCGCGACCTTATACCAGTCCCATCTGGTATTCTAATATCCGAGTCATTTTACTTAGGGTCGTCTACTCTTAAATTTTCCTTAAAAACTTTTTCTTTCACAATGATTTAATCCTTTTAAATCATACTTAAACAAGGAAAATATTCTATGCTTTACTCAAAACACTTTTCCATGTTATATATATTTACATAGAACTTTGTTGATGAAACATTTAAACCTTTGAAAGTACCCCTTCTGAAACCATTGAAAGTACCTCTTTCGAAACCAAGTAACTACTTAACTTTGTAACTTAGACCGAAAGGCCAAAACGTACCTTTCAGAAACATTCTTAATAAACCATTCAAAACATTGAAAAACCTTTCTTTCGAAAGCTTTAAAACCTTAGACATCCTCTTATCATAACATTGTAAACATTACCTTTCAAAAACATTGGAACCTTCCACTTAAATCCTCTCAAAACCATAGGGGAACCACCCCTGCAAAACCTTTATCTTATACCATTGAAAAGCACTAAATCTTCCTCATAAAATCAAAAATTTTGAAAGCATCTGGGTTCAAGTAAAACATGTGAAAAAACCTTTCAAAAACATTCATAATTATTCCTTTTGAAACCTTTGGGTTTAACTTTCAATAGAATAAAGGACCGACAACAACTAAGTCGAAAGCACTCTTTCAAAAGCTATTTCCTAAGTACAAAAGTGATGGTATCAAAACCAACTCTTTGAAAGTATTGGAGAAGTGGCTTTGGTTTTAAAACTGTTGAATATGCGATTATATGATTTTTGTTTGATGATAATAAACATATATATATTCGTGTAAATGTATTTGTTAATGTACTATTTAATTTTTCATAGACTAAATAAATATTTGCTTAATAAAAATAAATAACACAGAATTTGAATTCAAACAGAATTGTTTTATTCAAACAAATATTTATTACAATTTTGAATAGTACAAATTCGAGCTCTCACTATACATACACAATTTTCATTACAATATAAATCCAATTACATCACAATCTTTCATTTACAAATATCCTTACTACATATCACTCATTCACTTATAATTTATCTTCAACTTCATTCCAATATGAATCCAGCATCTGAGCAATCTGCAAAAATAAATATTGATGCAGTAAAATTGAAAAGGAAATATTTTTGCAGTATAAAACAAAATGTGAATTTTGAAAATAATATTTGCCTTAGTTATTTGGGTTGTTCGTCATCATTTAACTTTGAATTCATTATACACGAACAGCTTGTGACATACATAGTGTATCACTGTATAAGCCACAAGGCCGTGCACACCGATATATATACACTTGATAAATTTACAGGGACAGGTGAGCAAAGGTCAAACCCAAATTATCGGATTCAACTCAGGTGCGATAAAATAATGTCACAACTTTCAGCACAAGGTCAAGTCCGAGCTACAAGCTGGATTTAACTCAAGTGATACAAGTTCGAACCATGACTCAAAGCATATACAAGACTGCACATTCAGGTCTGGACACACATGAATACAACTCACATGCAAATACAGAATCAAGTATTCAATAATACATGCTCGAAGCAAAAATCCAAACCAAGCTCAAGCTATATAAGCAAAACTCAAACCAGAGACAACTGACATCAACTAAGTTCAAATGAACGTAGACAGCAGCTCCAATAAGCAACTGCACAAGAACTTGAAAGTAATATCAAAGGAAATGTCAACAGAGCTATAAAACAGACCAGAGATATAGTGATGAAAATGCAGTGATGGAACAAAGAATCCAAGTTTATATGCAAATAAGCAGTGCAGTGGTGAACTGCGCAGTCATGCAAGCGACAAGTCGAGCACAAAGGAATGCAACAACAAACTCAGTGAAGCTCAAGGCCACAATAAAGCAATGCTCAAATAATCAAGTCCAGCTACCACATAAATGGATAAACACATCAAATATCCCCGAACCAACATAACTGCATCAAAGCAACCCAGACTCGTAGCGAATAGTGAAGTAAATGCATGCACACTTGCATACATATATACTAAACAGAAGCATGCAGTTAAAATTAATATGACCAAATACAATACAACATGGGAATAAGAAGTGCCACAAGACCACCAGTGAACCAAAAAGCACACAATAGTGTCACAGCAACCATCAAATGAACAAGTCACAAGGGTCAAGTTAATGATACATATATTCGAGCTCAAGACAGTACAATCAGAGTAACCAAAGTAACCAAAGTATAATGAACCAGAGTGACAATATATAATGAACCAGAGTAACCAAAGATAGAGTCAAGCCAAGTCGGGATGAACGACAATCAATAAATCAGTGTCGAAGTCAATGTTGAACAAGTCAGAGACGTGGTGGTAAAGAAACGAGCAAAGTCAAAATCGAAGCCGTTAACCATGCCAATAATATACGAATTGAAAATGTCAGAAATCATCACAATCATCAATACAAAATCGAATGGCTGAAGACGAATTCAAATAAATGTATACGAACGTAAATATAGGCATTCGACTTCTATAAATTCCTTTCATCGTCGGCAATTTCAAGATCATCGAGTTCAAGCATTAAATCAGAAAAGGATAAAGAGCAAAAAATAACATACCAAAGCCTTCTCAAACTCGATCGATTCGAAGCAGTCGAAGTAATTAACAAAGACCATCGATTGACAGAAAAGGGACGCCAAATCATCTATTCAATCGAGCAATAAGAATCGGATCCTTCGAATTTACAAAACCCTAATTTTAATTCGAAAGAGGAACGAATAACAGAGATCCACCACTATCACAAAGGATCGGGCCGAAGGAAAATAAAGAGAAAAGAAAAGGTGGGCCGGCATAATAAAGAAGGAGATAACATGGCCGCAATTTCTTAATTGATAATATTAGGCCGGGTTATATTAATAAAGAATTTAGTTTATAAAATTAGGGTTTTTGTTTTCTAATTTCTTTTTAATTTGTATTTTGCTTTTTAAACCGTTGAAATTTCTAGTCGTGTGACTAGGGGACAAACTACGCGGCGTAGTTTGAGAATTCGCAACTAAGTGGCTGAGTTGTGGCAGAGTTTTGAGCGTAGAGTTAGGTTAGCCAGTAGCGGGTGTCGTGAGTTTACGTGTGTAAGCGTGTGACTACTTAATTTCTAGTAGAAACCTAGGGGGTAGCACGTAGGCAGGGTTTTTCCGAAGCTGGGTAAATTCTGTGTTGTTCTATTTCTGCATTTATTATTCTGCTATTATCTGTGCTGCTATAATTTCGATATATCTGTGTTGAAATAATTTTAAGCTTCCGCAATTAACTTTAATAATTAATAGCATCACCCTATTCACCCCCCCCCCCCCCATCCAGGGTGAAATTGATCCTACAAGTGGTATCAGAGCTAGGAATAGAAGTCAACTTTTGTTTTTAAAAAATTCGTTTTTTTACAAAATCCAATTTTTGTTTTAAAATTTTGAATTTTTAAAATGGATTCTTTCAATAATGCTTTTGCTGAGGGTCAGTCTATAGTTAGACCACCAATGTTCAATGGTGAGTATGCTTACTGGAAAAATAGGATGGAATTTTTTTTGAAAACCATTGACGCTTGGAATATTGTTGAGACAGGTTATGGAGCACCAACTATAACTATAGATAATCAAGAAATAGATAAACCAAAGGAACAATGGACAGAACTAGAAAATAAATTACAAAATACTAATGCTAAAGCTATGAATTCTATTATATGTTCATTGGATCAATATGAATTTAATCATGTCTCATGTTGTCTAACTGCGCAGGAAATATGGCACACACTAGAAGTGACTCACGAAGGAACATCTCAAGTCATAGAATCTCGCCTTGCCATGCTAAGCAGCGAATACGAGAACTTCACAATGGCGAAGGAAGAAAATGTCAAAGAGATGCATGGACAACTTTCCAATATCATATACAAATCAAAAGCTCTCGGAAAATCATACACAGTGTTGGAGATAGTTCGAAAAATCCTCAGAGTCCTTCCACGAAGATTTGAAGCAAAAGTAACTGCCATTCAAGAATCAAAAGACTTAAAAAAATGAAAGTTGAAGAACTCATCGGAAATCTCACCACTTATGAGCTAGAAATGAAATTCAAGGAAGAGCATGAAGGAAGAGATACTCGAAAGAAATCAATAGCTCTCAAAGGAACAACCAAAAGTGATGATGATAACGACGATGATGATGGAGCAGCAGAGCTGGCACTACTAATGAAGAAATTCAAAAAGTGTAATTACAAATACGGAAATCCAGCTCGAAATCAAAAATTGAAAAGCAGAATACCCAAAGCACTAGACTACTCAGAAGAACAGAAGATCGACTTCCGCAAGTGCAACCAACCCGGACACATCAAGCCCAATTGTCCTCAAAATCGACGCGACTTTGGAAAGAAATCAAAAAGGAGAAGTTTTGCAGCCACGTGGAATACAAGTGATGAAGATAATCAAAGTTCTAGCAGTGAGAGTGAGAAAGCAGATATGTGCCTTCAGGGAAATATAACTGATAGCGACGATGACGAGCCAAGCAAGGTATCAAAACTCACTCACTCGGAATTACTTATATGTTTCCACAAAGTAAATGGCTGTTTTGAACGACTTAGGGAGAAGTATGCTAAACTTGAATCACAAAAAGATACTTTGGTAGAATTAAATGAAAAACTTGACCAATTAGTTAAAAACTATCAAAATAGGATCCCTAAGTGTGATAAGTGTCCAACATTCGAAGAAGAAATTAAAAAATCAGAAATTAATATAAAATCACTTGAAAACGAAATTCTGATTTTGAAAGAAAGTAAAAATCCTAGGAGAGAGAATTCTATTAAAAAGTGCACACAATTGTTAAACGAAAATGAATCTCTCAAAACACAAGTCCAACAATTGTCAACGACTTTAGATAAATTTTCAAAAAGTGGAAAATTGTTGAATATGCTATTAGGAAAGGAAACTGTTAATACGGTTAGACAAGGACTTGGATATAATCAATCTAAAATTATTGAAAGCAATATTAATCAAGTCAATTCAATGTGCACAATTTGTAGAAAATTTGGACACGATTAAAATAGTTGTTGGTATAGACCCAAACACGAGAAAACTATACCAATTTGGGTTCCAAAAGGCACAAATATAAAACTCTCAAAGTTAAACAGATTTGGGTGCCGAAGGGAATAATTATAAATAGTTTGGGGTCTCCACAAAATTATTTTTCTAAATATTCTTCCACTAACAACCATGGACCTATAAAAAAAATAGGTCACAAAAATATTTCATCGTGTAGGTGTGGTGGCAGGCTAAGGAACAAATAGTATTACTTGGATTTTGGCTGTTCCAAGGGCACACTGAGCGACAAAGCAAAGTTCATTAGCCTGATATAAAGATGACAGAATCACAATGGACAAAAAAATATCGTAAAGGTAAAACAGATAATGGTATATTTATTTGAACGATATATTAAATGTGATAATCTGCACCGTAATCTAAGTAAAATCAGCCAATAATGAATGATGAAAAAATGATGATTTTGATTCTGACTTATTCAAAATTGTTGGCCAATTATATTCTTATGCCAAAAACACTATATAAATCTCTAGATTCTTTGAAATTACTTCATATATATTAGTCTGGATTAAAAATAGTGTTTTGTTGGATGATAATACATTTGGTTAAAATACGGCTAACTCTATATTCACGGTTTGTGATTATTTACACGGCTTCATTTCAAATTTAAGAGAATGTCATTTAAAAAAACCTGTTAAAATTGAGTTTGAAATTTTTGGTGCACACTTCATGGTCTATCAAATTCAATTAATGATAATTTTGAGTGAAAAAGAAATTCAGATGCAGATTACACTGGTCATCTAGTTGATAGAAAACTTACTAGTTGAACGTGATTTTTGTAGAGACATTTAGTAACTGCATCGTTTTTTTAAAGAAAATATCGACATATTTTTCATTTCAAATAATTTTCAAATAGCAGAAATTTTTCTCATATAACTCCCTCGAGAAAATCATTTTTGACCATATTTTCAGATTAGTCATTTTGAAAAATTGATTTCATAATTATTTTTGAATTTGATTTTAAATGACTATTTTGACTAATCTGACTCCCTGATAATTATCGAAAAGATAAATAGTGATTGAAAAAGTGACGGGTGTTGATATTTATCATATATTATGACTCGAGACTTATAATTAGTAAATTTCTTTAGAAATTTAAACAAGATTTATAAAACTTTTGTTGGTAAAAATTCCATGACCATCTCTATTTCTATCATATTTCTAACGACCACCACTCATCAAAATTCCATATAGTTTGTTGATATGTGGTACTTTTAAAAGGAATCGTTCATTTTTCATTTTATATTTTTTTTTAAAAAATAAAAAAATAAAAAGAATAATAAATACCAAAGTATTCACTCTCATTTAAAAGTCCTCACGGTTATGCATGGGTGAATTACTTGGAATTTGTTATGTGCTTCCATGTTCATTTAAAAGTCCTCACAGTTATGCATGTATGGAATGCATATCAAAAAATTGATTTTTAAAATAAACAAGTTGATTCGGATCCCATTTAAAAGTCCTTACGGTTATGCATGGTTAGAAGATACTTGACTTCATTTTTTAAAAATAAAATTGGAATACTACTAATCTCATTTAAAAGTCCTAACGGTTATGCATGGTTAGTAGATATTCAAATTCCTGATATAAATATACCACAAATAGACACAACTGTATGGTTTATATGATGGCATCATTCCCATCATTCTAAAAGTGGAATATGCGCCTAACAAAGTATTTATGATTTTTGTTTGATTTTTTATTGAAATTTAATATTTATATTCAATTGAGTTTTAATGTTGGATTAATATCGATCATTTTATCTCTATTTTCTCTAACACTATTACTCTTTTGCTGATAAAAAAAAGGGGGAGAGAAAAGTTAAGATTTTGTCAAATAAAATCAAGCAAAGGTCAAATATTTTCCATTTTCATCTAGGCTCATTTGCATATTTTTAATTGTATGCATATATGTAGGGGGAGCTTTGTGTAAAGAGGAAGTATTTAAATAGGGGGAGCAATTAGAGTATATCTATGATCAAATATATTTAACATATTCAAAATCTTAAATATATGTTTGTTATCATCAAAAGGAGGAGATTGTTGAATATGCGATTATACGATTTTTGTTTGATGATAATAAACATATATATATTCGTTAAATGTATTTGTTAATGTACTATTTTATTTTTCATAGACTAAATAAATATTTGCTGAATAAAAATAAATAACACAGAATTTGAATTCAAACAGAATTGTTTTTTTCAAACAAAGATCTATTACACTTTTGAATAGTACAAATTCGAGCTCTCACTATACATACACAATTTTGATTACAATATAAATTCAATTACATCACAATCTTTCATTTACAAATATCCTCACTACATATCACTCATTCACTTATAATTTATCTTCAACTTTATTCCAATATGAATCCAGTATCAGAGCAATCTGCAAAAATAAATATTGATGCAGTAAAATTGAAAAGGAAATATTGTTACGGTATAAAACGAAATGTGAATTTTGAAAATAATATTTGTTTCAGTTATTTGGGTTGTTCGTCGTCATTTAACTTTGAATTCATCATACACGAACAGCTTGTGACATACACAGTGTATCACTGTATATGCCACAAGACCGTGCACATCGATATATATACAATTGATAAATTTACAGGGACAGGTAAGCACAGGTCAAACTCAAATTATCATATTCAACTCAAGTGCAATAAAATAATGTCACAACTTTCAGCACAAGGTCAAATCCAAGCTACAAGCTGGATTCAACTCAAGTGATACAAGTTCGAACCATGACTCAAAGCATATACAAGACTGCACATTCAGGTCTGGACACACATGAATACAACTCACATGCAAATACAGACTCAAGTGTTCAATAATACATGCTTGAATCAAAAATCCAAACCAAGCTCAAGTTATACAAGCCAAACTCAAACCAGAGACAACTGACATCAACTAAGTTCAAATGAACATAGACAGCAGCTCCAATGAGCAACTGCACAAGAACTTGAAAGTAAATCAAAGGAAATGTCAATAGAGCTACAGATTAGACCAGAGATGTAGTGATGAAAATGCAGTGATGGAACAAAGAATCCAAGTTTATATGCAAATAAACAGTGCAGTGGTGAACTGTGCAGTCATGCAAGCAACAGGTCGAGCACAAAGGGATGCAACAAAAAACTCAGTGAAGCTCAAGGCCACAATAAAGCAATGCTCAAATAATTAAGTCTAGCTCCCACATAAATGGATAAACACATCAAATATCACTGAACCAACATAACAGCATCAAAGCAACCCAGACTCGTAGCGAATAGTGAAGTAAATGCATGCACACTTGATACATATATACTAAACAGAAGCATGCAGTTAAAATTAACATGACCAAATACAATACAACATGGGAATAAGCAGTGCCACAAGACCACCAGTGAACCAAACAGCACACAAAAGTGTCACAGCAACCATCAAATGAACAAGTCGCAAGGTTCAAGTTAATGATTCATATATTCGAGCTCAAGACGGTACAACCAGAGTAACCAAAGTAACCAAAGTATAATGAACCGGAGTGACAATATATAATGAAACAGAGTAACCAAAGTCAGAGTCAGGCCAAGTCGGGATGAACGGCAATCAATAAATCAGTGCCGAAGTCAATGTTGAACAAGTCAGAGACGTGGTGGTAAAGAAACGAGCAAAGTCAAAATCGAAGCCGTGTTAACCAAGCCAATAATATACGAATTGAAAATGTCAGAAATCATCACAATCATCAATATAAAATCGAATGGCCGAAGATGAATTCAAATAAATGTATACGAACGTAAATATAGGAATTCGACTTCTATAAATTCCATTCATCATCGGCAATTTCAAGATCATCGAGTTCAAGCATTAAATCAGAAAAGGATAAAGAGCAAAAAATAACATATCGAAGCCTTCTCGAACTTGATCAATTCGAACAGTCGAAGTAATTAACAAAGACCATCGATTGACAGAAAAGGGACGCCAAATCATCTATTCAATCGAGCAATAAGAATCAGCTCCTTCGAATTTACAAAACCCTAATTTTAATCAGGAAGAGGAACGAATAACAGAGAGCTGCCACTATCACAAAGGATCGGGCCGAAGGAAAATAAAGAGAAGAAAAAGTGGGCCGGCATAATAAAGAAGGAGATAACACGGCCGCAATTTCTTAATTGATAATATTGGGCCATATTATATTAATAAAGAATTTAGTTTATAAAATTAGGGTTTTTGTTTTCTAATTGATTTTTAATTTGTATTTTTCTTTTTAAACCGTTGAAATTTCTAGTCGTGTGACTAAGGGACAAACTACGTGGCGTAGTTTGAGAATTCGCAACTCAGTAGCTGAGTTGTGGCAGGGTTTTGAGCGTAGAGTTTGGTTAGTCAGTAGCGGGCGTCGCGAGTTTACGTGTGTAAGCATGTGACTGCTTAATTTCTAGTAGAAACCTTGGGGGCAGCACGTATGCAGGGTTTTGCCGAAGCTAGGTAAATTCTGTGTCGTTCTATTTCTGCATTTATTATTCTGCTATTATCTCTGCTGTTATAATTTCGATATATCTGTGTTGAAATAATTTTAAGCTTCCGCAATTAACTTTTATAATTAATAGCATCACCCTATTCACCCCCCCTCCTCTAGGGTGCAATCGATCCTACAAAAAAAAGAAACTCTTTTGAAGGCATTGCTTCGATAGGTAAGATGCAGAAGCAAGGGGCTTCGGCCCCTTCGAAAGCATTTACTTTAAACAAAAGGCGCAACCTCTTTGGAAACCATTCCTTTAAAATAATTTGACCTACTCGGAAGCTAACCAAGTTGAAAGCGAAAGCAAAGTAGACACATTTTCATTTAAAAACAAAGTACAGCTTTGACCTCTTCGGAACGTCTTGTTTTGATTTCATACCTTTCGCTTCAGTCCAATTCACTACATACCAAGTTTTTGATACCATGCATATTGATTTCGATGGTGATGGAGGAGAAAGTATTTAGTCAAAAGTTGGGTACCGAAAGTGGCGAAACAGGTAAAAAGTATGTATAAACTGATTTTTAACCTTTTAAAGCAATTCTTTACAACTAACCTGCTTTGTTTGTCAAAAAATGATTGGTTGCTATTTTATTTTCTAAAAGTGCTGCCAAATTTCTGAAATGAACAATTTAAATTATTTACAAAATACCCCTTCTCCTTTTATAAATATATAAAACATTTAAGTCTTATACCTTAAATAATTTTATATACTTAAAACACTTAGGAAAAGTCTATAAAAGTTCTCATAAATCATTTCTAATATGTTTTCTAACATACATTAATTTCAGACCCAAAACATACAAATTTATCCAATTAATTTTAAACCCAAATAAACGTCTTCTTCACTAAAAAATTAATATTAAACCCAAATTAATTCAGAATATTATGAAAATTGAAACCCATCTCAAAAATGTCATTTCTAGTTATATACTAAATTCGCAAGGCATTTGGATTAATAGGGTTTTCACATTAAAACATATCATAAAATTCATATGAATTAGCATAAATCATCAATAAGCATATATATCCAATTTAACAATAAAAACCATGGCAAAATCTTGCAAAAAAGATCGAATTTGATCTAAAACCAAAAACAATTAAAAACATGAGGTGTACTCATTATTCACCTTAAATTTGTGATTAAGGAGTTAAGATTTGATCTTCATTTAAGTTAATTAAGCTTCCTTCCTTTAGATTCTTATTTATCTTCTTCTTGCTCTCCTTAATGGTTGTAGGCCTCTTGTTTTGTTTTAGGTTGTGAAAATGAACGTGTAAAATGAATGTGTGGAAGGGTTTAGGGTATAAGGTTATTACTTGTTTCTATATTGCCCTTGTCTACTACCCTAACTTAATTCATTTTATCTCTCTTAGTTCCTTAGTTCAAATAGGCACAACTACCCCTTAGATTATACTAATCTCAATCTCTTAACCATTACATTATTTTATTTAGCTTAACCAATTAAATATCCTAAATAATATTACTTAAAATTAGGGTCGTTACACGCTCGGCCAAGCTTGATGAAGGAGGTGGTGGCCGAGTGTTTTAAAGAGGAAGTGGTGGAGTTTGGTCTTGCTTTTGAGGTGTTTTTCTTTTATATGTGCATGTATATTTTTATATATTATTTTACTTCGCTTTGGCTACATTTTTCTTCATTATTTTTCTTTATGAAGGGAATCCATTAGAGGCTAGGAAGGAGAAGAAGAGAACTTAGAGAGGAATACCTTCCTATTTATAGCATTTCCTATCATGTGAAGCCTTCCCCTCATCTACCTCCCCCTTCATCATGCACGAATAGCCCCCTCCAATGTCATCCATATGCTACTGTCCTTTTGCCATGTGATGAAAGGTGAAAGAATGATTTCTTTATTGACTTCTAAGTCTTAAGTATAAGAAATATCATGATATTTTCTCTTATATGTAGACATGTATATATGTATGTATGTGTATTGGTATGTGTATATTCATGTATGCCATGTATACATGTGCACAAGACACAAAAACAAGGTTGCAACAAATTCAAACAGCTTTCGTTTGTTAAACCGCTATGAATCCAGAATCCTAATTCTAGTCATATTTTCAGTTTCTAATCGAACTATTTATTGAAGTAAATAGAATTTGAAAATAAATCATTTAAAAATAATTAAAACAAGATTATTTAAGCTATAAAATCATATTAGATAATATTAAAATCCAGTTATAAAAATATGACGTCGATTTACCAACATGCGACGAAGTATGTATATCTTTATAAAACAAGTTTATATATTTATAAAACCATTATAAATCACTTATTATGATTATTATTTATCACATAAAACATGATTATTTATGTTTAATAATCCTATATTTAAATAATTAAAATTAATTAAATATTTCAAATTAAAGTCATGAAATTATGGGCCATTACAGACTTCCCCCTTAAAAGAATTTCATCCCTCAAATTACATCCCAAAACCCAAAACATGTATTTTAAACTCAATTCAGTATGCTATACACAGACCATCCTTACGAAATATTTGATTTTATCTTCGATTCGAATACACAACTTTAATTCTAAACAGTATCGATCCCTTGATTTTCTAGTATGAACTTTGATCAGGCTTTCCGATTAGAACTTTAGTTTTCCTTGCATAGCTCTCAACTATGATAGAAAATGCAAATACCCAACCACAAACCCTCGGTAATGTTTGTCGTCAATAATTAAGTGATAAATTCTTTTTGGAATAGTGCGAACATCTCAAAGTTTCGAACTCGAATATTATATCAAAATCGTGTGACAAAATGATCTAAGTATAATATACATACTTATTAACATTTCTAAAAAATTTATGAAAACATTTAATTAAATTTGAACTTTTATTCTAACTCTTTGGAAATTATTTCAAAATATTCCCCTAAAATTTTTCTATCTCCTTTCCAAAAGAAATCAATTACCTTTATTTGGAATAATACTATTATAGTTTTATTCCAAAATCCTTTTGAAATTTCTTTGTTAATAGATTCCCCTATAATTTGATTCCAAAATTATTTTATATTACATAACTTTCCTTTATCACTTTTAAACTTTTTCGAAACACTGGGACATGAGTTCCTAAAATCCTTTTTCAATTAAACATATATTTCAAACCCATCTTTTACAAAATCATTTTATTTTTGTAGATTACACTTTATTTTATCAAATATACTTTTATAAAATATATTCTTAAATAATTTTCTTGATTTCAACACTTTTAATAAAGCCATTTCTGTATAGTATCCCTTTAAACTTTTTATTTCTAAATATCTTATTAAATTGATCTGTTATAAGGGAGGAAAAATGCATAAACAGAATAATTGAAAAGGAGGTTTATTAATTAACATCACATTTATACACCCACTCCTAACCTTGGCATGTATTATAATTTTTTATGGATAACTCCTAGGGAATATAGTCTATCATACACCACCATCATATATATAGATATTTAAACTGTTATACACACTATTCTTGGACCTTTTCTAAGGTAGATGATGCTTTATCCTTGGTTCCTAAGTCAACCCACCTTTTCTTTGGATAGTCCTTCATTAAATCTCTTCCTTCATAGCACCAAAATACAAGTCCGTCAAGGACACTCTTTGGTTATATATCAGTCCTTTACAACGATAGCAATCTTTGCCCTTCCTGACCAAATTCTGGGTTTCTTCTTTGTTCTAGGGCACTTGCGTAGAAAATATCCTTTCCTTTTACACTTGATACAAAATATATCATCCCTAAAAGATTCTTCTTTTCCTTTATTTTCCAATCCTTATACCGAACTGCGTAATGCCATTCTTTACTGCATCTGTAATAGTAAATGCCAACAAAAGATCCTAGTCTTAAGTTTTCTTCTACTTCTCTTTCTGCACATACTCTTCGTAATTGCTATGGATTCAGCCATAACTCATCACTCGGCATATAAAAAGTCATTCTTCCCTTAAGTGATATATCGAAATATCATTAGAAGTTTCATATCATTAATTTCTTGACTTAAAAACCATTTATCTTAATAACTTTATTCAGACTTGTTCGGATTTGAACTTGCCTTGATCCTTTAATGATAAGGAGAATAATTTACTAAGCATACTATACTGCTCGACCAAGCCAACATTCGATCGATACTTAGAAGATTATTCCAATCATCACCAAAAAAAATAAGGACCTTATTCATTGAACTTTCCAAAGGGAATACATCTTATAAATTTCCCAAACCATATAAATATCTATATTCTTTTAGTATGTAAAATATAATCCTTTTGAAAACACTGCGTTGATCCACCTTTTTTAAGTATTTAGGAACCCCCATCGATTACATAGAGCTCTTCAAGCATCAAACAGAATTAATAAACCCCCAACAGATTAATCAATACAAAATATTTTTTAATATCCAATAACAAATACATGCTCATAATGTATAATACTCTCAAACTCATTCTATGTTATTAACACTATCTCTAATGAGTCACTCATTCTAAGGTATTACTAAACCTATCTATAATGAGTTTTACCCTGCAAAGCATATGTGTCCGCTCAACCTAAGATCTGATATCAAATGTGACTATCCGCTTTTTCGACTCTTGAAAGTTGGCATTAACCCATCCTCAGTATTCACGTGCCACAAATTCAAGTGTCTGAAAGGAAGATTGATCAAAGGTAAAAGGAAAATAAAGACAGAACATCGTAGAAAATATAATCTCAAACGAATGGAATAATCATATATTACTAACCACAAAATCTTTTACAGCGGAAAAAATTGAATATCATAGTTAACCTAGATTCACAATTATGAATCTATATCCTTACAATTGCTGAAAACCCAAAATAATGAAACTTATGAGGTGGGAATATAATCAACATCCATATGTTGATGAAGATCTCCAGCTCTCCTTTGGAAACTCCAAGTATCTTCAATTAAACCTGAAATTACTCGGATCTGACCCAAGTACTAAAAATACCAGGATTAGTCTTGCTAAACCAGCATGAGAAACTTGAACCATAATCATATGAGGGAGTCAAAGATTGGATCGATGCCAAACAAAACCTTTCTAAAAAGAAAGCGCATCTCATAAGACCATGCCGCACATAAATACAGATGGGATTTTACCTTATGATAACCAAAATATTTTGTACCAAAACAAATTTGATATTATCATTAATGACCTTGGTTTGAAAACACTTTCCAAATAAATATGTACATAAATTAGGTATCGTTACCTGGATAATGTCAAATGATGTATATGATGCCAAAGGGGTAGCTGAAATGTATGTAAAGCATTGTAGCTATTTGGGGAATACAACCAAAACCGTAAAGCTCGTATTGGAATTAAATTTCTAACATGATATGGAACTAGTAGCCATTTCCTCAGATGCAAAATCAACGCATAAGATTCTCATCTCCGATGACATTCACTTATCTAAAGCAACCCTCTATTCTACATTATTATACTACTATGGAACGGCGTATTTCGATGGCTTTGCCCTTTCTCAATCGAGCCTCCAATACCATCCAGTTAAACCATTGAGGGTCCAAACACTACTGGACTCCTCCATCATCAATAAAATCGAAAGCCTAAAATATATGTCTTTCAGACCATATAGTATCCCGTATCATTCTTGGGATGTGAGGTTCGTGATGCTACACTCTTCTTTCCATAAAGACACGCTTTGCTTTTCACAAAGTCATGCTTTGCTTTTCTCAAAGTAAATTCCAGTTACAATGCTATATGGCCATTTCTGACAACACACTGATTTCTACAAAAGCTCAATCTCTAGGCTCGTACGTCTTAAAGAAGGATGTTAAGTATAAGAGGGGTTACCTCCTACACCATCAAACAAATGTACGTTTGTAGAGATTAATGTACATGGTTTTAGAAATGCAATGTTAAACACTCATCCATACTAGTTGTCCAGGTGAAGGACAAACTGAAGGCACTCCTCTTACTATTTTTCATTTTGGAATCACCTAAGGATTAGTAGAAAAGTCCTTACAAATCAAAGATTTTTAGAATAAAGGGACTACTGCTACCATATATATGCGATATGGGGATAACCGAGCGGTTAGTGGTAAGAAGAGCTACATTATGAAGATCTCCGTCTTCAAATCATTGTCCTTAACATGTCTTCACTTTCAAACAAGTATATTGGTTCTTGGAGGTTTTCGGATAGGAATTACCAAATCTGACCTCGATTTCTCTGAACCAATCATCAATAAAATGATGTAAAGTATATTGGTGATTATCAAACAACATGCAATCAATTTATCTTTTTGTCAAATCAAATATCTTTCAAAGATATATTCTTTTAAACTATTCCTTTATCTTTTAAGAGTATATGGAATCATTGAGCCTCATTTATCAAATTTTTTGGTTGATTAAACCTCTTTAATCTTGGAATAATTCCAAATCATTTCACCTTTTATTTAGGAAAAAAATTCCAGATCATTTATTTAATCTTAACAAAGATTTCTTATTTTCAAATCATAACTTTTAAATGGGTCAAAAACGATGTTATTTAAGACATCATTTATTGTAAACCCAAATCAATTAGTATTAAGTAAATAAGAATCCTTAGAAAATATATTAATTATATCTCAATACAAATTTTCGTACTCAACCTGTACTATTCGTCGAATAATGGTGAAATCACCTTTTAAATTCACACGGATTGTACGAGTTCCCTCATCGGAATTCAATATACAGTTTAAATAGGGTAATCTCTATACCACCAAAATCATATTTTAAAACCTTGGTTAACTTTTAAAAACTCGAAATCTTTTTTCTTTTAACTTAAGAAAATGTGGTTCGAGTAGTTCAAATTAACTATCCTCTCCGTCGGGCTAGCCCAGATAGCTAGAGTGGAACCTAGATACTGATTATCCAAGCTTGGGTCTAGAGACTCTTTCTGTCATCCATAAGGTGGTCAAGTTATTTGATCAACTAAAAATCCTTTATACGATCTTTTTAGAGATGATTTTCATTTACTTAACACTATTCCAAATATTGTTTAAAACAATTTTTCTTTAACCATTTACTTTAAACTCCTTTAATATAATTATAAAACTTCAAATCTTCTTCAAAGTACTTAATTATTCATTTGAAAAGATTACTAAAAAGACTGAGGAAGAATAATTAAGTTAAAACCATGATTTGCAAAAGTTACCAAAAACCATTGCAAAAACCGCCATGAATAGTGTTTTAGAGCTTCTCAGCTCTAAATATTTATTTCACCTCACATATGTCCAATTTTTCTATTCAAGTCTCTTTTAAAATATTTATTCATATTTATGGAATATATTTTATATTTTCAAAGATTTAAAAATATTTATTTTGAAGAATTTACCCTTTTGATTTCCGAACTGCCAAACCGTGATATTTTTGAAAACTTGATTTGGATATTATTCAAACTCTACTAAATGAAATCTAGATTTTCTTCATTTTTTTGAAAACTATGTTCTAATGGTTTCGAAAAATTCGTATTTCAAAGAATTTCGACATATATTGCATCCTACACATTGATTTAACTTTAGGTCGGAAATTTACGAACTACCGTTACATGAAGAGCTCGATTTGGCTCAATTTTTCAAACTCTATTAAACTTTGCCAAAACTTATTAATATGTTTAAAATACCGTAATAAAATAATTTACATTATTTCATACTATATTTACTACATTAAAAAACTCATTTTCCATTGTATTCCGTATTATAGTATTATATTATTATAATATTCAATTTTCAACATTTTTATATTCAAAACCATAAAAAGGCTTACCGACTCACACACACGTATTAATAGGGATTTATATCTTCATGAATTAAATATGGTTAATTAATTAATTATTTCTGTTTTGGATAATTATGATTTTCTCATTATTGGTTATATTTATCACAACCAAGTTATCAACCATATAATCAACCAATTTTCAAACATCCATAAAAATTATCCAAGATATTAATTGGTCATATTATCATACTTGAAATAATTATATATGTTATTCAATAATTATGAATGTCGAGTGCTCACTATTGGTTTCCGCTCCGCCAATCTTTCTCTAAAGCTTCTTGAATTAAATCCGACGGTACTGTGGTAGCACTTCCTTCTCTTTTCTTTGTTCCGAAGCTTCTTAAACTTACTTCTTCTTTGAAGTGTTTAGCCTCCCCACAGAGTAGTGGTACTCAACCAAGCTTGATGAAGGAGGAGGTGGCCGTGGGTTTTAAAGAGGAAGTGGTGGAGTTTGGACTTGCTTTTGAGGTGTTTACAGTTTTGTATGTGTATGTTTAGATTTACATTATTTTTCCTCTCTTTGGCTATACTTTTCTTCATTATTTTTCTTTATGAAGAGAACCCATTAGAAGCTATGAAGGAGAAGAAGAGAGCTTGGAAAGGAATGTGTGAATGAATGAGAGGTATGCCTTTCTATTTATAGCATGTTCCATCATGTGAAGCCTTCCCCTCATCTACCACCCCCTTCATCATGCATGCATCATCCCTTTTTCTTGTGTCATCCATATGCCATTGTCCTCTTTTCATGTGATTGAAGGTGAAAGGATGGTTGCATTATTGACTTTTAAGTCTTAAGTATAAGAAATATCATTATATTTTCTCTTATACGTTTACCTGTATGTATGTGTATTTGTATGTGTATGTTCATGTATGACATGTATACATGTGCAAAAGACAAAAAACAATGTTGCAACGACTTTAACAACTTTCATTTGTTAAACCATTATGAACCTGGAATCCGAATTTCGATCGTATTTTCAGTTTTTAATCAGATTATTTATTTAAGTAAATAGAACTTGATAATAAATTTTTTATCATTTCAAAATAATTAGAACAAGATTATTTAAGCTATAAAATTATATTAAATAATATTAAAATCCATTTATAAAAATATGGCGTCAATTTACCAAATGTGATGAAGTTTGTGTATCTTTATAAAACAAGTTTACATATTTATGACACCATTATAAATCACTTATTATCATTTTTATTTATCACTACAAAATATAATTATTTATTTTTAATAATCCTATATTTGAATATTTAAAACTAATTAAATATTCCAATTTAAAATTAGTTAAACATTCCAATTTAAAATGATAAAATTAAAGGTCGTTACAATTTTGTTCCTCGTTGATGTTCTCCAATACCAACCTAATAAAGTAACAAATCTGATTTGTCGCTAGGAAATTTGATCAGGAAGTTGGAATTGAGTCTCGAAAGTCATGATGTCTAGTTTTGTTGCGCCAAAAGTATCGTCTTCGACGAAGTTAATTAGAAGTATCATTATCAACTAGGTTTTACTGAAGCTTACGGATCGAGTTTACTGAAGCCTACAAAGTCATCAAAGTCCATTATAAATGGTGAGGCGGTTTAGATGCAAAGTCATCGAGGTTCGTTGTAGCTTATGGAATAACAAAATATTTGTAACGTTTGCGGATTTTCGTTGCCGAAAAACCGAATAGTTATGGGTTTTAAAAAAAGAATTTAAGAAAAAGAAAAAGAAAGAAGAAGGGATAAGAAGGTAGAAAATGGAGAGAAAAGAAAAGATAATAGAAAACTTTTAAAATAGAAGAAAAAGAGAATAGAGAACAGAGAGGGAAAAGAAAACAACAACAGAACAACATCAGCATCTCACAATTCGCAGCGGAACAACATATAATAGATAAATGAATAATCTTTAAACAAAGAACTATCAGTTATTACATATTATACATTTCATTACCTTATATCATCAGAGTATACAACATCAAACAAACAGCGGAAAAAGAAATACTATATAACTAGTAAAACGTCATGCCATCCAGCTTGCCTCCAGCAACTCCTGAATATCCAGAATATCCTGATAAACCTAACTCTTAGCTGCCCGTGTGGAAAATTGGTGGGCACCCAGAGTTTAGGAAGGAAAACAATAAACTCCAAGTCAGTCATGTGACTGGTGTGAGAACTCAAAATAGTTTATTTACTTTAAAATCAAAATAGAAGAATATTTTTAAATTCAATTCGCAATGCTTTTAAAAATGAGACTACCATAAGGCCTCCCGCACACACACACATGCAAACGCAGAATCGGAGGAGATTTCTCCTTATGATAGTCAAAGATGCTTGATACGCATTTAAAATAACATTTGATATTATTACTAGTGCATAGTATAGGAAAATCATTTCAAAAATAAAGATATAAATCTTAGCCAGCATAGACATTCCGCACTTATGCCTACTATAGCTACTATGTTCAATAGCAGGTTACCGCCACATTCCATAGCAGGTTATACAACTAATACCATACAAGTCTCGTATTGTTTCTTTGGATTTCCAACAAATGGTCAGGCCAAGGAACTTCCCATTGCCACATGGAAACGCCTCTGGCTGGACGTCCCGAGAACTTAACCAGCTCTCTGCCAACACAAGGCCGGGTTACCTTTATCACTAGGTAACTACTACACGAATATGGCATCCCCCGGTCCCATTGGACCTTTTAACCGAGCGCTCGTCACCAACAACACTACACAGTAATAAATATAGTGTATCAACATGAGTAAGTATCTGGGCTCCATACCATGATACCACCCTTTCCAGAAGGAAATGCACATACCCTAAAGGGAGCTACCCCTCATAACCTTGCCGCATCTTTCCTGTTTTGACCATTCCGGGGTGTGAGGCTCGACGAAGTTTCGTCCACAAAAACATACTTTATACAAAAGCCATGCTTTGGGTCAACAAATGATCAACACAATGATCACTAAGATAGACGATCAAATAAACGATCCTATTACAAATAATCAACACAATGATCATTTCAGCATCACTCAGCATGTCACATTACCAAATTGGGAATATATCGCTGATAACATTCAACTACATAACCTCTGAGCACGTACGTCTCAGAGAAGGGTGTTAAGCTAAAAGGATAAATTCTCCGCCACCAACAGAAATATATTTGAAAGAAATCGGCTTTATATCTCAACTTGTAATGTCAGACATACAATCCATACAAGTCTGTTCCGGGCTCGAACAAAACCGAAGGCACTTACAAAGAAGTCCTTGCAATCCGGATATTCACAATCCCGATCGAATTTCCCATCACTTAAGGAAATCTCTATACCAGGAGCTACCCAGTGCAGAGACAATCGATAGGTCATTCTATCGCTTTCACAAATACTCGGTCTTCAACACCGATCTTCAAATGCAAATTCACAACGACGTATCACATATTCGGAATGGGTTATACGACCCCATGGCCCTTTCCCGGTTAACCCGAATAGTGAGCGCTTATTCAAAAATAAGTGTGGCATTCAAATTCAATCAAATCACATCAAATACCCATTCAAAAGGAAATATTGATAGTCGGCTATTGAACTATCAATGGATATGCACAACATCACCAGATTCCAAATAATTTCTCAAATTATTTATTTTTCCAAAATATCTTTACAAGATATCTAATTTCAACACTTCAAAAAAATAAATCAATATTTATTTTTCTAAACCAATCCCACTTTCTTTTATAAATTCCTTAGTGAATTTATATTCCAAAATATTCATGCATATACGATTTCAATTTATCATTTCAATTTATCTTCAAAAGGATAAATTCTAATTATTCACTTCATATTGGAAAAACATTTCCATACTTATTTATTCATAAGTAATTCACAAATCTTTTCATTTTCAACCTTGGAAAATATTCAATATACTTAAATCGAATTAAGTATATAATTCATTCTTTAAGGAAATCATTCTCTTAAACATATTTATTTGGGCCAAAACGAATGTTACGTAAAACATCGTTACGACAACCCAAAATCACTAGTATAGGGATTCGAAATTAAAAATAGATATATAAATCCCAATACTATACAAAACATTTCCTTTCGGAAATTATTTACTATAACAACAGTGTTATAGTCCACCATTCCCTTTTATTTCTCGAAACATCTATTTCAACAATAAATGTTGAAATCTATGGTTTCGAATCTCAACATGTTTAAAAACATCGTTAGATCGTTTTAATTCTATTTAAAATATCAAATCTAAACATTTTCTTTTAACATAATATTCACTATTCAAAAACGTGAATATACTACGTTAACAATTTTTTTCATCCTTTTATACATTTTACTTTAAAGTATTATTCACGGTCAAAAATGTGAATTTAACTCCATTAATAGGTTTCAACAATTAACTTATCAAAATAAGTTGTTTGCGAATTTATAAAACAACGTTTATGAATTCCATTTCTATTTATCTTATAAAAACTTCTTTTTATAAATTCTTTTATTAACCTATTCCAGTTTATAACTCAATTATAAACTAAAAGTTCATATTATAAGTTAAATACTTATAAAACGATTATTTTACAAAATCGTTCTTTTTAACTTCCCAAATTATAAATCTTATAACTTATAAGATTCATTCATTTATCCAAAATCATTATTTTAATAGCTTAATAAATTTTATAAACCTACTGCTTATAAAATTCCATTTATAACTTCACCGTATAAACTTCTATAATTTCCATTCAATTATGAAATTCATTTTCACTTCATTCAAACACTTATAAAAACTCGTTTTATAATGTCCATATTTCAATTTATAAATATCCATTTATAAATCTCTTAATATAAATCAACTTATATTATTCTTTAAAAACATCTTTAAATTCCTTTATAATTTCACCATTTCGATTCATAAAATAATTAAATTTTATAAATCCTATATTTAAACTTTTTTACAATAAATTCAAAAATCCAATTTAAACTATTTTATAAAATCATTAGCATCATATTCTCAAAAATCAATTTTTAACTATTTTTCTCAAAAATCATAATTTTTATAACTTTAAAAATTATAACGTTATTTATTTTAAAATGGATCAATTCCAAAAATATTTTATAACGTATACTTTCAAAAATCACTTTGAAATCATTTTAAAATTCCAAATTTGGTCCAATGATGCTACACACCAAATAGTCAATCACGACAACAACGATATCACATATCGTATATGATAATCAACAAATATCAAAATATCCATAATCAAATAAATACTGTTGAGGAATCCAGTTGGATCCCTCCAACCTGTTTCCTGCATCACACACATTAGCACAATACCAATTTCGCTCCAGTACGAAATTATCGCGGTATATGTTCTTATTAAATATTATCCGCTTAATAACGGCGTAATAGGGTCTCATCCGCTAAAAAATACGGGAAATCAACAACTGCAATATATACATATGCCAATATATATATATTGATATTATTTATAATACCAATTTCACTGTTTATGAAATATTCGCGGTATATGTTTTTAATAAATAACATCCGCTTACTAACGGCGCATAATGTCTATTTTAACAATCAATAGATAACAATCAACATTCAAACATGCATTCAAATATTTTAAGTCTAACTATTTAAAATAAAATCGAAACTGATTCGATTGAGTGAGAAGTTCTCACCTTGATTTTAATTTCCGTTTTAGTGATTTATTTCGAATAAAATTAAACGGACGTTTAATTTTATCCAAAATTCTCACTAACTCCAAACGACTCCAAACCAACTCCATCGCGTAGTGCTCGTCCATACGATTCCAACGCAACTGGGTTTGCATTTTTTCGACCTCGTATGAAAAAGTTATGATATTATGAAGTTTATACGAATTTAAACTTAATAATTACAACTTAAATTTTATAATTTTTAAACCAAACTAACATGGGCCGTTAGATTTGCTTCCCCCCTCATCAGGCCGTGCACCCTCTCCCTTCTCCCTCTCGTGTTCATCTCCAGGTAACACAAATTGAGGCCGAACCCATTACAAATATTTAGGGTTTAATATTGCATCCTCATCTCTCGACTATACTCGATCACATCACCGCCATGTCGAAGCCCTTCGCGAGAGCTACCTCCACCACCAACATCATGAAGCTCGGCCACCCCCTGATGCTCGCGCACGTATGTGCACAGCCCACGCACGCGGCCCCATAACTCCCCCCACACGACACCAAACACGATCTCCACCGTTCACATCGAAGCTCTCGTTGTGATCTTCATCTTTGTAGTTGAATGTTTTTGCAATCGATGCATGGATTTTGAGTTTTGAGAGGAAGATGGAAGATCATTTCTGGCCGTAGGTTAGGGGGGTGGCGGCTAGGGTTTTGTTTGTTTAATTTTTTTTTTTAATTTATGAAGAGGATGGTGAGCTATTTATAGAATTTCGAACGACACTATTCATCCGGAAATTCCGAACTCCGATTTACGCGTCGTAACCAGCGTTTCTAGGGTTTACCCCGTGTTTCGGACACAATGGAACAGGTTTCGAAAGCTAATTCGGACATCTGTGCGAGTTATGGCTGTAAACGCTCAATTTAAATTAAACCGATTTAAATCGATTTCCAGGCGTTTTAATTCGTACAGGACAAACGGTAAATCCAATTGACTTGAAATTTGAAACCTTACAATAATATCACATTACGGATCCGATGAAACTGGTTTCGTCGAAATCCGAGACTTTTTGAAAAATGGCTATTTTGACTCGCCAAATTTAAATTAAAAACAATTCGATGCGTTTCGAGCTGCCACGCTCAAACGATAACTCCGATTGACACGAAAATTGAAATCCGGTAATAACTAACTATTACGGATCCAATGGAACTAGTTTCGTTCAATTCTGAGACTGTTCAAAAATTGACTATTTTACAATCGATTATTAAATATTAAAATATTCAATTTTCACAAATTAACTTTTAATTCGATTTTAAAAGTTCTAAAATATCGTTCTAACTTCAATATGATAAAATAAAATTTTACAAATCATTTTCAATCATATTTAACTCAATTTTCAATTATTTCCATAATTTAACATATTAAATTATCGATTTAATAATCCAATTAAATCCAAAAATTCAAATAAAAATTTATTTGACTTATAAATTCACTTATTAATATTTAAAATTAATTAAATATTCATATTTTAATTAAATAAAATTCTGGGTCGTTACAATATTCATCGAGTTTTGTTGATTTTCCATCAAACACGATGAGATTTGGCATATAGGTCGATGAGGTTTAAGAGTGAAGACAGTAATATTCAAGTTGCCAAGGATCGATGAGATTCATGTTGCTAATATTGATTGTGCTCAACAAGATTCAAGTTTCCCCGAAGTTAAATTCACATTCGTTGAAGTCAAAGCGAAATTCAACTTCATTGACAAAGACGTCCAATCTCATCAATTGCATCGATTAACATCAGAGTCATCGAGGTTCGTTAGTGGCGTTTGACTTCGAAGTGAAGACTAGCAACGGTGTTGTGGCTAATGTCAAAGTTCAGAGACGATGTCACCAATCGATGCTGCCCCTCTGTCTCAATGTTAAAGGAATCGTCACCACCTCTGATTTAATCACTCCGACAACTAGTGCTACTAATCTAACTTGAGGTATGGGACTTTTTTACTCAAGCTAGTGGTTTCATCTCGACCTTCTTAGATTTCAAAAAGATTTGGTTCATGAGTCATTTATCAATTTCAAAAATACAAAAATTTTAAACCTTAAGCCTATACTATTTCAATAGATTTCAAAGATAATGAAGTTTCAGAACCATAAGATTTTGAATGTAGTAGATTTTGAAAATATCTAAGTTCTCGGATACACAATAAAGATTTTTGGATGTATAAATTTAGGGAAAATAGTTTACAAATTTCTTATGAATAGATTTGCAGACCTGAAAGTTTAGATTCATTAGACTTCTTCTGTAAAATACTTAAGTTTAAACAAAAAATATCAGATTTAGATGGTCCAAATTTCAAAGTAAGGGAGATCTCATGCATATTAGCTTTGGTAAATCAATTTACATCAAATGTTTGCGTATATGAACCTTTTAGATGTATAGACTTTTAATATATAAAAGATTTGCTTAAGGGGGTTTCAAGTATATCTCTGTTTTAAAGTGTATATGGTGGTAATATACAAAGTTCTGGCATAAACACAAAATCTTAATTGTAAAATCTCTAAAATAATTCTTGGTTTTTTATATAAATTCATTTTCAAACATATTAAGGATGCCAGATTCACATTAACTATAATTTCCGAAGGCATAAAATTTTGAATTTGCATGGCATGTGTTACAAAGCTTTGGATGTCAGGTTTTAAGTATATTCAAATTTAGGGTACCTTTATTTTCAAAGGGTTATCGGGGTTGAAGTTCATGAAAATTAGTATATACATGCATACATATTAGGTTTCAAAAGTATTGGATTTCAAACATCGACAAAAATCAAGTTCTTTGTATATGTTTAAGCTTTCAAATACATATATCTTTATGGATATGCAACTTCAAATGTGTATTAGGTTTGTAAATTCAGTACAGGGGCTTTTGAAAGTTTTAGCAAGGTAAAATGAAGAATTTAGACATATTATACTTTGATATGTATAGTTTTCAAAGGAGCATATATGATTTCTAGTATATACGAGAACATTAAAAGTGTTAAATTTTGGATGCATATACGCACCGACTTCGATTGCATGAGATTTTATTAGTTATATATATATATATATATATATATATATATATATAATTTTAAGTATATATGTTATTTTAAGCATACATGTTATCTCGTTTTCTTTTCGAAACACGAAATTCTCACGTTCTTTGATTTTTAAGAATTATAGTATCAGTTTCAATTGTATGAATTTTGAATCCGAGTCAAACTTATGAATCTTAATATAAATTATTCATGTATTTTTGCATATGTGTAGCTTTTGAATGTAAAGACTTTGGATGGATAACAGTGTTGAATCTATGGTAGTTTCATTATTTTAACATTGGATATCCATATAAGCAAGTCCTCAAAAGCATATACGTATCTAATATATACTAAATGTTGAAGTTGTGTATACTAAAAGTTTTTGAACAAGTTTTAGTTTTTTATATACTTATTCTTTGTTAATTTTGGGTATACATGCAATGTTGAGTATATCAAAAAAAAAATTAAAAAAAGATTAATGCATTATTTGCAAAATATATCTAATTTATCAAATAAGTGCAATCTGAAGTTTAAGATGGTTCTATGATATGGGAAGTTTTGCATGTATGGCTTTGAGAAAATTTTAGGATAGCCTTAAAATATAAAGATTCTTACTTGTATGGCCTCACATGAACAAGTGCCAGATGTGAATATGAATAATTTTATATATCAGTTTTAGAAGGCCAAAAATTCCAAATGTTTATATAAATTTTAATACATAAATTTCAAAAGTATATAAGTTTCGAAATATATATATCAGTTTTACATGAGTGATTTATGTATAATTTCCAGGTATGTGGCCTTTCATTTGTCAGAAGATCTTACTTCCAATTGGTTTTACCAGTAATGTAACGACCCGTATATTTGACTACATTAAATTATTAAATTTAATACGATTATTGGATAAAAATGGTTAGAAATATATATTTAGTGATTATTAAAATAATTTACAGGAAAATAGACACAGGGACAAACTTAGAAAAAAAATTAGGCTGAAGGACAGCAAGTTTGTTTTATAGGCTGAAGGACAATGCTAGTTATAACTAGCATTTTGTACAGTGTAAAGATGAATATAATGCTAGATATAACTAGTATTTTGTATAATGTAAAAGTTGGATATAATGCTAATTATAATTAGCATTTGTCTATCAGCCTAAAAATGAAACTTTGCGTCCTTCAGCCTAATTTTTTTCAAAGTTTGTCCTTTTCTCTAATTCCCTCTATAATTTATTGGAAGATTTAATTGTTTTATTTGATATTGGAAATTATTCGAATAACTGAATTCTGAATATTATGTGAATGAAAATGATGTCAAAAGTTTATTTAAATTTTATTTAAATATGAATGAAAAACGTTTACTTTCAAAATTGGATTTAAAATTGAATAATTAGAAATTGGAAATTTTATATTATAATTAACGAGTAAAAATAGCCATTTTGGCCAATGTCTCGAAAAACTATGACACCAGTTTTGTTAGGTCCATAATAGTGTATTGTTAACAGATTTCAAATTAAATAGCATTTGGAATTACCATTTGGTCGTACGGGATAGAAATGCATTGAAATTAATATTGAAAATTTAATATTATAATTTGATTTGGAAAGCTATCTTCCACATACGATCAAATTAGGTCTCGAAACTGATTAGATTACGTTCGGAATATAGGTAAAACATTATAAACGCCAGACGGCACGCCTCGATTGAAGTTTGTCCAAGATTTCACATGAATAATCGAAATAATATTAAAATAGTATATTTTCACGTGTGTGTGTCTATATATATATACACACACACAGACGCGCGCACGCGCGCACGTGCACTCAACCCTAACCCAAATATTATTCTTGCCACCGCCATTACGTATCAATGGCTAGAAACGTTCCAGCCTTTCCCATTTGATCTCTCTTATTCCATCAACTAATAACAAAATCTTTCAACCATAGATTGATAGAGTACTTCAAGATCTATAAATCCAATGGAGGATTCGTTGTATGGCATGACAATCGAGACAAGATCTACTCATTTTCACTGGCCATTCGATCCAGGGTTGCACGTGAACGGTGAGGCCGAGTTCATCATGGCTCTTTCCAGAGATGCGACGGAGGTAGAGGTCTCAGGTGGCGTCTTTAATGGGGTGCAAGTGGTCGGGTGGAGGCATGGAAGGCGGTCAAAGCATGGTCAAGTTTGGGTTTTTTTCGGGTCGAGGAACGAAGAAGAAGGAAAGGAGATGAAGGGGCCAGAATCCTTCAACCAAAACGAACGGTGGATATTAAGATGAGGTTTAATAAAAAAAAAAGAAATTGAAACTTTATATTGTTTTATAAATCATTAATCTTATAAATTGAATATCTTTCACATACGAGTCCGACTGGGACGAAACAAGCAGTGTTGGAATCGAACCGACGAAGGCTTTGGCATGGAATCGAGGTGGATTTATTTGAAGCTGAAATATTTTTAGTTTCAAATAAAAGGTGAGTTTTTATATCGCTCACGAAGTACTAGATTATTTTATGTTAGTCAAATTTTAAATTATGAAGTGATTTGAATTTATTCATTGTTGTTTGATAAATTTAATTGACATTTAATTTGACATCCGAATTAACTGATAGAATTTTAAATTGACAGTTAAATTGAATTTGAATTAAATTACCAGTAAACTCCCAATCATTGATATCCAATTAGTTGTTGTGATATTGTGACTGTTTGGATAATTGATTGTGATGGATACAAATTGGTTGATATTTGGATGATTAGATGATTATATGTTTTTATATATATCCTGTTGTATGTTATTTACAGTATATAAAACTATAAATCGAATTATTTCAAATAAGTTAAGAAATAGATGGAAATGATGTATACCTATGACATTTATTTTGGATTAAAATGATATATATCCATCCCTGATTAAATTGAAACAACAGATTCACTTGGCCATAGGACAGAAAATTTTATATGGACACCGGATTGGTTAAATTAAACGATTTTGAAAATTTTGATTTGAAATTATTTAAATGATTTTATTTAAAAGAATGATAATCAAATTTATGGAAATTTAATTATTTTCGAGCTTGAGGTCGAAACATTGAAATTTAAATTTGATAACAGGGACTGTTGAAAATAATCGAAGTTGAGATTTTGAAGTTATAATCGAAATTTGATTTGAATTTTGAAAATTGATTTGTTTTAAAAGACTGAACTTTAATTCGAACTTTGAAATATTACTAAGTAAACGTAATTTAAAACGATATTTCAAACTTGAGCTCGAAATTGGATTATATTCAAAGATTTGGATTTTAAATTGAATAATTAAGGTCAATTTGATTTAAGTGATTTAAATCGATATTTTCAAAATCGAACTCGAATTTATATCAAACGAAATGGTTTAAAAATTGAGAATCGAATTGAAATTAATTCAAACTGGAATTTAATTGAAATTTATTCAAATTGGAATTGAATTAACATTAATTGGAACTGAAATCAAAATTAAATTAATTTGGAATCGAAATTGAAATTGATTTGAATTAAAATTGAAAACGAAGTTAATTCGAATCGAAATTGGAATTGAATTGATTTAAATGGAAATGGTAATTGAAATTGATTTGAATTGGAAGTTTGGAATTGGATCGCTTTGACTTTGAAAGTATTTTTAAAATAAATATTTTATTATATAAACTGTTAATAAAAAACTATCTTTAGATGTTTAAATTACATTGATTGTCCAAACTATTTTACCATGTAATCCATTTTCAATACTCAAACTATTTTATATTAAACTATTTTATATTAAACTATTTTAACTTTTAAACTATTTAAAAAAATTCAAACTATTTTCTAAAAATTCAAACTGATTAGAGTGGGAGTGTTTATATTTAAATCATGGATTTAAATGTGAACTGGGTCAAATTGAAGCTATAACCTAGATGGGAATCCAAAACTGTTTTGGATGTGAAATCGAGAGATTGAAGCGAAAATGATTTTGAAGTAGAATAACGTATTTTGAGTAAATATGAGATTTCAAAATGGATTTGATTTGAGGAAAATATGATATTTTGATATCAAGCACGAATTGTTTTCGAAATATAAAAGTACCAACCGATGTGTAAAATGACGTTTGGTTGTTAAAGAGACCCGGGCCTCTTATTGGCATACTCTCTGTCAATAATGGAACCACTTTAACAACTATGTATGCGGAGGAGACTCCAGAATGAAGTGGTTAGATTTGTAATCATTTAGTGGATTTGAAGAAAGAGAACAATGATGGATTGACCACGGTACTTGTGCCAATTTGAAATGACTAAAACAAGACAGCTTGACATGGCCAAGTGGGCTAATTACCCCTGGCGGACATCCATTCTTTAATTTTCTTGGACTCAATTCATATTACTACTCTTGTTGTTCTTTTCGATTGGTGCGCCTTGATTTGGGGTTGCCTCCCTTGAGTCGATATGGAATGGATGGACGCGGTGGGCGATCGTGTTTACGATGTGTTACCACTAGCCTTGTGACCCAAACTAGTAGTATCCTACCTTGGGCATTGCTTCACATGCCTT